>JAPPVO010000029.1:19469165-20669165 GCA_030407325.1 Camellia japonica
GGGCAAATTACACCTGTGGTCATTATATTTTTATTCTTTGTGTCATTTTGGTTCTTACATTTTCAATTGGCTCAATTTTGATCCTTAATTTTCGATTTTGTTTCAATTTGGTCCAATAGATAATATGATTAGTGTTTTTTTTTAAAAATTATCACTAAATTGGTTGAGATTAACTAACTGAATTTAGTAAGTGTATAATTTTGTTCTTAAAAATATAACATATGACACTTATGTGCGTATTTTTTATAAAAAAAAAAACTAAGAATTATTGTCAATTGGATCAAATTGAGACAAAATCATAAATTTATGATCAAAATCAAGCTAATCGAAATTATAAGAACTAAAATAATACAAGAACCAAAATACAGGAACTACCATTATAATTTGCATCCCTTTTTTTTTTTTCATTGGGTAGTTGATACTATTGTTCAGGAATTGTTTTTTATTTTATTTTATTATTATTATTATTTTTTTTTTCCTGCTTTGCCTTTGTTGGTTCCTCATCAGCTTTTCATTGTGGTTGGTGCTCGCATATAATTGGACTTATTTTTGTATGTCAATTTTTTTTTGGGATTTTTATTGATAAGTTCAATTTAGAAGTGTTTTAACCCAAGAAGTCCATAAAGGAATTTTTTAACCCATTTAGTCTCATGTATGTATAGTTTTATTCCATAAAGTCCATTTTCTTGATTTACACTATTTTCTTGGACACTTATGCCTTTATATTCAATTTTGATACCCTTATAAATATTTTTTGAACGATTAGCAATTTAATGACGTGAACATTCATATTTTAAAATTCACATAGGTAGGAATGTAAAATTGGCCCGTGGGCGGCCCGAAACCCGCCCGCGAGCCGGGGTGGGCCCGGCCCGTTGACAATGTGAATATTCACATTGACATGTTAACATTCACATTAATAGGAGTGTAAAATTGGCTCGCGGCCCATGGACGGCCTGGGGCGGGCCCGATCCGGCACATTGACAATGTGAATATTCACATTGACATGTTAACATTCACATTGATAAGAGTATAAAATTGCCCCACGGCCTATGGGCGGCCAAAAGCCCGCCCGCGGCCCAGGGAGGGCCCGGCCCGGCCCATTGACAACGTGAATATTCACATTGACATGTTAACATTCACATTAATAGGAGTGTAAAATTAGCCCGCACTTCGTGGCAGCTCGAAACCCGCCAACGGCCCGTGGGCAGCACGGGGCGGGCCCGGCCCGGCCTGTTGACAATGTGAATATTCACATTGACATGTTAACATTCACATTGATAAGAGTATAAAATTGGCCAGCAGCCCAAGGCGGACCCGACCCGCCCCGGCTCGTTGACAATGTGAATAGTTACATTGACATGTTAACATTCACATTAATAGGAGTGTAAAATTGGCCCCCATCCCGTGGCGGCACGAAACCCGCCCACGGCCCATGGGTGGCCCGGGACGGGCCCGGTCCAACCCGTTGACAATGTGAATATTCACATTGACATGTTAACATTCACATTGATAAGAGTATAAAATTGGCATGCGGCCCATGGGTGGCCAAAAGCCCGCCTGCGGCCCGGGGCGGGCCCGGCCCGTTGACAATGTGAATATTCACATTAACATGTTAACATTCACATTAATAGGAGTGTAAAATTGGCCCCCGTCCCATGGCGGCGCGAAACCCGTCCGCGGCCCATGGGCGGGCCCGGTCCGGCCCGTTGACAATGTGAATATTCACATTGACATTGATAAGAGTATAAAATTGGCCTGCGGCCCATGGGCGGCCAAAAGCCCGCCCGCGGCCCGGGACGGGCCCGGCCCGTTGACAATGTGAACATTCACATTGACATGTTAACATTCACATTGATAAGAGTGTAAAATTGGCCCGTAGCCCGTGGGCGGCCCGAAGCCCGACCGAAGCCCGAGGCAGGCTTGGCCCGACCCGTGACAATGTGAATATTCACATTGACATGTTAACATTCACATTGATAGGAGTGTAAAATTAGCCCGCGCCCCGTGGCTGCCCGAAACCCGCTCATGGCCCGGGGCGGGCCCGGCCCGGCCTGTTGACAATGTGAATATTCACATTGACATGTTAGCATTCACATTGATAAGAGTGTAAAATTGGCCCGTGACCCGTAGGCAGCCTGAAGCCCGACCTCGGGCCGGGGCGGGCCCGGCCCGTTGGCAATGTGAATATTCACATTGACATACTAACATTCACATTGATAGGAGTGTAAATTTGGCCCGCAGCCCGTGGGCAGCCCGAAGCCAAACCGTAGCCCGAGACGGGCTTGGCCCGACCCGTGACAATGTGAATATTCACATTGACATGTTAACATTAACATTGATAGGAGTGTAAAATTTGTCCGTTGCCCGAAGCTCGCCCGCGGCCCGAGGTAGGCCAGGACCCAAACCCGGGCCGCCCCAGGCCGACCATAGGACGCAAGTCAATTTTACACTCTTATCAATGTGAATGTTAACATGTCAATGTGAATATTCACATTGTCAACAGGCCGGCCGGGCCCGCCTCGGGCCGCCCACGGGCCGTGGGCGGGTTTCGGGCAGCCACGAGATACGGGTTAATGTTACACTCTTATCAATGTGAATGTTAACATGTCAATGTGAATATTCACGTTGTCAATGGACCGAGCCCGCCTCGACTCGGGGCCGGGTTTCGGGCTGCCCACGGGTCACGGGCCAATTTTACACTGTTATCAATGTTAATGTTAATATGTCAATGTAAATATTCACATTGTCAACGGGCCAGGCCGGACCCGCCCTGAGCAATGGCCGGGCTTCGGACCGCCCATGGGTCACGGGTCAATTTTACACTCCTATCAATGTGAATGTTAATATGTCAATGTGAATATTCACATTGTCAACGGGCCGGGCCGGGCTCGCCCCAGGCCGCCCACGGGTTTCGGGCCACCCATGGGACGCGAGTCAATTTTACACTCTTATCAATGTGAATGTTAACATGTCAATGTGAATATTCACATTGTCAACAGGCCGGGCCGGGCCCACCCCGGGCCGCCCACGGGCTGTGGGCTGGTTTTCGGGCAGCTACGGAGCGCGGTCTAATTTTATACTCTTATCAATGTTAATGTTAACATGTCAATGTGAATATTTACATTATCAACGGGTCGGGCCGGGCCCGCCCAGGGCAGCTCATGAGCGGCGGGCGGGTTTCGGGCCGGCCACAGGCCGCGGGCTAATTTTATATTCCTATCAATGTGAATGTTAACATGTCAATGTGAATATTCACATTGTCAACGGGCCGGGCTCGGCTCGGGCCCGGGCTTCGGGCTTCCTACGGGTCACGGGCTAATTTTACACTCTTATCAATGTTAATGTTAATATGTCAATGTGAATATTCACATTATGAACGGGCCGGCCCGGGCCTCCTCGGCGGCAGGCTGGCTTCGGGCCGCGGGCAAATTTTACACTCCTATCAATGTGAATGTTAACTTGTCAATGTGAATATTCACATTATCAACGGGCCGGGCCGGGCCGGGCCTATTTTTTTGGCTTGTGGGCCGGGCTGGCCCGACTCGAATTTTTCCGGGCACCCACGAGGATTGACATGGGCCGGGCCCCTACACATTGATGATATGAACATTCACATTGACGATGTGAACATTCACATGAGGGGAATTTTGGTAATTTTGTTACCCATAGGACTTATTGAAATATAAGAAAATAATGTGAATTAAATGGAACATAAGTAGATGAAAAGGGTATTTTGGTCTTCTTATCTCAAATTGGACCTAATGGAATAGTCAAAAAGAATATGGGTTGGGTAGAATAAAGCTCTTAGAAAATGGATTTATCAAAAAAGCTCCCTTTTTTTTTTGGATAAATTACAAATATAAATCTTGAAATTTGATTAAAATACGAATCACCTCCTGTGGTTTTGGAAATTACATTCCACTCCTTAAGATTTCTAATTTTGTAACGAATTGCCCCTTTTATTAATAAATTATTAAGTCAATTAACAGTTTTTAATGATGTTAATCATGAATTTTGTTTTTTTAGTTAATTCTGTTAAATAAAAATTTTTGACAATGAGGTATTTGTAATTTTTGAAATCATTGGGGCAATCTGTACTTTAAGCAAATCTCAAGGGGTGTACTTGTAATTTACCCAAAATTGAAAATATATATTGCTTTGGTTGGTATATAAGGTTTAGGTTAAAATAGTCACAAAAAGATAAAATAAGTTAAAAAGTCAATAAGACAAAATATCACATCCAAATTATAATCATTTCGTTTTTTTCTCTCATAAAAATCTAAAAAGCCAAAAAAATCTATCCCAAACGAGATTTTTTAACCCCAGGCCAAAAAACTAATAGGCCAAAAAACTAACTCACATCCCAAACAAAGGCTGATAAATTTTTGCCATAAAAAATAAATTGATCCACACAATTCACTTTTGCAAGGGCATCCATGCTTTATAGAAAGTACAGCACATAGGAATTCTACCATGATGAACACATGACCATTTCGTTTGGGATGTAGATTGATTTTTTGATTATTTTAGTTTGAGGCTAAAAAGTCTCGTTTGAGATAGGCTTTTTGACTTTTGTGAGAGAAAAAATGAAATGATTATGCTTTGAATATAACATTTTGTCTTATTAGGCTAAAAAACATATTTTGTCTTTTTGTGATTATTTTAGCCAAAAAACTCAATTTTAACTTATTCCCAACGAGAGCTTATTCTACAACCTCAAATTTGGGAAGGGTTGTGTGCTCTCTCTCTCTCCATGGGACACTCTTTTTTTTGTCTTTGATGAGCCTATATATAGTTGTGAATTTTTTTTTTTTTGCAGGAAAATCGTCACTCTCCCACAGATTCAGTACAGCACTCCTTGCAGAGATCACCAAAGTGTTCTGTTGTCCGTTCCGAGTTAGGAGACTATAACCTAGGAACTTATCCCAATCTCTCAAGATAAATTCTGCTTAAGTCAGGACTCGAGCAATGGGGGAGCATTGAATCCACACTATATATTGTGATAGCAACAACTTAAGGCTAACCTCATAATCAAGTGCGCTATGTCCAAAAAGTTAACCTAAGAGATTTCAAACTTGAGACGTGAGGTCTTAACCCCAAAGCCTTTACCAAGTTGCTACACCCTTGGGTTATGGTAGTGAATGATGCTTGAAAGAAAAAGGACTACCACATAAAATTACCCAATCAATGCCAAAATGTTTCAAAATGGTCAAAGAAATACTATTTGAATCATTTGATGAGTTTCATCATGTAGCCATACCATGGACAAAATCCTAAACACTCCATAAAACAGTTTTGTATTTTTTTGGGATATTTGATTGATAAGATTAACCCATGGGATGGAGATTATTAATTTGTGAACTCAACAGTCCTATATTTGTTTTGAAGTTTTATTTTAGGATTATTAATTTAATGGATAATTAATCCAACAAATTTATAGAATTATTAGTAATGTGGTAGGGGTGAAATTATATATCCTGAGCTGGAGAAATAAAATAAAAAGACTCTTTTACCCTTGACTAAAAATTAAAACACTTATTATTTTTATATAATTTTATATTTTAGAAGGCTAAAAATAATTTTGGAATTTTAAAAATATTTTTTGATATTTATTTTATCAAATTAGTTATATTTTTAAAAAAAATTAAAAAAACAAACCAAAACATGGTCTTTGTATTTTGTATTTTATATTTTTCTTTTATTTATTTATTTATAAATTTTTTTCAAAACCACGTTTATGAAGAAATTTTGATAAAGTAAAGATTGTAAAGAAACATTGATAGAGGGTAAGATTGGAAAAGAAGATAAATATAGTTATAATCTTGCATTTATATATTTTCTTATCTAATGCAAATAAAACAATGGACAAAGGGACACACTAATCCAATTGGATAGTGAATACCAAACTAATTTGATAGGATTATTAATATTTTCACTATTAATCTTATGAATCAAACATGGCCTAAATGCACGAGTTAAGAAAATTGGATTATTTATAAATGTACAACCATTTTATGATTTTTATTTTTTTATTTTTTTTTGGGGTGCCTTTGTTAAAAAAAAATCAGAATTTATATTATTATAATGATAGATTGTCTGGCTAAAATAAACCTTCAGCTTGGTTGGTTTCAAAAAATTGAGTCTACATTTCAAAAAATTGAATTTTTTTGTTTTCTTGTATTTAATCAAAATTTTTAATATTTTAAGAAATTTTTTTTTATTTTTTAGATGCACGTAAAATAGCTACAATTAAAAAGTATAATATTTAAGAAAAAATCTTTAAAAAAAAATCATCAAATACAAAAAACATATAAAAATTCAATAAATTTTCGTATTCTTGTGTATTTATTGAATTTTTAAATATTTTTTCACAAATATTTTACTTTTTAGGTGCATTTAAGTTATGTACATCTAAAAAGTAAAAAATTTACTTAAAATATTAATAGAATTCACTACTAAATTTTTTGAAATCAATCAAAACCAAACAAGGTATTATTTTTGAATATATACTCTAAAAATGAGTTATTGTTAATGTGACTCCTTGCATTTTAACAGTCTATCTTGCGACAAACACATTGATGAACCATATTTACTGGAAAATGTGGTAAAGGATAGGGTCTCTTAGAGGGGTGCTATTAGTATCCCATAAATTATTTTGGATGGGTTCCTATTTATAAATTTTGAAACCCTTAAAATTTCTTCCCTCCCCCCCCCTCAAAATAATACCAAAATTATCCTTGTAAAAACATTATACTCATTGAATGCACACCCCCCTACACCCTCACACCTAAAAAAAAACCTCTCTTTCAAAAAATCCTAACAAAGCCACCAAGAAGAAGAAGAGCCAATGTGATTATTATCTCTGCTGCCTCATCCACCATTATCACAATTGGTATGCACTCTATATATATATATATATACATATAATTTCTTAGTTTTCTCGTAATAATTTTTTCTCTTGCAGGAAAAAAATTATAATAATTGGTTTGGTTGGTTTTGTTGATAGATATTATAAAATTGTGAGTTAGCAGAGAATTACGCGAATATATTATCAAAGCTACACGATGAAGGAATAACTTTTGAACTTGATAATGGATTTTGGCTACTTTCGATAACTTCTGCAAGTGTTAAAATTTTTGACCATTCAATGTGTTAAAAAATTTTCATGTTCGGACCTGTATTCTGAGCATTACTTACTTGTTCGGGAATGCCTTTTCGAGCAAATAAGTAATGTTCGGGCTTGTATTTCCGAACTTGAAAAAAAATTAAAACTTTTGCAAGCGTTAACAATTTTGACCGTTCAATGTGTTAAGAAATTTTCATATTCGGACCTGCATTCCCGAATATTACTTATTTGTTCAGGAATGCCATCCCGAACAAATAAGTAATGCCGGGCCTGTATTCCGCCAAAGGTTGCCACTGTTACCGTCAGAATATTGCCGCCAAAGGATTTTTAAGGTTTTGAGGTGGGTAGGTTTTGAAGGTGAGATTTGGAGAAGATTGATGGGTGGTGATGGATCTCAAACAAATAAGTAATGTTCGGGCTTGTATTCCGCCAAAGGGTTGCCACTGTTACTGCTGGAATATTGCTGCCAAAGGGTTTTTAAGATTTTGAGAGTGGGTAAGTTTTGTAAGTGGGATTTGGGAAAGATGGATGGGTGGTGATGGAGGTGGGTGCTCTCATAAACCCTAATTCATGATGTAGTGGGTGTGTAGGTTTAATTGTGAGATGGGGTGTCCCAAAATTAATGATGTCCTTTTTAGTAATTTTATTTGAGGTTATTATTGTAATAAAAACAAGTTAAAAATTGGGGGGTCTAAATAATTTATAGAGTGCTAATAGTAGCACTCTTCTCTTAATATGTTTTCATTTATGTTGGAATAAAAAAAAAAAGCGTTTTCATTTATGTTATGTTTGGATCATAAATTTGGATAAAAATTTAAAAAGAGAAAGAAAAAAAATAGGTGAAATGTATCTATATCTCTCATTCATATTTCACCTATTTTTTCTTTTTTCATTCTCTAAATTTCTATCCAAATTCATAACTTTAGGCAACATTATATACTCCGCAATATGTTAGGTTTGGTTTTATTTTACCTCTTAAATTAGGCTTATCTCCTAATTAATCCTATTTGGTACCCAAAAAAAAAAAAAAAAAAAAAAAAAACTATTTTCTGATCATCCACAACAATAAATTAAAGTTTTAGAGAAAAAAATTTATGGTCAAAATTATCTTTTAGGAACAAAATATTTTAATTGTCAGAAGTGTCAATATTATATTTTTAGCAACGAAATTTGACATAATGATAAATTACTATCATTTTGGGACCAAAAATTTTGTCTCAAAAGTAAATCAAAATGTTGTCCCTGCATTTTTAGTGACATTTTAAAAAATTTGTCAGTAAAAGTTTCCTTTTTGCTTTTTCGAGAACATGGAAAATATTATATTAATAAAAGACAATAACACTACATAATCAAGACCCCAAAGGGTCATCCCAACCAAACAACAAAACAAAAAACAAACAACCAAGAAAAACAAATCCACCAAAAAAATAATTACGATACAAGGAAAACCACCGATCTGCTCAAAGATGTGGCCTGGAAAGCAAGAATTGCTTGAAAGCCCGCCATCCCCATTGACAACGTCCCTGTTGCTGCTGCCTAACTTCGCCACCGCTGTCGCCAGAGAAGGAAGGACACCCACAATGGTATGGGGAAAAGGTTGAGAGAGGAGGGAACCATTGTGGGTATTGAAAATTCAAAAATCTATACCGAAATCGAAAGAGAAAACTCTCAAAACTCTTATTTTGGACATAAAAAGTCCAAATATACACTTTAGAAGTGTAAATGAGTCGTCGGAATGTCGCCGGAGCGTCACCGGAACATTGCCGGAAATCTCTCTCTTTTTTTCTTTTTCATGATGCCTTTTTAGTGAAACCTTTTTAACAATTGAAATTGGTTTCCCAATATATTTTTTTTAACAAAATTTTTAATTTTGGGACAAAAAAATTTTAAAAAAATGTTTGAGACCCCTAAAAAAGTTCTTTTAATTTGACCCACAAAGATGTGGCATGATAGGTGTTAACTTTTAATTTGTCATATATTCAATTATATATGGCATCGCTACCTTGCCACATGACTGTAAGGGCAAAATCTACTTTAAGGAGATTGTGTCCAACACAAGACTCGACTTATAATATCTGTAAGTATTTAATTCGAAATTTAATTTATATAATTATTTTCTAAATTATTTTATTTACACATTTAATTTATACACACACACACCACTGTGGGAATAACAAGAGTAAGCAGAAGTAAAAAGATTAGAGAAGAGAAGAGGGGTGTGTGTCTTACTTGAATTGCAAAACCTTCTTTCTTTCTTGGGTAAATTACACTGACCTCTCCTGAGGTTTACCTTAATTATAGGGACCTCTCATGTAGTTTCAAAAATAACACTGACCTCTCCTACTTTTTAAAAATAATACTCAGATTCTCTCTTCCTGTTAAAAGAGCATTAACAATGTTAACTGGATAGCCAAATTGACCATTATACCCTTAAACCACATTGTGAAAAGACACAATTGACCTTTAATATAAAAAAAACCCCTCTCATTCATTCTTATATTATTTACATCATCATTATCATTATCAACAACAACTAAAAAAAAAAAAATTATAGAACTGATAAATACAAAAATTATCCTCTGAAATTCAATCACACCATACCAAAATCCATACCATCCATTTCTAATCTCTCCACCTAGGGTTTCGTTTTCTTTAAACAATGCACCAAGCCTAATCAATCTTCACTCTCTCTCTCTTTCTCTCTCTCTCTCTCTCTCTCTCTCCAATCGAAAACAACAATAACAATGGCGTCGATGCAACATCGTTTCTCACGGAATATATCTTCCAGAGTCAGCAGTTCGTTCGGTGCCCGCCGAGCCTCCACGACACGGCTCGGTTCCTCCGTCGCTCCAACAGTCGAAAAATGATGTGTGAGCCATTAATAGGAGTGTGCAAGTTGGCGACGAAGCAGATCGCGAATAGGTAAAGCTATTGGGCGTATTCATGGCCCAATCATGATTATCAATCTCGTATAAAACCTGGCATTTGTAGACATGGTAGCAGCGGCAGCGATGAGCTAGAAGGAGTTTTCAGCGGTGTAGTTGATGGTTTGGATTGATCTGAGATGAGAGAGAGACGCAACAACGAAGGAGAGACGCAGCGGCAGATGACAGACAGAGAAAGAGAGAGAGGCAGTGGTCTGCGGCGAGGGTAGAGAAGCAGAGCATAAAGAGAGAGTGAGATGGAAAAGAGATGGAATGGGTAAATTATTATAGATAACAGAGCACAAAGAGATAGTAAGAGGGAAGAAAAATGGAATGGGTAAGATATGTATGTGTTTATATATATATGGGCAAATTATACTTACCTTCCCTCAAAGGTAGTATTGGAATTTGTAGAATAATTATGAATGGCATCAATATAATCTATTTGAATTTGGACAGATGGGTAACAGAAGGAGGTCTTTGTGTATTAGTTTCAAAAGTAAGGGAGATCAATGTTATTTTGAAACTATAGGGAAAGTCTTTGTAATTAAGGTAAACCTCAGAGGAGGTCAGTGTAATTTACCCTTCTTTGTTTTTTTTTCTTTTTCTCTCTGTATTTTTTTTCTTCTCTCCTCTCTTGCCTACTATGGCCAGTTGAAATGTGTGCATATGAGGGAGAGTGTATTGCCAATTTAAAGAGGATTGGTGGTTGAAAAGACCAAAAAGGCCTTAGTTGGGTTTGAATTAAATTTTTGACAAGTTAGTTGGAATGAAATAGAATGCGGGTGGATTAAGGGCTTAAACTCAATTAATTAAAGATCTGGTTGGCTTAATCCTTCTACTTTGGATACCAAGAAAGACAACATCCCTAGATTTGGGCTTTACCCATTTTTTATTCTTTTCTTTCTTTTCTTTTATTTTCTTTGAAAAAATGACATCTGTTGCATCAAAGCTATGGCCGGCCACCCTATTCTTGTGGTACAACAGTTATTTTTTTTTATTATTTATAGAAGATATTTTGTATAAAATAGTATGATAATAGGTATTTAGTACAATGGATATTAAAATAATACAATAAAAGATTGAAAATACAATAATATAAAAAGATAGGGACCAAATCTAAAATTGTGAAAAAATAAAATTTATTATTAATATATAATTATTAGAAAATAAATAAAATATTTAATTCGGGTCCTATCAAATTAAATCACAAAGAAAGGTGAGAAACTAAGCGAAAACAGCGAAATTAAGGTTTTTAAGCGATTAATCTATAATTAGGGGGACTCAAAAATTAATAGAGAAGTATTAAAAAAATGATTTCTAAGTTATCGGGGATGATTAGAGTTAATAAAATATGCCCACGATACGTTGGAGTTCTAAGGTTAAATTTGTGAGAGAACGATAAATTCAGAAGTTTTATTGAAATAACTTCTAAAGGGATTCAAAGGTAATTACGAAAATTGAGGTCTCACAATCTTAGTTGTTTATATATAACTTTTTCTAGTTCTATTCTATTATTATTATTTCTTCATCTACTTTATCTAATTGTTCAGTTATTTTTAATATTATTTTATATTTTATTTTTGCTGTCATTTTCTTTTTTGAGACATCTCTTCTAACTGTTTTAGATTATATTTTCTTAATTCCATCATTTTTTTTGGTTTTCAGGTGAAACTAATTCAAATGGTTCTTCTGAGTTATTTCCTTTATATGGGTAAGTCTATAAATTTATTTTTTTTTTCTCTTAAAAAATAGCTATTTATTTTTCTAGATTTTGTGTTAAACGTTTAAATTCGTTTATTATTTCTAATTGATTGTTTTTAAGTTTTCAATAATTTCTTTTAATAGCTTAATTAAAGTATTATTTGTTCTATTATTATTTATAAAAAAGTATTATTATTTAAGTTATCAGATTATACTTCTTCACTATATTTGATACTCATGCAAATATTATTGACAAGGCTGAGAAATAGGGCTCTGATACCAATTTCAATTGCAAATTTGCAGATTTTAATTTAATATTAATTCTTGCAAAAACTTTCGTTGGTAATCTACAATTGCCTTTTCTATGATTATTTTATCTTTAATACTAGCAATTCTTTGGTTATAATTTATTAAAGATTGTCCGTAAGGAATAGTCAAAAGAAAATTTAATTTATTTAACTCACTTTCTAATTCAGAAATATAATCTAAACTATTTTTTATTTCATCTTTAAGCGCTATAATTAAATGCATATGATTATTACTTTTAAGATTTTATACTCATATAAATTTTCTAATATTTTTTATGTTTTTTTTATAATTTTTTAATTTTATAGGAGTCTAATAATTGAAACTTAGGCTTGGTTTGAGAACAGGTTTTTTTAGTAACTTTTTGACTTTTTAGCTAAAATGTAATATAAAAAAAACTAGTATGTTTGGGATGACTTTTTGGCTTTATACGAAAAAATGTGCAAAAAATAGAGAGAAAAGAGAATCTTTGACTTTTTGGTATGAGTTATTAGTTTTTTGATTTTTTTAGTGACTTTTTGACTAAAAAAATCGCTTGCCAAACCAAGCCTTAATGATGAGTGGGTTAGATGATGTGGTGTGAGGTGTGTGAGGTGTATGCTCCAACTGTATTTGGGCTAGATCGGGCTACACTTTTTTTGTGTGGATAAGGAATTTCTGTTTTTCTATTTCTATTTCGTTTTTTTGGTTCCAATTCTCATTTAAAAAATAAAAAACAAACAAACAAACAAATTCTATCATCTTTTCCAGAGTTACTTGCAATAACACCAACCTTCCCTGTCAATTTTTTATTTTTTATTTTTAGTTAAAACTATAACCTAATAATCTTGAGATTATGAATCAAGTTATGAGTCAATTACTTTATGTGTTATACCAAAAGTTAGGTACATATCTAATTTTTCTCTCTCAAATACATATTAATGTGTAATAATTAAAAATTATTTTTAGTTAACAGAGTTATCAGAACATGATCTTTACATTTTGGGGGAATTACATCATTGGGACGGAGGTTTTTTTTTTTTTTTTTTTTCACACAACACACTCATCATGCAACTCACTACCACACACCACCCTTTCTCCATGATAACCATCCCCAATTCTAAGCTCCATTTTCAGACCCAATGGATTAAAGAAAACCCCCCACCTGCTCTCCTCATCTTCCTCTCTTCCCTGATTTCGGTGCTTCTCTCTCCCCCCAATTTCTCTTCCTCGTAGATAGCGGTTCCATGGTAGACAATGAATGAGCTTAGTCTGTGGCGATTGCAACTGGTGTATGATAGTCGAAGAAATCATAAAATCAATTGGGATTTTGTTCACCAGTACAGTACAGCCCCTATCAATTCTCCAAATTCTTCTCTGAAGCAAATGTGATTTCAATTATTGGTGATTACGTTATGCATTTCGTTTCCATATTGAAAGGTATGTTGACCTTGGTATCTCGTTTCCAATGCTGGGTGTATTGTGTCATATGTTAAAAAAATTATAATATGAGAATAATGATTTTTCTCTAATTAGTTTTTAAATTGTATGAACAAAATTGTGAGAGAGAGGGAAGAAAAGTAGTGGAGTGGGTAACTCCACTATTGGCCTTTGAAATTTACAATTATAAATTTTTTTGATTAATTGAAAGGGTTAAATAATATGAAATTTTGTAATTCTTGTGGGGCATTTTGGGAAATTAGATTGTGAGACACTTGTTGTCAACACCAACATAGGTGTTATATATATATACTAGTGTATGCCCGTGCCTAAAGGCACGGTGTAAATAATGATGAGATCAAAATGTAATTAAATATAAAATTATTGGATTAAAAGGTAATTTATCCCATTTGTTGCTAAAAAATTGAAGTCAAAATATGAATGAATGTCTGGTTAGTTTTGAAAAGATTTTTTATTAAAAAACTTTGAAAATATTTTTGGTTGTATATTTTGAAAATAAATATTTCCCAATCAACTATTTAGAGTACGGCAAATAACGCAATCATAAACATTTCATTTTTATTAAAAAAACTTTATGACTCTAAAGTATAAACTTCATATCAATGCAAACATTAAAAATAAAAGCACCATTGCTATGCAAGTTAATAAAAAATTGTAAAGACAAAACAAAACATAGAAACCAAGGTATTGTACATTTGTTAACACTCTATAATTCAAAAAAAATTACACCAAACAATGCACACCAACCAGTATTTTGCAATTCAAAAAAAAAATTAAATTAAATACCAACCAACGCACACCAGCTATTGCTCTACAATCTAAGAAATTTAAAATTGATATGCACACCAACCAGTGCTCTGCAATCTAAAAAAATTAATTTAAATACCAAGCAATGTACACCTGCTGGTGCTACTGCTGCAAATCACATTGTAATAGTTCTTTGCAAATTATAAACCTGAAACTACGTGAGAAAAATCTAGGAAAAATAATAATAATTTAACTTGCCTACAAACAATGTGACATGAGAAAAATGTACTCCCAACACAACCTCACATCAATCAAAAACCTACAAATGTTATGAAAACTTTCAGATATAACTAATTAAGTTGATAAACAACTAATATACCTAGACAGTTCAATATAAAGCTAGACATTGGGTCATTGAGCAATTAACAATATTTTTTGATTAATTATAAATCACATGTACATTTTTTGAGAATACTAAATCACTTGTACATCCATGAAAATACTAAATCACTTGTACATTCATGAAAAATATTAAATCACTTGTACAAAAAATAACAACCTTACAAAAAGTAGCAACCATACATAGCAGTCAAATGTTTTTTCTAAATCACTTGTACATCTTTTGAGAATTTAAAACGAATAGCAAAAAGTCAACTCGTCTCTCCACTTTTCGAAATAAAACCATTGATAGCAAAATCGATAATAAAATCTAAAAATTAATAGGAAAATTGCAAATCAATAGTAAAGCTTATCAACTTTAATAATTTAAGTGATAAAGTTTCCCATGATTTTGCAATTTTTTTTGGTCTTACCACTGATTTGCAATTTTTCCTAAATTAATTCCAGTAATTAAGTGACACGGATAGAAAATACTTAATGGGTTACAATCAAGATGCGAAGAAATAAAAATATAAAAAAAATGACTTACCCTGCAATTTTCGTAAGCAATCTTGGTGAAAATTCTACAAAGATACTAAGATCTTTTTATCCCCAATCAAGCACGGGTCATTCGCTATTTTAATTCATTTTCATATAAGACAATTAGCGAATGACTTGTGCCTAAAAACATTCCAAAAGAAAAGGAAAAAAAAATATCTAAGCATGCTTTCTATCAATTCTTGCATACCGTATCTCATGAACTGTTTGTATGATTTTAAATAAATATATCAAATGGGTTATGAGTTCGAAAACAATTATGATTAAAAATTAATACTGTAATTGCTAAAAAAAGGCAATCAATAGACTATGCTCAATTAAGCGGTCCTAAGCAAAAACAGTAATTTTCATTAGAGCACTCAAACACAAAATAGATAAAAATCTGCTCAACAAATAAAAGCCGATAGAAAATGAGATTAGAAAAAAACTAAAAAGTTAATTGGAAAGTAATTTGAAAATTCAGTATTACTCATTTTTCCTTTCAAAATGACACCAAAATTAAGCATAATTAGGCAATTCCATCAGCATAATTAGGCATAATTAGCCAAAATTAAGCATAATTAGGTAATTTGAAAATGACACCAAAATTAGGCAATTCCATCAGCCAAACTCCTCTTGGTTAAAGTAGATAGCATAATAATAAGAAAACAAACAAAAAATCAATAACTACGGACCTCTAAAAAAAAATAAAATAAATAACTATGAATTAAAAAATATGAACAAAAAAAATTAAAGTCGCTCTTTCTGTTTAGGTCAAAAATCTGTCACAGTGTTAAGCTTTTCTCTCATTCTACCTTTAAAACCCACCAAAGAAAACATTGAAATCAATTATTTTACAAAACTGTCAACATATATGCACCAAAAGTCACAAATAATCACATACCCATAAATTGAGTCCTGAAACAATAAATGAGCTACACATACCTATAATAAAAAAAAATACACAATCCCAAAGAAATGAACCCTCAAGATCAAACATAGATCATACCCACATGTAAAGAGAAAATGAATGGGATAAAATGCAGATGGTTAAAGAGAGAAGAGATGGATAAAGGTTTGTGGAGTGAGCTTTGAAGTGAAGCAAGATACAAAAAATTGAGAGATCTTTAAAGGTGGAATTTATCAACAAACATGACACATTTGAGAGGGAATTTAAAGGTGAAAAAACAATCTCTCACCATTTGATCTTAGAAAGAAATAATCGGTCTTACCAAAATATTCAAGATACTTTAAAAAAGCTGCCTTCTTGATCTTAGCTGTATGAGATCCGACAAAATGTTTAAAATTGGTCTTGACCATCTAAAATGATACATGAGACAACTGTCCAATCTCTCTACTTGGACAATGATATAAAGTACAGAACAATGTAATAACAATGATTCCTAAATTTCCAAAATTCACAAAGCTTCACAATTCAAGTGATGACAAAACAGAGTTATATTCTTCATCCAAGTACATCATCACTTATGGTTATCTATTCAAGGCTCTAAAGCTCTAAACAACATGATCATGATTATCACCATCTTGCTCTTGCTTCCACTGGCCTGTGAGAAATTAATTCAAATTGTGAAAGTTAGGTTAGTAACTTGGTAGACAGAAAGTAGCATGCTACATAAAAGAGAATTGATATGATACATGATTCAATGTTGAGATATCTACAACGCAATATAATAACTTCAAACTCTCTTGCAAATGCCAACATCACTGTTTAAAGCAATGCAACTATTATGGTCAATTGAAACCTGTCATTTCATGTTCAAGTGAATAGACATGCGTCTGCACTATTAAAGTAGATAAATGAATAGAAAGAAAACAATAGCATAGAGAGTGAAATTAAGAATGACAACAAATCATACAAACCTCCAAACTGTAGCTACCTAAAAACCTATTGTAGTGAAAACATCATGTTTGATACAATAAGAAAAAGAAAACAACCAAAGAAAAAGCAAAATTCAATACTAAAACCATGATATAAAACAAAATTCAGTTGATAGTGGAAGACAACCTTGTAAGAGAAAAATAATCCAAGTACCTACTAATCTGTGTATTTTTTCCCAATGCAATAGTCTAGGCTATTCCTACACTCTTCTAACTCATTGAGAGTATTGTTCAATGTAAACCCAAAAAAGGAATGTGAGACATGTATTTCATAGAAAAGAAAAGTTACATGACTGACCAAATATTTAAAAAAAAAGTTATAATTTTACCTTATTTATTTTTATGCCTACACATCATGACTAAACAATGGATAAGAATTTTTTAAGATTGTAAACCGACAAATAATTAAATTCAAATTTATAAAATGAGTATGAAAAAAAAAATCAAAAAACAATTAAAGTTTACCTTGTGTTTAATATTCATTTTTGGATGAATATGTTGCTTTGAGTTCCCATCAAGAAAACAAACCAGTTGGAAACAATGTTAATTATAAAGGTTAAAAAATACAAAATAAAAATAAAAGAGAGACGAAGGACAATATAATATTTTAATTGAGATCCAAAAATATACATGATCCTCTAGCCAGAAAATTCAAATCATATTAAATAAACCCTCCAACGAAGCTTAACAATTAAATCATGAATTTACCTTTATAACTATAACTCATGCCTCAATTTGGAAGTGCTCACACTGGTAAATAAAATATTACAAACTTTAAACTATTGTGAATTTTTCCAAAGAAAATGAGTATCAAAACTAACATATTCCTAAAGATTCATATCCAACCAACAGTGGTAGAGTATTTAGAATGAATAAGGAAAAAGATTAAAAAAGAAAGATTACTTTAGGAACATGACATATTTCAAAAAATTATTTAGGGACATAAAGTCTAGATAGGAGTATTTAGGAACATGACATATTTTCATAGTACATATCGTGGAAAAAAGTAGAAAATTTAAAATTTACTTGGCAAAAGTGTCACCCTTCAAAAATCTATAAAAACAACGCCCAAATAGTACACATTAAAATCCATGTAAACTACTAAGATAACTGTGGAACATAAAATTTTATAATATTCATGTGAGTTTACCACTTGGATGCTATTTAGGATAAACATGAAAGAGAAATGTGCCTATTTTGTGAAATGGGCACTAAAGGTAAATGCACTTATTTCTCAACTTTCAATTTTTATGTTCAATTTTTTTAAACTTATTTAATTTATTTATGTTTTATAAGTAGAAATTGCAACAAAATACTCTTGAGTCTAGCATAAATTTTCAAAATAAAAAAGGAAAAATTATAGGTAGCCTTTTAGAAAATATTACATTTTTATATTCAACTAAGACGAAAAAAAAAAAAAAAAAAAAAAGACTTTTTTATTTTTAATGAACCTTTTAGAAGATTTTTTTCAATTTTTTGTTTTGTTTGTTTTTTTTTTTTTTTTTAGATATAGTATATTGACTTGAAAAGTAAATTTTTTGTACACAATTTTTTTTTTTTAAATACTAAAAGTAAAAACTCTATTTTTATTTTGCTAGTCCCAAACTCACCAAGAATGGATCTACGTTTTGCCTCACACCTTTTGGATAACTACATTTAGAGAGTTCTAAAAGCTAGGCAAACTAATTTCATGAGTAGCAATTGTTGTTGGAGTACACATATTAGGTAAAGTTGTGAGATAAAATTAAAAAGTAAAATTATTTTATATATTTTTTGTTAAGTGAAATGCAGTGTTAGACTTACTCTAAAAAGTAAAAAACTTTGTTGATTTACAAACCAAATCAGAACTAAACCACATCACATTCAAGCAATTTCTTCCAAAAAGAGAAACAGAGATGTAATGTGAGATGTATATAAAGCAAGTAAAAGGGAGTGAGGCAGTGCTTACCATCAAGATGTGGTTGAAGAGGAGGAAGAGCTGCGGAAGCATAGATGCTGTAGAGAGAAAAGATGAACAAAACAGAGCATAGAGAGAGAAACAGAGCCATTTGCTGATGATGTAGTATAGCTGTGTATTGAAATGAGTGAGCCTATGTGTATGCCCTGCCTAATGTTAAGATCAAAACATAATTGTAATTTATACGTATCATGTTGAAATTTGTAAAATTTATGCCATTTTTTGATAAAGATACTAAAAAAAATTTATATTGAAATTTTGTATAGTTTGTGTCATTTTTTCCACTTTCTTAATTCTAGTGGTAATAGAAGGCTCCTCAAAAGGGCATAAAAATTCTATCAGTTAATTCTTTCACTTGTTAACTAAGACAATTTCTTGCCACGTAAGACAAATTCAAAAACCTTCTTTCCATATTAAGTGCCTATTTAAAAAACCTTGGTCTGAATTGGGCCTAGGCTTTTGTAAGCTATTTAAGTGCCTATTTTTGAATAGCTGAAACAAACATTAAGGGTTGATAGTGAAACCACCTTCTTCTTCACTTATGAGGTACCATTATGCATAATCATCCAATTAAAAGTATAAAGCAGGTTTAAACTGCTTCAAGCATAAAGTAAGTTTATGCCATCACTCATTACTCCAAGATGACTAACTAATAACATAGATAGTCTACTGAATTAATTTAGTTCCAAAACCAAATATTTGAAGAAAAATCAAAACGGCCAATTGGCTTAAAACAAACTCCCTTTACTCTAGACCTTTTTACTTTTTTTTTTTTTACAAATTCTTCTAGACCTCATTGAGCCAATCTTAGCATTGTTTAACTGGCAAAGCTGAAAGCATAATTTGTTTTATTTTTTATCAGAACTTACAATCCTCACTCTGAAAGTAAAATAAAAAATGAGAGGAAAAAAAAAAGGAAATAATAGGCTTAGCTCCTGTAAAAAATAACAGACGGTTTTCACCCAATGAAACAAAAATATATTGAGTTAAGAGTCACGGGAGTAAAGGGAAGAAGAAGGAAAAAAATTGACTCTAACCCATCCAATCAAAAATTTAATTTATTATAACCACATTTTTTTGTCACATCTATTTTAAAATGAATATACAATTGTGCCTACATGTCTAAGTTTTAAAATTAAAATTTTAATTGATTATAAGCACTGTAGAGTTATAGAATGTGAAAAAAGTAATAGGCAAATTATTCTATTGAATCAATATAATCTAAATTTCTCTTCCACCCCCAAAATCACCTATCAAGAAGAAAAATTTCAATAAAAAGAAACTGGGGATCAAACCCGATCACCATTTATTAAAATAAAATAAAAAAAAAAAAAAAACACAAAACACAAAACACAAAACCCTCATCTCAAACAACTGGCCTTACTTTTTCGCCTCTTCAGCTTTCTCTTCTTTGCCTTTTCTTGGCGTCCCTTGCCGGTGCTGCCTCCGTGTTTCCCACCGCCGCCGCGCACATTCACTTCCCGTTGCTCCTCTACGTCACATATGGCGGACCTCCAAATCTGAGCATCACGTGGCCTTCCGCTTCAGTTCCTTGTTTTCTTGCCTTCAACACAACATATCTCTGCTCGGGCATCCGTATACATGCGCTGGAGCAGAGCCATTGGGCTTTTACCTGCTGCACCTCATTTGTTCTACTCTGAAGCCGGTTGTGACAGGTTGTTGACCGCAGTCATGGTCTCAACACATGACCTTAATGTATTAATAATTGCCTCAATATCAGATTGAGCTGCCATTATCTGCTCAACTGCCACCATCGGATAGTTCAACGCGCAAAACCAGGGGCTTGGTCCAGGGGCGCTTGGTTGCGGTTCCAGGGCAACTGCCCCGGTTATCTCTCTTGTGCTCTCATTGAGGTCAGGAAAAAGAGTGAGCAGACCACGGGACGAAGAGGCTATGTTCTGGGTAGCTGAACGGGAGAAAGGCCATCTTATGGGTTTGCTGCGTGTTTCAGCTGTTATAAAGTGTTCAGGGTTTGCAGCTCTTAGAGACAAGCTCTCAGAAACAAGCGGTTTCAGTTGGTTTGTTATGCTTACAAGCCTCAGCCTTCGCTTCGGTTTATATCGACAAAGACGAAGAGGCCGACACGACACCTCTGTTGGTCACATGCATCGCCGCGGTTGTCCGGCGCGCCTTTTGATGGCTCGACTTTTGATGGCTGTCGGCACGTCTTTGATACGCCTTTTGATGGCACGTCTTTTGATGGCACGCCTTTGATGGCACGCCTTTTTGATGGCACGCCTTTTGATAAGATTGGGCACGCCTTTTAAGGTCCGACAAGACTCGGTAAACTGTCCCGACATTGATTCCGGTTAGCTCCTATATGGGTCCGACAAGACTCTGTAAACATGTCCCGACATTGATTCCGGTTAGCTCCTATATGGTCCGACAAGACTCAGTAAACTGTTCCGACATTGATTTCGGTTCTCAACTACAACGGTTCAACACAGCCATATAGTGTCTTCTACAACGGTCCGACATGACCCAGTAAACTGTTTCTACAACAGTCCGACATGACCCAGTAAACTGTTTTCTACATCGGTCCGATATGACCCATAAACTATCTTCTACAAACGGTCCGACATGACCCCATAAACTGTCTTCTACAACGTCTGACACGACCATACAGTGTCTCCTATCTACTTTTATTTGTCAGATTATTTTTCCTGTTTTGTTACTCTCTCCAAACTCAAGTTGGTTAGTTCCTAACCCCCTTGAGTTTGAGGGGGCTGTTGAATTAACAATTCCTACACCTACTCCACCTACCCCATTATAGTTAGTGATTTTAGTTTAGTGCTCCATTTAGTTTAGTGAGTGCTCCATTTAGTTTAGTGCTCCATTTAGTTTAGTGAGTGCTCAATTAATTATGGCTCCATTGGATCCCATTTCTCTCTATAAAAGAGAGCTCTTGTAAACACATTGAATATTGGGAATCAATCAATAATATCTATACATTAATTTCTTACAAACTCAATAAATAAACTTCTAAAATTGTGAAGAAAAAAAAAAGGCTCACTTGTTAAATGGGTCGTTGTGCCATTGCTCTCCATTTCTTGAAACATTCACTAATAGACCCACACAACACTTCCATTCATTATCTAACTTGAAATTTTCAAGTCTAATCAAAACAAACTAAAACATCTTGTTTTTGAAAAACAATAAAATCAAACATAAAGGCATTCTAAACAATGCTAATTTTTAAAATTACAATAAAAATTATCACAATGATTATCATCAAAATAGTATGAAATTCAAAAATTAAAATAGAAGACCCAAATTATTAGCATAAAAAAATCAAGTATTCGCTTTTCTTGGTTCTTGTTTCTCTACCGTCTCTGAACAAAAAACATAAACGGCATCTAGCTAATAATCCAGAAGATAGCCAACATATAAAATGAAGCCTAGCTAGTAAAAATTTAAGATTCTTAATTTTCACAACATGTAAAATGAAGCCAAGTTAAACAATAGAATAGCAACAAATTATTGACAAATCTATCAATGGAAGGCAGACCAATTACCTAATCAACCATTGTAGCAAACAAAGCCATAACAACTTTTTATGAGCTAATCAAACACACCTTCAAGCCAAGGCATATGTACCTGAAGCAAAAGGAAGAATAAAAAATATAAGCAAGCAATCTCCATTATCCATTATCCATTATCTAAAATCAACTCCCTAAAAATTGCCCACTGTTTATTATTAAAAATAAGATCCAACTCCCATTGATTAATTCACCAATTTGAATATACCTATATTTTTGTTAATCTTACCAAATATCCAAGGCATGTACCATTCACTGTTTGGGGAGAATGTAGAATAAACTATGATGGATTCACTCACTATTTTTTTTTCTTTTGTGTGTGTGTGTGTGTGTGTGGGGGAGGGGGGAGGAGAATGTAGAATAAACTATAAGATAACTTTGATCAATTAGGACATTCACACTACCAGCACTAAGTGCATTCAAGCATGGTTAATCAAACTCTCTGTAGGAAATGTTCTTTAGCCATTTACTTGGCTTGATAGATTTACTCACTATTTGAACAACAAAAAAGTATAATTATATAAGAAAGTAAACTATTTTAATTGAGGCATTTTACAGAACATCTAAAATTTGACCATAAAAAACAACCGCCACAACTTTCTAGCAAAATTTGCAATTAGTTACCTGACCAAAGGTAATGTTGAAGAAGATAACCAACAATTCTATAGCAAAATTGAATGCTTATGTGTCATGAAAATTTTATAGGTGTTAGAAAAGTGAATCTGAAAGGTATAGAATTTAGAAAAGTGAATCTGAAAGGTATAGAATTTAGAAAAGTGAATCTGAAAGGTTCAGCTAAATGTAAGTAAAGAAATTATGTCTATTCCTAACAAAGAAAAAATATACACAACATCATTGCAACTTAAGCCTAAACTCAGAAAACCCACATAGAAAAATAACCACATAAAAAAATCAAGAGAATAATAATATTTGTAGTTGGATGATTCCCATTATCCAAAAGCAAGTTAAAAAATTATTGGGATGATTCCCAATTCTCCACAAAATCAAACCGAAAACAAAAAGTGCCTACTAAATTCCATCAACTGGATTTGTTGTCTGTAAATTCCATCAACTGGATTTAGAGGATACCATCAATTGGATTTAGAGGATGATTCCCATTATCCTTTTAGTATTTAAAGCATCGAATTTGTTGAATAATTCCATTTTTTAAAATTTAATATTATTTTATTATGGCTGGTTATGGCTGGTGGGTTATTGCTCCACCGTGACTATAATGGGGCCGTGCATATTATATTAAATTAATTTAATGGAATAAAAAGGGTGACGCAACAATACCCAACCCTCGATTATCAACTTCACATCTCCAGACCCACCCAACAAAACTTCACATCTCCAAATAAAAATTGAGTAAATCATCAAACATTGAATGGTTATCAAATTGAATGGTTACATCTCCAGACCCACCCATTGAATGGTTATCAACTTCACATCTCCAGACCCACCCAACAATACTGACATCTTTTGAGATTTCTTGTGTGTAAATTGAATGGTTAATGGAATTTTATCCCAATAATTCCAGTTGATGGAATTTAGAGGATAATGGGAATCATCCAAGAAACATTTTAGAGGAATATTAATTTAGAGGATACCATCAACTGGATTTAGAGAATAATTCCAGTTGTGTGCCTACTAATTCCATTGAAACATTTTATCAAACACTTAATAAGCAACGAATATAGAACCAAATGATAGTAAATGGGTTGATTTTGCGAAACCCAAACCCAAAATCAAAATCAAATTCGTGAAACCCAACCAACTCTTCATAAAAGTGTAAGAAAAATCAAAATTCTTGTATATTATCTGTATAAGTTTAAGAAAAATCAACAAAAATCACTCTTAAAAATATCAGTTTCTTTTCTTCAAAAACAGGCTAAGTTTAGTACCATTTTCATTTTAGATGTCTTCATTTTTTGTGTCATTAGAAACAAAAAGTTTGAAAACACGGCTTTATGATTATGCAAAAACATTTTCAAAATCCAGAAGATTTTCCCAAAAACAGTTTATCAAACAATTTTTTTGCATCAATTTCCAGTTTTTCTGTTTTTAATAACAGAAAACAAAAAAAAATGAAGGCATTTCCAAAAGTGCCCTAAATATTGTAGAAAACACTACCTTCTACTAAAAGCAATTCCACAGTTTTCCATCCTACTTCTAGTTCCTAAAGTACTATAACCCCAGCCTGTCCTCAAAATTATAAAGCACTACCTTCTACCAAAATGTAGACTTTAAATCATTACCTCAAATTAAACCCCTTATTCCTATTTCTAAAACCTATTTTTCCAACACATTTCTGCCGTATCTAGCCAGTAATCAAAAAGAGATTTTCAAGTAGTGCATTAAATGTATTGGATGACCACCCTCCAGTATGGACCGTTATCACTTTATTTGTTTCAATCGCAACCTTCTATTAATATTCTATTATGAAAGAGAATAAAAAAATGATATGTGAGCCGCCTATTCCAATTTTATGACCAAAATTATCACTCAAAAACTGGTTTATTTACAAATATGCAAAAGATCTGTATATATCTTCCCTTTCTCCTACGCGCAACCCAATTTTATGACCAGACTATGGAACCCACATCTCAAATGATCAATTTTGTCACTTTTCTATTCTCTTATAGTAGCAAAATGTTAACAGAAGGTTAAAATTGAAGCAATTCAGAAATCAGGGGGCAAAAAATAACAATTTTTAGTTGACCACAACAGAACTAAAAACCCTTGGCCTAAATTCCAGACTCAAATTTTGCAAACATATATACATATATGTAACATCAGCGCTAAAAGCGACAATAAATTGATCTAAAACCCTAAAAAAATTGAAAGAAAACGAAGAAGAAGAAGAAGAAAAGATTACCGGGCAAGATAATGTCGATGTTGAAAGTGCCGCCTTCGTAAGGAGTAGCGAGGGGACCAGAAATCGTTCCGGCCAAATGCGTGAGATTGTCGCCTTTAGGCTTGATGCTTATGCCCGAGACATCGTTGTCTTTGTTGCATTCCTGAAGCTCCTTCTGTACGCGAGTGAAATCCACCATCTTCAAACACATCGCACACCCTCGCACTCTCTCTATCTTTGCTTTTCTTTGAAACCGGCGATCTACTATGTGTTGATGCCGATCTGCTGGTTCTTTTAAGAGTGAGCTCTGAGAGTGAGAGATGAGGGAGAACTCAATTTTAAATTTTGAAAAGAGAGAGAGACAGAGAGATGGATGGATGGAAGGGAAGAAGAAACCCATTGTAAACTCACCGTAGGATTGAATCACCACCATTGAAATATAATTTGTCTTGGACATTTTTTAGCTGTTGGATTGAATCAATCCAAGGGTTCACATTTTGACAAAGGGATAACAGTCCCATCAGATTTCAAAAACCACTCTTCCTTATTATATAGATATATATATATCAGGAATTCTATAATAAATGACCAAAAAAAAAAAAAAAAGTGTAACTTATGCTTCAATTATGACTTTTTGTAATTTTTTTTTTTTTGTTATAATCTATTGTGGTGTTGATCATATCTTGATTATAACAAATTACGGTTGTTATTTTGATTATAACAAAATAATTTTTTGATTATACCTTAATGCTGTGTTTGGTTGATGGATTTGGAGAGGGATTTGGAAAGGGGAAGGGAAAAGGTGTGTAAAATTAGGTGAAATGTAAGTATATTTTATTCACATTTCACCAAACTTTTCCCTTTCCTTTTCCAAATCCCTCTTCAAATCCTCCAACCAAACACAACGTAAGTGTTGTTGATTATAACTACCTTATGAATAATTATATTTGTTTTTTTAATTATGATTGAAGAAGTCTTTAATTGTATTTTGAATAATATTTGGTTATGATTCATTATGGTTGCTTTGTTCTATTATTTTAAATTTTTATATGTTGTTTTTGCAGAGAAGGTATATTCTCTTCTCTTGACAAATATATATACATATTCTCTCTCTTTTTTTTCTTTTTTTTTTTTTCTTTTTTTTTTTTTTTAAAGAAAAAGGCTAGGACAAATCTCTATCAACTACCACCATGATAGTGATATGAATTGATTTAAAATCATATAGGATTCGAATACTTTAATTGGGTTCTATTTTTTAAAACTTGCTTTTGCGGAGAAGGTGCAAGCAAGAGAGGGACAAGGGCCAATGAAAGAAGACGCCTTTATTGGCTTCTTCTCACAAAAATTAAGCCATTTTTGAGACTGCTAAGGCTTTTTTTCACTGAAGAAAACTCAACAACCTCTCTTTGTTTTCCTTCTGATCTGTTTCTTTTTTTTTTTTCTTCTGTAATCGGAAACAATGCCTATAGCAGAGATCTTTCTCTCTGCCTTCATCAAATTGTTGTTTGAGAAGATGAACTCTATAGCCTCATCGAAATTACACAACTTTGAAGGTATTGATACCCAGCTGACAAAATGGATCAATATGCTGTCGCAAATTGAAGCTGTTCTGATTGATGCGGAGGAGAAGCAAATGACAGATCGAGCCGTGAACCTGTGGCTCGACGATCTCCATGATTTGGCATATGATTTGGATGATGTCGTGGATGAGTTCGCCACCGAAGCTTTGCGACAGAAGCTCAAGGCAAAGCCGCCCCAAGCTAGTTCCAGCAAGGTATGGAACCCCATCCCTAAATTCAAGCCAAGAGACATTATGTTTAATTTCAAAATGAGGTCCAAGATTGAGGAGATCACTAATAGATTACACAATAGTTTTGAACAATGTTCGCAACTTAATTTGGTTAAGATTGTTGGAACCACATCGGCTAAGATTTGGCAAAGACCAGAGTCTACATCTTCATTATCTGAACGTCGCATTTATGGAAGAGAAAAGGATCAGACAAAGATGATTGAGTTGCTTATAGGGTCGGATGAATCAAGTCATAACAACGTTGGCATAATTCCCATTGTAGGTATGGTGGGATTGGCAAGACACCCTGGCTCAGATGGTATACAACAATGAAACCGTGGAGAAGCATTTCAATCTGAAAGCTTGGGTCTGTGTGTCAGATGAGTTCGACATTTGAGAATAACAAAATTAATTCTCGAGTCAGTGACTTGCAAACATGTAGTTTTCATGGCTTAGATCAAGTTCAAGTTAACTAAAGCAGGCTCTGGCATGAAAGAAATTCTTAATTGTTTTAGATGATGTCTGGAACAAAAAATACAGTGATTGGAATGTTTTGAAGAGCCCTTTCAGTGATGGAGCCCAAGGGAGTAAAGTTGTGGTGACAACACGTAATAGAGATGTTGCAAGAATGATGGGTGTTGTTGAACTTCATGACATTGAGGTCCTATCAGATGATGATTGTTGGTTGTTGTTTGCACAACATGCCTTTGAGAGTAGAAGTATTGATGCAAATCCAAATTTGGTATCAATTGGTAAGAAAATTGTGGAGAAATGTAGAGGTTTGCTCTGGCTGTTATGAACACTCGGTGGCCTTTTACGGTGCAAAGAACGAGATGAGGAATGGGTAGATGTATTGGAAGTAAAATTGGGATTTACCACATGAAGAAAGTGACATCCTTCCTGCTTTGAGATTAAGCTACCATCATCTCCCTCCGCATTTGGCAGTGTTTTGCATACTGCTCAATAATACCCAACGACTATGATTTGAGGAGGAGGAGCTAGTCTTGTTGTGGATGGCAGAGGGTTTCATTCAGCAACAAAGAGAGAAGCAAATGGAAGATACAGGAGGTGAGTACTTTCGGGAATTGTTGTCAAGGTCGTTTTTCAACCATCAAGTACTGGTAAAAGTTCTAAATTCGTGATGCATGACCTCATCAATGATTTGGCTCAAGTAGTTGCAAGAGGTACTTGTTTTAGACTGGAGGATAAATTGAAAGATCAGGAGCAGCGCATAAATCTAAAGAAAGCTCGACATTCATCTTACATGCAGGAGTGTTGGCAAGGTATGCAAAAATTTGAGATCTTCTACAAAGCCATGCATTTGAGGACCCTCTTACCATTTTTAATACCAGGTTATTCGCGATATCATGTGGCAAACAATGTTGCCCTTAATCTATTGCCAAAGCTAAGATGCTTAAGGGTGCTCAGTATGAGTAGATATTGTATAAGTGAACTTCCAAATTCAGTTGGATATCTGAAACATCTGCGGTACCTTAACCTTTTCTACACCCTTATTGAAGAATTACCCAAATCATTAGGGTCTCTGTACAATCTACAAACATTGATGTTAAGAGGATGTCAAAATTTGAAAAAGTTGCCTGTAGATATGGAAAACCTAATTGACCTACGTCATCTGGATATTACAGATGCAGATTCCTTGGAAGAAATGCCATTGGGGATAGGTAAGTTAGCTAGTCTTGTAACACTATCCAATTTTATTGTTACTAAAAACAATGGGTTTCGGATAAGAGAGTTAGGGAACTTAATATATCTTCGAGGGGAGATTTCCCTATCTGGGTTACAGAATGTGGTGGATCCTCTAGATGCAAGAGAGGCAAATTTAATTAATAAGGAAGGCTTGAAAGTGTTATCAATGGAATGGAGTGTGGGCTCAAATGAATCACAAGATAGGAGAGTTGAAACAGAAGTGCTCAACGTGCTACGACCTCACAAGAACTTAGAAGAGCTCCACATCAAATGCTACCTTGGTACAGGATTTCCAACCTGGATAGGAGATCCTCTGTTCTCCAATATGTTGTGCATAAGTTTACAAAATTGTAAAAAATGTGTTTCCCTACCACCACTTGGGCAATTACCCTTGCTTAAAGACCTTTGTGTTGAAGGAATGAGTGCATTAAAGCATGTTAGTTGTTGAAAATCCTACGTGATTCGTGATTAGATCAAGATTAATAAATTCCAAATCCCAACAATTCAAAACACACAACCTAAAATCATCAAGCACTTACGAGAGTGATTTTAGTTGTTTGTTTTTAAGAATAAACAATAAATCGACACAAACGATTTTTTACGTGGAAAAAACCACAATTGAAGAACCTTCAATTGTAATCAAAAACCACGGGCGAACCGCCACTGATCAATCCACTACTGAAGAACTAAAAGATTACAAAGATACCATACAAATTACCCAACCAGTCAATTTGTCTCTGAATCTTCTGTAACTCTTTCACCACGCCTTCGTCACGGAACTGATCCTGAAGTTGATTCCACACCACAACTTCACTTGTCGAATTAACAACTACGTAAAGTATCAAACGCTTTTGAAACTCTACGTAATAACCTTCAGATTCCACCGAAGAGAACTCTCTTGAATATGTTGTATCAAACTCTTTGATGTATGAATCTCAACTCATAAGTTTAGAACTCTCTTAAGAACATCAAAGAAAACTCACAAAACCTCAGAAGAAAACTTCAAACCAAAACCCTAGAAAAACCCTAAACAAGATCTAGAAAAGTAATCCTAAAACAAGCCCAACAAGCGAATTTATAGAATCTGAGATCGCGAGGTCCGCTCGAGCGTGGGTCTTCCCGCTCGAGCGGAGACTTCAAAATTTGTGATTCATATAGCCTTCCCGCTCGAGCGTCCATTTCCCCGCTCGAGCGGGGAATCACACCATCCAGTACTTTGTTCATGCTGCGCAGAGATGCTGAGGACTAGCAATCCCCGCTCGAGCGGGGAAGCCAAACTTGGAAAACCTGGAAAGCTTTATCAAATTACAATCTTGGTTTTGATTCACGGATTTTGATAACAAAGGGTCCTAACAGTTGTGAGTTCTATGGGCAGTGTAGTACCAAACCTTTTCCGTTGCTAGAGACTCTAAGCTTTAAGAACATGCCTGAATGGGAGGAATGGTATACTTTTGGAGATCATAAGGAAGTTCTACCATTCAATCGTGTTTGTAAGCTTTCCATCGAAAATTGTCCCAAACTTCTCGGAATGTTGCCCTGTAATCTACCTTGTTTGAAAAATCTAGAGATTACAGAGTGCCCGCAGTTGTTAGTTGAAGCTTCCTCCATTTTCTTCCCATCACTCACCTCCATAGTTATGAAGGACGTTCTCTTACAAGCCTTCTAGTGGTCCTTGAGATGAGGAAATGGTTGAAGATGAAGTGATGTTGGCAAATGCGAGTTCAGTTACTTCCCTGAGCATTGGGATAATTAAGAAACTCGAGGTCTTGCCGAAATGGTTTACTCATGGCCTGATGAAACTTGAAGAATTGAACATTACTAGTTGTGAAGAACTCAAGGCATTGTGGAAGAATGACGCGAGATTGCAACACAGTCACCCTGCATTCCGAAGTTTGGAAATTAATGGCTGCCCCCAGCTCGTTTCATTGCTTGAAGAAGATGAGGATGAAGAAAACGAAGGGCAACATCAACAGCAACAAGAGGGACTCTCTTGCATAGTGAGGCTTGATCATATAAAAATAGATAATTGTGAAAAACTGGAGAACTGCCACGGCGGCTGCATACCTTCAATTTTCTTCGAGAGTTGCATGTCTATCAGTGTTCAAGTCTCAGCTCTTTCCAGAGGCAGGCTTTCCGTCCATGCTGAAAACTCGTGATACGTGATTGTAAGGCTTTGCAATCCATATTCGGGTGGGTAAAGCAGATTAATGATAATAACCTTGAAGTGTTAGAGGTTCATGATTGTCCATCCCTTACAAGCTTGATATCGTGCAGAGGTGGCAGCTACCACCACACTAAAAAAGGTTGAGATTTGTGAGTGTAAAAGTTGGAGGCACTGCTAGTAGAGGAGGGGATGAAATTAACTGTCATCTCTTGAGTATTTTGCGATCTGGTATTGTGATAGGCTCAAATACTTGCAGATGTCGTTCCTAATGATAATAATCTCAGGAATCTCATTCGATTGATGGTACATGGGTGTAAGAATTTGGAGTCCATTCCGGACGGATGGTTCCACTCCGCAACAAATCTGAGAATTTTGGCCATCTCCCATAGTAAAAAACTGAAGGCCTTGCCGCTCTTGCCACACCAATTGCAGACCATCAACTACCTCACTTCTCTTCATTGGCTGCAAATGAATATTTCACATTGGAACAACAACGTCAAGCAGATTGGTTGGCACAATTTACCAGTCTTAGCACATTGTCGATCAAGGCCCAATTAGTGTGGCAGGGGAAGAAGAAGAAGAAGATCTGCCAGGGTCCAACATTTCGATAGATGAGATGTTGCTTCCCGCCTCTTGATTGATCTTCGTATCCATGAATTTCCAAATCTAAAGAAGCTATCTTCGAAAGTGTTTCAAAACCTTTTCCTCTCTTCAACATCTTACTATCATTGATTGCCCTAGGCTCGAATCTATTCCAGTGAAAAGCCTGTCTCCGTCACTTCTGAGATTGTGGATTCAGAAAAGTCCGAGACTAGCAAGGAAGTGTGAAAAGGGAACCGGCCAATATTGGCCCCACTTAGCTTACCTTGCTGATGTCCAAGTTGTTAACGAGTGATAAGCTCTGTGAGATTTCTACAGCAATACCAACAGTCAAATTGCTAGGTACTCCCATATCACAATTATTATAAACTAGTTTGTTGAGGTTTCAAATTTTGTTTTTTATTTTTTTCGAAAAATATAAACTACTTTGATAGCAATAACCCTTTTAAAAAAATAGGCTTTGTTTGGTTTGTGTTTTAGAATTTTTTTTCAAAAATGAAAACTAGTTTGATAAAAGTAAATATCAAAAATATAATTTTAAATTTTTAAAAATTATTTATGACCTCTTAAAGATAAATTATATAAAATGATAAGCGTTTTTTTTATTTTCTTTCACCAAATTAATTTTTAGTTTTTAGAAAAAAATTTCTAAAACAAGTTTCTGAAAACTAAACTACACATGCCATACTTTTTCCAAACCGAGAAAATCATATGAAAAAGGATGAGTGTTGATTATTATTATTTTTTTATTATGGATTTTAAAAAATTCAACCAAACAGAATAATTGATAGTCAAGACTTCCAGCCTTCATAATTTTTAATGTCTTTTTGCTTATTGATTTTTTAGCAAATTTTTCTGATGAAGGATGGCTATGCATGACAGTGTATTTTGTGTTAAAGCTTCAAGCTAATTTTATCGAATTGAATGAATGAAAGAATACAACTTAAATAAGAGTAGCAAAGCTACATCTGCAAGCAACTACAAGTCACTTAGCAGATTTTGTGGAACTAAACCCTTTATTACATGAATTAGTTATACACACCCACCATGACTCCTACAAACTGGGGATTCTCCTATAGACTAGGGAATACCAATCTCCTAGCTATAGATAATAGTATTTATTAAAATAAAAACTTAAAATTAAATCTTAACACCCTCCTTAAACTGATTTTTGCAGAAACAGTTTAGAATTCAAACATCATTTTAGCAACTCATTTTTTTTGTGTATCAGCAACAATGCAACCAGCTTCTGCTAATGAACAAACTCCAAGTATGCTTTTGAGCTTCTCGAACACTGGTTGTTTGAGAGGTTTGGTTAAGATATAAGCTGCTTGATCTCCACTCTTGCAAAAGTCTAACTCATACACACTCTTTGCAAAGATCACGCAAGATCATACATATCAACACCACTTCCCGTGTAAATCAGATCATCAACATATAAACACACGATGAGCATTTTACCTTCATCATCAACCTTAACATACAATGTATGTTCATATGGCACTTTTGGAAGCCTTGCTTGACAAAGTAAGCATCTATGCGGCTATACAAGCTCATGGTGCTTGCTTTAACCATAGAGTGCCTAATTCAATCTATACACCTTCTCTTCATTGCCTTGCTGCACGTAGCTGGAGGTTGATCTACATATATTGTTCTTCCAATTTCTATGTAAAAATGCAGACTTTACATCTAATTGAAAAATAGGCAAAGAGTTTGAGCAGCTAAAGGGATTACCAATTGAATTGTGTCTAGCCTTGCAACTGGAGCAAACATCATTGCAATCACTCCATACTCTTGCTTGTATCCATTTGCCACCAGACGAGCCTTGTGCTTGTCTATCTCACTTCTCATTCAACTTGGTTTTCAAAAGTCCATTCACACCGATAGTTTCATGTCCTTTTGGAAGTCAGTCAGCTCCCATGTATTATTTTTCTCTATGGATTTGATCTCAACATTCATTTCCTTTTGCCATTTAGTGTCTTTACTGTTCTCAAATGTGATAAGGATCAAAATCTGCAAACAATGCAAAGTGAGCAGTAATATTATCATTAGAGAGTTCATCCCACTTACATATTTTCCTTGGACGTTGATTCTCAGGTGGCTGCTCATTTGTTGGAGGCAGCTGCTCATTTGTTGGTGTAGTCGATGAAGAACTGGGCAAGAGTTCATCAAAGGACTGTTGCTACGTTTCAATCCTATTCTCTGCATCATCAAAATCAATTGGAATTTGCTTAGTTCCTTGCCTTTCCAGTCCAATCCCACATATTTTCTTCATCAAAAACCACATCCCAGCTGATAACAATCTTCTTGGTGATGGATAATAAACTTGTAGGCCTTTGAATGTTCACTACACCAAGAAAAATACAATTTCCTGTAACGCCCCGAAATAAATCAACATAACCCGATTGTAAGAACCGAATATACAAATAAAATAAATAATTAGATAATAATAATTTTACAATCTCAAATATTTTATTGTGAATCTTTAAGTAGGATTAAATATTATTGGAGGGTCTTTTAATTAATTTTAAACTTACAATAAATTTATGGTGAAAGTATTTAATTTAGAGGCAGATTTATTATTTTAAAAAAAAAATAGAGGGTAAGTCAGTAAGTATATTTTGTTATATTAGTAGTTATATTTTATTTAAATTAATGGGTTAGAAAATTAAATAATATAAAGAGATAATAATTTAGAGTCTTTTTGTTTAGATATATAAAGTAACCCTAGGTTGCCTAATACAATATATAACAGCAGCCACAGTAGCCCCGGGGAGAGAGAGATTGAGAGAAAAGAAGAAAAAAAAAGGGGTTGCAAAGAAGGAATAACTTTTGGGTGTGTGGTAGGTCTCTATCTTTCTTCTTCTCTTTGTTTTTGTTCTTTATCCTTACTCTATTATTATTTAGTTCATTGATGCAGAGGTTGTAGGTTTATGTATTTTGTATATATAAATATACTGTTAAGAAATCTGAGGAGTTAAATTCATGTATAAAGAATGGGTGTAATTCTTGGTCCAAAAATTCTGCATATAATCACAAACTTTAAAAATCAAGAAACCATATCAAACGAATGAATTTTGAACTGAAATTTTTACAGTAGATTAATTACATATTGAATTGCATATCTGAATTTTCTCATAATTTTTGGGAGTCAAAATCCATATAAAATGATGCGTTCAAATCTGTCCAGAAAACTGGTTTTAAACAGTAAGTTCGGGAGTGTTGTTCTCTTTGGGTATAAATCCGAAAATTATCAAATCAGCGTCATTAGAACCGGCTATGAGTCTAGTATTGTATTTTTTTGGCCTTGCGTTGATTGCTCATGTATACTAGGAGAGCCATTAATTTCTTTAAAGTGCTGCAGAAAACAACCTGTTTAGATATAATTAATTGTAGATAATTATTTTGATAAGCAAATCAAGTGAAACCATTTGGGTTTGAAACTTAGGATATATTAGTTGATATCTGGAGGGTTTTAGAATTTTTCAAATAACGTGGAGTGGGTTTTTAATTTTCAAAGTTAGCGAATAGATTGGGAAAACTAGTTTAAAATTCTGTTTTATCTTAAAGTTACTTTTAATTAAGTTTCGATTTGAACCCATGTCTTGGGTGATTTTAGACTTTGAAGAACATGAACTTAGATAATATTTAAGGGTAACGGTAAGTTGGGTTGAGCTGTGTTAGTGCACTTTAGTGTGGGGTACTTAGTTTATTATTATCTTTAGTATTTTTAAATTAGTAGTGACGTGTGGTCTTCATACTTGGTTCAGGGCAATAGTTGGACTTTTATACTCTATTCGAGGATTACATTGTTCCGTTTTCAGGTGAGTAGTTTCATGCTACATATTTTTATAAATGTCCCCTACCCTGAACTGTTGGAAAATTAAATTGTTGTTTCATGACTAAACTGTTTTGATAAATTATTATATTATCAATGAAATCAAATTATTTCTGAAACATGTGTGAACTTGGCATACTGTAAACTATTTGTTTTGGTCTCATGTTTATAATGATGAACTACCATGTTTTGCGAAACTGATGTGTATTGATTATTGGGACCATCTGTGTATTTAGTCAGGGAAATTATTCCACTGTGTGTGGTGACTTTGGCCACTAGGGAACAGATCCGGGTTGGGCCGTGATGACTCTAGTGCTCAACGATTGTAAGGAAAAGACCTACATTAAGTTAGGTGACCTTCAATCGGATTGTCTTAAAGAAAAGGCCCAGGTTGCCACCCTGAGGATGACTCTTAGTTCGGTATTGGATCCAACGGGGCTTATAGCCTTGAGAACTGTGTGGCATATTATTTGTTATTTCTTGGTACCCAGAAAATTATTGGTGTTCATGTTGTAATTTGTTTTAAGTGAAAAATGTCATTTATCATGTTCTTGAGAGACATGAGTATTTTAACTGTTGAACTGTGGAACCTTCTCTTTGAAACAGATTGTCTTTACCAAACTATATGCCAATCTAGTTTCTGTGATATATATCTTATTTTGGAATTGAACCCTGTTTTCAAAACTGTATTTACTATCCATATTGCTACTCACTGAGCTATCAGCTGACTTAGTTGTCTATCATTTCCAGGTGTTAGAAGGACTTAGAGTGGACTCATGGCGTAGCGGGGACTAAATTGCATGGACCTCTAGGACATTCATTTATTTTGTTTTAGATTGTTATGTCAAGGTTGTGCATATTTATTTTTATTTTTATTGAGGTTCATTTAGGATTATTTTGATATGTGGGTGGTTTATATCCTATATGTTTGGATGGTATTGATTACGGTTGGTTTTGTCGTTTATACTTGTGGTATGTCACTGGATTGAGTTTGGTTATTTATTATTGGACTATTGTATAGTTATTCAATGTGTTTATGGATTTGTGTTTAGGCTTACGTGTACCTTGGGCTAAGTCCCTGTGGGCCACAGTCGGTCATGCCCGGATTTGGGGTGTGACACCAACCACATCTATGAATATTCATTCAATATTAACAATAATTCCTCTATCATTACATGATTTAAATAGCAAAAGATGACAAGGTTTCACATGCAATTATACATTCATTAGTAGGTAAACTTATGAATCTACAGCATGTGAAGCACGTAATTTCAAAACAATGAAATGCCCTTAAGGGCTTACATCTTCCAAGGCAAAGGCCCAGTTACACATAATGGTCCCTCGGACCCATACACATTAGCCCTTGGCTCACAAAATTTACAACCAAAAATAAAGAGCTATTTACTCTTCTCAAAAATATCCACGCCCTCAGTTTGGCGGAATCACCACATCTTTACCTGCACAATAACCCATAGGGGTGAGTATAAAGCCCAGTAGAGAAATCCCTAACAAAGTATATACATTTATGCAATTCCCAAAGTAAAATGCACATGCGATGCCATGCAATGTCTTTATAAGAAAGAACTTCATCTCAGTGTTCAATCTTGAAAATCATCATGTTAACAATAGTATTTCACAATCTCAATAATGTCAAAACTCCATTTCCTTGTAAACAATAGGGGCGGTAAATATGACACTGGTAATCCCTAGGCTGGTGTCTGCAAGTAGACTCTACGAGTACTACCAAATTGTCATTTTTACCGGTGCTAACCGGAAGGCTCGACACCTATCAGCACGGTTTTCTAGTCTTTCACCATGGACACTCAGGCCAACTTATCAAATTTAACTACACCCCCTATCTGACTTACCACGTATTTACCCCATAACACAGTTCATAGTTCTCATTATCACATCGTTCTCTTTCATGAAAAAACTCCATTAATCTAGATTTACAATGCATAACAATAAATTAGGTGTGGATGCAATGTATTGATGTTTCCATGCCTCACAACCATTACCATTTCCCCTTTTTCCATATTATTTCTCAAAATAATCAAATACCATCAACGCAACAACAATTTCTCATCATGTACCTTTCCTAGCAATTCGGTACCTTCAAGATTTCGTGTGATATTTTGAACACCAATTTCCATTTCCCATAACCCATGGTGCACAACAATTGTCATTTCACAACCATGCATGTTCGTTCATTCATTCAACAATAGTTTTGTTTTAAAACAATACTTTTCCATTCTCATGTACCAACAAGATTACCATTTAAAAAGAAAAACACATCATGATATCTACACCCCTTTTAATTTTCTCAACACAAGAACAATAAGGAAACCCATAGGCTTCTCCATTTCTTTCAAAATCCCCAAGAAAAATTCTAGGGTTTTATATTAAAAACCAATACAAATATCTCTTATCTTTTGAAAGGGTTTTTCTCTCAAGACCTCAACCCTCCTATTGTGTGAGTTAAAAATCTCAAGAAAAGAGTTTAGGAAAAAGAGGGAGAGAGAGGTCAAGCGCACATTTAAAACCCTAGCTTTTATGAGACAAGACCAAACCTTCAATATATTTAATAAAACCTTAAAATCAAAAAATCCAACATAAATATATATATATATATATATATAACTCAAGGAAATTTCCCTACCTCAAAGCTTAATGAAGAAGACGATGAAACCCTAGCTTTTGATGGAATATCTTCACCCTCTACCACACCAAGAGAAACCCTAGCTTTGATCCTCAAGATTAGAGGAATGATGATGATCTAAACCCAATAGATAGTAAGAATCAAAGGCTTTTGATGCTTTGGTTAGGGTTTTTAGAGAGAAGGAGGAGAGAAAGTGTTTTTAGAGAGAGAGAGAGAGAGAGATGATAGAATGAGATACAAACAGCCCCAAAGAGAAGAAAAAATAGAGTTTTCGGACTGGCCCCGTCCCGCACGTGCGGAGCCTCTCTCCCGCACGTGCGGCTCTCCTTGCACGCACCTCCTCTGCACCTGTATTTATTGCAGTGTGCAGCCCAGACTCTCCCCTGAAATCCGCACGTGCGGCTTGGCCTCCCGCCCGTGCGGCCTCTATCCCACACGTGCGGCCCTGGCCCAGCAGCCCAGAAAGTTTTGGTTCGGCCCCAGGGCACCCCAGACTCGACCATGCACACTCCGGAACAAGAGGAAACCAATCACCGAAAGACACGAACAAGGTTTTTGTTGAAGAATTAAACTTCTGGACACCACAACAAATGAGAACCAAGGAAGAACGGAGAAAAGAAGAAAGAAAGAAAAGAGGGAATGAGGCGCGATCGTCACATTTCTCCTTTGTCATCAAGCTTCTTTCTTTTTTCATCAGGAATGTAAGCATACGCTATACATCTAAAAATTCTAAAATGATCAATGAATGGTCTGCGCCCTGCCCATGCTTCTTCGGGTGTCATGTTTCGGACAGCTAGTGTGAGACTTCTATTCAATAAGTCAACGCCCAAATTGACTGCTTCAGGCCAAAAACTCCTTGGAACGCTTCTCCTTGCTAACATACTTCACACCATGTTTAAAATTGTATGATTTTTCCTCTCGGACACACCATTTTGTTGTGGTGTATAGGCTGCAGTCAGTTGCCTTTTGATTCCATGTTCCTCACAAAGATATGCAAATTCTTATGAGTTGTAATCTCCACCACGATCGATTCGAAGAGTTTGAATAACTCTCCCAACTTCCTTCTCAACCAGGGCCTTGTAACTTTTAAATGCTGAAAAGGCTTCAGATTTTTGCTGCAAAAAATATACCCATGTTTTCCGACTATATTCATCAGTGAATGTAATAAAATACCTCTTATTACCATTGGACGTCGGATTTATGGTTCCACAAATATCGGAACGGATTAGCTTCGGCATTTTTGTAGCTCTCCTTGCATTCCCTTTTGGAAAATGATTACGATGTTGCTTGCCAACAACACACTCTTCATAAACTTTGGATGGAGGAGTGATCATAGGGAGGCCTGTCACCATCTGCTTTTGATGAAATGTTTTCTGCCCATTAAATTTCAAATGGCCATGGCAAAAATGCCAAAGCCATGATGGATCATCCTCCTTAGCCAACAAGCAAGCCTAAACAATCTTGATTTTCAATGGAAACAACCTGTTTGGTGTCATCTGAACAACAACAATAGCACTCCTTGCTAGATCACATATCTCACATGCACCTTTCTGAATTGTTATAATATAACCCTTATCTTGCAATTGGCAGCACTCAACAAATTAGTTTTCAGATTAGAAACATAAAAAACATTCGAAATTGTTTCAACAAAATCAATCTTAGTTCTAATCTAAATATCTCTTTCCCATCACATTTACAGTAGAACAATCACCAAAACTTATAGTAGTATGAAAGTCTTCATTTAAAGATAAGAAAGAAGACTTACTAGCACTCATATGATTGCTGCAACTTGTGCCGACATACCATACATCAAGCTCGGAGTCATCCTTGGCATGAAAGGCCATCAAAAGTGTTTATTCTTCCTTTTTCTCAACAAAGTTCGACTTCTCTCCTTTTTCATTGTCTTTTGGCATCTTTGTATAGCACTCATTGCTGTAATGCCCGTGATTTCCACGCCTACAACACTCAATCTTGGACTTGTCCACCTGTCCTCTTCTTTTATTCTGAAACTTGGAGTGATCATCATCTCTTTTGAAATACTCGCATTGGCTGCTTCCATCTCGGTTGCCTCAAGCACTTCTTCCATGTTCTCTACCTCTACCTCGTCCTCTTCCTCTTCCTTTTGAGCTTGTGGATTTAGCAAATGTAGAAGGTTTCAAAGCTTGCTCTTCTAAGGTGCATCGATTCAGACTCTGTTCATGGACTAGCAAGGAGCTTTGTAACTCATCAATTGACATTACATCAATGTCATTAGACTCCTCAATAGAGCACACATAATCGAATTTTGGAGCCATAGATCTCAGGATCTTCTCAACAACAGCACCATCTTTAATCATATCACCATGGATTCGCATTTTGTTTGCTATCCCCATAACTCTTCTAAAATAATTAGCAACTGATTCTCCATTTTTCATTTGAAGAGTCTCAAAATCTCTTCTTATGGCTTGAAGTTGTGCTCATTTCACTCTTACTGAGCCCTAGTACTTTTTTTTCATGGAGTCCCAAATGTTTTTGGATGTATCCTTTTGGAGAATGGTCTCCAAAATTGCACGATCAATAGCTTGGAACAAGTAGTTCTTCACCTTCATATCTTTCAGCTTTCGATCGTCAAGTTTCTTTTGTTGTGGCTGTGTCAGTATCACTCCTGGCTCAACAAATCCAGTTTCCACGAGATCCCAGTACTCTTTGGACCTTAGGAAATTTTCCATCAACATGCTCCAATGATCATAGTGACCATCAAAGCGAGGTATGGCTGGTTGGACAAAATTCTCAAATGATTTGTCAGTCGCCATGAATGCTTGTTGCTACAAAAGGCAAAAGCTGCTGCTTGTTTGGGAATTTTTTTTTTTTTCTTTTTCAATTAGGCCAGTGGTGGCTCTGATACCAGATGTTGGAGAAAACTGATTCTATGAATAATTGCTAAAGTGTTAAAACAATAACTGTTAGAAATGGGCGCCCATGAGGCATGACCCTTTGAATCTTTTGACACTTTATCCAAATGGGTTTTGAATTCAAATTCAAACCTATTTGGATAACCACTCAGGATATATATCTATCATAACTAATATGGATAAAGGAGATAAATAGATTATATATCTGATATATGGGATATGGGTGATTAAGAGAAAAATAACGTATGTTTGAGTTTTTCCCATATACTGACTCTCTCCAAAAAACAACGATCAAAGCCATTTGCACTGTGGTTTGTGTGGGTGATATTCATTATTGTAATATCACCCCATTGCTGGGTTGATTGACCAGATTCAGGAAGCACGTGATTTACCCACGAGATCCTTCAATTCAGACTCTGTTTGAAAGGTATGACCATAATTTTTATTCCGCTGCGTTATACTTTGTTTACATTGGTATCAGAGCATTAATGGATATTTTCGTGTTTCCTTTAATCATGTGTATATTATTATATGTATATGTATACATTATATACATGAATGTTTGTAAAGGAGAAAAAAAAATCTACTTTTATTAGATTAAGAGCATAAATATTTTTTTTATGTTCATTAATGTCTTTTTTAATACCATAAATGGTTTTATTTTGAAAAAAGGAGTCCGGCAGTACAAAAATCGAACCAGAAAACACCCTGGAAGGCGGCGCGTGGTCTGCACGCGCCACCTCACGCCGTGAGCCACTCCCACGCGCTCCTACGCGCCAGACGCCCTGCGGACGCGCCTGCACGCGCCATCACGCGTGCGTCAGCGGCGCTGTCCATGCACGCGCCGTCCGCATCAAGCATGCGCGCCGCGTGCTGGAGCCGCGAGCTGAGCCGCATTGAGCCGAGCGCTGAGCCGCACGCTGAGCCGCGCCGTCTTCTTCCACCGGCTTGGCTGGCTTGGCTGCTGATGCATAAGGCACTATTTGTTTTGTTTTTAATTCTGTATCGCGTTAAATGGTCATAATTAATTCATTACATATTTGTTTTATGCGTGGTTTATACTGTTAGACTCATAATTATTTTTTATATATTCTGTAAAATTTTGAAAATTTTACGAAAATAAAAAATATTTTTTCTGTGTTAATAATTCATTTTTTATGCTTTAAAATGATTCTGGTATTGCATAAATAATTTTCTGGGGTTGAAATTTTTATTGTAGACTTCTGAAATGTTTTACTATTTACTGGAATAATTGTTTCAGTTTATCAGTTTCTGGATTTTTTATTTCTAATTTTATGTGTGTTTATTAGTTATTTAAAATTCCAGAATATTTCAGAAAAATTCCGGAATATTTCAGAATGATGTGCATTTTAATTATGGCATAATCTGAATATTGTTTCAGTTTATCAGTTTCTGTTTTGTTTTTAATTTCTAATTTTATGTGTGTTTATTAGTTATTTAAAATTCTAGAAAATTTCAGAAAAATTCCAGAAAATTTCAAAATGATATAGACTTTAATTATGGCATAATCTAAATATTGAATACAGCATATTTTTTTGGGTTTGTATTATGTTGCAATTAAAGAAGCATGATTAGTTTTTTATTTATTTATTTGAATTCCATTATTAAATGAATATAGCATGAGTTGTTTGTAAATTTACATTGAGATGCTATTGTATGGAATTTATCATGCTTTGTATATGCCATAAGTAGTGGCAGATTGATTGATTGTTTTTTGCGCATGGAATTAAATTAAATTTTGATAATTATCACTAGAGGCGCAAGAGATGATTACGAGCATAGCAAATTTTCGATCTTGAGACATGTGTAAAATTATCATTATTTAATTTAGATTCTTTTGCTGCAAAATATTTTTTTTTGTGTGTTGCTATCATTAATATCCCCTGCGCATTTGTTTACTCTGTATGTAGAAATGGCTGCTAAGACAGTGGTGGCAGACTTAACTAAGGGAGAGAAATTGGATGGCGACAATTATGACATATGGCGCCGTAAGATCCAATACCTCCTCAATGAGCAAGAAGTGTTGACCACACTTGAACAAGTGATGGTTGAGCCAGAGCAGGGCAATACAGCTCAACATCGTCGTGATCTTGAAGCCTTTCAGACTTGGCGTAACAAAGATCGGTGTGCGACTTTCCTATGTTGAGCAGCATGCACAACGAGTTGATTAGTGAGGTTTGAGCATTGCCCGATGCATTGAGATTGTGGGAAGCTCTCAAGCAAAAGTTTGGTATTACCTCTTTGGCAAAGCTACGTGGGCTGACTATGAAGTTTGACTCATATCAGAAAATGGCGCATCACTCGATGAAGCAGCATTTGAGAGTCATGTCAACCATAATACGTGAGCTTGCGGCTGCTGGGCACAATTTGACTCAAGAGCAGCAAGTACAAGCTGTGATACGCTCTCTGCCAAATTCTTGGAGCAGATGAAGCAGAACATGATGCATAATGAGAGTGTGAAAACATTCGAAGACATATCGCGTCATTTGGAGCTAGAGGCTGAGCGCCTTGAGGCGGCTAAGTCTGATGGTTCTGCTATGGTGGTTGAGTCAAGCTCACGTAGGACTTCTTAGTTCAAACGTGGAAAAGCAAAAGGTTGCCCCTAAGAAGCAAGCAGCAGCTGCGCTTAAGCCTAATGGCGCTAGAAATTTCAAGCGTAGGGGCAAGAGAGGTAGTAAGAAGGCAAAGGCTAAATTGACATGCTTTAACTATAACAAAGAAGGACACTTCGCTCGGGATTGCCCTGAGCAGAAGAAGGTACCCCTTACTTAATTTCTCGCATTCAATGCTTTGTGTCTAGTCAAGCATTAATTGCTCATTCTCCTCATTTTTGGGTTGTAGACTCCGGAGCAAGAGACCACATCGCGAGGGACAGAGTAGGGTTCGTTGAGTATCGCCGAGTACCTGTTGGGAGCGGCAAAGTTTACATGGGAACGAGTCCAGTGTGGAGGTGCTTGGCATTGGCACATTCAAGCTGGAAATGCGACAAGGGCGCACTTTGTATCTTCATGATTCTTTATGCTCCGGATATTCGGCGAAACTTAGTTTCAGTTATTAGCATGATGAGCCTTGTTTTAGCTTTTGTTTTGAGAATAATGGTGTTAACATTTATTTGGAACAATTTTTTATGGTTTTGGTTATCTTTCAGATGTTTTTTTTAGTTTGGATGTGGATGATTCTAGTCTTAATAAAAATGCCAATGGCTCTATTTCTAATATTGCATCTTTTGTGATAATGATTCTGAGATGGCATGATAGATTAGGCCACATAGGGAAGACAGGATGACTAGATTGGCTAGAGAATGTATTTAGGCCCACTCGCTAGAGTCACTTTGCCTACTTGTGAGCACTGTCTTGCTAGAAAGGCAACAAGGAAACCATTTGGGAAAGCCATAAGGGCATCTATCCCATTGCAACTTATTCATTCTGATATATGTGGACCAATGAATGTGAGGGCAAGCATGGAGCCCCTTATTTCATCACATTTATAAATGATTGCACGCGTTTTGGTCATGTCTATTTGATTTCTCACAAGTCAGAAGCATTGGATTGCTTTAGACGGTATGTTTAATGAGGTTGAGAATCAATTAGACAAGAGCATTAAGGCTCTAAGACTGACCGAGGACGTGAGTATCTATCTGAGCAATTTAAAGTGCTCTGTGAGGAAAAAGGAGTTATCAGGCAATTGACAATTCCTAGGACTCCGCAACAAAATGGTGTAGCGGAGAGAAGGAATCGCACATTGCTTGACATGGTTAGATCAATGATGGCGCAAGCTAATCTTCCAATTTCTTATTGGGGAGATGCTTTGTTGACTGCTGCCTACGTCCTTAACCGTGTGCCCTCCAAATCAGTTCCTTCCACCCCATATGAGATGTGGACTGGCAAAAAGCCTGATTTGGGCAATTTGCGGCCTTGGGGTTCGGCAGCTTACATACACAACGCTTCTCATAAGTTTGGGAAGTTGGGCCCTAGAGGAAAGAAGTGTATCTTCATTCGCTATAGTGAGCATTCTAAGGGCTATGTGTTTGTTGGGGAGCATCCGGATGGAAGTGTGACTGAAATTGAGTCACGAGATGTGGATTTCCTAGAGGAGGATTTCCCTAGCAGAGGTGAGGTAACTAGAGAAGTAGAACTCTATGAGATGGAGGATCTACTTGAAGGCGCACCTAGTAGCCTAGTAGAGAATGAGGAAATAATTCCTCAAGCTCCTAGGGACAGTGGGAGCGATCTACCTGCCCATGGATTAGATCCAATGGATGAGGATTCTCAGGATTCTCAACTACGTAGAAGCAAACGTGGAGCTATACCCCGTCGTCGTTTTGAGATTGAAGGGGAAGCATTCATGATTGCTCCGAGTGATGAGATGGAGCCTAAGAATCTCAAAGAGGCTCTCTCATCCCCTGCTAGTAAAGAATGGAGTACTGCAATGGATGAAGAAATAGAGTCTATGAAGAAAAATCATGTCTGGGACTTGGTTGATTTGCCGCCAGGGCGCAAGACTATTGGGAACAAATGGGTTCTCAAAGTCAAGCGCAAGGCGGATGGTTCCATAGAAAGGTATAAGGCTCGCCTAGTGGCGAAAGGTTACACCCAACGAGAGGGTGTGGACTATGAGGAAACTTTTTCACCAGTTGTAAGGTTTGCCTCTATTCGCCTAATCCTGGCCATAGTAGCTCAGTTGGACTTAGAGCTATATCAGATGGACGTTAAAACTGCATTTCTCAATGGAGAATTGGATGAAGAGATCTATATGGATCAACCAGAAGGCTTTGTGGCAGTAGGTCAGGAGCGCAAAGTTTGCAAGCTTCAACGATCTATTTATGGCTTAAAGCAATCATCCAGACAGTGGAATCTGAGATTTCATCGAGCCATTGTTTCTAATGGGTTTACGATGATTGATGAAGATCACTGTGTGTACGTTAAGCGGTCCAAGGACATTTTTCTGATATTGTCATTATATGTAGATGACATATTATTGGCTGGAAATGACAAGGAGATGATTGTCGCCACTAAAATGTGGTTGTCCTCTACATTTGAGATGAAGGACATGGGTGAGGCGAGCTATGTGCTCGGTGTTAAGATCCTTAGGGATCGCTCTAGGAGACTTCTTGGTTTGTCTCAAGAGACTTACATTAAGACTATTCTAGAGCGGTTCCAGATGCAGAGCTGCAAACCCATTGACACTCCTGTTGCAAAAGGCGAGAGCCTAAGCCTTGATATGGGTCCTAAGACTCAAGAAGAAAATGAAAAGATGGCCCGTGTTCCCTATGCAAATGCTGTTGGAAGCTTGATGTATGCTATGATGTGTACACGTCCTGACATTTGTTATGCAGTCGGATTGGTGAGTCGTTACCAATCCAACCCAGGACCAGCTCATTGGAAAGCAGTTAAGAGGATATTACGATATCTTAGAGGGACTGCAGATTACACACTTTGCTACCAGAGTTCAGATCTACATCTAGTTGGCTATTGTGATGCTGACTGGGGAGGAGACCTAGATGAGCGTAAGTCTACTTCAGGATATGCTTTCATGCTTAGCGATGGTGCTATTTCTTGGAGCAGTAAGAAGCAATCCTGTATCGCCTTATCGACTATGGAGGCTGAGTTTGTGGCTTGTTCATCTGCCGTTCAGGAAGCCGTGTGGTTGAGGAGATTCCTTCAGCATTTGGATGTTGTCACACACACTTCAGACCCTGTGACTATCCATTGTGACAGCATGGCTGCACTCGCTTACGCTAAGGATCCTAAATACCACGGCAGAACCAAACACATTGATGTGAGGTTCAACTTTATCAGAGACATTTTGGCGCAGAAAGAAGTGATCCTGGAGCACATCCCTACGAGTCGCATGGTTGCGGACCCTTTGACTAAGCCCATTGCTAGAGATGTTTATCTTACTCATGTTAGGGCTTTAGGACTACGTAGGTGGTGATTTTTATGTGTATTCAGTTGAACTCTTTTTTTTGGGGATATTTATGCCATTAGTATTCATATTTGTTTCTATTACACATTTATGTTTACTACCTTTTGCAATGGTTTGTGAATTAGCATACACAAAATAATTAAATTGATGTTAGCAGGCAAGATTGGCTCACTCACACGAGCAATCGCCCTTAGCGCTAGGTAGCGAGTAAGGATGGACTAGAAGAAAAAATTATCCACTAGCTATGTCGCCTTGGTTGGAGCCAAGATGAGGTCTTGATTGGAGACCGACCATGGATATGAAAGTACCCACTTTTCCATGATGTGCCTGTTATGGATAGCCAGATGCGAGATCTCATTTGATGCCTGAGAGGCGAGCAAATAGAGAATTCGAGTTAGACGCTAGGAAGCGACTTGTGCGCTTAAGAGCGACTAGACTAAGATCTGTATGGTGTGTGAGTTTAACATCACTCTTTGGAAGAGTAACTCCACTATAACATGCATTCGTACTGCATGTGCTTATCGACCCGTTAGCGAGGTGAAAGAATGGATCCCTGCTTCTTCACCGTGTGAGTCCTAAAAGTCATTTTTCCCTAAATGACTTCACTTTGTGCCTTTTGTGACCTTTGACTATGTCATAAGATGAGGAGTTGATGTTCAGCTACTTTGGTATGTTGCCTGCGGTCATGTATGATTCGGCTTTAAGGGACATTACTGGGAAAGCGGTCAATTTCAAATTGAATGATATGAGGGTGAAGGGAAGATCATCTAGTTCTACATCTCTGCTCTATATTCACTGTCGACAACTCACATCGCTCTTTATAGGATGCTGATTGGGTGTGAATATAATGCGGGACCTAGGAGAGTCAAACATGCTCTTTGAGGGATTAGAGATGTTTTTGGACTGATGTAGCTAGATGGGTCTGGGTACATGAGACACTATTTCTTTTTTTTGGGTTGATGTCTCTATACTGACTCATATTGAGTTTCTAGTATAGAGCTCCCACATGCAGGTGTTCTCAGCGGTCGCACGGTGCATTGGCTAGTATGAGATTGTTCATTTTTGGGGAGATTGAGATAGAGATGTGGCAGTGTCATGCCAACTCATGTGCGAGTGGGAGATGTTAGAAATGGGCGCCCATGTGGCATGACCCTTTGAATCTTTTGACCTTATCCAAATGGGTTTTGAATTCAAATTCAAACCTATTTGGATAACCACTCAGGATATATATCTATCATAACTAATATGGATAGATGATATATATATATATATCTCATATAACTAATATGGATAAAGGAGATAAATAGATTATATATCTGATATATGGGATATGGGTGATTAGAGAAAAATAACGTATGTTTGAGTTTTTCCCATATACTGACTCTCCCAAAAACAACGATCAAAGCCATTTGCACTGTGGTTTGTGTGGGTGATATTCACTATTGTAATATCACCCCATTGCTGGGTTGATTGACCAGATTCAGGAAGCACGTGATTTACCCACGAGATCCTTCAATTCAGACTCTGTTTGAAAGGTATGACCATAATTTTTATTCCGCTGCGTTATACTTTGTTTACAATAACAATATGGCTGAAAGCTTCAAGCTAATTTTATTGAATTGAATTGAATGAAGGAATACAACTTAAATAAGAGCAGCAAAGTTACATCTGCAAGCAACCACAATGTCACTTGGCAAATTTTGTGGAACTAAACCCTTGATTACATGAATTGGCTATACACACCAACCATGACTCCTACAACTAGGGATTCTCCTATAGACTAGGTAATACCAATATCCTAGCTATAGATAATAGTAAAACTTAAAATTAAATCTGATCAGTTTTCATATTATTATTAAAAAACAAATACTAAGGTAAACATTGCTGATTATACCATGTAAGAGAACAATTATGACAAATCATACTCATTCTTTTGTTTATGTTATCATATACTTGTATTTAAACAATATGAATGATTGTTTCTAATTGTTGGCTTGTATTATAATTTGAAACATTGTTTTGTTTTTCTTTGTGTTTTATGTAGAATGTCCAAGATGATATGCTATAGCTTCCTTGGAGTATTGAAGTCAAAATAATGGATATATTGTTTATGATTGTTGATTTGTACTAAAATTTGGAACAATTTTTTTTTTTTTTTTTTTTTTGTTATGTTTTTTTAACATAATGTAAGTTTTGGTTTTTGTTTATATGAGTTAAAACAATGGATGTTTATGGTAGTTGGCTCGTATTAAGATTTGAAACGTTGTTTTAGTTTTAGTTTTTTTTCTATGTTATTTAAGTTTTGGTTTGATTTGATTATGTAAGTTTAAACATTGGTTAGTCGTTTATCATTGTTGGCTTGTATTAAAATGTAAAACAATGTTTATGGTTGATTGTTTATGACAACATTCTTGAGGGAGTCTTGGGTAATTAATTTTTTAAGGCAAAAATCACTTTACCTTTTTTGTGGTATTGGCTATATGTACATAAACTCGCCATCATTTAAAAATAATTACCGAATAAGAAAAAGGTATTTAAGTTAATTTATTGGTTAATGAAAGTTAGTGATGAGTTTTAATTCACAAATCATAAAGAGTTCAAATGAGTTGGCTTTTGATGAGGTTTGGGGACTTACTATTATGTTAGATGTTTTATTTTTTAGCAAATGAGGGCTTAGTCAGTTAAGGCTTTGTTGCCTTGTTAAGGGGCTGTGGTTGTTTTTGCAAATGGAGGTTTTGGACTGATGCCTTGCAGGTGTTTTGTTTCTATTTTGTTTTGGGTGTTGATGTTACCCCTCTTTTTTATTTTATTTTTGACAAATTTCACTTTATTCTATTGTGGTTTGATTTATATGTGAGATTTTTCTCTCGTCACTTGGAAATAATCACATGCTTTTTATGTGATTGCGGATTAAAGTGTTTAGATGCTAAATCTAAGTCAATAGAAAGTGCGAAACATGTGTCAGAACATAAAGAGGTTATATGTTCATTTCTAAATGTCAAGGATAAATGAATTGGAAATAAAGTATGTGTTAAAAGAATTATGACTCCATAAAAAATGACGAAAGTATTCGTGATTTGTACAATTAGGAGGCATGGATTGAGATGTGAATGAGATTGGATTCCATGTCCAATAAATTCACTAATCTATCGTTTAGTTAGTTTAGTGAAGGTTAGACTAATAGTCAAATACATATTATTTCTAACCAAATAATTCAAGAACTATTTATTTAAGACTAACAATCCATTGTATTACAGTCCGCCTTTATTCAGTCCATTCAAACAAAAACCCCTACAGCTCTTTATGTACAAAGGTATTTTAGTCTTTTTGTTTTAAACTATTAATGGGCCTACCGCTCCATTTTAATCCAGGAATCACATGGGAATTGTTATTTTAAGAAATAAACTCCAGGTGATTCCATTTGCACTATAAAAATCATTCAGTACGTCCAATTTCTCAATACTCTCTATTAAATTATTTAGGATTATAATTTACTCTTAATACACTCTATTTTTTCACAAATTACTCTTCATGATAAAATCATAATTTGTGATACACTCAAATAATAAACAAGTGAATTCAAATCGGTTTGGTTCATGAAAAAATGTTACTTTTCCCTACAAACTGATGTTCAACGACCTACACCACAAAGATCTCGAACTGTATCCTCCCTTCCCTTCCTTCCCTCTTCTTTTTGCCCAATTCGTATTATTTATTATCTCACCTTCTGTTTTGGTTCTTGAGAAAATGTTACTTTGTTTTTTATGCTTTCTTCTAAAAAATGAACCAATCATCGCAAGATGGTAATACTGTAACTCCACAACATAGACAACAAATCCGAATCCTTAAATAATGAATGCCAATTGAAACAACGAAGGAGATTTGTACTGAGTAATTCATTTGTCTAGAAAGCAAATTAGTCCTTTCTACAAGGTTTTCCCCCGAATTATAGGTCTAAATTCTCAAAATCAAAAGCGCACCAACCCATGCAAGTCCCCAAAAACTCAAATTCCCCAAATAAGCAAACAGAAGTTGGTAAAGAATTAAAACTAACCAATTGATATAGAACCCGATGCCAAAATCAAGAACATAAATATACATGCATATGTGTGTGTATATATATATGTATATCTATATAGAATGAGAAAAGAAGAAATAGATAATAACTAGCAAGTTGAAGTAGCCCACAACTTAGCAGCAACCCGCATTCCAAAATAAAATACTCAATCAATTTCAACAAAACATTGATTTCTTTATTACATTTACCCACAAGAACAAGCAAGTTGAAGCTGCCCACGAATAAAAAAATTTCAATCAATCACAACAAAACAGAACTGATTTCTTTTTTGAGTGTACAAATAAGTGTTTTTTTTTTAAAAAAAAGAAAAAAGAAAAAGAAAAGAAAGTGGATAAGGATATATAACAAGTTGAAAGGCTGATTTTTACCCCTATAGTGAGAAAAGACAAGCCAATGAAAGCTACGAACAGAAGAAAAGAACAGAAATGATGGTGAATCCAGTATCATCACCGCGGAAACTATCATCACCGCCAGAAATGATGGTGGAAGTTTTTTTTTTTTTGATCAGCGAAGAAAAGATTTTATTAATAAAAGAGGGAAGGGAAAGACTTGACTAAATTGCATCATAGCTCAAGAATACATCCCAACTAGGTTGGCACCTATAATTGAGCCCAATCAAATGCAAGCCAAGATCAATACAAAAGGTTGACAAGACCTCAACCAAAACTGAAAATAAAGAAAATACAAACAACAAAAAACATCAACCAGCCAAGAAACTACAACTTATGGTCCTTCAATCCATTCAAACAGTGCATGAAGTCATGGATTGAGTAATGAGGCAAATGACTGGAAAACTTCACCCGTGTGCCACTTGATCTTGATGCTTTCCACAATATTTCCCAGACAGGAACTTTAGAATTAAATATCAAGTTGTTTCTTGCTATCCATAAGCTCCAAAGCACCGCCAATGGAATTGCTTCCCAGATGAGTCTACCCAAATTATTGAATTTTTGACCATACCACCATAAAAGCAGGCCTTGAAGAGAGCTAGGGGAGACCCACTGAGAACCCCACCAACAAAAAATTTCATTCCAAACCTTCCAAGCATGATTACAATGCAAGAGCAAGTGTGATGCGGACTCATTATCAATACCGCAAAATGCACAATGATTGATTGCGGGAATAATGAGCCTACGGGCAAGAAGATCTGAAGAGGCGATCCGATTCCACCACAACAAGCCAACCAAATGCTTTGATTTTGGAGGGGCTACTGATTTCCACATCTTCATAATTGGAAAAGGGGTTAAGCGAAGAGAGCTTTCAAAAATTTCATAAAGAGATTTAACTGAAAAGGATCCAGATGAAGTAGGAGCCCATAGCAGATGATCCTCACAATTATTACTAATGTTAAGAGGTTGCGGCAGTCTGTTGATCAACTCGAGATGCAATTCATCTTCCCAAACTCTCAAACTTCTCCTATATGTGATATTCCAATGAGTTTGGTTATCCGCAGTCTGGTGCAAGTACTGATGAATGCGTGAATCTTTATTTGCTGCTAGATAGAAGAGTCTAGGATAAAGGTTGGACAAAGGAGAACATGAGGCCCACGCATCAAGCCAAAATCTGATTCTTTTACCATCGCCTAGCTTGAACTGAATATTTTCCAAAAATAATGCAACTGATCGAGATCCATACCTGTCCAAAGAGGAGATACTTTTCCACATAGCAGATGAATTTTTGAAGTTGATGTCATTTGGTAGCCAGCAATCTTCATGCACATTATGTTTGGCACATAAAACTTTCCACCACAAGGAACCTTTTTCAGTGGCAAATCTCCACCACCATTTGCATAGCAGAGTGTCATTACCTTCCTTAGTCTTTCTAAAGCCCAAACCTCCAAAAAGCTTGCTAACAGAGCATGCCTCCCAGTTGAGAAGATGTAATTTCCTTTTATCATCACTATCCCCCCATAAAAAGGATCTCTGATATTTATCAATTAAGTTCGCCACTTTGGTGGGGATTTTAAAAATGGACATATAGTAAATTGGGAAGAGAAGATAGTACAGAATTGATCAAAGTAATTCTTCCTCCAAAAGAAAGGTATCTCCTTTTCCATGATGCTAATCTTTTCTTCACTTTGTCTATGATAGGCTCCCATGTAGAAATTCTTTTTGGGTTGGCCCCAAGAGGCATTCCAAGATAATTGATTGGTAGCGTTCTTGTGATACCCCTGTTCCGTATTATGCTAAATTGACCCTTAAATTGTTTATGGTTATGTGTTTAGCATGATTTTGTGTGCCATTATGTGATAATATGTGATTTTGAATTCGTATCTGTTCACCGTAGGAATATCTGTTTGAATAATCCGCTTCGGGAATTAAATTAAGGGCCTTATCGGCCACAGAACCCGGAATTATTTACGCCATTGCGATTGGCATAATTTTTAGAGCCTACGGTGAAATTTAATTGAAAATTTATTCTGGTCAATTTAAACTGATTAGAATGATGGATTTAAGAGCCCAAATATTTTTATATTAAATATTGTGTTAGTGGGGCTAGTTGTTTAATTGCATTGCACTCTCCTTTAACTCTCTTAAAACTCAAAATCTGAGTTAGACAAGTGAGAGAGAGGGAGAGGCCGGATATAGAGAGGGAAAGGAGAAGACTTGGGCAATTTTGGCTCTAGCTTGGGAAATTGAAAGTTAACTCAAGAATTGACTAGAGTTTGGGAGATTAAAGCTTCTAGGTAAGTAACCAACCCCTAACTCATGAATTTGAGTTGTGATTTCATGAATTGAAGATTTATTGTGATCTAGAACATGAAAGGAGTTGGGTTTGATGAATTTGAAGACTATATTGCATGCATGTATGTATTGTTTTGAAATTGCATATTTGAGCTTGGATTACATGACTCATGTTGTAATTTTGGTTGAAATCCATGTATTTGACCATCTCTTCATCATATGAGATGAGAATGAAGGTTATATGTCACATGCATGTATAATCCATGGAAGTAGAAGCTTTGAATGCATGAAATGGTTACATTGGTAATGAGTTGGTGGAAATGGGCCTGCATGTAGATAAATTATGAAATTGAGCTCCCTAATGTTGTAATCTTGCATTGGTATCATGTTAGCATGATTAAATTTGAGATTTGGGCCATTGCATGCAAGTAGTGTGGCTGGGATTCGAATTGAAGCTCAAGAACACAATCTGGAATTTCCAGAATTCTGACTTCCGCTCGAGCGGGGGGGGCCGCTCGAGCGGAGAAATCGAGCTCCCAGCATTTTTCTGCAGACATGAGGCCCGCTCGAGCGGGGAAATTGGCGCTCGAGCGGGGAGCTATGTGACATGAAGTTCGCTCGAGCGGAATAATGCACGCTCGAGCGGGGATTGGAGGTAACCAGTACTCCTGCAGACCTAAGGGTCCGCTCGAGCGGGGACCGTGTTTCCAGAAATTTTGTTCTTGCATCCTGTGTTCTGTTTTCCGTTCTCTTTCACTTGTGAGCACTCTTAGGCATATGTTACATTGTAAATGAGTTAATGAGAAAATAGTAAAGCCTAAAGGGAAAATGTGAATTTGAACGGGTTTGAATTGTTATGACCCTCTTATGTTCATGGCATGTGTAGGGTCGAGTTCCAGGGCGAACCAATCAACCGATCACTGTGAGTAATATCATTATTTGAATGCTTGTAAATGTCCAATTGTTTGTTCCCTTTTAAGCTTTATGAATTGCTAATTGGGATTGTGGACGTAAGTCTGATATGAATGCATAAATGGACCTAAGGTCGTTTTGATAAGCATAAATGGACCCAAGGTCGTTTTGATGAACATGAATGAGGGGGCCGAAGGCCGTTTTGAAATGAATGAATGGGCCGAAGGCCGTTTTGAAATGAATGAATGGGCCGAAGGCCGCTTTGAAATGAATGAATGGGCCGAAGGCCGTTTTGGAATGAATGAGCGGGCCGAAGGCCGTTATGAAATGAATGAGTGGGCCAAAGGCCGTTCTGAAGCGAAGGTATGGGCCGGAGGCCGTTTTGAAATGAATGAGTGGGCCAAAGTCCGTTTTGACACACACGATTGGGCCAAGGGCCGTTTTGACATAATCGAATGGGCCGAAGGCCGTTTCGTCATGAATGCAAATCTGAATGGGCCAAAGGCCAGTACGGAACTTTGGTTACTTGATTTAAATTTCCTTACATTTGTTAACTACAGATACGAATTGGGCCCAAGACTGTTTGGAAAATGTTTGTTCTAACGTCTTGTTGCATAATTCTTTGTTTGATATTATTCACTGGGCTATCGCTCACGCTCATTCACGTCTTTGTAGGTGAGCCAAGAGAAGCCCAGACCCAGCCTCAGTGAAGTCTAACGTAGAACAACCCAGTTTTGGAGAGTCAGCCCTCGTGTCTCACGTGCGAGACCGTTCTGCCTTTTTGTTATTCGTAATTATATGTTGTTTTTGGCAAGGGTTTTGTGTACATTGTATGTAGTCCGATGTGGGTTGGCTCAGTTTGATGATCCTGTTGTAAAGAAGTTTATGCTACTATACTTTGACGTGGGTTATTAACGTTTATGAGTATGGTTTGTATGATGTGCATATAAGCACCGCTCTAATGGACAAGTTTTAAAATTTTGCTTCCGTTTGGCCCCCTTTACTCTAACGAGTTATGTCTATTGGTTACAGGCCGTAGGTAATCTCATGATTACCGGCCGGTTACGTCCTTAACCCACGGGGGCGGGTTAGGGTCGTGACAGAGTGGTATCAGAGCACGAGTTAATAACTCACACACTTGTCCAAAAAGAGCAATGAGCGTCTAGGTGAGACCTAGGATGCATTCATGTGATAAAAAGGAATTGGGAGCATTGATTAAGTGTTTAATTTTCTTGATGTGAACAATTACATGTTGTAAATTGTGAACTACTTGCATTGCGAATTATTTGGATATGTGTGCTCCTTGTTACATGCATACCTGTGTCTATCATGTATGAAAAATAATGCAAGTCTAATCAGATGGTGAGAACCCGAGGTGATGAGTTAGAGGAATCTTCTGCTGCTAGACTAGACAGAATGGAAAGAATGATTCATGAAATGGCGGAAGCTTTGAGACAGCAACAGGAGTGGCAACAACAGTGGCAGCAACCACACCCGCCACCTCCACCCCAGGCACCACCCGTGCCAAATGAACAGAATGACGACCGGATTATAGCTCTCACCAAGGAATTCAAGAAAATGAAACCGCCACAGTTCCACGGGGGATTAGATCCTTTGAAAGCCGAAGCGTGGGTCCTCGGCATTGAGAAGTTGTTTGAAGTGTTCCCCTGTTCAGAAACTCAGAAAGTGCTTCTAACTACTTTTATGCTAGAGAGATGAAGCAAGAAGATGGTGGATGTTGATGCGAGAAAATCACAAGGATGTTGACTGGGTAAAGTTTTTGGAAATATTCTATGACAAATACTTCCCGCAATGTGTACGAGATAGGAAGGTAGCCGAGTTCATGGAACTCAAGCAAAACAGTATGACTGTAGCGGAGTATGAGGCCAATTCACCGAGTTGGCCAGGTTTGCACCACATGTAATTGACACTGATTATAAGAAGGCAAGACACTTTGAAGGTGGACTCCGCAGTGACTCCTAGAGAGGGTGAATGTCCTAAAGCTGGAGACCTACATTGGGGTGCTTGACAGGCCATCATATCAGAGGCTATATAGCTAGACAAGCTAAGCCAGCAACAGAATGGAAGGACAACAAAGGCAAGGCTTCTTTTTGAAGAAGAAATTTCTGAAAAAGCAAAACACAGGCTCCTCCACTACTTCAAATTCTTCCCGAGACACACTCCCGTGTGCAATATCTGTAGCAAAAGGCACCGTGGGGTTTGTTACCGTGCATCAGGAGGCTGTTTCAAGTGTGGGAACCAAGGGCACATAGCCCGGAGTGCAATCAAACGGTGGGAAACTAGCAGCTAGTTCAACTGCATCGGTTCCAAAGCCGGGAAATACTGTGAGATCCGCTGTTACCGGGGACACAGTGAGACAGGGGAGAGTTTTTGCACTTGTTCCGGGTGATACACGTAATACCAACGCCGTTGTCTCAGGTACTATTTCAATATGTAATCAGGATGCTTTTGTATTAATTGATTCTGGATCAACGCACTCATTTGTGACATATGCATTTGCATCTAGACTGAAACGACCCCTAGAATTGTTGCCATATTTGTTATGTGTGTCTGCTCCATCGGGAGAATCTGTGTTATGTGAATATATATATCGGTTTTGTGACATGCATATCGGGGATGCTACCCTATATGTAGATTTGTTGCCCTTAAACTTTAGACACTTCGATGTAATTTTGGGCATGGATTGGTTGACCAAATATTGTGCCACCATAGATTGTGTGACAAAGAGGGTTGTGTTTAAACCACCAGAACAGAAAGAATTGTGTTTGTGGGAAATGGGGTAGTGCCTCCACCATATTGATATCTGCAATGAAAGCATGTAAATTGATCAGGAAAGGGTGCCAGGGTTATTTATGTTATGTATTGACTGAACAATCTGTGATGGAATTGAATGATATTCCCATTGTTAGAGAATTCCCAGATGTGTTTCCAAATGAATTACCAGGGGAATTGGTAGACAGGGAGATAGAGTTTACTATGAGACTGTGCCAGGCACCCAGCCTATTTCTAAAACTCCCTACAGGATGGCTACCGCGAAATGAAAGAATTAAAGGAACAGTTGCAAGACCTCCTTAATAAAGGGTTTATCCGGCCTAGCACTTCGCCTTGGGGCGCACCGGTGTTGTTTGTGAAAAAGAAGGATGGTACCTTGCGCTTGTGCATCGATTATCGGGAATTGAACAAGGTAACGATAAAGAACAAGTATCCCTTACCCCGTATTGATGACTTATTTGATCAGTTGCAGGGATCACAGGTGTTTTCTAAGATTGATTTGAGATCCGGGTATCATCAACTGAAGGTTAAGGCAGAGGATGTTGAGAAAACCGCATTCAGAACGAGGTATGGTCATTTTGAGTTTCTTGTTATGCCATTTGGAGTGACTAATGCTCCGGCAGCATTTATGGACTTGATGAATAGAATTTTTAAAACCTACCTTGATGAGTTTGTGGTAGTCTTCATTGATGACATTTTGATATACTCTAAAGACAGACTTGAACATGAACATCATTTGAGGACCGTTTTACAAATACTTCGGGAGAGGAAATTATTTGCTAAACTAAAGAAATGCGAGTTTTGGTTGGATGAGGTCGTCTTCTTGGGGCATGTGATCAACAAGGAAGGAATTTCGGTAGACCCGCAGAAGATAGAGGCAATTGTGAACTGGCCTACACCGACCAATGTGACAGAAGTTCGCAGTTTCATGGGCCTGGCCGGGTACTACAGAAGATTTGTGAAGGACTTTTCGAAATTAGCTGTGCCGCTTACCCAATTGACACGTAAAGGGCAACCATTTGAGTGGAGCATGAAAGAGAATCAGCCTTTCATGAGTTGAAGACGAGATTGACTACTGCACCAATTTTGACATTGCCTTCAGGTACGGAAAATTTCGTGATTTTCAGTGATGCGTCTTATAAGGGTTTGGGTTGTGTTAATGCAGAACGGAAAGGTTATTGCTTACGCCTCTCGACAGTTAAGGCCACATGAGAAGAATTATCCAACACATGACCTGGAGTTGGCCGCGGTTGTCTTTGCTTTGAAAATCTGGCGGCATTACTTGTATGGGGCAAAGTGTGAAGTCTACACGGATCATAAGAGCCTGAAATACTTCTTCACGCAGAAAGAATTGAATATGCGTCAGAGAAGATGGCTAGAGCTGATAAAGGATTACGATCTAGAGATTCAGTATCACCCCGGGAAAGCTAATACAGTGGCTGATGCTTTGAGCAGAAAATCAACAGGGAATATGGCTTGCTTGCTTACTGAGCAGAAGGAGATTTTGCAGGACTTTGAGAAGTCTGAAATTGAAGTGGTGGTAGGTGGACCGGGCGGATTGATAGCCGCCATTACAGCCGAGCCGGCGATCATTGATGAAATCAAGCAGAAACAGAAGGAGGATGAGTTCCTTAGAAAGGTAGTTGATGAATTTGAGACGAGTCCAAAAGCAGAATTCGGCATTGAGAATGAACTGTTGAAATTCCGAAACAGAATATGTGTCCCTGATGTCCCGGAAATAAAGAAGAGAGTTCTGGATGAAGCCCACAGATCTGTATTTGCTATGCACCCCGGCAACAATAAGATGTACCGGGATTTGAAACAAACCTATTGGTGGCCTAAGATGAAGAAAGAGATTGCAGAATATGTGTCCAAGTGTCTTCAGTGTCAGCAAGTTAAGGCTGAACATCAAAAACCAGGCGGTCTACTTCAACCTCTCCCTATTCCCGAGTGGAAGTGGGAACATGTGACTATGGATTTTGTCGTTAGCCTACCCCGGACCTCACGAGGTATGGATTCTGTTTGGGTTGTAGTTGATAGACTAACTAAATCCGCACATTTTCTGCCTGTCAAGACTACGTATACTGCTTATAGATTGGCTACCATTTATGTTGATGAGATTGTCCGTTTACACAGAGTCCCAGTGTCTATTGTGTCGGATAGAGATCCGAAATTTGTATCTAGATTGTGGAAGAGTTTGCAGGAAGCTATGGGAACAGAGTTAAGGTTCAGTACTGCATTCCACCCACAGACGGATGGGCAGTCAGAACGAACGATACAAACCTTAGAAGATATGCTTCGCATGTGTGCTTTGGATTTACAGGGGAGTTGGGAAGATTATTTGCCGCTTGCGGAATTTGCCTATAATAACAGCTTCCACTCTAGCATCGGTATGGCACCATACGAAGCTTTGTATGGCAGAAGGTGTAGATCACCTATTTGTTGGACAGAGGTCGGGGATAGAGCTTTGCTTGGGCCAGAAATTGTGCAAGACACCTCCGAGAAAATCAAGACTATTCGTCAAAGGCTCAAGACAGCTTAGGACTGGCAAAAGAATTACGCAGACATTCGGAGAAGACCTCTTGAGTATGAGATTGGTGACCATGTATTCATTCGTGTTTCTCCGATGAAAGGCCAAGTCAGATTTGGGAAAAAGGGCAAGTTGTCGCCCCGTTACATCGGGCCATTCCAGATTCTGGAGAGACTTGGTCCAGTCGCTTATAGAGTTGCTTTGCCACCGGGATTTGAGCAAATCCACAATGTATTTCACGTGTCAATGTTGAGAGGTTACCTCCGAGACCCGTTCCATGTGATTGATTATCACCGGGTTGCTATTGATGAAAATATGGAATATGCGGAATGGCCAGAAAGAATTGTTGACCGGCAAGTGAAGGAATTGAGAAACAAGTCCATCCCAATGGTGAAAGTAGAATGGAAAGAGCACTACGGGACGGATGCCACGTGGGAAAAAGAGGAGGAAATGCGACTACGCTACCCACATTTGTTTCCCGACGAAGGTAACTTAAGTTTGGAGGACCAAACTTCCTGAAGGGGGGAAGACTGTGATACCCCTGTTCTGTATTATGCTAAATTGACCCTTAAATTGTTTATGGTTATGTGTTTAGCATGATTTTGTGTGCCATTATGTGATAATATGTGATTTTGAATTCGTATCTGTTCACCGTAGGAATATCTGTTTGAATAATCCGCTTCGGGAATTAAATTAAGGGCCTTATCGGCCACAGAACCCGGAATTATTTACGCCATTGCGATTGGCATAATTTTTAGAGCCTACGGTGAAATTTAATTGAAAATTTATTCTGGTCAATTTAAACTGATTAGAATGATGGATTAAGAGCCCAAATATTTTATATTAAATATTGTGTTAGTGGGGCTAGTTGTTTAATTGCATTGCACTCTCCTTTAACTCTCCTAAAACTCAAAATCTGAGTTAGACAACTGAGAGAGAGGGAGAGCCGGATATAGAGAGGGAAAGGAGAAGACTTGGGCAATTTTGGCTCTAGCTTGGGAAATTGAAAGTTAACTCAAGAATTGACTAGAGTTTGGGAGATTAAAGCTTCTAGGTAAGTAACCAACCCCTAACTCATGAATTTGAGTTGTGATTTCATGAATTGAAGATTTATTGTGATCTAGAACATGAAAGGAGTTGGGTTTGATGAATTTGAAGACTATATATGCATGCATGTATGTATTGTTTTGAAATTGCATATTTGAGCTTGGATTACATGACTCATGTTGTAATTTTGGTTGAAATCCATGTATTTGACCATCTCTTCATCATATGAGATGAGAATGAAGGTTATATGTCACATGCATGTATAATCCATGGAAGTAGAAGCTTTGAATGCATGAAATGGTTACATTGGTAATGAGTTGGTGGAAAATGGGCCATGCATGTAGATAAATTATGAAATTGAGCTCCCTAATGTTGTAATCTTGCATTGGTATCATATTAGCATGATTAAATTTGAGATTTGGGCCATTGCATGCAAGTAGTGTGGCTGGGAATTCGAATTGAAGCTCAAGAACACAATCTGGAATTTCCAGAATTCTGACTTCCGCTCGAGCGGGGGAAGGGCCGCTCGAGCGAGAGAAATCGAGCTCCCAGCATTTTTCTGCAGACATGAGGCCCGCTCGAGCGGGAAATTGACGCTCGAGCGGGGAGCTATGTGACTGAAGTCCGCTCGAGCGAGGATTGGAGGTAACCAGTACTCTGCAGACCTAAGGGTCCGCTCGAGCGGGAATCCTACGCTCGAGCGGGGACCCTGTTTCCAGAAATTCTGTTCTTGCATCCTGTGTTCTGTTTTCCGTTCTCTTTCACTTGTGAGCACTCTTAGGCATATGTTAAGCATTGTAAATGAGTTAATGAGATAATAGTAAAGCCTAAAGAGGAAAATGTGAATTTTGAACGGGTTGAATTGTTAATGACCCTCTTATGTTATGGCATGTGTAGGGTCGAGTTCCAGGGCGAACCAATCAACCGACACTGTGAGTAATATCATTATTTGAATGCTTGTAAATGTCCAATTGTTTGTTCCCTTTAAGCTTTATGAATTGCTAATTGGGATTGTGGACGTAAGTCTGATATGAATGCATAAATGGACCTAAGGTCTTTTGATAAGCATAAAAAATAAGGGACCCAGGTCGTTTTGATGAACATGAATGATGGGCCGAAGGCCGTTTTGAAATGAATGAATGGGCCGAAGGCCGTTTTGAAATGAATGAATGGGCCGAAGGCCGTTTGAATGAATGAGCGGGCCGAAGGCCGTTTGAAATGAATGAAGGGCCAAAGGCCGTTCTGAAGCGAAGGTGGGCCGGAGGCCGTTTTGAAATGAATGAGGGCCAAAGGCCGTTTTGACACACACAATTGGGCCAAGGGCCGTTTTGACATAATCGAATGGGCCAAAGGCCGTTTCGTCATGAATGCAAATCTGAATGGGCCAAAGGCCAGTATAGAACTTTGGTTACTTGATTTAAATTTCCTTACATTTGTTAACTACAGATACGAATTGGGCCCAAGGCCGTTTGGAAAATGTTGTTCTACGTCTTGTTGCATAATTCTTTGTTTAATATTATTCACTGGGCTATCGCTCACGCTCATTCACGTCTTTGTAGGTGAGCCAAGAGAAGCCCAGACCCAGCCTCAGTGAAGTCTGCGTAGAACAACCCAAGTTTTGGAGAGTCAGCCCTCGTGTCTCACGTGCGAGACCCGTTCTTGCCTTTTTGTTATGTAATTATATGTTGTTTTATTGGCAAGGGTTTTGTGTACATTGTATGTAGTCCGATGTGGGTTGGCTCAGTTTGATGATCCTGTTGTAAAGAAGTTTATGCTACTATACTTTGACGTGGGTTATTAACGTTTATGAGTATGGTTTGTATGATGTGCATATAAGCACCGCTCTATGGACAAAGTTTTAAATTTTGCTTCCGTTTGGCCCCCTTTACTCTAACGAGTTATGTCTACTTTGGTTACAGGCCGTAGGTAATCTCATGATTACCGGCCGGTTACGTCCTTAACCCACGGGGGCGGGTTAGGGTCGTGACAGTTCTCACCCTGCAATTGAAGAAATCAGCTACTTGAGAGGTGAATTCCCTATTAGACCCAACTCCACAGATTACAGACTTGTGGTAATTAATCTTCAGCCCGGAGATTGGCGCGGAGAAGTGTGAAATGATGGTGGAAGTTGGCACGGAGAAGTGTGAAGCTAAATTAAGATTGGGTGGATGAGACTTAGACATTACAAAATAATATTGTGGACCTCTCCTATTATTAAAAATGAGAAAGGAATTTTAGACTAATTTTCTCAAAGAATAATTTTAATTTTAATTTTAAATTAAAATTAAAATATGGTTTTAATTATTTATTTTGATAATATTGACGCTATCGTTCTATAAAATTGTTATTTGAATACTTATATATATTAATTTTAGTTAAATTATTTGTATATTTTGATAATTTTAGTTCTATCGTATTATAAAAGTGCAATTATCATATAATAATTTCATATGATATATATTAAATTATAAAATAGTAAAATAAATACTCATTTTGATATTAAAAATAATAGTTAAATTAGTAACATAAAATTAAAAGTAATTCTAACTATTTAATTTTGTTTTAGATTTATTTGGAAAATAAAGATATGTAGAAATAGAAATTATATAAAATTTATTTAAAAAATTAAATATAAATATGCTGTGGTTGGATTATTATATAATGATTTTACATATATATATATATGTTAAATTATAAGATTGTAAAATAAACACTTTTAATTAAATTTAAAACTACTATATAAAATAAATTCAACAAAGACTAACCAAGAAAGAATCACATAATAACATCTAAACTCAAAAATAAAAAATAATGAAAACATCCAAACGATAGATACATCTCAATGTGTGAAGTGACTAAATCATCTGTAATATGATGTCAAAACATAAAAGAACTTATTATTCAACAATTGAAAAAGTAACTCAAGTAATAAATTTAAATTTTAGAGGTTCCTCGAAAGTATTATTGTTGTGCAGGTTTTTCTTCCTGTGAGTTGTGATTATATAAAATAATATAAGAAATGAAGTATAATTTCATATATAGAATTACCATAAAATTTAAACGGCAAAACCATAATATAGAATTGGTATTGGGTATAGAATAATGCACAGGAAAATAAAAAGAAAAATAAAAGACAATTTAGTATTAAAAAAAAAATCCTAATACCCTTGAAAGAATTACTCTCTCTGTTCCAGAATATTAGTCCCTTATTTCATTTTTCATTGTCTCAAAATATTAGTCCCTTTTCAAAAATTAAGAAATAAAATAATATGAATTTACTATTTTCACTTTTTTTAAAATTCATTAATAACATAAAAAGTACATTTCTGACAATTGATATTCCCAAAAAAATGTACTATCAAAAGGTAATTTTGGAAAATTAATATTTTTAAAATACAATAATTGTACTATTAAAAACAATTAGATTTCTTAAAAAGGACTATTATTTTGGAATGGAGGAAATAAGAAGAAAAATGTGAAATACAAAATTGGTATTGGGTTTGTGAATTATCTCAATTTATCATGAAAAATATATGGAAAAGAAATATTTGTCAAATAGAGTTCATATAAAATAGTTACAATTAGTATAATTTAAATTAGGTTTGAGTTTGTGTAGAATTCTATATGTAATTAAAAAATTAATTCTGACATGCTGTGGCTCTCTTAGAAAAAAGTAAACCCTTATAATGTGTCACTTATGTATGAGAAAATATTATTTTTAATAATATATATATATATATATAGATGATAACAACACAAATAGAAACAATAATGTTGATGATAATAATGAGTATTGGTGGGTTGGATTGAAGTTTTGGATAAAGAAAATAATTGAAATTTGAAAAAGAAGATGAAGAGACTTAAATAAGACAAATACATACAAGTTATTAGAGTGTACCATGAGGAAAAAAAAATAATGCAATTTTATTTTAGAGTTTAGTACATATTATCCTTATTTATAAATTTATATTAAGATGTAATAGAAATTAAAATTTTAAAATTTCAATTAAACATCTGGAATTACTATTTATGTGCAAATAGAATCACCCATAAAACTCCTCATTAGTCGATTGGGCTGTTGATACTATTGCTCAGCAACTTCTCCAGCAGCTTTTCATTTGTGGTTGGTGCTGGCATATAATTGAATTCATTTTTTTTATCAATGTTTTTTTTTTGGCGTAGTTTGGTTTTTAACGATGTAGTCTGCACTTTCTTTCTCTATTATTGTAATTTTATGTTTGATTTGACTTTCATTAATAAAGTTACTCTTTTTCATTGATAAAAAATCGGGGGTTTTTTTCATAAATTCATATTTAATTATTTATGTTTCATTCAATCTATATTTTTTTTGACTATTCCATTAGGTCCTATTTGAGAAATAAAACCAAAACCTTTTCATCTACTTATGTTCTATTTAGTTCATATTATTTTCTTATGTTTCAATAAGTCCTATGGGTGACATAATTATCAAAATACCCCTAATGTATCTACTTATGTTCTATTTAGTTCATATTATTTTCTTATGTTTCAATAAATTCTATGGGTGACATAATTACCAAAATACCCCTAATGTGAATGTTCACACCGTCAATGTGAATGTTCATATCGTCAATGTGTAGGGGCCGGCCCATGTACAATGTGAATATTCACATTGACATGTTAACATTCACATTGATAGGAGTGTAAAATTAGCCGCGGCCCGGGGCGAGCCCGGTCCGGCCCGTGACAATGTGAATATTCACATTGACATATTAACATTCACATTGATAAGACTGTAAAATTGGCCCGCGGCCCGTGGGCGGCCCGAGGCGAGCCCGGCTCGACCCGTGACAATGTAAATATTCACATTGACATATTAACTTCACATTGATAGGAGTGTAAAATTAGCCCGCGGCCCGTGGGAGGCCCGAAGCCCGCCCGTTGCCCGGGGCAGGCCCGGCCCGGCCCGTGACAATGTGAATATTCACATTGACATGTTAACATTCACATTGATAAGAGTGTAAAATTGACTCACGTCCCATGGGCGGCCCGGGGCGAGCCCGACCCGTGACAATGTGAATATTTACATTGACATATTAACATTCACATTGATAGGAGTGTAAAATTAGCCCGCGGCCCGTGGGAGGCCCGAAGCCCGCCCGCTGCCCGGGGCGGGCTCGACCCGGCCCGTGACAATGTGAATATTCACATTGACATATTAACATTCACATTGATAGGAGTGTAAAATTGGCCCGTGGCCCGAAGACGACAGCCTCGGGTCGGGCTGGTGGACCTGGGCCTAGGCTCGAGCTTAGGCCGGGCTTGGGCGGGCCTGGCCATTTTTTTTAATTCTTTTTAATTTTTTCTACCAAAATTTTATTATTTTCCACAAAAAAAGACATTGTGCCTCAGGTGGGCTGGGCCTCGGACCGAGCCTTGAATGGGCCTTAAGCGAGCCGATGGGCCGGGCCGGGCCGGGCTTCAAAGTAATGGCCTAGGCCCTAGCCTAGAGTCTCGGACATGCTCGGGCCCGGACCCAAACGAGCCTGCCCCGGGCCGTGGGCAGGCTTCGAGCAGCCCACGGGCCGCGGGCCAATTCTACATTCCTATCAATGTGCATGTTAACATGTCAATATGAATATTCACATTGTCAACGGGCCGGGCCGGGCCTACCCCGGGCCAAGGGCGAGCTTTGGGCAACGGACAAATTTTACACTCCTATCAATGTTAATGTTAACATGTCAATGTGAATATTCACATTGTTACGGGTCGGGCCAAGCCCGCCTCGGGCCGCCCATGGGCTGCGGGCCAATTTTATACTTTCATCAATGTGAATGTTAACATGTTAATGTGAATATTCACATTGTCAATGTGAATATTCACATTGTCAACGGGCCGGGCCGGGCCGGGCCGGGCCCGCCCATGGGCCGCGAGCCAATTTTATACTCTTATCAATGTGAATGTTAACATGTCAATGTGAATATTCACATTGTCAACAGGCCGGGCCGGGGCCGCCCACGGCCGTGGGAGGGTTTTGAGCAGCCACGGGGCGCGAGCTAATTTTATACTCTTATCAATGTGAATGTTAACATGTCAATGTGAATATTCACATTGTCAACAGGCCGGGCCGGGCCCGCCCCGGGTTGCCCACGGCCGTGGGCGGGTTTTGGGTAGCCACGGGCGCGGCCAATTTTAAACTCTTATCAATGTGAATATTAACATGTCAATGTGAATATTCACATTGTCAACGGGCCGTGGGCGGGTTTCGGCAGCCACGGGGCGCGGGCTAATTTTACACTCCTATCAATGTGAATGTTAACATGTCAATGTGAATATTCACATTGTCAACGGGCCGGGCCCGCCCCGGGCCGCCCATGGGCTGCGGACCAATTTTATACTCTTATCAATGTGAATGTTAACATGTCAACGTGAATATTCACATTGTCAACGGCCCGGACCAGGCCCGCCCCGGGCCGCCCTGGACTGCGGGCGGGTTTCGTGCCGCCACAGGACGCGGGCCAATTTTACACTCCTATTAATGTGAATGTTAACATGTCAATGTGAATATTCACATTGTCAACCGGCCGGGCCCGCCCGGCTCGCTGACGGGTTTGGGCCGTCCACGGGCCAATTTTACATTCCTACCAATATCAATTTAAAATATGAATGTTCACATCATAAATTGCTAACCGTTCATAAAATATTTATAAGGGTATCAAAATTAAATATAAGGGCATAAGTGTCCAAGAAAATAGGTAAATCAAGAAAAATGATTTTTATGGAATAAAACTATACATACATGGAACTAAATGGGTTAAAAAATTCCTTCATGGACTTGGGCTAAACACTTCTAAATAGGATTTATCAATAATTTTCCCTAAAAATATGTATATTATTTTTAAATAGTAGCAATGTTATACGCATTTAAGCTGTATCACAATGAAATAAAATAAAATAAAATTTATCAGTTTTTGTTTTTACAACAATGCTAGGTAACTCAAAATTTTGTGGCTCCAATGGCTCAAATCACTCAAAACGACATCGTTTTGAGTGTAAATGAATGTAAAACGACGTCGTTTTGACAGATTTAAGCTATTTGAGCCACAAAATTTTGAACAACTAAACATTTTCTTTGTTTTTAATATGATGAGCTTTATATTTACATTTGTTATGTGAATTTAAGTAAAAAAATTTCAAATTATATAATATAAGTAAAATGGGTGTTTGAGATTGAAAGTATCAATACAAAAATTTCAAATTATTGAATTTATAAATTATAAAAGGATACATGGGATAAAAGTATTGATTTCTTATCAATATGATAATATTTTTTCCTTCATCCGATTTCAAAACATTTTATATAGAAATTAACACAAAATCTTTATGTTTCTAAAATGTAAAATTACATTCTATGTTGATTCTTCAATAATAATAATAAAAAGACAATATTTTAAAAAATACGTATACGCAAAAAATAATTAAGGTTTTAAAATTCTATACATATGTCAAAAAATTAATATATTATCATTTTCATGATACCACAAATTTTACCACTAAATCATTGCATTTTTTCTCTCTCTATATTTTCATGAAACTGTAGGAATTGAAAAAAGATAACTCCAAAAAAATTAATAATTTTTTATTCTTTTTAAATAATACTAATTTTACCATAATATTTTACTACTTTAAATTCTCGTAATGTACGATCTAAAATATTTAATTCCCCTCAAATTCAGTATAAAAATTTAGTTTAGCCATACTATCATCTGATTCTTATTGGGTTGAGTTTCTCTTGAGTTTAAATTTCCATTTGAGAGAATTTTAGGATCCATGAGACCCACCACGGATCCGTTTTGATAATCCAAATAATTTATTTTATAAGTCATCCATATATAATATATATTATTCATAAAAAAAATTAACTCAATCCAATAATCGTAATTTTTATTTTATCATGTAGGAATATGAGCCAAATAAGTAGGTTGACGTATCGTAACTCTAATATGCTTGAAATTAATTTGTTAGGTAAGGGAACCTGGATAAACTTATTATTTATTTATTTTGCAATATTAACGAATTGTTCTTATAAATTATTATTAAAAAAAAAATAGTTAGGTACAAGTATGAACCAAATGACTCACTTGAACAAAAAAATAGTTAGATACAAGTATGAACCAAATGACTCATTTAAGTGAGCATGCAAGGCTAAGAGTCTAATCACAAAACCCACATGTAAAATACTCAAATTAAATCCTTAATTATCATAATGCTAAAATCCATAAAAATAAATAATTCTTATCATATGAAATTGTCTACCAAGTCCACTAATATAATCCACTAACAAAATAATAATCCAAGTACTTAAATCATAGTCCTACTCTCGCACTCCAACAGTGAAAAACCCCGTGCAGCTCTACTCCTCAGAATCTGAAAATAAATAAATAAAATAAAGGTAATCTAGACAGTCTAGTAAATAACAAACCATCACTGTTAGCTGGATCAAGTATACAAAAAAAATAGTGGATAACCAATAAATATATTTTCGCTACCATTCAATAAATGAACAATTATTTTGTAAGATGGTTTCGTAGCTGAAAATAAATAGTGTAGCAATACATTTTAATTGAAAAGACAATGAGGTAATTCGACGAAACTTCGTTGTTCAAAATTGATGGTTCGATATTGAAATGGTTCAATGATGCAGTTCACAAAACCAAAGTTTTGGTGACTACGGTCACTTAGCCCATGACAAGGCCCAGAACCACACATAGGCCGGTGGTAAAGCCCCAAAAGAAATTAGTTTCTGTACTAATAAATAACCCCCATTGGCTAGGGTCCAAATCATAGTCAGACTAGAGTGATGTTCAGAATTCAAACAATACACAACTTTTAAATAAAATATTCGATATTTTCAGAATAAACATTTGGTACAATTTTTCGAATAGTTTCACAAAATATTCAAATAACTTTCATAATAATATCTGATGTTGTTTTATACTTGACCCATATTTTAATTTTAGGAGAATATGAAGGGTATAAATAAATATTTATAATTTCAAACAATTCAATAGGAATAAAAATGAACCACAGTAACAGAGGGTTACTTATCTCAAATAGAAGTATTAATATTTGCTAATCTCAAATTACCCAAGATCCTCAATCTCACAAACCTAATTAACTATTCAAACCGCATAAACATTATTACGTGCACCCATCCTTCTCTTCTTGTAACAACAATAGAATAATTAACCCAATAGCTTATTAGGAACTCCCACATTTTAGCATCAAAACAAAGCCATCACGGCTTCGGAAATTCTCAACCCATATTATTCTATTGTTGTTTATATACATGTAAAATTTGTAATTGCTTGTAGTCAATCTTGTATCTCACAAACACACCACCATTAAACTTAACCTATCACATATCAATCTCAAAATATGAACCCACCCGAACGGAATGCAAAATACACTCTAAAATGAGTGAAACGAGGCCCCCAACATAGACTACATCATATATTTATTTATCATATATGCCATAAAATCATCTATTGATTATTAACACTAAAATCATAGATAGGATTACAATAAAATAAATCTTACCTAAGTGATGAATAAAGCAAAACCACCACTCTTATGAATCCTCCCTCTTCCTTTTTGGTTTTGGTTTTTTTCTTTTAATTTTTTTTTCAAACCCTTGCTGACTTTCCTTCCGCAGCATCTACGCCTCTCTTTGTTTTTTTCTTTTTTTTTGTTTTCTTCTCCAAGACTAAAAGCCATGGCATGATGGCTTATTTGACCTAATTTTTTTCTTTTTTCCAAAATTGCAAAATTACCCACCTATGTTATAGAAATAATAATGACATCTCATAATTAATTCCTTGATATTACTAAATGACCATATAAATTAATTTAATTACCAATCTATCCAAAAATTTATATACAAAACTTGGGTTTTTACATTCTCCCCCTTAAAGAAATTTCGTCCTCGAAATTGACATACCTGAAGTCTCAAAAGTTGTGGATACTTTTATCTTATTTCATCCTTGAGTTCCCAAGTAGCTTCTCTTTCCGAGTGATTGCTCCATTGAACCTTAACGTAGTGAATGACTCGACGCCTCAAAACTTGTTCCTTCCTATCAACAATTCGTGTAGGGTGTTCCTCATAGGTTAAATTTTCCTTAAACTGCAATGGTGCATGATCAATCACATGACTAGGATCCGGTATTGTGTTTACCCCTATTCTGTATTGTGCTAAACTGGTCCTTAATTTGTTAGTTATGTGTTTAGCATGATTTTGTGTGCCAATATGTGATTTTGGATTCATATCTGTTCGCCGTAGGAATATCTGTTTGAAATAGTCCCCTTCGGGGATTAATTGAGGGCCTTATCGGCCACAGGACCCAAAATTGATTACGCCACTGTAATTGGCATAATTTTTAAAGCCTACGGTGAAATTTAATTGAAAATTGATTCTGGTCAATTTAAACTGATGATTGACTAATTAAGTACCCCATTATTTCTATATTAAAATATTTGCTAGTGGGGGCTTTTGTGTATTGGCATTGCACTCTCCTTTAACTCTCTAAGAACTCAAAATCTGAGTTAGACATTGAGAGAGAGGGAGATTCGGCTCTAGTGAGAGAAAGGGAGAGAGTTGTGCAAATTTAACTCAAAGCTTGGGAACCTTGAAGATTAATCAAGATTTGATCATAGATTGTGAGAATCAAGCTCCTTGGTAAGTATCCTGAGTTTAATGGGCAATTTGTGTATTCAAAGTTGATTTATGGTCAAGAATGAGGATTGAAAGGAAAATTGAACTTGTATGTGTTTGGATTGAAGGTCCAATGTTTACATGCATGTATGTATTTGCTTTGAATTTTCATGGTTGAACACTAAATCCATGATCTAATGTGAGTTTTTTAGTTGAAGAACATGTTCTTGACATCTCTTCAATCACATAAGTTGAGATTGAGAGTAATGTACCATGCATGTACAGATTATAAGAGTACAAAGGTTAAATGCATGAACTGGTTGTGTTGATAATGGGTTTGGAGCAATTTGAGCCATGCATGTATCCATTTTGAGAAATTGAGCTTCCTAATGTTGTAAATTGGTATTGGTATCATGTTAGTATGTGTATATGTGATATTGGGCTTTTGTATGCAAGAAATGTGGTTGAATGTCGAGTTTGGAGCTCAAGAACACATTCTGGGTTTTTCCAGAATTTTGAGGTCCGCTCGAGCGGGGAAACTGCCGCTCGAGCGGAGAAATCGAGCTCTCAGCATATTTTTCTGCAGACATGATGCACGCTCGAGCGGGATAAATTGGCGCTCGAGCGGGGAGCTATGTGACATGGAGTCCGCTCGAGCGGAAGAATGCACGCTCGAGCGGGGATTGGAGACAACCAGTACTTCTGCAAGCCTAAGGGTCCGCTCGAGCGGGTAAGTCTACGCTCGAGCGGGGACCCTGTTTTCAGAAATTCTGTTTTTGCATTCTGTGTTCCGTTTTCCGTTCTCTTTCACTTGTGAACACTCTTAGGCATATGTTAAGCATTGTAAATGAGTTAACGAGATAATAATAAAGCCTAAAGAGGAAAATGTGAATTTTGAACGGATTGAATTGTTAATGACCCTCTTATGTTCATGGCATGTGTAGGGTCGAGTTCCAGGGCGAACCAGTCAACCGATCACTGTGAGTAATATCTTGATAAGATATTTGAAGTATACCGTTGTCCAATTGTTTACCTGTATGTAAGCTTTGTGATTCCATTATTTTGATTGGGAGACAACGATTGATATAAATGAATGGGCCCAAGGCCGATGGATATGAACGATTGATATAAATGAATGGGCCCAAGGCCGATGGATATGAACGATTGATATAAATGAATGGGCCCAAGGCCAATGGATATGAACGATGGAAATGAATGATTGGGCCAAAGGCCGATGGAAATGAATGATTGGGCCAAAGGCCGATGGAAATGAATAATTGGGCCAAAGGCCGATTGAAATGAATAATTGGGCCAAAGGCCGATGGAAATGAATGGTTGGGCCAAAGGCCGATGGGAATGGATAATTGGGCCAAAGGCCGATTGACATGAATGACTGGGCCGAAGGCCGATTGTTGCAATGTCCAAATAATTGCTTACGTAACTTGTTTATTTGATATTATTCACTGGGCATTCGCTCACGCTCATTCATGTAATTGTAGGTGAGCCAAGTGAGGTCCAACCCCAGCCCCAGTGAAGTTAGCCAGGAACAGCAGGAGTTTTGGGAGAGTCAGCCTTGTGTCTCACGCACGAGACCAACCTTGCCATTTTGTTACGTATTTACATTCTGTTCTTGTTGGCAAGGATCTTGTATATATTTACCTATAGTTTGCTACGAGTTGACTCAGTTTAGATGATCCTGTCTGTAAAGAAGCTTATACTATTACACTTTTGATGTGGGTTATTAATGTATATGTGTATGGTTTGTTTTGGTGTGCACATAAGCACAGCTCTATGGACAAAGTTTCAAATTTTACTTCCGTTTGGCCCCCTCTGATAAATTATGTCTGTTTTGTATGGAGGCCGTAGGTAATCTCGGGATTACTGGCCGGTTATGTCCTTAACCCTTGGGGGCGGGTTCGGGTCATGACAGGTATATACTTCCTTAACATTGAGACATGAAAAACATTATGAACTCCAACTAGTGAAGGTGGTAGGGCAAGTCTGTAAGCTACCTTTTCAATTCGATCTAAAACCTCAAATGGCCCAACAAATCTAGGACTCAATTTACCACAAACACCAAACCTCATTACTCCTTTCATATGAGACACCTTAAGGAACACATGGACTCCAACCCCAAACACCAAATCGCGTCTCCTATTATTTGCATAACTTTTCTGTCTACTCTGTGCCGTGCGAAGTTGCTTTCTAATAAGATTGATCTTGTCCACTATTTGTTGCACAATCTCAGGCCCTAACAACCTCCTTTCGCCCACATCATCCCAACAAATAGGTGATCCACACTTCCGTCCATATAAAGCCTCATATGGTGCCATCTGAATGCTCGCATGATAACTGTTATTATAAGAGAATTCCATTAAGGCCAAATGCTCATCCCAAGAACCTCCAAGATCAATAACAAAAGCCCTCAACATGTCTTCCAGGGTTTGAATAGTTCTCTCTGACTGTCCATCAGTCTGAGGATGAAAGGTAGTGCTAAAATTCAACTTAGTGCCTAAAGCTGCATGCAAGCTTCTTCAAAACATAGATACAAATCTACTATCTCTGTCAGACACTATGGTCATCAGAATACCATGCAACCTCACAATCTCCTTGATATACAATTTTGCAAGCCTCTCTAAGGAGAATTCCACCTTAAAAGCTAGAAAGTGGGTGGATTTTGTCAATCGATCAACGATAACCCAAATAGCATTGTTTCCACCTTGGGTTCTAGGCAACCCTGTCACAAAATCCATGGTAATATGTTCCCACTTCCACTCGGGAATAGGAAGAGGTTGTAACTTACCTGCAGGTCTTTGATGTTCAACTTTCACTTGTTGACATACCAAACATTGAACAACATACTGAGCAATTTCCCTCTTCAAATTATTCCACCAAAAGTTCCTCTTCAAGTCTTTATACATTTTGGTGCTCCCTGGATGTACCGTATACCCTGAACTGTGTGCTTCTCTCAGGATTTCTCTCTTGAGCTCTAAATCATTAGGCACACACAACCTCTCTCCAAATCTCAATGTTCCATCTTTATGCATACAAAATTCCATCTGAAACCCTATTTCCATTTCAGCCTTAAGTTTTTGCAACTGAGGATCTCTTCCCTGAGCATCTTTAATTCTATTAATCAATGTGAGTTGAACCCTAAGGTTTTCCAACTGCACTCCATGGTTGTGCCATCTAATCTCAATATTCAACCTTCGCAAGTCCTTTAAGATATTCTTTTGGTTAGTGATCAAGGTAGCCAAATTACTCAGGGTCTTTCTACTCAAGGCATCCGCCACTGCATTGGCTTTTCCCGAATGATAATTGATAGTCAAATCGTAGTCCTTTAATAGCTCCAACCATCGCCTTTGCCTCATATTCAATTCTTTTTTAGTGAAAATATACTTAAGACTTTTATGATCAATGAATATCTCACATTTCACCCCATACAGGTAGTGTCTTCAGATTTTCAATGCAAACACCACTGCAGCCAACTCCAAATCATGTGTAGGATAATTCTGCTCATATGGCTTTAACTGCCTAGATGCATATGCCACTACCTTATCATTCTGCATCAAGACACAACCCAAGCCCATCTTCGATGCATCACCATAGATGGTAAAACCTTCATCTCCGGACAGAACTATAAGTACTGGAGCACACACCAATCGACTATTTAGATCCTAGAAACTCTTCTCACAATCATCAGACCACTCAAATTTAACCCCTTTTTGTGTTAAACGAGTCAAAGGCATAGAAATTCGAGAAAATCCCTCAACAAACCTTCTATAATATCTTGCTAAACCCAAGAAGCTACGAATTTTAGTGACACTAGTAGGCCTATTCCACTTTACCACCGCCTCCACTTTCTTGGGGTCATCAGACACCCCGTCTTTAGATATCACATGACCCAAAAATGATACACTCTCCAGCTAAAATTCACACTTCTTTAATTCAGCAAATAATTTCTTCTCCCTTAATATCTGCAACACTATTCTCAGATGTTCTTTGTGCTGCTCTTTACTCTTCGAGTACACAAGAATGTCATTAATAAAAACTACCACAAATTGATCTAAGAAGGGTTTAAATACTCTGTTCATTAAATCCATAAAAGCTGCAGGCGCATTGGTCAACCCAAACGGCATCACTAAAAATTCATAATGCACATATCTAGTTCGGAAGGCTGTCTTAGGTATATCTTCCACCTTAACCTTCAACTGGTGATAGCCAGAACGAAGGTCAATCTTAGAAAAGACTTGTGCTCCTTGCAACTGGTCAAATAGGTCATCTATTTTGGGCAAAGGATATTTATTTCGAATTGTTACCTTGTTTAACTCTCGATAATCAATGCAAAGATGAAAACTACCATCATTCTTTTCACAAATAAAATGGGGCACCCCAAGGAGAAACACTAGGCCTAATATAGCCCTTATCTAGTAACTCTTGTAATTGTTCCTTCAACTCTTTCAACTCTGCTGGGGCTATTCGATACGGAGCCTTAGAGATAGGACTCGTGCCGGGTATCAATTCGATGGCAAACTCAATCTCTCTATCTGGTGGCAACCCCGGTAACTCTTCAGGAAAAACATCGGGAAATTCCTTCACAACTAGAATATCTTCTAACTTCAATTCAGTCTCACGGGTATCTCTCACAGAAGCTAAATAGCCCTCGCAGCCATTCCTTAACAACCGTCTAGCTGGCAAAGCTGAGATCACCAGAGGAGGAGTGTTAACTCTACTACCCACAAAACAAAATTCTGGTTGATCAGGAATCTGAAATACTACCCTTTTGCCTTCGCAATCAATAGAAGCATAATTGGTTGCCAACCAATCCATTCCAAGAATTATGTCAAAGTCCCGCATATCTAAAACAGTCAAGTCTACAAGTAATTTCCTGGCATCTATACTAACCACACGAGATTTGCAAATTAAATCAGCAACCATAACACCTCCTATCGGGGTTTCAACACATAAGTCGATCTCTCCAGAGACACATTTCCATCCATGTTTCTCAACAAATCCCATGGACACAAATGAATTTGTAGCACCATAATCAAATAACACAAGTGCATAAACAGAAGACACTAAAACAGTACCTGACACTACCGTATTGGAAGTCTGAACATCTTGTTACGTGAGTGCGTACACTCGGCCCTGAGTCTTTGGCTTATGACCTCCATTTTTCTTTTGATTTCCTAAAGACCCTCTGTCTGTTGATGTTCCTTTAATTGTCCATGTTTTCTGTTTAGTCTCACGCCCCTTCCGGTTAGGGCAATCAACTATCCTGTGCCCCTGTTGCCCGCAGGAGAAACAAGCCCCAGTATTCCAGCGACACTCACTATCCCGATGAAACCCATTACATCTAGTGCACTGTATCCGATCATTCTGCTTGTCAACACTACCACCCACAGTTCGACTTTCCCAACTCCCAACTGAAGAAGTGTTTTGTCTCTTAGCATTGCCCTTCGAACTGTTGTTAGTTTGACAGTTGGAAGAACTAGGTCTCTTCTTATAATTCTCTTTTTTTTCTTCTTGAGCTCTAGTGAGGCCACTCTCAACCAACAATGCCTTATTTAACACTGCTCCAAAAGTAGGTAACTCGAAAGGAATCACATGTTGCATAATGTTTGTTCTTAGCCCACCTTCGAATTTTCATGCTCTGCTATCCTCGTCTGCTTCAAATGCTGATGCAAATTTAGACAACTTCGTAAACTCGGCTTCATATTCTGCAACCGTCTTATTCCCTTGCTCTAACTTTGAAAATTCCCTCTATTTTTGTAGACGAACACTCCTAGGGAAGTATTTCTCATTGAATGCATTCTTAAACCTTTCCCATGTATAGGGGTTGGCATCATGCTCATGTATGCACTTCTCCATCTGCCTTCAATCATTAGCTATCCCTTGTAGCATAAATGTAGCATACGTCACCTTCTGATCATCCGTACACTCAAAAACGGGAAACAACTTTTCCATTTCTGTCAACCATTATTCAGCCTCCAAAGGGTCTGTGGCTCCGTCAAATGCCAAGGCTATCTTCTTAAACTCAGTAATGTTACAATGTGGCCTCGGTTGTGGCCCAACACCTAGCTACATCCGTTGTTGTTGCTCTATAAGTCTAGTCAAGTTATTCCCTATGGTGGTTTGTTGTTGCACCACCCCAGCCAAAGTCTCAAGCACTTGAACCATTCCAACTGGATTAGGGATTGCAGCTTGTTTTTGTTGTCCCAACTCTTGCCCCTGATTTCCTCTGACTGTGTAAGAACCACTACCATTATTAGTCACATTGTCACGCCCCAAGCTCCGTGACAACGCCGCACACTCATTTGAGTGAGCATGCAAGGCTAAGAGTCCAATCACATAACCCACAATGTAAAATACTCAAATTGAATCCTTAATTATCATAATGCTAAAATCCATAAAAATAAATAATTCTTATCATATGAAATTGTCCACCAAGTCCACTAATATAATCCACTAACAAAATAATAATCCAAGTACTTAAATCATAGTCCTACTCTCGGCACTCCCACAGTGAAAACCCCGCGCAGCTCTACTTCTCAGAATCTGAAAATAAATAAATAAAATAAGGGTAAGCTAGACAGTCCAGTAAATAACCAACCATCACTGTTAGCTAGATCAAGTATACAAAAAATATAGTGGATAACCAATAAATATATTTTCGCTACCATTCAATAAATGAACAATTATTTTGTAAGATGGTTTCGTAGCTGAAAATAAACAGTGTAGCAATACATTTTAATTGAAAAGACAATGAGGTAATTCGATGAAACTTCGTTGTTCAAAATTGATGGTTCGATATTCAAATGGTTCAATGATGCAATTCACAAAACCCAAGTCTTGGTGACTGCGGTCACTTAGCCCATGAAAAGGCCCAGAACCACACATAGGCTGGTGGTAAAACCCCAAAAGAAACTAATTTCTGTGCCAATAAATAACCCCCATTGGCTAGGGTCTAAATCATAGTCAGACTAGAGTGATGTTCAGAATTCAAACAATACACAACTTTTAAATAAAATATTCGATATTTTCAGAATAAATATTTGGTACAATTTTTCGAATAGTTTCACAAAATATTCAAATAACTTTCATAATAATATCCGATGTTGTTTTATACTTGACCCATATTTTAATTTTAGGAGAATATGAAGGCTATAAATAAATATTTATAATTTCAAACAATTCAATAGGAATAAAAATGAACCAACAGTGACAGAGGGTTACTTACCTCAAATAGCTAAATTAATATTTCCCAAGCTAATCTCAAATTACCAAGATCCACCTCAATCTCACAAACCTAATAAAATATTACACCGCATAAACAATTATTATGTGCACCCATCCTTCTCTTCTTGTAACAACAATAGAATAAATTAACCCAATAGCTTATTAGGAACTCCCACAATTTAGCATCAAAACAAAGCCATCACGGCTTCGGAAATTCTTAACCCATATTATTCTATTGTTGTTTATATACATGTAAAAATTTGTAATTGCTTGTAGTCAATCTTGTAATATGAACCACCCGAACGGAATGCAAAATACACTCTAAAATTGAGTGAAACCGAGACCCCCAACATAGACTACATCAATATATTTATTTAATCATATATGCCCATAAAATCATCTATTGATATATTAACACTAAAATCATAGATAGGAATACAATAAAATAAATCTTACCTAAGTGATGAATAAAGCAAAATCACCACTCTTATGAATCCTCCCTCTTCCTTTTGGTTTTGGTTTCTTTTCTTTATTTTTTTTTCAAACCCTTGCTGCCTTTCCCTTCCGCAGCATCTACGCCTCTCTTTGTTTTTTTCTTTTTTTTGTTTTCTTCTCCAAGACTAAAAGCCTCGGCATGATGGCTTATTTAACCTAATATTTTTCTTTTTCCAAAATTGCAAAATTACCCACCTATGTTATAGAAATAATAATGCCATCTCATAATTAATTCCTTGATATTACTAAATGACCCATATAAATTAATTTAATTACCAATCTATCCAAAAATAATTATATACAAAACTTGGGTTTTACATCTTCTAAGTACATTGTTCATTCTCTAAAACAAATTTTTTTTCTTTGTATATAGTATTCTAGTTAATAGTTAATGGATTACTCTCAATTTTATATCAACTGAAAGGAAATATGAATTGGATTATATCTCTTGTTTGCCAGACATTTCATTTAAGCAGTTCAGAAGCTGTAGACTTTCTAGATACATTTCTATCCATGAACCCAGATTCCAGGTATTATGTAAAATTTTAATTTTTGTGATGTTTCTATAAATATATTACTTGTATTTATGCCTTCATATACCTGTAAGGAACTATTTATAATACACTTATGATTGAAATTGCTTGAGTTGCTCCTCTGGTGCTTCATGCTGGTGAAATTCACAAACTCTTCATTGATTATGAACTCTGTTTGCATCAGTATATATATTGAATACATGTGATACACTATTCTATATCTATATCATATTCTATTCAATCCTCTAACCACCTACCCATCTAATGTTGGGGAATTTTCAAAAATGAGTTTTCAAATTTATTGTTTAGTTTTTGGTGTTTTTCAAAACCTTCCATGTTTTTCTTTGGAAAGCATGAAATAAGCTTGGGGACTTTGTCCCACATTGGAAAGAGAGCAAAACATGGAGCACTTAATAAAGTGCTACATGTAATATTCCTTTGAATATGATATTATGGGATGGATGCTAGTGTACATGCACTCACACCGCAAGGATGGTGCTTAGCACACGAGCGCATGGCGTGGGTTGTATGGCGTTTGATAGCGCACTTAGCACGGAAGCATCGGCGCTATGAGGGCGTCTTTCTATTTGCATCGGACAGGTTGGAGCGATGACTTTCTATTTGCATCGGATAGGTTGAAGCGATGACGTGGAAAACAGTCAGCTCCACGTGGCATCCGTTGGTGATGAGTCAACCAACCGATCCGACAGTTGTGTGTTTGATCTGGAGCGGTTTGATCATAGTCGTTGATTGGACATGGGCGCGATCTTACAGATGAGATGGCACCGGATCGTGATCAGGTGTGATTAGTCAAGGCATCTATTCGGTGTGAGAATGTTCTGCACCGTAAATCGTTGATCCAACGGTCAGATGTGATCAGATACAATCAAGGGACATGACCATTCGATCATATGCATCAAGGCCTATAAATAGGCTGCGAAATTAGCCATTTCAATCCATCAAAAAAAAAATTAAAAAATTCCAGAAGTCATTTCTACAATTCTCTCTCTCTCCCTCCCTCTTGATTTAGAGTTTTCGATCAAGAGTTTCTTAAGTAAGTTTCTACTTTTCTTATTGGTAATCAGGTTCTGCAGACTTGATTATCAGTGCCTTGGTTTTCTTGATTATATCAAAAGTATTTTGACCTACTGTCGTCAATGCAGGCGCCGATAGACTTGATCTTTAGATTAGGCTTCATTGTATCCTGGAGGCGAATTTGCTGTAACCCCCTGCACATCGTTTGGTGGGTGCAAATATTGTCTTTAGGAAAATGACTTAGTAACGCGACTTGAAGCATCAAATTTTTTGTTCTACATAGACAAGATCATCGCCAAGTTTTGAAGACCCGAAGACCACAAACTGAAGAATTCAAGACGAATTGTTCCAACATCTAACAACCTAACAATCTTTGTAACTGATTCTTGACATGTTATAGGCTCTTCTGTGATGCAGCTCATTATTCCTTTTGGCGTAGCTGATGCACATACCTTATTATCCCCCTCAAGCACATGGGAGCTGGAGAAACCATGAGCTTGCGAGTAAGAAAAGAAAATCAATTGGTGGAAAGAGGCTTAGTAAAGATATCTGCCAATTGGTCTGAAGTAGGAATGAACTTGAGCAAAAGCTTGTGGGCAGCAACCTTTTCATGATCAATGAAGTGACAATCGACCTCGATGTGTTTAGTTCTGCTGTGAAAGACAGGATTAGCTACCAAGGAAATGGAAGAGAGATTGTCACCCCAGAGGATGGGAGGTGAAGCCTGAGGAATATAGAACTCAGCTAATAACATTTGAAGCCAAGCCAATTCAGCAGTAGTATGAGCCAATGAACAATACTCAGCCTCAATGGAGGAGCGGGAAATAGTGGACTATTTCTTGGAAGACCAAGAAATAAGATTGGTGCCCAAGAACACACAGTACCCAGAAGTGGATCTCCTATCATGAACATCACCAGCCCAACTGGAGTCATTATAAGCTTGAAGATGAAAAGAACTAGGCTGAAAATACAGACCATGAGCCAAAGTGCCCTTAACATATCTTAAGATCCTCTTAACAGCAACAAAATGACCAATAGTTGGGGAATACATGAATTGACAAGCATGATTAACAACATAGATAGCTCAGGTCTGGTAGTGGTTAAATATTGAAGGGCTCCAACAAGACTCTGGTACAAAAATGGTTGGGAACAAGGAAGAGCATCATCAGTGGTAAGAGGAGATTTAATAGACATAGGAGTGGCACACAACTTACACTCAACCATGCCAGCCTTGACAAGCAATTCAGAAGCATACTTCTGTTGAGAAAGAAAATAGCCATAGGAGGTTTTCTTAACTGAGATCCCCAAAAAATATGAGATATCCCCAAGCTCTTTCATGGAGAATTCTTGATGCATTCGGGTTAAAAGAGTCTGAATGAAGACTTGATCAGTACCAGTGAAAAGAATATCATCCACATAAATGAGGAGATAAGTCACAGAAGTAGAAGTCTTAAGAACAAAAAGTGAAGAATCACACTTGCTTTGAACAAAACCCTGAGAAAGGAGAAAGGAGGGAAAAGTGGAAAACCAAGCTCTGGGACTTGTTTGAGGCCATATAAAGCTTTATGAAGCTTGTAGACCAAGTGATGACAAGATGGATCAATAAAACTAGGTGGCTGCTCCATGTACACTTCCTCCTCCAATTTACCATGAAGAAAAGCATTGCTGATATCAAGTTGCTTTAAAGGCCAGTTGTGATGTAAAGCCAAACAAAGAAGAATACAAATTGTGGGTTGCTGTGCAACTGGACTAAAAGTATCATGAAAATCAATACCATGTTGCTGAAGAAAGCCTTTAGCCACAAGTCTGGCCTTATGTCTTGCAATCGAACCATCAGAATTATGCTTTAGTTTGAAGACCCATTTACAGCCAATGGACTGTTTGTGAGGAGGTAAGGGGACAAGAGACTAAGTACCTTAATGTTGAAAAGCAGTATATTCATTCATCATGGCCTGAAACCAAACTGGAGAGGAAAGAGCTTGCTTGGTAGAAGATGGCTCAGTAAGGGCATCAGATAGCAAAGAACGAGAAGAAGAAACAGCAGTATGACAAAAGGAATATTTGGACCTGGTCTACATAGGGTGAGTATTAGTAGAAGAGGGTGGAGGCAGAGGTAAATCAATATGAATTGAATTAATTGGAATAGAAGATGGTTGGGTAATAGGGGCAAGAGAAATGCCGGCAGGAGGAATAAGGGTAGGAAAAAGGGAAGAGGGAGCTGGATCAGTAGAGCGGGACAGAGGCAGAGTAGGGGTAGAGACTGAAGGCTGAACAATGATAGGGACATATGACTGAGGGACAGATGAAGCAGTCTAAGAAAAAGGGGACTGAGAAGAACACTGGCTGAGGAGAAGGATGCCAGAAAAAATTCTGAATCGATAAGGTGAGGAAGAAGGAGACACAGAAGGCATATCAGCAAAAGGAAAGCTATTTTCCTGAAAATGAGCAAGTCGAGACAAGAAAATTTTGCCTGTGAAAGGGTTGAGACAACTATAACCTTTGACAGATGGATGAAAACCAAGAAACACATGAGGACCTGACTTCAAGCTAACTTGTGAGGAGTGTATGGTTTAAGCCAAGGAAAACACAAACACAAACACTTTAAGAATGGTGTAGTCAGGTGGTTTATGATAGAGCAGCTCAAATGGAGAAGAATTAGAAAGGAAAGCACTAGGAAGTCTGTTGATAAGATAAGCAGCAATGGCTATAGCATCAAACCAGTAGACAAGAGGCAAAGAGGAATGATGGAGAAAGGCAATTAGTTTCAGTAATGTGGAGATGTTTCCTCTCAGCTACTCCATTCTGAGAGAGAGAGTATGTGGACAAGAATGCTGGTGTAGAATGCCATGAGAGGTCATAAAGTCATGCATAGAAAGATTAATAAACTTCCTACCACCATCAGTTCTGAGGATTTGAAGTGGAAATCCAAATTGCTTCTCAACAAATGTTTTAAAAATAACAAATTTGTCAAAAACTTCACTCTTGGTAAACAATGGATAAATCCAAGTAAATTTGGTAAAGTCATCAACAAACAAGACATAAAATTTATAACCAGAAGAAGAATAATGATTAAATGGACCCCATACATCACTGTGAACAAGTGCAAAAAGATTATTAATAGAAGAATTCGAAAGTTTAAATGGGAGTCTATGACATTTGGAAACAGCACAATCAATACAAGACAAGTCATCTTTATTTAATACTAATGACAACTGATTCTTGATAGCTTGAAACTTAGAAAAGGAAGGGTGACCCAATCTCTTGTGCCAGATCATACCAGTAGAAGATGAGGTCACATGCAGCAGCAGATATGGTAGTATTGTGAAATGCATGAGGTGATGAAGAAGACACATGAAAGTGATATAAGCTATTAGCATGATAGCCTGTGTGAAGAATGGCTTTAGTAAGATTGTCTTGAATACAAAATGAAGATTTGTCAAAAATAATAGAACAATTGTTATCTTGAGCCAATTGTTGGACTAAAAGAAGATTAGATGAAATTTGAGGAACATGAAGAACTTTATTAAGTTTGAAAGAATGATGTGGAGTTGGTAAAATACCTTTCCCAGTATTATGGATAGAAAGAGATGAACCATTACCAATGGTAACTTGATCTGTGCCAGAATAAGGCTGATATGAATTCAATTGATGAAGATCATTAGTAACATGATCTAAGGCTGCTGAGTCTAGAAACCACGGGGTAGAGTGAGATGAAACAGTATCCTCAGGAATAGTCATGGAAGCAACAAATGCCTTTGACTGATTGGAAGTGAAAGCAGATGGAGTGAACTGATTATGTGAAGATGATGCTTGTGGAGCTTGAAACTGTGAATCAAGCCTATGCCAACAATCGAAGGCTGAATGATTAGCCCTTCCACAAATTTGACAAACAATTCCATAATTGGATTGATTTCTAGGTTGATACATGTGATGATTCTGATTCGAAGATCTGCCTCTGTTTCTTCCATTACTAGATCGATTATTGTCTCAATAAGAACCACGAGATGAACCTCGACCATGATAAGATGTAAATCCTTTAGAAGAATTTGAATCCCTTATTGCGGCATAGGCAACGGATATATCAGAAATTTGCTTTGTTTTCCGTTCAATGTGAATAGATTCAGAAATCAGTAATGAAGATAATTCGTCCATGGATATGGTTTCAGGTCGAGCTTGGATTGTTGTTTTGAATGCATCATATTTAGTAGGTAATCCATTTAAGGTAATGAGAACTATATCTTCATCATCAAGAGCAGAGGAAGCAAGACTTAATTGATCGACAATATGCTTGATGTTGTTGAGATAGATCTCCATAGAATCTGAATTCTTTGAAATGGAAGTTAATTTGTTTTTGAGTTGATGAATATGTGACCTAGATAAGGAAGTGAATTTCTTCTCTAACTATAGCCAAACTTCAGAACTGGATTGAAGATGAAAACAGTAGTAAAGATTGATGGTGAGAGAGTAGCTGTGATACAACTTAAAAGATGAGCATCGATAAGCCTCCATTGAGATGCTTCAGGATTGACAATCATTGATGTTCCAGATTCATTGCGGATATGATCGATAGGACATGGATAAGAACCATTGACAAACTTTAACAGATCTATAGCTCGCAAGATATTCTGCATCTGGTTTTTCCAAATGATAAAATTTGTACCGTCTAATTTGACAGTTACAAAAGAACTCAAATTAGAGATCAACATATGAACATTAGAAGGAATATTTGGAGAAGATGAAGATGAGCCTAAGACTGCCATTGCTGAAGGGTCTGTGGAAGACGCCATTGTTGATTGCTCGGTGGAGCTATGTGTGCTCTGATACCATGATGAAATTCACAAACTCTTCATTGATTATTAACTCTGTTTACATCAGTATATAATATATTGAATACATGTGATACACTATTCTATATCTATATCATATCTATATCATATTCTATTCAATCCTGTAACCACCTAACCATTCCTTTTGGTGTAGCTGATGCATATACCTTATCACATGCCACCTTACCTACTTCATGCAAGTCCCTGAATGCGATCAGTTTTCCTTCATTTTGGCATAATATTATCGAATAGGGTGTTTGAACTGCTTGCTATTTTTTTTTTCTTTTTTCAGGCTTCGTTTCATGTATCCTTTTGTTTCTTTTCTTTTTTTTTTTTTTTTTTTCACTTTTAGAGGTGATTTTTATTTGAGTTTATTTTCGAGCATATATATTTTCATTAAACTAATGCTTTGCATCCATGCCTATGATGCAAATGAGGGCTTTTGGTGGCTAAATCAAATTATTGTTGATATTCCATTATTTGATTTAAAAGCGTACCTTATTGCTTCTTCCCAATTTTCTGAGATATATCAAATCCTTGGTAGGGTTATAATTAATTTTGTTCTTGAGTATTTATGTTCTTATCCTTTCTTTCTTTCTTTCTTTCTTTTTTTTTTTTTTTTACCCTCGTCAGTGTGTTGTATTTTAGTCGCACTGGATAATCCTGCTGTTGCAGTGATATTCATTAATCATTATCATATCAAGCTTTTCTTCTCTTTATTTTTTTATGAATAATTTTAAAATGCGTGAGCTCATTTTCTTACAACAGTTGGCTTCTGAAATTGACACTTTTTTTTATTGTGATTTGTGATTATTGCAACGTTATTGTAGTGGCTCCATGAAACTGAAGATGTAGACCATGTGTATACTAAATATGCTTAATTCTGTTCTAGTTGCAACATGCAGCACCAAAATGCTTTCTTTTCTCTCTTGAGTTTGTCTAATTGCATTTAAGTTTGTGTTAATATCAATAGCGGTTAAGTTGGAAGCGATGCAAGAATTGTTTATCTCACTGTTTGCATCCTGATCACAACGGACAGGTTAAAATCCATGATTTCTTCAGGGTTCTGTGATTGAAGGTTTGTAATCTTTCTAAAAAGGTTAGTTACCAAGTATGTTTCACTTTTTATTTAACCTACTGATCTTTAATATGAATCCTATTTTCTTGTTTGTGTCTCACCATGCTTGAAAGGCCTTTTTAAGTATGCCATCTTTGTCTAGTTCTTTTTCAACTTGTGACATTTGAGCTGCAAACTCATTTTTTACATATATATTTTAAAAATTATTTTTCCATGGAGTGAAGTCTATATACATTTGAACAATAAAAGAGTCACAAGACAAGCAAGATAATTTTTAAGAAGGGTTTGTGTTTGTGTCAAATGCCAATACTTTTCACACTTCTGGACATGTGGGACACATTTTAAAGCTGTTCTTTATTTTTAAAAAATTAAACTTAATGATTTATGACACTTGGGCAACATGTCCTGACACTGGCCAATACACAGAACTTAAATGTTGTGTTATTGATTTCCTCTAGTTTAGAGAAAATTTTTAATCATGAAGAAATATCAAGTCAAAGGTTTATACAAAAATTTTCAATTTGACCATATTTTAAAATAGGAGGATAAATTACCTGTAAGGAGTGGGGTGGAAGGAGAAAAGAAAGTCATAATAGGTAATCTGCACTTTTACGCCAGACACGAATTCTGCTATATCATCAATGATTAAATATCAATATAATTCAATTAGAACTTACAAGGGAAAGGGCACTCCAAATCCACATATTGCTCATAGAAGCAAATCAATTATGAAATTGATGAATGATTGATTATTATCTGTGGATTGATACGAGTTACTGCAGCATACATAACCAAGTGAGTCTAGTTCAGTTGACCAGAATTCTTGAACGTCACATGGATGTCAAAGGTTCATGTAGACAAGGTGCAAATGTCCATTTTAAAATATATATATATATATATATATTATCACTTGCATACTGGGGACCCTGACATTCCAAAGTTGTATAACAAGATGCTTAGCTCCTGACTGGATTCCAAAGCTGCAATGGCTGTTGTCACACTTTTTTTGGGGATAAATAATCAAACTATATTAGAAAAGCATCAAGGCGATGTAAAGAACACAAAAATATCAACCCACAACCAGCCAACAAAAACTAACTAATGAAATCCTCCACAAAATCTACAAAAGCCGTAACATCTGGATCAACCGATCCCGTAACCCAACTATGCAACACTGTAAGAAGCTAACTCTTTAACCAAGGAACTGATGAGACACACCCTGAAAAACATGCCTACTACGCTCCAACCAAATCAACAACAGTAAACAATGAGAAGCAAGCATCCATGCCTTTTGACGCCTTCTCCCAACCTTGCCCCCTCCCCAACTTTGCAACACATCCAACACGGAACCCGGTTGCACCCAAACCAAACTAAAAGTCGCAATAATCCAAAGCCGAGATGTAATCGGAAAATGAATGAGCAAGTGATCCACCGACTCCGCACCTCCACAACATAGACAACACCAATTAACCAAAACATGCCGACGACGAATTAAATTGTCAATAGTCAAAATGCACCCTAAAACTGCCATCCAAACAAAGAAAGCTACCTTGGATGGTGTCCCCATCACCTAAATACACATCCAAGGAAACATGGCAGCAACACCATCCACAAGTACACAGTAGAACAAAGACATTGAAAAAACCCCTTTGGACCTCGAACAATCTCATACCATGAATTCTTCTCCTCCCCCCTCCCTCATATTTCACTCCATACAAAAACCCCAGAAGATCCACCAATTGATCAAACTCCTAATCATGAACATCACGACGCAAACAAACATTCCAAACAAACGACTGGCCCTGCCTAACCCTAACAGAAGTTGCCACCTTCTCACAATCATCTACAATACCATATATCAAAGGAAACATCCTCGGAAAATCGACCCTATCCACACCTCCTACTTTAAACCAAACCCTCCTCCAAACTCCTCTTGACCTAAGCAAATCCCCTTTCACAAACCCTGGCCATGAGACTGGCCCACCCTATCCGTGCACAACCTCCTACCCAAACAATATTTAGCCACCACCACTTTTCTCCATAACCCCTCCCCCTCTCCCTCCCGTCCCCCTCCCATACAAAGCGCCACAACCATTTTCCCAAAAGAGCCAGATTAAACATAACCAAACACTTATCTCCCAAACCACCTCTATCCTTAGGAGAGCAAATCCTATCCGAAGCCACTAAATGATGAAACCCATCCCCTCCACCACCCCACAAAAAATCCAGTTGCAACTTCTCTAACCGCTTTGCAATTGCAATAGGAGTCACATGCACCGACATAAAGTAAGTTGGGATACTCGAAAGACCACTCTTAATCAATGTCACCTTCTCCGCTTTCGACAAATACTGCCAATTCCACCTCGCGAACTGCCGCTGCACACGATCTACCACCCCATCCCACACCCCTTCACTTTAAAAGTAGCTCTCAATGGTAACCCCAAGTAAGAACAACACTAAAAGCAATACTTGATTAAAACCTTTGTTAAGTATCAAATAAAACAACACTAGAAGCATGTTTTTCCTTAGTTTTTTCTTATTAACTTGTATAGAAATGAGTGCAGCAAGTATTGAATGATGTTCTCCAGAAACTTCACACAAGTGGCTGCAAGGCTATGGTAATTATCATAGTCATTTATTCTCTAATTTACTTGAACAAAATACTTAAGCATTAAGTTGCACATATGATAGTTAATTAAAGGAAAAGGTAATATATAAGATATGTGAATCATAAACTAACGTTTTTACTATGTGATTTGCCATGTAAAAGGCCTCTTATTTGTTGCTGTGTATCTATCATATTTGTGCCTATTTTCTTAAGATTTGATGAGTCACTATCTAAATTTCAATGTTTGATTGTGGTGATGTCCCATGTCTGTCTGTGCTTCTTAGATGTCAGCCCATGTTGTGTCTTTGTGATGACCTGAACATAGTTGCAGGTGACACACAATGGCTGTGAAATTTTGGTTACTAAAAGAAAAATGCAATACTATATGACTATGTAGACAATACTAGGCCTTAGTCTTGAATGGATGGATATGAGGCCTTTGTTGTGGAAATAAATTAGATACATGAATAAATTTTGATCACTTGATGTCCATGGAATAAGTACAACTACTTGATTTGAGAAAGTTTTCATATTCAAGAAGTTATTCTTTGCTTGATATGATCTCCTATCTCTTGGTGATTATTCTATGTTATAGATATTTGGAGTCCTTGATGTGGAGAAAAAGGGTAAAATAACATTCAAGCAGGTGATAATCTGTCTGTGTGTGTTGTGTGTGTGTGTTAGTTATACATGTAATCCCCAATTGGTCCAAACTTTGTCTCCACAAAGCCAATACAAAGCTTCTCATAGATGGAGTATCTATTGCTTCCAGTTTCTATATGGGTTAACTCATGTCCTAAAGCAACCATTATTCAGACAAGCCTGTGAATTAGCCTTCATTCACACTGTTGGGGAATTTTCAAAATGGGTTTTCAAAATTTATTGTTTGGTTTTGGGTGTTTTCAAAACCTTCCATGTTTTTCTTTGGAAAGCATGAAATAAGCTTGGGGACTTTGTCCCACATTGGAAAGGAGAGCAAAACATGGAGCACTTAATAAAGTGCTACATGAAATATTTCTTTGAATATGGTATTATGGGATGGATGCTAGTGTACATGCACTTACACCGCAAGGATGGTACCTTGCACCATCCGCACACGCGCACGTGCGTGGCGTGGGCTGTGTGGTGTTTGATGGCGCACTTTGCACTTAGCACGGACGCATCAGCGCCATGAGGGCGCTTTCCTATTTACATCGGACAAGTTGGAGTGATGACATGGATCCAACGTGGCATAGGTGACGTGGAATACCGTTAGCTCCATGTGGCAGTGACATGGCGTCCGTTGGCGATGAGTCAATCAACCGATCAAACGGTTGTGTGTCCGATCTGGAGTGGTTTGATCATAGTCGTTGATTGGAGATGCGCGCAATCGTATGGATGAGATGGCACTCGATCGTGATCAGGTGTGATTAGCCAAGGCATCTATTCGGTGTGAGAATGATCTGCATGATAGATCGTCAATCCAACGGTCAGATCTGATCGAATGCGATCAAAGGACATGACCATTCAATCAGATGCATCAAGGCCTATGAATAGGCTGCGAAATCAGCCATTTAAATCCATCCAAATTCTTGAAAAGCATTCCTGTATTTCTCTCTCTCTCTTTCTCCCTCTTGATTTAGAGTTTTCGACCAAGAGTTTTTTAAGCAAGTTTTTGGTTTTCTTATTGGTAGTCAAATTCTGCAGACTTGATTATCAATGTCTTGGTTTTCTTGATTATATCAAGAGTATTCTGATTTACTGTCGTCAGTGCAGACGCCGGTAGACTTGATCTTTAGATCAGGCTTCATTGTATCCTGGAGGCGAATTTGCTATAACCCCCTGCACACCTTTTGGTGGGTGCAAATATTGTCTTTGGGAAAGTGACTAAATAACGCGACTTGAAGCACTAAATTTCTGTTTAACATAGACAAGATCATCGCTAAGTATTTAAGACCCAAAGACTACCAACTGAAAAATTCAAGACGAATTATTCCAACAATCTAAAGACAACAATTAGATATGGTGATGTCTATTCAGAAAATGACTCAAGATTTCATGAAGCTTGACCGATTTGATGGCGAAAATTTTCGACACTGGCAAAAGAATATGCACTTTTTGCCCACCACTCTCAAAGTGGTCTTTGTGCTAACTACCCCCTATTCGGTGGAGCAAGAAGACGAGACTATGGAGCAAACTCGTACCAGAACCAAATGGGAAAATGACAACTACATTTGTCGAGGACACATTTTGAATGCGCTGTCAAACTCTCTATTCGATGTGTATCAACATTTGGAAACGACAAAGCAACTATGGGACATATTACAGTCGAAGTACCTCACCGAGGATGCCACCAGTAAGAAATTTCTTGTTAGTAATTTTATACGTTTTACTATGATTGATACAAAGCCCATTATGGAATAATTCCACAAGATCCAACATATTCTGAGTCAGTTTCGACAAAAGAATATGAACATGAATTAATCTATTGTAGTTTGTCTATAATAGAGAAACTGCCATCTTCTTGGAAGGATTTTAAGAAATCTCTGAAACATAAAAAGGAAGATCTAACTTTAGAGGAATTGGCTCAGCACCTCCAAGTTGAGGAAGAGTCAAGACTTCTTGAAAGTAAAGAAAACCAATTGGCTCAAACTTCTAAGATTCACATGGTAGATGATGGCAAGAGGTTCAACAAAAAAGCAACCCCCAACCTAAGAAAGACGCTAAGAAGGCGAAAGGCGCTTGCTGGCATTGTGGCAAGCCAGGGCACTTCAGAAATGAATGCCGGTCATACAAGAAGAAGCCAGAAGTATCAAATGTCAAGAACAAGTTTGTGGCTGTTGTATCCGAGGTGAACATGCTCGAAGATGTTGGTGACTGGTGGATCGACTCAGAAGCAACAAGGCGCGTCTGCAACGACAAGAGCCGTTTTACTACTTATGAACAAGTGAGTGATGGAACAGTTCTCTACATGGGCAACTCTTCAACTGCTACTATCAAAGGCAAAGGGACGGTGGATCTGGAAAAGTCTTAAGTCTTAATGATGTTTATCATGTACCTGATGTCAGGAAAACCTTGTATCTGGAAGCTTACTTAATAAGCATGGTTTCAAGTTAGTATTTGAGTTGGACAAATTTGTCCTGTCTAAAGGTGGAATTTTTGTTAGGAAGGGCTACATGTATCAAGGAATGTTTAAACTTAACATTATTAATAATACATTGTAGATACCCTATTTTTGACGGCCCTTCAAGACTTGGATGTTTTTGCAGGTACATCCGGTGATGAGTCTGTTTGCTCGCTGAGCGCTCGAAGTCCTCAGCGGAACGCCACAGCTTTGAGCCTTTCAAACCCTGCATCCTTTTCATCTCATTTCTGGACCATTCCTTGGTCTTTCCTGCCTTCAATCTCTGGTGGCCTGCTGGCCATCCTTGGAGGTTGTTGGCTAGAGCTTCTGGTCTGCCGACCATTGATGTGCCTTGCCGGCCATCACTGATGCCTTGCCGGCCATCACTGATAGCCGGCCGACCACTAGTGTTTTCTGCAGATATTTTATGCCAGTTGTGCCAGTTGTTTGCACAGATGCTTATATCTGTCCACACGTGGAAGGCTGGATCTCCTTGTATAGAATTCATGTTTTCTATATATAGGGAGTTCCTCTCTCATGTTTTGAGGTTAGAAGATTTCAAACTCAAAAATTTCTCTCTCTCTCTCTCTCTCTCTCTCTCTCTCTCTCTCGCAATTTTGTGCACACTTGCCTAGTTATATCACTCTTTTGCATACACATCCTTAACCAAAATTGATCACCTTTGAGTTGAAGTCCCCTAAGGTCTTGTTATAGCCCTTGAAGGTGGTTATGACTTGTATTGGTGTCTAAAGTTGTGCTTGGCTTCAAGAGGTATAACACTTGTCTTTTAACTTGTTTTAGTACACTTGTTTCTCTATCTTTTTCCATTGTTTTTGGGCCATTTTTTAGCTATAAAATTTCTATTTTAAATGGACTGAAATTGGTTTTTTTAATCCATTTAAGTGTAGGGTGTCTCATCCTTTCTTTATTCCTTGCTTTCTAAGGCTTTTGCACCTTTGTTCCACTTTCAAACCAACCTTTTTTGGGCCTTTAACCATTGAATTTCAAAGTATTTTCAGTGGCAAAAAACATGTTTTGAAGTCCAAAATTAGAGGGGTTAGCCTCCCCTCCATGTGTCTTATTTGCTAGCCTAGTTAATCCTATATATTAGCATGATTTTCTAGCTTTTTGTAGCTATATTCTAGTTTTAGATTGCTTTAGCTCTATTTTGGGCTGTTTGGGTTAGTTGAGTCTTGTTTTGCATGGTTGTAGTGTAATAGTTCTCACAAGCGTGGTGTTTTAGGCCATTAGACACCCCTTGTTTGCGTTGATTACATGTTTTGGTGTTGTTTTACACTTCATTTTAGCACTAATCACCTCTACAAGCTCCCTCATTTCTTGGTTTTTCTTTTTGCTTTGAAAGTGGTTTCAAGCCATTTGTTTGCCTAAGTGTGGAATTAAGGTTTCATGCTTAATGGTTTAATCCCTTAGGGGGTTCATTATTAACGATATGAGACTTATTTCATACCTAAAGCAACTTGTGTTTTGAGCCTTCTTTCCATTAGAGGACTCTAACTCACCTTTTGGACTTAATTGGAATAAGAATGGTTGGTAAGTTAAAATGAGTAACTAACAACTTGGGACTAAAATTGAGCAAGATAATAACTTGTGTGTTGTGTGTTCAATTGGACGTTAATTGAACACAAGGAAAATTGGGACATTTCATACTCAAAGTAATGAAATGTCTCAAGTTTCCTAGGTCTTTATTGCCCTTGATCAAGTATGATAGGGTGATGGTTCTTAAGTGTCTTGTTTTGCATTTATTGAGCTTGCACATCTTGAATCACAAGCCATCATGCAATGAAATTGCTTAGATTGGTGGTTTGTGGCTTAAGTTCACAACTCCTTGGATTTATCCATGAAAATGAGGGGTGAATTGTGCAAACAATCCTTGGAGATACCCTCTTTTTGCTCTGTTTGTACTCTATTGCAGCATGATGATCCAGTGCATTAGTGGCTGGCAGGCCACCATCCATGGCTGGCAGTGCACTATAGATGGCCGGAAGGCCACCTTCATGGCCGGCAGTATCTACCAGTGGCCGACTGGCCACTGATGCAAATCTCAGCAGAATTTTGGTAAAATGGGAAGATTTGTTCTAGAAGTGTTCAACTCTGCAAACAGAGGCTTCCGAGAGCAAAACGAAGGTCTTTTTGGGTGGTATCCGAGCATGTGCATCTTCCATTCGCCGAGGGGGAGTAGTGGCAGCGTAGTTAATATCTTAATTACTTAGTTTGCTTACATTTGTGTTGCGTTGTAACTTAATTAGTTAGCTTACTAATTAGTTCATTCAATTGTTGTAATAATTAGTTAATTAGCTTAGCTATTTATTTCATTTTGGTTTCTAATAATTAGTCTAATTAGCTTAATTAGCTTAGCTAGTTAGTTTTTGTTCTTATTCATTCGGACTCTCCTTCACAAGAGCAAAATGTAATAATGTGTATGTCTTCTAACCCCACGTCTTTCCCCCTTTTATTTAATCACTTATGATGGTTAGATTAGGGACATGTTTCAATTAGCATACCTTATGCTTGCATCCATTCATCTTGTCTTGCATGCACCGAGGCTCGGCGCATCATTCAAACTGTATTATTATTTCAATTACTTCGTTGAATATGTGTTTAACCGCATGTTATCAAATTGCTTCATATGCCATATTATTAGCCGAGCCTAGTAATTGCATATTGCATGTGTTGCATTAGACACCTTGTATAGTTAGGAATCATGCATATTTTTCTAACTTATATCTTCTTAGCTTGGAGTACTAGGTGACTTTTTAGTGCTTTAGCATACTTGTATGAGTGTGAGTGATTGCCATGTCTAGCATGCTTACCATGAGGCTAAATGCTTACTTGTTAAACTGCTTGAATACTTGTGGATGAAGGCTTGTTGTTTGAATTGGAATGATTCAATGAATGCATGTTTTAAGCCCACTTTGTTGAGTGGCAAAATTCGCAAACTTTAAGCCCACTTGAGGTGGCAAATTCAAACCCTTTTCGCAAAAACAAACATGAAGTTGAATTGTTCTAATTTGAGCAAACTAGTCTATACTTGCTTGTGCGCATCACATAATAAAGCTAGCCTAATAACCGGAACAAGAACACATAATGTTGATAAAAATCATATTATGATTAGTAGAGGCCGATCTTTGATCGAGCGAGCGGGGATGCTCAATCCATGACCTTCCCCTCTCGTACCTAAGTTCCCGAGTTGAGGCAACTTTGGTGATGACGGACATGTGGCCTTTGGCACGAGTCATGGGTTTCCTAAATTTTCCCAAAAATAAAATATTTAGGTGGCGACTCTGTATCTGGCAAAGCAGTCCAATTTTGGCATTTTTGATTCAAAATCGATTTTTCAAAACGATTTGCCAGATTTGGACTCTTTGGTGTTTACCAATTTCACATTACCTTTGTGAGATTAGATTTAGAACCGTGGGAGTCTGAACTGTAGGGCTTATTTCGAGCTTTTAAAAAGGGGCACGAAAAAGCCGAGCTACATACATCTATTTCTACTTATATTGTTGATTCTCTTTCTTTATGACATGCTCGTTTAGGTCATGTTAATACTAGAAAAATACATAATATGGTTAATTAAGATTTAATTCCAAAGTATGACATTGATATGTTTGAAAATGCAAATTTTGTGTGCAATCTAAAATTACTCGCATTCCATTTCCTAAAGTAGATAAAATCACATCTCTACTTGAACTTGTGCATAGTGATATATGTGACATGCATTGTACCCCCACTAGAGATGGTAAGAAATATTTTGTAAAATTCATTGATGATTTTTCTAAGTACTGTCATATCTATCTTTGCATCCAAAAGATGAGGTGCTTGATAAATTCAAGATTTTTAAGACAGAAATAGAAAATCAGTGTAATATCAAAATAAAGAGACTTAGGTAGATGAATACCATTTTCTAGAATATTGTGAAAATGTTGGTATTATTCATGAGAAGTCTGCACCCTACACAGCACAACAAAATAGAGTAGCTGAAAGAAAGAATAAGACATTAACAGAAATGATTAATGCTATGCTTTCTTACTCCAGTTTAAGTTTTGGTTTTTGGGGTGAAGCCTTGCTCACTACCTATCACATACTTAATAGAATTCTTCTTAAGGGAAGAAATGTTACTCCTTATGAACTTTAGAAAAACAAGAAACCTAATTTGGGTTACTTGAAAACATGGGGCAGTAGAGCAATAGTCAGATTACCTGAACCTAAAAGGAAGAAATTAGGTGAAAATGGAATTGAATGCATATTCCTTGGTTATGCTGTACATAGCAAAACATATAGGTTTCTGGTAGTAGAACCCAATAGTTTAGTGGAAACAAATACCATCATTGAATCACGTGATGCGGTATTTTATGAGAATTGTTTCACAACCATTCCAAGGTGGGATTCTAATCAAGGAAATGAATCAACTCCTTTGATGTCTGCAGAGGAAAGCGAACGACATGAACCCATTAAGCCTAATGAACCTAATGAGCCTGTTGAGTTGAGGAGAAGTAAGAAGGCTAGGACTGAGAAGTCATTTGGCCCGGATTTCATAGTTTACCTTGTAGAAGGAACTAGGAAAGCTTATTGTAAGCAAACAATGATTTCTTTGAATATGGATTCAGATCCATCAACCTTTAAGGAGGTTATGAAGTCTTAAGATGTTGCTTTCTGGAAAGAAGCAATAAATGATGAGATGGATTCAATCGTGGATAACAATACCTAGAAACTTGCTGATTTGCCACCTGGATCCAAACCAATTGGTTGTAAATGGATTTTCAAAAGGAAATGAAAGTTGACGTCACAATTGACAAGTTCAAAGCAAGATTAGTTGTTAAGGGTTTTACTCAAAATGAGGGTATCGATTATTTTCATACATATGCTCTGGTGACCAGAATCGCCACCATTCGAGTGTTAATTGCCTTAGCGTCAATCTACAAGCTTGAAATCCATCAAATGGATGTTAAGACCGCTTTCCTAAATGAAGAGTTAGATAAAGAAATCTACATACAATAACCGGAAGGATTTGTTGTACAGGGTCAGGAACACAAAGTGTGTAAACTCGTGAAGTCACTATATGGACTGAAACAAGCTCCAAAACAGTAGCATGAGAAATTTGACAAAGTAATAGTGTCAAATGGTTTTAGGATACATGAATATGATAACGTGTGTACAATAAGTTTACTAGCAATAGAGGTGTAATCATATGCCTATATGTAGATGCCATGCTTATTTTTAATACTAACAATGATGTCATTGAAAGGGTTAAAAGTTTATTGTCGTCCAGCTTTAGTATGAAAGACATGGGCTTGGCTAATATAATTCTGGGTATTAAGATCAAATGAGAGGACAATAATTTGATTCTTACTCAGTCGCACTATATTGAGAAAATTCTTAAGAAATTTAATCAATATAATTGTACAACCATGTCTACACCTTTTGATTCGAATTTGAAATTGTATCCTAATACTGGAAGAGTTGTTAATCAGCTAGAATATTCAAGAGTGATAGGTAGCCTGATGTATGCCATAACTTGCACTAGACTTGATATTGCATTTGTAGTGGGAAAACTTAGTAGATACACTAGTAATCCGAATAGTGTGCATTGGCATGCTGTTAACTGAATACTTAGGTACTTGAGGAAAACAATAGACTATGGAATAGTCTATAACGACTATCCAGCTGTGCTGGAAGGATTCACCGATGCCAGTTGGATAACTGATTGTGAAGATCACTCGTCCACGAGTGGTTGGATTTTTACTCTTGGAGGAGGAGCTGTCTCCTGGGGTTTTAAGAAGCAAACATGCATAACAGACTTAACCATGGCGTTTGAGTTTGCAGCATTGGCTTCTTGTAACAAAGAGGCAGAGTGGCTAAGGAATCTCTTGTTAGAGATTAAGATATGGCCAAAACCTATGCCACTAATATCTTTGCATTGTGATAGTGAAGCAACTCTATCACGGGCTTATAGCCATGTTTATAATGAAAAGTCTAGGCATATAGGACTGGGACATAGCTGTGTCAAGCAGTTAATCACAGAAGGTGTGATTACCATTAGTTATGTAAACACAAGTGAAAACTTGGCTGATCCCTTAACAAAGGGACTTGCAAGGGATTTGGTATAGAAAACATCAAAGGGGATGGGTGTTAAGCCCACCAAACATAATCACTCCTGGTGGAAACTCGAATCAACGCTTGAAGAAACATCAAGTCTTGAGTTCAATGAACTCAAGTACACCATATGTCGTGATTACAAACACTTAGTTTTATTTCATTTTCATCCCAAGGTTGAAGTGTTTGGTATCTGTAATGTGGAAAGAAGAGGATGAGTTAGCAAACTCTTAATAAACTTACAACTGGATTGTTAGGGTACTGTAAATTACTGGAGTACTCTCAGTAAGTTTACCTATATGAGTGTAGGAGGTGGTGTCGCTTCCTATGAGTCCAAGGGCTTGACTTTAGAGCACTCATGAAACAGGATATAGACACAAGGCTAATCCACGTGTCGGTTTGTTTGAATACTTGAGGTAACCTGTACTGCGCGTGAGACATGTCCGGTTAGTCGTATGAGATCACTAGTTCAAAGACAAGTCTGCTATGTCATCTTGACTAACTTTGAGATGTCTTCACTAAGTGAATGATTCAAATCATAAAATATCTTCACCTATGCATAAGGCTGCCAAGTGAACCAAGAATCATCATCTGATATTTTGAAAATGGTGGGGGAATGTTGGGAAATTTTCAAAATGGGTTTTCAAAATGGGTTTGGTTATGGTGTGCAACTTACACCTTACACCTTACACCTTACACCTTTTTGTGAAAAATTAAACCTTACACTTACACCTTTTTTGAGGTTGCACACCATATGCAACCCACTTACACCTTACACCTTACACTTACACCTTACACTTACACCTTATACTTATACTTACACCTTACACTTACACTTTTTGTATAAGTGGCACATGGTGTGCAATTGCACACTTAAGAAAAGTCCTTTCAAAATTTATTGTTTGGTTTTGGGTGTTTTCAAAACCTTCTATGTTTTTCTTTGGAAAGCATGAAATATGCTTGGGGACTTTGTCCCACATTGGAAAGAGAGCAAAACATGGAGCACTTAATAAAGTGCTATATGGAATATTCCTTTGAATATGGTATTATGGGATGGATGCTAGTGTACATGCATTCACACCGCAAGGATGGTGCTTTGCACCATCTGCACACGCACACGCGTGCACGCATGGCGTGGGCAGTGGGTTGTGTGGCTTTTGATGGCGCACTTTGCACTTAGCAAGGCGCCATAAGGGCGCTTTCCTATTTGCATCGGATAGGTTGGACCGATGATGTAGATCCAACGTGGCATAGGTGACGTGGAATACCGTCAACTCCACGTAGCAGTGACATAGCATCCGTTGGCGATGAGTCAACCAACCGATCAAACGGTTGTGTGTCCGATCTGGAATGGTTTGATCATAGCTATTGATTGGAGATGCACACGATCGTACGGATAAGATGGCACCTGATCGTGATCAGGTGTGATTACTCAAGGCATTTATTCAGTGTGAGAATGATCTGCACCATAGATCGTCGATCCAACAGTCAGATCTGATCAGATGTGATCAAGGGACATGACCATTCAATCAAATGCATCAAGGTCTATAAATAGGTTGCGAAATCAGCCATTTCAATCCATCCAAATTCCTGAAAAGCATTCTTGCAATTCTCTCTCTCTCTCTCTCTCTCTCTCTCTCTCTCTTGATTTAGAGTTTTCGATCAAGAGTTTTTTAAGCAAGTTTCTGCTTTTCTTATTGGTAATCAAATTCTGCAGACTTGATTATCAGTGTCTTGGTTTTCTTGATTATATCAAAAGTATTTTGATCTATTGTCGTCAGTGCAGACGCCGGTAGACTTGATCTTTAGATTAGGCTTCATTGTATCCTAGAGGCGAATTTGTTGCACACCTTTTGGTAGGTGCAAATATTGTCTTTAGGAAAGCGACTAAGTAACGCGACTTGAAGCACTAAATTTTTGTTTAACATAGACAAGATCATCGCCAAGTTTTTAAGACCCAAAGACCACCAACTGAAAAATTCAAGACGAATTGTTCCAACAATCACACTAGTGGAAACCATTACATTACCGAGCAAGAAGTATGTCTTATATTCTTTTACTTAGTATTTCCTTATATTTATTATGCTTAAATAAGGTTTAAGTTGTGTACTCTTGGTTGGCAAATGCATATGGCACAGTTGAGAGATTCCATTAGGCAGGTTATTCCAAACATGGATGAGTTTGAGGTGAGTAATCGACATCCTTATGGGTGCAATGGCCATGTCAATCTAATCCATAAATTAACCTTAGAAAAATAACTGCAACAATAAATTTTTCTTGTAATTCTTTTGAACTGAAGCTTTGTTTTACTTTACATTTGTAGATCCATGAACTATTCAAATTATTTGATACCGATAACGATGGAAGGATCAACAAGGATGATTTTATCACATGTTTAAGAAGAATCCGTTACTTGTAGCACTTTTTTCTCCCCCGTTAATGCACAAGAACTTGTCTAGAGTCGATGATACATAGGAGGTTAAAGGAGATTGTGTGATGGATGATGGGTTGATGGGTCAATTTTTGTTGTAGGTTTGGCTCTGTGAAACATTTTAGCTCTTTCACAGAGGGCTTAAGTGAGGGATAGGTTATTTGCATATAATTCTTCTGTCTTTTGAAAATAGTCACTTAACTTTTTGTGGTTTGTTGAATAAAATATACCGTTTTCATCAAAATTAATACACTTGCCAACGTTTTCAAATAGTGAGGATTATGTGTATATATAGGGGTAAAGTGAAGTGCTTAGTTCAAAAAATGAAATTATTCAAGTCTGTTTACAAGTATCCACAAATCACAAGGAGTTAATTGTTTATTTTCAAATAATATAGGTATTATGTGCACATAACTTGTACTATAAAGGGATAAAATGGAATTTTTGTTCTATTGTATTTTTATTTTATTTTATTTTTTTGAGGGGAGGGGGGATAAATTATAAATATGCTCCTTGAAATTTGTCTAGAAATATAGTTTACTCCTTTTGATTTTAGAAATTACAATTTTCCCCTCATCAGAATTAGTTTATTACCAGAATTGACAAAAAAATATAAATAATCCCTTTTTTCGTCAAACTTATTCTTGTTACCTATCTCCTTTTGCTATTACCTATCTCCCTTTCCTTTGTCATCAAACTTATTCTTATTTTTCTTTCTTTTTTTGGTTACATCGGAAACAAATCAACAATAAGGGCCTAAGCCTGTTCCCAAGCTAATTCTATCATGTTTGCAACAAGCAGACTTATAGTTTCAGCTGGTGGATCATTCACCACCATCATCTCTTTAGGTTGTTCAGCTCCAAACTTTGCCAATGCATCAGCGCAGAGATTCCCTTCCTTCCATACATGTTGAACAGTATATTGGCATCCTCTAAGGAGTATCTTCGCATCCTCCACCAAAGTCTTTAAGGGGCATTTATCTGTTGTTTCCTCCTCCATCAATTGTACCACTTGAGCTGCGTCTGTTTCAATGATCACATTGCATAGACCTTTTTGGAGTATAACTGTTAGACCCTTGTACAGAGCCCATAATTTAGCTTCAATGCTTGTTCATGGTTGCAATCTACCATAGTACCCACACACCTATGCTCCTCTCTCATCCTAGATCAGTCCTCCAAATCCTCCATTGCCTCCTAACTTTCTGCTGCCATCTGTATTAAGTTTCAGTCTTCCTGCAAGTAATAAACACCAATTGATTAGTCTATATGAAGGCCTGGGGTATGGAATAGAGTTAAGGAAAGCTTGGTGGTTTTCTCTAAAGTAATCAAAAATAGCTTTAGCATTCTCTTGGTTGGTAACAGATTTTCCTTCAAAGACAAACATATTTCTGTTTTTCCAAATCTTCCATAAGACAACAACAAAAATAGTGTACCAAGAGAGGTAGTCATTAAAATGTGTAACGCCCTCAAAATAAAACCCATTATATATAAGATTAACATGCATTAATAATAGAAAACGAAACATTCTATTATCCATCAGAGTATTACTAAATAAAAGCATTACATGCAACATCAAAATAAATGCCCTACGGGCTTACATCTTGCAAGCCAACACTTGGTCACAAAGAAATAAGAGTCTAACTCAATACAAATAAAGCCCTAGGCTTGAATGTTTACATGTATCAAATAAAAACAGATAAATAAAAACAAGTCTTCGAGTCCAAATCCTCACAAGCTAAGTCCTTGGAGGTAATGAACCACCTGAACCTGAAAATGAAGTTCCCATATAGGGTGAGCACAGCCAGTAGAGAAATACTAAACCACAGCATATGAATTAACAAAAGCAGTAGCATCTGATACATGGTTAACACCGGATAATCAATTTACAAATTCATTGACACGAATGTCTACCTTGCCTATGACACAATGTCTATGGCATAATTCACCTTCCATTTATGGCTCAGAACCTGGCCAAATACTCAACTGGGGTTTCATCTTTATTAACAATACTTCCAATTCAACAGGAATAACAATTCAAGTTAAACCTAACAGAACGAATACACATGTTGGTATTATATCAATCACAATCAAATTCACTTCCATACTTCCCAACTGATACACATGGTGGTGATGTATCATATCAACAACAAAATAGAAATATTTCTATTATAATTAAGCACACACATAAGTGATGCTACTGGAGTCCATCCCCTATCTCCTCCAACAAGTCCGGTTTAGAGGTCCATCCCCTATCTTCCCCTAAACCGTGGAGTTCATCCCCTATCTCCTCCAAAAACAACTGCATATGCAACATAATCAATACTTGCCATACACAACACATAATTAATACACGAATGTTCTGTATTAACTCAACAGTCAAACAATTGACTCAATTTCAGTTATACCTAAGCCGCATGCAAGGTCTACAACAATCAATGGCTATCCTCCACCGATAGCCCAAAACAATTATTCTAAGCAAGAAATAACTATAACAATAAATGTAATTTCAATATTCTCAAAGTAGTATTTAAACTACCAAATACATCATTAAACCACTAAATTCCCCAATCTCATGAATTTAACCCAATATCACAATCTTCCCTTAAATTAATTATATAAATTATCTATGACAAAACCTTAAGGTTTCTCCCAAAATTACTAAACTACCCCCCACATACCAAAAACCATCACTTAGGATTAAAGCGTATAAATGGAGTAGGAAATCCTACCTCGAAGAAATAACTCAAAAAGGAGAAGACAAAGATGATGCCTAAAACTCCAAAGTGCTCCAAACCAACAATTTCTCAGATTAAAATGTAGCCCTCACTCTCCTCTACCTTTTAATGAAGGAACTAGGGTAGATACCCACTCTAATAGATCAATCCTAAGAGAGAAGATGAGTTGGGAGAGAGAGAACTCGTAATCTAGGTTTTATAAACTGAAAGGGGCTGAAAAACTGTTTTAAAACGCTTAAACATGATTTTATACTCAGCCGCCCCGCTCGAGCGGACAAACTCCCGCTCGACGGACACTCACAAACTCCCGCTCGGCGGACAATTTCACGCTCGAGCGGCGGATGCACACTCCCAGCATCTCGACAAACCAGGTCCCCGCTCGAGGTCCAAATCACCGCTCGAGCGGTCACTCACACACTCCCGCTCGAGCGGTCCAACTCCCGCTCGAGCGTCCAACCCTGCACAAGAAATACTGGATGGGTGTTTTTCCCGCTCGAGCGCCAAAACCCCCGCTCGAGCGGACAAGCAACAACAAGTCCCCGCTCGAGCGTCAAACTCCCCGCTCGAGCGGACAAGCCAAAATCTGGGCAACTAGTTTTGTCCTAAGCTCAACAACCTGTTCAAACCCGCCCACACATCCTATAACTCCAAATAAGAAAATATAGGACGACAACAACCATTACACAAAGATAGAATCTACGGAACCTAAGTCCGGATACAAACATCGAATGGGAAAAGCCGGGGTCGCTATAACCTCCCCCCCTTAAAAGAATTTCGTCCCCGAAATTAAACATGAGTTTGTAAAAACAAGTTTTTCTCAATTCCCAATGATATTATAAAAACAATAAACAACAACTTGACACCAATACCGGTCACTTCATCTCTTATCAAGAGGCATCTCACAATAGTATTAAATCAACATATATTCAACTTGCATCAATATTATGCATTATTTCTTTTAATGTTAACAATTTCCATATCATTATTCAAGTTCATGATATAAACAACACATTCATATACAAATGTTATACTCCACTTCCATAAAAAGGCAAGTGCAAATGTTAACATTAAACCAAAACATTCTCAATGTTTTCCAAGTTAAGACATATATATAAGGCTCTTAAGTTGAACAATATTATATAATCTAAATACAAGATTACAACTCAATAAACATATCCGGATATTTCTCACGGACTTCCAACTCACGTTCCCAAGTGGCTTCCTCCACTCCGTGATGTTTCCACAAAACTTTCACCAAAGGGATGGTTTTGCCTCGCAAAACTTGATCCCGCCTATCCAAGACCCGAATTGGTCTCTCCTCATAAGAGAATCCTCATAACTACTAAATCAGTCCAATCCAACACATGTACGGATCTGGCTCATACTTCCGAAGCATACTCACATGAAACACATCATGAACTCCGATAACTGCGGTGGCAAAGCTAAACGATAAGCAGCCTCGCCAATCTCTCAAGGATTCAAAAGGCAATAAACCGAGGGACAACTTCCCGCTCTTCCCAAACCTCATCAAGCCTCGTTTGGGTGATATCTTCAGAGACATGATTACCCACCTCGAATACAAAGGTCTCCTCCTACGGTCGGCATAAGATTTATGACGACTCTGTGCTGTAACAAGCCTCTTACGGATAAGCTCAACTTTCTCCGTCGTTTCCTCACCAACTCCGGACCCAATAGAGGTGCATCACCCACCTCAGCCCAACAAACTGGAGATTACACGGTCGGCCATACAAGGCTCAAACGGTGCCATACAATACTAGACTGAAAAACTGTTGTTGTAGGCAAACTCCACTAATGGCAAGTGCCTCTCCCACAACCCACTGAAATCAAGAACACAACCCCGAAGCATATCCTCAAGGATCTGAATAGTACGCTCGGACTGCCCGTCAGTCTGAGGATGATAGTCGTGCTAAAGGTCAACTTAGTGCCTAAGGCACTCTGCAAACTCTGCCACAAACTAGCAGTAAAACGAGGATCTCTATCTGAGACGATCGTCACTGGGACCCCGTGCAACTCACTATGTCCCGGATATATAGTCGGCAAGATGATCTACGAATTCTAACACGCATAGGAATGAAGTGCGCTGACTTCGTCAACCGATCTACAATCACCCAAATAGCATCACTACCCCGCTGAGTCCTCGGAAGACCCACAACGACGTCCATAGTGACATGTTCCCACTTCCACTCGGCAATAGGCAAGGGTTGCAACAAACCCGCTGGCCTCTGATGCCGGCCTTCACTTGCTGACAAGTAAGGCACCTAGATACGAAAGCTGCCACATCTCTCTTCATACCCGCCACCAAAACTGGCGGCCCAAATCCTGATACATCTTAGTACCGTCCCGGATGCACCGCAAGGCGCGAATGATGAAAACTCTCGGAGTACCTCCTCTCGGCAAGACTCGGCACAAAAGACGGTCTCGGTATCTACAACTCAGGTCGGGATACACCGTCAAACCTTCTCAACCTTCCAATGGAAATCTTTTCTCGAGAGATTCTACTCAAGATCACCCCTCTGAGCCTCTAACACTCGAGTCACAAGTGTAAGGCTGTGCAACAACAGAAACAAGGCGCAGCCTCTACGGATTCGCCCAGATGCAAATCAACTCCCCACTGCACCCAACATCTCCCACTCCCGGATGGCTATACTAGCTAAGTCACCAAAAGTTTCTTTCTAAGGGCATCGGCCACAACATTGGCCTTCCCCGGATGATGTGCAACTCGAAGTCATAATCCTCAATGAACTCCATCCACCTCCTCTGCCTCAAATTCAAGTCTTTCTGTGTAAACAGATATTTCAGACTCTTATGATCCGAGAATACCTCGAACCTCTCACCATAAAGATAATGCCTCCAAATCTTCAAGGCAAAATCACAGCTGCTAATTCTAAATCATGCGTAGGGTAATTCTTCTCATGAATTTTCAACTGACGTGAGCCATAGGCAACCACTTTCCCCTCTTGCATCAACACACAACCCAGACCCTCTCGTGAGGCATCACAATAGACTGCATAACCCAACCCTCTCTCCGGAATAATCAAGACTGGAGCGGTGGTCAGTCTAACTTCAACTCCTGAAACGACTTTTCACAAGTCTCACTCCATACAAATTTGACTCCCTTCCGAGTCAATCTAGTCAACGGTGAAGCTAACCTGGAGAAATCTTTCACAAACCGACGGTAATACCCAGCTAATCCCAGAAAACTGCGGATCTCAAACACACTCTTAGGCTGTGCCCAATCTTGCACTGCCTCAGTCTTGGATGTATCAACAGACACCCCTTCCCCAGAAACACATGGCCTAAGAACTTCACCTCTTCTAGCCAGAACTCACACTTCCCGAACTTAGCATACAGCTTATGGGCTCTAAGTAACTCAAGCACCACTCTCAAGTGTTCCTCGTGCTCCTCCCTCGAAGGTGAATAAATCAGAATGTCGTCCACGAAGACGACCACAAAACGATCCAAGAATTCCCGGAAGATCCGGTTCATCAAATCCATAAACACTGCCGGTGCATTGGTGAGCCCAAACGGCATCACCAGAAACTCATAATGACCATACCGCGTACGGAATGCCGTCTTAGGAATATCCTCCTCCCTGACTCTCAACTGATGATAACCCGATCTCAAATCTATCTTAGAGAAACAACGGGAACCCTTCAACTGGTCAAACAAATCATCAATACGGGGCATAGGATACTTATTCTTAACCGTAGCCCGATTCAATTTCCTGTAATCAATACACAATCTCAAAGCACCACCTTTCTTCTTAGCAAAGAGGGCCGGTGCTCCCCACGGCGAAACACTAGGACGGATATAGCCCTTATCTAACAACTCCTGGAGTTGAACCTTCAACTCAACTAACTCGGCTGGGGCAAAACGGTAAGGTGCCATAGAAATCGGCGCCGTGCCGGGCACTAAATCAATAGAGAACTCAATCTCTCGCTGAGGTGGCAAACTAACAAGATCCTCGGGAAAAACGTCCGAATACTCACAAACCACCCTCGGCAACACAATCTGGGTCTCATCACCCTCACTAATCGAAAGACTAGCAAGTAGACCACTAAGCTCACTCCGCCCCGCGGATCAACCCGGTGGCAAAACACTACCAACCCGATCCCCCAGAAAACGAAAACACTCCCCGTTCACGGTACAACAAGTGACCCTCTGACGGTAGCAATCAATAACTGCTCGGTATGACGATAACCAGTCCATACCCAAAATAACATCAAAGCCCTTCATGGGCATAACCACAAAAGAAAAAGGGATTCTATGATCATCGACCTCTATATCACAACCCCTAACACCTTGTTTCAAAATCAACTCACCCCCAAGAGGTGACACTACACAAATAGGAGATGCTAACTGAGCTAACTCCAACTCCAAAACAGATGCAAATGCAGCAGACACAAAGGAATGAGATGCACCCGTATCGATCAAAACACTAGCAACTGAATTGCAAAACAAGAAGGTACCTCTCACAACAGATGGAGCCGGTACAGGTCCTGCGCGTAACAGCATACACGCGCCCAGATGACCTCTGATCAACCTGCTCACCCCTCGGAGCATAAGACTGCTGCACAGACTGGGACGAAGAAGCCCCCTGATTGGCCCTCGAGGCCTGAACTGACTGAGCAGGCAGCTGACTCTGAGTCTGCCTCGAACCAGATGCACCAGATGTGCCACCCAACTGTGGGCAAAACCTCTTCATGTGCCCCGGCTGACCGCACTGAAAACAAGAGAGCGGCTGGCCTCTACCCTGACTCTGGCTCTGAGATCGAGCCGAAGAAGATGCTGCTCTCTGAACTCCTCCCCTCTGAGGACAAACTGGAGACTTGTGACCCAGCTGGCCACACTTGAAACAGGTAATGTCTCCCTGACTGCCTTTCCCAGAACTAGCACTCGGCACTGGAAAAGTGGATCTAGAAAAACTACTCTGAGGCTGCTGAGGAGTGAAACCTCTCTGCCTCCTGCCATCACTCTGGCCATCCTGACTCCTCTTGGAGCCTTTCTGCCTTTCCCCCTCTTCCTGCATCATAGTCTCGGTATGGGCTGCTGCATCAACCAATCGCCCAAAATCCCTAATCATAGATCCGACAACTCTCAGCATGAGGCCACGCCTCAACTTCTTCTCAAACTCAATGCAACGGCGTTCCTCAGTCGCCACCAACTCAGGTGCAAACCTGGACAAACTAGTGAATGCAGCCTCAAACTCGGCCACTGATAAACTGTTCTGCTCAAGATGGCGGAACTGATCTCTCAACTTCTCCTGAACAGCTGGAGACAGGTACTTCTCCTGAAAAGCATCAACAAAAGCCTTCCAAGTACCTCCAATACGACCTTTGGTGAACTTCCACCACTGACCCGCATCCCCTTTCAGCTGGAAAGATGCCAAGGTCACCTTCAGTACCTCGTCTTCGATGCCTAGCATCTCAAACGTTTTCGTTGTCTGTTCGAGCCATTCATCTGCCTTAAGCGGCTCGCTAGGATCACCTAAAAATTCGTCCGGGTGAGACCGGAAGAATTCCCTCTTCAGAAAAGAAGGTCCTGTATCTGCAGCAACAACAGCCTGGGCTGGATTCGCAGCCCTCAGAATGTCAACTGACGCCTGAAATGCCCCTGCTATCCCTTGGGCCAAAGCGCCCATAAACTGCTGTCCTACTGGCTCGGCCACATTGGCCTGGCCAACACCCTCCTGAACTGCCGGAATTTCCTCCGGTATAGGCACTGCCTGGCCTGCCTACCACGCCTACCACGACCTCGTCCTCGTCCTGACATCCTAATAAAGGAAACAAAGACGTTAGCACTAATAATGTGCCAAAACTAAACACTCACGTCCTAATACATTGGACAACAATAAATCACACACGTAAGCACATAATCACATAAGCACCTACGAATTTCATTCCTGGATAATGATAGTCCCAGCGTTACCATAGTTCCGGTTGGAAACAACATTGATCAAGTGCCTTTCCAACAAGACTACTTCAGAACTCAAGGATCCAATCAACATCCTAGAAACTACATTCCATACCCACATAATCACATAAACATGTTATCATATAAGCATGTAAGTCTCTATCAAACGAGACGAACCCATTGTGATACTAATCACTTCCCACGTACCCAAAGTATTCAAACCCGGTACGCTCTGATACCAAGTTGTAACGCCCTAAAAAAAAAAACCCATCATATATAAGATTAACATGTATTAATAATAGAAGACGAAACATTCTATTATCCATCAGAGTATTACTAAATAAAAGCATTACATGTAACATCAAAATAAATGCCCTACGGGCTTACATCTTGCCAAGCCAACACTTGGACACAAAGAAATAAAAGTCTAACTCAATACAAATAAAGCCCTAGGCTTGAATGTTTACATGTATCAAATAAAAACAAATAAAAAAAACAAGTCTTCGAGTCCAAATCCTCACAAGCTAAGTCCTTGGAGGTAATGAACCACCTGAACCTGAAAATGAAGTTCCCATATAGGGTGAGCCACAGCCCAGTAGAGAAATACTAAACCAAGCATATGAATTAACTAAAGCAGTAGCATCTGATACATGGTTAACACGGATAATCAATTTACAAATTCATGACACGAATGTCTACTTGCCTATGACACAATGTCTATGGCATAATTCACCTTCCATTTATGGCTCAGAACCTGGCCAAATAACTCAACTGGGGTTTCATCTTTTATTAACAATACTTCCAATTCAACAGGAATAACAATTCAAGTTAAACCTAACATAACGAATACACATGTTGGTATTATATCAATCACAATCAAATTCACTTCCATACTTCCCAACTGATACACATGGTGGTGATGTATCATATCAACATAAATAGAAATATTTCTATTATAATTAAGCACACACATAAGTGATGCTACTGGAGTCCATCCCCTATCTCCTCCCAACAAGTCCGGTTTAGAGGTCCATCCCCTATCTTCCCCTAAACCGTGGAGTTCATCCCCTATCTCCTCCAAAACAAATGCATATGCAACATAATCAATACTTGCCATATACAACACATAATTAATACACGAATGTTCTGTATTAACTCAACAGTCAAACAATTGACTCAATTTCAGTTATACCTAAGCCGCATGCAAGGTCTACAACAATCAATGGCTATCCTCCACCGATAGCCCAAAACAATTATTTCTAAGCAAGAAATAACTATAACAATAAATGTAATTTCAATATTCTCAAAGGTAGTATTTAAACTACCAAATACATCATTAAACCACTAAATTCCCCAATCTCATGAATTTAACCCAATATCACAATCTTCCCTTAAATTAATTATATAAATTAATCCATGACAAAACCCTAAGGTTTCTCCCAAAATTACCAACTACCCCCACATACCAAAATACCACCACTTAGGATTAAAGCGTATAAATGGAGTAGGAAATCCCTACCTCGAAGAAATAACTCAAAAAGGAGAAGATGAAGATGATGCCCAAAACTCCAAAGTGCTCCAAACCAACAATTTCTCAGATTAAAATGTAGCCCTCACTCTCCTCTACCTTTTTAATGAAGGAACTAGGGTAGATACACACTCTAAATAGATCAATCCTAAGAGAGAAGATGAGTTGGGAGAGAGAGAACTCGTAATCTAGGGTTTTATAAACTGAAAGGGGCTGAAAAACTGTTTTAAAACGCTTAAACACGATTTTATACTCAGCCGCCCCGCTCGAGCGGACAAACTCCCGCTCGAGCGGACACTCACAGACTCCCGCTCGAGCGGACAATCCCACGCTCGAGCGGCGGATGCACACTCCCAGCATCTCGACAAACCAGGTCCCCGCTCGAGCGTCCAAATCCCCGCTCGAGCGTCACTCACACACTCCGCTCGAGCGGCAACTCCCGCTCGAGCGCCAACTCGCTCGAGCGTCCAACCCTGCACAAGAAATACTGGATGGGTGTTTTTCCCGCTCGAGCGCCAAAACCCCCGCTCGAGCGGACAAGCAACAACAAGTCCCGCTCGAGCGTCAAACTCCCCGCTCGAGCGGACAAGCCAAAATCTGGGCAACTAGTTTTGGTTCCTAAGCTCAACCAACCTGTTCCAAACCCGCCCAACACATCCTATAACTCCAAATAAGAAAATATAGGACGACAACAACCATTACACAAAGATAGAATCTACGGAACCTAAGTCCGGATACAAACATCGAATGGGAAAAGACCGGTCGCTATAAAATGTTTTTTTACTTTTGGCATTACTCATAAGCCAGTCCATCCAAGGTTTCCTCATCATATCTCTATTCCACTATTTATTAAAGATTGTAAGCCACACTTCTTTGGCCTTATAGCATTCTCTAAATAAGTGGTTAATATTCTCAACCTCACAACATTTGGGACATTGAGGGTCATTTTTTTTTCATTCCAACTACTTTCTATCCTTGTCCCCTACTCTACCACCCGACCTTCTCTCTCCTTCATAACCACCATTGTAATTTCATTAAATGGTTGTACATCATTTTCCTAGTCACCTTCACTCCCTTTCCTACCTTTACCGCTCACCCCCACTCCCACTTGTACAACCCTCATCCTTTTTTGAAACACTTTGGTAGTGCTCCTGTATCAATATCCAATTAATGAATCAGAGTATCAGGAGCCATCTCCTTATTAATCTAACCCTACCCACCACTCTTACCCCCACTTGTACTTGAAAAAGAAAATGATAATAAACAAATAATTTATCAACCCCTTAGCCAAATGGATCTTTGTTTAACATTCAGAATAGACACTATTGTTGTGCTTTCAATGAAAATGACTCGCATATTTTTTGGGAAATTACTAATAGGTCCTACTTTTGAGACTTATTACCCATTAAGTCCTATTGATAAATTTATCAAGTGAAGTGAGAAATTTATCAGTCTCTTGTTTTTATGAATAAATTTATAGTAATAAATTTATCAGTCTCTTATTTTTATAGTGATAAATTTGTCAGTTAGGACCTATTGGTAAATAAGTCTAGTTAATAAGACTGATTGATAAGTGCTCCTTTCTTTTTTGGATGCTGCTATTAGCACCCCATCAAATATTTTGGACCCCCATTTTTTAGCCTTTTTTTTATTACAATAATAACCTCAAATGAAATTACTAAAAAGGATATCAATAATTTTGAAACACCTCATCTCACAATTAAGCCTATACATCAACTACATCATGAGTTAGGGTTTATGAGAGCACCCACCTCTATCACCACCTCATCTTCCCCAAAGCCCACCTTTAAAACCTACCCACTCTCAAAATCTTGAAAACCCTTTGGCAGCAATATTTCAGCGGTAACCTTAGCAACCATTTAATTATCTATACTTCTCCAGCAATGACAATGAGTGGAAGTTTTTCCAACAATCACAACTCAATGAGACGAGAGGAGTACAATAATAAAAATTCAGAGGAGGTTCATAACTTTGATAGTGTTCTTAATTCAGAAGAGATTGGCCTTGTAAGGGTAAGTTTCTTGAAAAAAAATGACAAAAATAATAAAAATTGTTCGTCATTTTTTCGGGACTGAATTCCGGAACATATTACTGAAATTCTGGAACACAGGCCCAAACATTGTTTATTTGTCATGCCCGATTTTCAAAGATTAATTAGGCGGAAACTAACTAACCTAAAAGTGAGGTTTTTGAAAGAAATTTCATTCTCTCTCATTTAATTATCAAAAATCACTTTCGTTAACAGTTTTCTTTACTTCCTGAAAGTCCACACAAGAAAATAAACCCCAAAAATCTTTATTTCAAAAGTTGGTGTAACTAAAGAAAAAAATAATAATACTATGGATGTAAACCATAAACCCTTTCTCCGCGTATTATATTGAATATAACATGTTCTTTACAAACAAAATGTCCAAAGGGTTTCAATAAATGAGAGGGCACTGCTCTTTACAAAGAACAACACTCACCCAAATAAACAAATGAAATATTACAATTCATCACTACATTACAATTATAAAATGGTAAAACCAGTTGTTTGATCTTCAAGTCCGAAAAGCATTCCCTGTACACATGTACAAGTAGGGAGGTGAGCAAACCACTAGCTCACCAAGCAATCTCATATTATAAAGTTAAAAGACATGCGGATACAATGATACCAGACATGTACATAAAATCATATCATGCCATAGCCTTATGACTTTATTACATAATCCCTTAAATCCAATTTATTTAATTAACCCCAACTAGATAACTTAAATAAATAAACATGCTTCAAATGTCAATAGGATATTCTTTTCAATCTATTCAATTACCCCATTGTTAGTTAAATTAAATAGTTAAACAATTCATAATGACATCCAATAAAGCATCAAATACATTTCATTTAAATAACTCATACGAATGAATCCACAAGTTACAATGACTATTAGCAAGGCATCAATTCCAATCCCTTGGTTTAATTAACTCATGTTGATTAACTTAAATAAATCCACAATTAACAAGCTATCAATAAGCATATACATATCTCATTTAATTAACTCACGATAGTTAATTTAAGTGGAAAATCAATCAACAAACTACCACAATCCATAATATTCCAAAACATCACCTACATTTTGTGGTCATAAGCACATAGGGGCAACTGAGCACCCATTACAACACATATACACACATTAGCAATAACATCTCATAAAAAAATAAACAACTTGTGGTCTCGCCAAGTCCCACGTCTGCCTGCTATACCAATTGCTAGCCGGAAAGAATGTGTTACCTCTATATAGCACAGTTTGCTTTACCGGGTGCTAATCGGAAGGAACACATTACCTCTATATAGCACATCCGCTTGCTTTACCCGGTGCTAACTGGAAGGAATGCATTATCTCTATATAGTACATCACATTTTCGCAACATATGCATTTCAAATTGCTTCCAAACATTCTCATCTAATTACATAATCACTTAATCTCAATGTTTCCACGTCATTCTAAATTACGCAAATAAATCACAACACATAACGCGTACTATTCATTATACAACAACCACTACCATCCTCCACCGATGGCCAAGGACAAAACCTCTAAAGCAATGAATAACATAAAAATATCTTAATATTTCCATATATTTTCCAACACTTAGTCAATTATATCAAAATACTCTTTTGACTATAGTTATAAAATATAACACGAGTGTTCACTTTCCAATTATCAACATTAACCTCATCAAGTTAAACCAAAGAAATAAATTTAATAACTCAATTTATATTTTAATCCATAACATCCATTTATTCCAAACAAGCTAAAATCATTTTCCCTTTTCTCATAAAAAGTCCCCAAACAACACCAAACAATTCAAATATCTCATATATGAATTGAAGGTATAAAAAATAAAAATAACACATTTAAAATCCTTCAACTAGTGAAACTAAGTAATCAATTATTCAACTCACTTGACTCAACCAATCCTTTAAGTTCAACTATATTTGATGCTAAATCAAATTAACCAAACTAATTTAATCCACTAAATTAGTAAACTCATCATATTCATAGTTTCCGAAGTAAGTACACCAACCATAATTTAACATTCATCATATTCATAGTTTCCCAAGAAAGTACACCAACCATAATTTAACATTTACCATTTTTCAACTATAACCCTATTTCTTGCCAAGCTTCTCAAATAGCTAATTATTCCCAAATTCTCTACCCTTAGCGATTTTTACAACTTTCCCAAAATTAACTAATCAACATGATGTTTATATTAAAATTCATGAAATATGCCCAAGAGTGTACACTTTTTAAAGTTTCAAGCTCAAAAGCTCAAATTTTATATTTTCATTTCCACAAAAATAAACAAAGATGACAATCTATATATCAATATTCATCAAATGTCAAGAACATAACACCCTTTAGAGTTTTTAATCTCAAAACAATTCTCTAATTTCAACTTGATAGTTCTTACATATGTTCATGAACATAAACTAATTTTCTCAAATAAATTCTAAAATCAAACATGGAATAACATTTCAACATGATTTTTGTCAAATAAAATAACCAATCATAATCATGAACAATATATACGCAATTCAACTCCTATCATGATATATTTTTCTAAAATAACCCTAACATGGATTTTAAAGCAATAATATGGAGAAAACCCTACCGCTTAGAAGCTTTAATCAACAAAAGAGTGAGACAAATAGGAGATGAGGATTGTAGATCAAAGCCATATCAAGTTTCCCCAGCTTCCTCAAGTTTTCCAAAAGTTAGTCTAAAGTGTATGTGTTAAAAAAAAAAAATAGAGAGTGAGTTCCAAACCTCACGGGTTTGGCTTGAGATGTACCCAAAAAGAGTTCTCTTTTTTTGTCTAATAAAAACGAAGACACAAGGGATAAAGAAAAGAGCTCTTGGTTGCGAACATAAAAAAATATATATAATAATAATAATTAAATAAGCTTTCATTTGATATGTGAGTTAGTTTTTTAGCTATTTTAGTCTGGGGTTAAAAAGTCTAGTTTGAGATACGCTTTTTTATTTTTTGGATTTTTGTGAGAGAAAAAATGAAATGATTATAGGTTAGATGTGATATTTTATCTTATTAATTTTTTAGTCTATTTTATCTTTTTATGACTATTTTAGCCCAGACTTTTTATGCCAAACAAAATCTAGTAAATAAATAGAAAGGAAAGGTGCGAAGAAGATTTCTCCACTGGTCAACACTTATAAAAAAAACGAGGACCATTTGAAATTTAAAATTAATCTTACAATTGCACAGATCATATAAACTAAGGAAACCACATCCTTGAATTAAAGAAGAACAACCCTACTCAGGGCTACGGTCAATTGCACAGATCATATAAACTAAGGAAACCACATCCTTGAATTAAGGAAAAGAACAACCCTACTCAGGGCTACTGTCAAATAAAAGAGCATCAAAATAAATTTTGGATTATGAGTCTATAAGAATATGACCTTAACATGGGTTCTTAAGCATTTTCAAGGGGATAGTTAAAAAAGGCTTATTAGACATTTTAGCCAATATAACTCTAATTTTGAGCTCCATTGGACTGACTATTGGGTTAGCTACTTTACCATCCTACCTTTTTGCTAGCTACAATTAAAGAGCCCCATAGGCTCTCCAAACAAATATATATATATATATATATATATATAGTTTTGGATTTTTGTATATTTATGTCTTGGATTTGGGATTTTATATATGTATATGTATGTAGTAATTTTATATGTTCTTTCAATTCTATTTGATGAATTATGGAATAACTTATTTTGTATTTTGTATTTTTTTGTTCTCCTCATTCTACAGGTTTTGTATGCTTTTGTATGGACAAATTTATTGTTATCAACAATTCGTATTTTTAGTTTTAAAAATTAATTAAGTTAGTTTGAATGATTAGCCAAACTAAAGAGTGTGGTTGGAGAACACAGTAACTAAAGTAATTAGGTAAAATAAAGAGTGTATTTTTTTCGTACTTTAGCTAGTGAAAAGTAGAGAGTGTGGTTGGAGCTGCTCCAGGTCCAAAACTATTAAAATCTATTAAATCCATATGGACCTCTAATTGAGTCTTAAGTAAAGAATAAATTAAATGAGTTCAAGGTGGTCCCTATTATTCGCATAAAATTTAAAAGGACCAAATATTTAAACATCTATTATACACAACTCCAAATTAAATTGATTCTAAGTCATGGGTCTTAAATTAAATTCTCACTCATAAGCTAAATATGACCCAATTATATATCAAAGTAGACCCAACAAATTTTATCTCAAGTCATGGTCTAAAACACCCAAAACTCAACATCAAATTCTGCTATAGATTAAACTAAATGCCATTCAATCCATGAATTTTCAAAAAATAAATACCTGTCCTTTTATTCTGAAATTTTAACACAACATGCTAGACTGATCATGTGGGAACAACATATAAAAATTTCATAAGTTTTTGAGATTGTGAACTATTTTTAAAGAATACAAAATTGGACCATTTTTGCACAAAATTTTACACATCAGTCCAATCCGAATATTGCTGTAAAACCCAAGTTGTGTGTAGAATTATTTTATTGGATAGATTAGTAATTAAATTAATTTATATGGGTCATTTATTAATATCAAAGAATTAGTTATAAGATGGCATTATATGTTCTATTACTTAGATGGGTAATTTTGTAATTTTGAGAAATTAGGTTAATAAGCCCACTTGTTGTGGCTTTAAGTCCTGGGAAACAAACAAAATAGAGGCTGCTGAATTGCTCCATAGGCGGCAAGGGTTTGAAAAGGTAAAAGAAAAAAAAGAAAAAGAAAAAGAGAAGAAAGGTTCAAGTGAGGCTGCAATAAGAATTGGAGGCAGCACGTTGGGTGATTTTGGGACACCCATTGGTTGAGGTAAAAATCTATCTATACTATTGACTATTAAGTTTATGTTGAGGAATTAAACAATCAATGCATTGAGGGGATTTGGAAGATCTATAGGTGCCTACTTAGGTTTTGAGAATTGGGTGCAATGTGTAAGTGTAACTTTGGGTGGGTAATAGAAACAGTGGAGTTCTGTATCATGGAAAAGGGTGTGTTTGGCTATAAAGTTGGGTTGAATGGTTTGGTCACTTGGATATTGAAGCAATACATTAATCTAATATGGTGGGGCTTTTGTGGATGTATGTAACACATAAAAATATTAATTTATTTGAGATTTTATTTATTAGGTTTGTGTGATTGGAGTGGTGGAGCTGGGTGTTTGGAGTTGGTGTTGGAATATTATTTTTAAGCGTTTGATGTAAGTAACCCTCTATCACTGTTGGTTCATGTTTATTCCTATTGAATCGTTGGAAATTATAATTATTGCCTTCATGTTCTCTTAAAATAAAATATGGGTCAAGTATAAAATAGCATCGGATATTATTATGAAAATTCTTTGAATATTCTGTGAGCTATTCTGAAAATTGTACCAAATGTTTATTCTGAAAATATCGAATATTTTATTTAAGAGTTGTATATTGTTTGAATTTTGAATATCTCTCTAGTCTGACTATGATTTGTGGACCCTAACCAATGGAGGTTATTTATTGGCACAGAAACTAGTTTCTTTTGGGGCTTTACCACTGGCCTATGTGTGGTTCTAGGCCTTGTCACAAGCTAAGTGACCTTAGTCACCAAGACTTGGGTTTTGTGAATCGCATCATTGAACCATTGAATATTGAACCATCAATTTTGAACAACGAAATTTCGTCAAATTACCTCATTGTCTTTTCAATTAAAATGTATTGCTACACTGTTTATTTTCAACTATGAAACCATCTTACAAAATAATTGTTCATTTATTGAATGGTAGCAAAAAAATATATATTATTGGTTATCAAATTTTTATTTATTTATTTATTTTTATTTTTTTGTATACTTGATCCAGCTAGCAGTAATGGTTGGTTATTTACTGGGCTGTCTTGCTTACCCTTATTTTATTTTTTTCAAATTCTGAGGAGTAGAGTTGTGCGGGATTTTTACTTGTGGGAGTGCCGAGAGTAGGACTATGATTTAAGTACTTGGCTTATTTTTTTGTTAGTGGATTATATTAGTGAACTTGGTGGACAATTTCATATGATAAGAATTATCTATTTGTATGGATTTTAGCATTATGAAAATTAAGGATTTAATTTGAGTGTTTTACATTTTTGGTTATGTGTTGGGCTCTTAGCCTTGCATGCTCACTTAAATGAGTGTGTGGCGTTGTCACGGAGCTTGGGGTGTAACAATTGCTCAATTAATTTATACACTGACAAATTTTTTTTTTTTTTTAATTCTGGGTCATTACATTATTTGTTCAGGAACAGGTAATCGAACATTTCGTATTTGTTCGGGAATAGATAACCGAACATTATTAATGAGCTTTTTTCAAACTTTAAAATCGCAAAACCCAAGTCAGATAAGAAACAAGAATGAAACTGTCAGAGAATTCAAAGAAACCCACCTAAGAGATTACAAATCCAAACTCGTGGAGATCGCAAAACCCACAAAAGAGGAATTTTGAATTAACAACAAAAAACCTTACATTTATTTTCTCAAGTCATGAACAAGTATGTGGAGATGGAGTAATAATCACCTTCATGGGATTTCTTAAGGTTTTGGGAGAGAGACTTTTTGAGTTGTGGGGGTGTGGGGTGTGCATTCAATTGAATATGTGTAATGTTTTCATAAGGATAATTTTGATATTATTTAAGGGGAGGAAAAGAAATTTTAAGGGTTTTAAAATTTATAAGCAGAAGTCCAAAGAAATGAAAGTCCAATCATTGATAAAATGCTAATAGCATCACTCTTTTTTTTCTTACTTTTTTGTTTTTAAGTAAATGCTTTGTCCAGGCCCGGTCCTGAGATTTCTGGGGCCCAAAGCCGATAATCAACTAATAAATTTCTGAGACCCTTCAATTTTTTTTTTCATTGAATGAAAAAAAATTTGAAAGTAAAAGACAAAAGATTTGTATCAAAATCACAAAAAATACTTAGTATTACATTACAATAATTAATAAGTATCGCTTGATCCTCACTCTTTTTTGTTTTTTAGAAGCAAATAAATCAATCATACTTGCACAATCTAATTTTTTACAAAATCATTTTCAATGAATAACAATACTAATTATTTTAAATGAGCCTTTCAATTTTTTAATGGATTAATTATTTTAAGTTAATTTGGACCTTCCTTAATTTTTTTTTTGGACTTAAAATATACTTAATATATTAGACTAAATATAAGAGAGAGACCTAACAATGTTAATTTTTTTGAATGGTCTTTCAATTTTTTAATGGATCAATTTATTTTAAGTTAGTTTGGACATTTTTTAATTTTTAGACTTAAAACATACCTAATATATTACACTAAATTATAATAAGAGGAGCCCTTTTCTTTACTATATTTTGAGAGGCCCTAGGCCATGACCTTGTGGCCTATGCCCCAGGGCCGGCCCTGGCTTTTTGTCACTACTTTCTTTTTCCCGTGTAAGATCTACCATTATAATTCATTTCCACCTTTATTTCCACACACTTTAATTATTGTGTCACACTCTATTTTTCCTTCTTCTCTGTTTGTCCTATTCTTTTTTTTTTCTTTTCTTGTATAATTTTTTTTTTTCTTATGTTTTTTGATGTTCACAATAACATCAATTAGAGTGTGAAAAAATAAGGTGAAAGTAATTATAAGGTGGGTTTCACATGAGAGAAGAAAGTAGTGACAGAGCAATTACCAATAAAAAAAAAATTTTAAAAAGTAGTGGAAAAAAAAGCATTAAGCAAGTCTCTTCATGTAGAAATCATGGCAATGGTGTCTACTTTACATGTGGCCCATAACCTTTCATTGCAGTTTCTTAGTCATTTCACTATTTCCACTTGCAAATTCTCAAGTTCAAAAAAATATATATATATTTTTAAGATAATTAACTTTACTAGACGAAAAGTAGATATAATAATAGTTACAAATTTTGGTTAAGTTAATGCAAATAAAAAAATATGTTTGATTATATCATTGTTCTCAATTATGTTGATAAAGAATATTCAATTAAAATATTTTTCACTTTTTGTGTTCGTATAAAATTAAAAGTTAAAAGTCTACAATACTTATTTTTGATGAAAAGTGACATATATTTTTATCCTCTAAAGTTTAAATTCTGGATATGTTCCTGATTAAGCTCCTGTTAAATAATTGGACCGTTTAGCATTTTTGTTTGCTAAAAAAGAAAATCGGAGCTTGATATGAAAATTGTTTAATAAAATGTTTTGATAATTACTTTTGGAAACGATCCTTTTTTTATTGAACTAAAAAATCCTTTCAATAAAAAAATGTGTAAACATTCACTTTCTTATTTTGAAAATACAAATCATTTGATAAAAATTTGTGAATTTTGACACTTTTTTCTACAAAGATAGATACGAAACTCATCTACAAAAATTTCATAGAGAAAGAGGGAGGGGAGAAACATTTCATTCACAAAAATGAGTAATTGGCATGATATGCTTGCGTGTGATATGAGAAAGCCTCATGCATACCAAACAAACACCATCACTCATAACAAGATACCTGCGCAAATTGTTACATTTTTATTCTTGGCAATCCCGTTTGATAAAACTCCTTTTAGTTGTAATTGTTTTTGATCTTTTATTTCAGTGAGGCTTTGAGTTTTAGATGTGAATCTGTAACAACCTACATTCATGTCTTAGTCGTGCTTGCATGCATTTATATAATTCTGTCTTGCTAAGTTTGAATTCATGAATCTTGCCTTGTTTTGCTTAAGTGTGTTGCATGCTTTGTTCCTTCTTTGCTGTCCTCCAGCCTAAGTTATTCTAAGCCGAGGTCGCCTTAAGCCTAGAACTATCTTGGAACCAATTTGATTGACCTCCACCTTCACCAAGGCATATTGGCCGAGATGTCATCATCTAGGCCGAGGTGTTTATCACCAATGCCGAGATGTGTATTATCTAGGCCGAGATGTTATCCTTGCACCCAAGTGATCTTGTTCCTGGATTGGTACGACCTAGACCGAGGTGTGGCACATCTAGGCCGAGGTGTGGCACATCTAGGCCGAGGTGTGGCACAGCTTGGCCAAGTGTTGTCCTTCCTAGCCGAGATCATTGTTTCCTTCCTTGCCGATGCCTTGTCCTTTGCCGAAGTCTTTATTTGCCGAAGTGCCCTTGCCGCCGAGCTTGTCGTATACGCTTTGCCTTACACATGTCTTGTCTTTCAATCACCTTTTTGAAGAGAACCAACCCGGTAGCGCCACGTGTCCGAGCTGAGTGATAAGTTAGCCGGCAGAGAGAGAGAAACCTATCATTTGCTATGTGTTTGTTGTTCTGAGGAGAGAGAAGCTCTAGGAAGAGAGGAAGAAGAGTTCTTGAGTGAGAGTAGATTCCAAGCTTGATCTTCACGTCTTGAGCCGTTAGATCCGTGTTTTGAGGTTAGATTCTTGATCTACTCTTGCTATTCTTATTGTTCATTCAGCTGCATTGCATGATCTAGCATGTTTTGAAAGCCATGCATTGCTTTGAAGTTCGGTTTTAGAAAAGAAAGTGATATTCATGTGTCTTGAAGAAAACCATGTTTTGATCCGAAAGTTTGTATCAAGATGCATGTTTTCGTGTTTGTTTTCATATGATCTTCAAGTATGGGTACCAAGGTCCATGTTTTCCAACTCATGGCATGAAATCCCAGAAATTGCATAAACAAGTTATGATTTAGCATTCACGTTCTTTATATTCTTGTGTTCTTCATACTCATGTTCTTCATGTTCATCAAGAGGGAAACCCAGATTTTTTCCCGACTTCATTTCCCTGTATGTGGCCATCGGGACCACACCTCGGCAAGGAGGTGTGGGACCTCAGCAAAGACCTAGTCAGTACCCAGCATGTCTTCTTGACATGTAAAACAATGTTTTAACTCCCAGCATGTTTTCCCGAGATCATTTGCATTCATGTAAGGCTTGTTTTGAGAAGTACATTTAGTGGACTTGCCATGTGTTTGTAGGACTTGGACCTTTGCCTTGATCCCGACGTCCCAAGAACTATGTGAGTGGTATTTTTTAATAAAGCTATGTTACGATGTTTTGATAAAAGCCTTGTTTTGCTTTGTTTTGGAAAGTATTTGTAAGCATGAATGATTATTCCTATTTTGTATATCAAGCATTATATCTTGTTTTGATGACATTCTTGGAAATCCGTACGTGCTAGGGGACTATAAGCATTTGTAGCACAAAGTTTGGAAGTCCGTACGTACTAGGGGACTATAAGCATTTGTAGCACAAGTCCTTAGTGTCCGGGGACTATAATGCAACGACACCATTGTTTGAGATATCTCCCTTGTCTTGTCTTGCCTTGCCAGTGACGGTTTTACCCGTGGGTTTGTTTGTCAGGAATGTCATCACCCCAAGTATTAAGTAGATTTTATTAAACATCCCAGCAAGATTTTGAAAGCTCAAGTACATGTTTTGATTCAAGTTATGCAAGTACATGTTTTGAACAAGCTATGATTTATGTATTGTTTTGAAAGATCTCGGGAATCATTCATTTAACCCCTTTATTACTTATACCATTCACTGAGTATCCAAGCTCACCCTCTCCATATATATATGTAGGTAACAAGCAAGAAGTCGGCTACGCCGAGATGTGTGTTTTGTATGTATGTTATGTCGGCAGTAAGGATGTCGGCAATCTGGAAGATTATGTTTCTTGACTTGTATTTCATGTATTTTGTTTATGTCGGCTTGAGAAGCCCTTTTGTTAAGATGTAATATGTATTTTATATTGTTGTATTCAAGTCGTAAGACTTTAATTAAGATGTATGACATTTCATCGGATCTATGCACAGCTCTTATGGACTAATTAGATTCAATATATTACTTCCGCACTTGTAAGCCCCATATATTATACTCTGATTGTGTGTGATTTTTAAAAGTTGGCCTTCGGTAATCTCGGATTACTGGCCATCATGGCACCATTCTACTAGGGGCGGAATGGGGTCATGACAGAATCCAACCCAAATTGTGCCTTGCAGAGCTGTTTCAGAAGTTAATTCTTTCATGATTGCCACTTCGAAGTTGCTTGTCCGCTTGAGCAACCGTTTGTGCGCTCGAGCGGAGAATGTTTGGTTCCAGAAGTTTGACCTATCTGCAAAAGTACTGAAAGTTGGGATTTTATGCTCGAGCGAACTTTCTTGTGCTCGAGCGAGGTCCGCTCGAGCGACCATTCTTGCGCTCGAGCGGAGATCGCGAAACAAATTGCTATAAATATGTGTTTCAGTTAGATTTTAGGGTTACGGCTTCTAGATCTTCTTCTTGGCTATTAAGGTTTATATCTGGGGCTATTTTGCTAATTTTCTTTGATATTTGATTGAGTATTCAACTCATGGTTTAAGAAGTATACATCAAAGGATTGTTTGTTTATTCAATACAAAAGAGACAGTTGTTCTTCGGTGGATTCTGGAGAATTCGAGCCTGAAACTTTGGTGGATTCTGGAGTGGCTCATCGTCGTGGATTCGACATCGGCGTTGTGGATTCAACGTTGGGCAAGACAATTCCGAGGTGAAGACGGGGCTAGAAGAGGCACATAGGGGTCAATAGAGTACACTTGTGTAATTCCTTTATGTCTTCTTAGTGGATTGTTTTGTGACTTTTGCCCGTGGTTCTTTTATCACAATTGGAGGCGCTCCTATTGTGGTTTTTCTACGTAAAATCGTTGTGTCGATTTGTGTTTGATTGTTTGATTGGGATTGTTATTAACTGTTTAAAATTGTTACATAATCACAAATCAATATCTAGGAAATTTCTAGATTTTTCACAAATTTTAACTATAGTTCTTTAGTTTGGGTGGGTGTGATTTTGTAATTTTATTTAATTTGATTTTGATCTTAAATATTTTATTATTTAAATTTAATTTAATTGACTACAATCATTAACCTTTTAAAAAAAAAAAAATTATGAAAAGTACGTAGATGAGTAACATGAAGTTACGCTTTTAGGAATAAAATTATAAATTTTCTCAACTAAATCATTTTACCTCAATCATCTCGTTAACCATTTTACTTCAAAACCATTAGTTGGCATTGTCAACTAAACTAAATTGACACAAAATTTAAAATTAAAATTAAAATTAAAATTAAATCAATTAAAAATGTGAGAATCAAAATAATATACGAGACAAAATACAGAAACTATCAATTTAATTTACCCAATAAATTTTCCTATCTTGATTCCAGGGAAGATCCAGGGCTACCGGTTTGCCAAGTTATCAACTTGCAACCTGAGACAAGAAAATAAACAAACAATCAAATCAAATCAAGGCCACAAAATAAAAAAAATTTAAAAAAAAAAACTATGGTGAAAATGATTTTTTTTTTTTTTTTTTTTTTATGATTGTCAAGCAAATCTTCGTAAAAATAATAAAAAATAAAAAAATTTAGTCCTCAATTTATATTGAAGAGTGTTGTTCATTTTGTATTTTAAATTTTCCATTATTTAGAGTATTAACCAGGTTATCTCTTACAAAAAAGAGAAAAAAAATTTAAACTGTAAATTAAATTATTAATTTCTGTAACCTAAGTAAAATGTCATTTTAATTATCATAATTTTAATTAAAATAATTTAATTTTTACATTTTTAATTTTGTTACAATATCATTTACCAATATATATACATATATATATATATATATAGAGAGAGAGAGAAGAGAGAGAGAGAAAAGAAAACTAAAAGAAAATCAAACATGACAGTTAAATAACCTTATCTGGTTCAATTTTGTTCTAAATTTATACAACCGTAAGTAATGGTTTATCTCACAAAATTCTTAGTGAAAATATAAAATATAAGTTTAAGCTTGTTTGGGTGTACTAAAAATAGTACACTTTTTTTTTTTATCTTTTTTAGATCATATTACCTCTTTAATTTTCTGCACATTTTTTTTTCTATTTGTTGAGCTATGTTGGTTTGGTTTTTTATTTATTTATTTATTTTATTTTTTGTAGAATGGTGGTTATATATAGAGGTGTGCTAAAAAATTAGACATCTCACACCAACTCAACCTATGTGGTTTAATAAGGTGAATGAATTGAATTGGTCTGGTTGGGTGATAAAATACTGATTAAAATTTGTTAATTCTATATAATTTTGTACGAGTCCCTATTATATTTTTATTTCAAATCAGGAAGATTCGGAAGAAATTGAAATGGCTTTGGTATTGTTTATTTCGAAGAAAAAAAAATATATAGAACAGACTTGTACAAAACTATATGGAATTAACAAAACTATCTAAATTATAGCAGGGATTCGTACAAAGCTATCTAGGTTACAGAACGTAGTGAATCCCCTAGATGCAAGGAGGCAAAGTTAAATGAGAAGCAAGGCTTAAATGTGTTATCGATGGAATGGAGTGTAGATTCAAATGATTCACGAAATGAAGAGTTAAAACAGAAGTACTTGACGTGCTACAACCTCACAAGAATTTAAAAGAGCTTCATGCCAATGGCTACCTTGGTACAAGATTTCCGACTTGGATAGGAGATCCTTTGTTCTCCAATATGGCTCACCTAAGTTTAGAAAATTGTGGAAATTGTGCATTCTTGCCACCACTTGGACAACTACCCTCCCTTTAAAAGCTTTACATTAGAGGTATGAGCGTCGGTTGTGAGTTCTATGGGGCAAGGTAGTGTTCAGCCTTTTCCATTATTGGAGACTCTAAGCTTTGAGAATATGTCAGAATAGGAGTATTGGTATACTTTTGGAGATCACAAGGAAGTTCTACCATTCACTTGTGCCAGTGAGTTCTCCATAATAAAATGTCAGAAACTTGTTGGAATGTTGGCCAGTGATCTAACTTTTTTGAATAATCTAGAGATTACGGAGTGCCTGCAATTCCTAGTTAAAGGTTGCAGCATTGGCCTCCCGTCTCTCACCTCCATAGCCATGAATGACGTTCTTCTAAGAAGCCTTCAGGCGGTCCCTGAGATGAGGAGTATGGTTGCTGATGAAGTGATATCGGCAAATGCAAAGTCTAAGCATCCGAGTTCAAAACTTCCTTGACTTGAGCACTGGGATTATTAAGAAACTCGTGCTCTTGTCGAAATGGGTTCCTCATGGGCTGATGGAGTTTGAAAGCATTGAAGATTACTAGCTGTGAAAACTTAAGACACTGTGAAAGAATGAGCGAGAGTGCAACACAGTCTCCCTGCATTCCGACTTTTGGAAATTGAAGGCTGTCCCCAGCTTGTTTCATTGTTTGAAGAAGATGAGGATGAAGAGAAAATGAAGGGCAACATCAGCAACAACAAGAAGAGGGACTCCCTTGCATAGTGAGGCTTGAGCATCTAACAATAGATAATAGTGAAAAGCAGGAGAAACTGCCACGGCTGCTACATACCTTCACTTTTCTTCGAGAGTTATATGTCTATAACGCTGTGTTTGGTTGTTGGATTTGAAGATGGATTTGGAAAGGGAAATGAAAAAAGTAGATGAAATGTGAATAAAATATAACTATATTTCACCTAATTTCACACCCCTTTTTCCCTTTCCAAATCCCTCAACCAAACACAACGCAAGTGTCCAAATCTCGACTCTTTTCCAGAGATAGGTTTCCGCACGCTGAAAAGACTCAAGATTCGTGATTGTGAGGCTGTGGAATCCCCATTCAGGTGGATAACGCAGATTAATGACAATAATCTTGAAGTATTAGAGGTTCATAATTGTCCATCCCTTACGTGCTTGATATCGTGCAGAGGTGGGGGGCTACCACCCACACTCAAATAGCTTAAGATTTTTTGGTGTAAAAAGTTGGAGGCACTGCTAGTAGAGGAGGGGATGAAAATTAATTGTCCATCTCTTCAGTCTGTTTCGATCTATGATTGTGATAGGCTCAAATACATGCCAGATGCCCTTCCTAATAATAATAGTCTCAGTCACTTGTTCTTGTATGGGTGTAGGAATTTGTAGTCCATTCCGGAAGGATGGTTCTACCCCGCAACAAATTTGAGAGAATTGGATATCAGGGGATGCAACAAATTGAAGGACTTACAGCTCTTGCCACACGGATTGCAGACCATCAACTACCTCACTTCTCTTCATTGGCTAGAGATGAATATTTCACATTGGAACGACAACTTCAAGAAGCTTGGTTTGCACAGTTTATCCTCTCTTACAACACTGTTGATTTCAGGCAGAAAAGAAGAAGATCTGGTGGGTTCCAGCTTTCCAATAGATGGGATGCTGCTGCCACCTCTCTAATCAGTCTTTATATCGGTGGTCACCCTAGGCTCAAATCTTTACCAGTGCAAAGGCTGCCTCCCTCACTAAATACATTGTCGATATCGGGTAGTTGGAAACTAATAGGGAAATGTGAAAAGGGTAAAGGCAAATATTGGCCCCACTTGAGTTGAGTCACATTCCTCAAGTCTACGTCCATTGATGATGATGAGTGATAAGCTCTGTGGAGATTCCCACCGCAGTCAAATTGCCAGGTACCCCATATTACAATAAATACATAAATATAAAAATATCATTATCTCCAACAAAACAAAACAAAGCAAAAATTGTTTGGTTGGGTTTTCAATTTTTTTTTTCCTTTTTCAAAAAACATAAACTAATTTGATAAAAAAAAAATATTTAAAAAATATTTTCAGATTTTCAAAATGTTTTTTATTTTGATTTTTCTATTATTTTACTTTTACAAATTTTAAAGAATTCAACCAAACCGTCTGATTGATAGCAAATATTTCCAGCCTTTCTAATTTTTAATGTCTTTTTACTTATCGATTTTCAGCAATTTTTTGAATGAGAGATGGCTATGCATGACAGTGATTTCCAGCATTGCTAACTTTGATTCTCAAATATTCTTTATTTCTTTAATTTGTAAAATTGCTTGTCCACCTATGAAATTAAACTTGAAATAGAACCATCTGCGAAGTTTGTCAATTTAACAAAATTCTTGATTTCATTTAATAGTTAAACTTCTCATTGAATAGTTTTTGAAAAATCTAGAAATCCCTAGATGTTGATTTGTGATTATGTATCAATTTTAAGTAGTATATAACAATCCCAATAAAACAATCAAGACAAATCGACACAACGATTTTACGTGAAAAAATCACAATTGGACACCTCCAATTGTAATAAAAAACCACGGACAAAAGTCACAAAACAATCCACTAAAAAGACATAAAAGAATTACACAGGTATACTCTCAATTACTTAGCGAATCCACGCCTGAATTGAACCAACCCCTATGTGTCTCTTCCAGCCCCGTCTTCACCTCGGAATTGTTTTGACGATGAGCCACTCCAGAATCCACCAAAGCTTCAGGTTCGAATGCTTCAGAATCCACCGAAGAACAACTCTCTCTTTTTGTATAGAATCAACAAACAATCCTTTGATGTATTCTCCTTAAACCATGAGTTGAATACTCAACGAAATATCAAAGAAAACTAGCAAAATAGCCCCAGATATAAACCCTAGACCCCAAGAAGAAGATATGGAGGCGTCACCTTAGATTAGGAGCAACATGCGAATTTATAGACTCTGAAATCACGAGGTCCGCTCGAGCGTGGGAATGGACGCTTGAGCGGGGACACCATATGACGTGTTCCAAACCAGGATGTACGCTCGAGCGGGGATTTCGACGCTCGAGCGTGAAAACACAGATCAAAGTAATTTTGCAGACACGCATACTTCTGGAACTCACCATTCTCCGCTCGAGCGGACAAGCAACTTTGAATGCACTTTTGCATTTTGCTTCGGGGGCGCTGCCTCTCAACCCCGCCGTGGCGCTGCCTCGGACCCGCCGAGGGGCGCTGCCCCCTAGACCCCCGTGAGCTGACCGGGCAGCTCGATCCCCGTCATAGTCGGTGAAGTGGCAATCTTGAAAGAATTAAACACCACAAACTTCTCTGCAAGGCACGATTCGGATTGGATTCACATCTAATAAACTCATAGCCTCACTGAAATAAAAGTGCGAAAACAAGTACGACTGAAAAGAGTTTTGTCAAATGAGATTGCCAATAATAAAAACCTAACAGTTTTTGCTATTAGCATTTTGTTGATTGGAATCTAAAGGGTTTGAAATTGATTCTGCTTCAAATTCTGCACATAAATCAATATTGGAAAATTGTGGACTACATTTAATGTTTTGGCATGATATCTATCTATTTATATATATATATATATATATTCAAGAGGGTCATGTACTAGATAATTATTCAGTAATCTCAAAATATCAAGTAACATTGTTCACGCGATGCTCTAAATCAATGATGTAACGAAAAACTTTACAGGTGCAATAATGTTAACTCACCTTTCTTAAATAATGACGAGAGATGATCCATCAAAATTGTTTTGTGATTTTTTATTTGTCAAGGTGCCACATAAATAATGTGACATGGTAGTTTGAGCTCACCTAATAATTTTCCCTAATGCACACCACCCCACCCCACAGTGTGAAGACTAGGGGTGCACGAAGACTCAAAAAATACTTGAGAACCAAACCAACCCGACTTCTATGGGATTGGGTTGGTTTGGGTTTTTGACTACTTTGGGTAGATCTAATAGGATTGATTCAGCTTTTGGTTTAAGACTTGACTAACCTAAACCACCCCAGACCCAAACTTAGTTATATATATTGGCACTGTTTGGGAAGAAAGGGTTGAGGCTATTATAGCCTTAAATTACAAATAAGCCAAAAAGCCCCACTGTTCAAAGTTTTTCAAAAAAAAAAAAAATAGGCTGCAGCTGCCAGCAGTGTAGGCACAGCCTACACTGTCAACTGACAAATTGTTACATCAACTGGTAAATTACGATTTTGCCCTTTTATATCAATTTAAAAAATTGTAATCTTAAGGACAAATTTGTCATTTTAACTTCAAACATCATTTCAACACATTTTTCAATACAACAACTCAAATAAAAATCCATCTCATCTTCCTAAATACAAAAACTAAAATAGCCTACTAAAATAGCCAAAAAGCCTCTAAAATAGCCACTTCCCAAACGAGGCTATTATATAAATAATTTTATTTTGAGTTGTCTTCATATTATTATTAGAAAATAAATACTAAGGTTGACATTGATAACCTGATCATGCCATATAAGAGAAAAATAATAACAAATCATTCTCATTCTGTAATTTTTGCTATCGTATACTTGTATTTGAATAATATGAATGATTGTTTATAGTTGTTGCCTTGTATTATAATTTGAAACATTGTTTTGTTTTTTTCTGTGTTGTAGGTTAGAATGTTCCACATGGTGTGCTAAAATTCCCAGTGTTGAAGTCAAAATAATGGATAATTTTTTATGGTTTGTTGGCTTGTATTAATATTTGAAACAATGTCTTATTTTTATTTTTTCTATGCTATGTATGTAATGTAAGTTTTGGTTTGTTTATATGAGTTAAACAATGGATGATTGTTTATAGTAGTCGGCTTGTATTAAAATTTGAAACATTGTTTTAGTTTTTTTCTATGTTATGTAAGTTTTGGTTTGGTTTGGTTTGATTTTGTAAGTTAAAACACTGGATATCGTTTGTCATTGTTGGCTTTATTAAAATTTAAACAATGTTTGTGGTTGATTGTTTATAATTGTTTATGACATTTTTTCAAGGAGTCTTTGGATAATTAACTTTTTAAGACAAATTTCACTTTATCTTTTTTGTGGTATTGGCTATGTGTACCTAATCTCTCCGTCATTTAAAAACAATTACTGAAATCTTTGTAGTTTTTGAGTTACACATGTTTTATTTTTAATTGACAAGAGTTTTGTGTCATAATCTATACCACAGGTGTAAATTGGTGAGTTTAATTCAAAGATAAGAAAAAGGCATTTAAGTTGATTTATTGGTTAATGAAAGTCAGTGATGAGTTTTAATTCACAAATCATAAAGAGTTGAAGTGAGTTGGTTTCTGATGAGGATTAACCAATTGGGAACTTATTCCAAACTTATCAACATGAGAATGGCTTTTATATTGGAGATTTTGTCTATAATTTTTGAGTAGTTCATTAAAGCCTTGTTAAGGGACTTTGGTTTTTTTGCAAATGGAGGTTTTGGGCTGATGTTTTGCTGCTGTTTTGTTTTTGTTTTGTTTTGGGTGCCTGAATTTTTTTTGGTGGCAAATTTTACTTTATTCTATTGTAGTTTGATTTATTTGTAATTTTTCCCTTATCATTTAGAAATACTCATATAAATTTTTATGTAATTTGTGAATTAAAGTGTACCATCAAATATTACATTTAAATTAACTATAAGTGTAAAACTCTGGTCAAGACATAAAAATATTATGTGCTCATTTATAAATGTCAGGTGGTAAATTGCATATGGATTAATCGTTCAAAAAAAAAAAAAAATTGCAAATGGATTAAAGCAAGGGAGACTTATTTATAAGTCCTTTTTCAGAACCTTATGCTAGGTTAAGTCTTGTGTAATTTCTTATATAGTCTCAAGTCCTATTTTCATAAGAATGTATTCCACAAGATCCTAATCTTTTTACCCCTCATTTTCACACCTTCCCTGTCTCGCTCTCTCTTTCACTCCCAACCACCGAATTGATATCAATCTTGTGCTGCTTCGCAAGCTTCTTCGCGAACGGTGTCACCACAATCTTCCTCGGGGCGACGGAGGCAGCCGGAGCTGGTGGCGGCCGTCGTCGTCTCTCAGCCAGGACGTCGAGCGGAAGGTGATCCTGCAATCTCCTCCTCCTACTCCAGCGGCCGCTCAGCCTTCGTCGTCGGTACAGAAACCGGCCCAGCTGCCGCTGCCAGCGCAAGATCCGGCTCAGCCGCCGTCATCTACGAAGTCTCTGCGGCCGCCGGCGAGGCCCGGTTTCGGAACTGTCGGCCGGAGATGCATTGTTCGTGCGAATCATTTTATCGTCGATGTTGCTGATAGAGATCTCCACCACTATGACGTAAGAATCTCACCTGAATTTTAACTATATATATATATCTGTTATCTGCTGTGTGTATGTTGATTTGATACATGTTGATCGAGTGATTAAATGTTTATTTTTTCTTGTTTTCCTAGAGATTAATGGTTTGTTCAGTTTTGTTCTATTGGTATGCTCTGATAGTTACAGATTTTGATCTAGATATTTGTTTTTTAGTGTTCGTTTTTGTAACAGATTAACTATTTGTTTTTGTATTTTTTCATGTGGATTCGGATATTATTATTTGTCGCTCACTGGATAACTATTTGTTTGGAAGCTGAGAAAGTTGCCATGAAAAGAAAAGTTAAAAATGGAAATTAAAGTTTGAAACTTTGATTCATGTATTAATTTAGCTCAGTCCAGTGCTAGTTTTTTTTTTTTTTTTCACAGTTTGAAGAGTGAGAAAAAAAAAGAAAAAAAAAGAAGAAGATTGCAAAACAAAATAAAAATATATTAATATATCTATTTCAAAACAAACAGATTAAAAAAATAAAAACTTATTAAGTTTGCGAAACGTAACGTGACACATTACGTTACGTTTATGTAAATGTCACATTACGTTTATATAGGTGTCATGTTACGTTACGTTCATGTAGGTGTCACATTACGTTCATATTGGTGTCACGTTACGTTTATATAGGTGTCACGTTACGTTACGTTTACGTAGATATGTCACGTTACGTTTACGTAAATATGTCACGTTACGTTTATGTAGATATGTCACGTTACGTTTATATAGGTGTCACGTTACGTTTATGTAGGTGTCACGTTACGTTACGTTTATATCAATTTCCTATATATGGTTTTATTACTTATTTATGATATTAACAACTAATATTGAGGGTAAATGTGTCAACAAACTTCCCACAGGACTTATGGGAACATAAGTTTTTTAGTAGGACCATATGTAGCATAAGTCTCCCTAATAGGACTTCTAAATAATTTTCCCTTAAAGGAAACTAGTTATAGAAAATATTTTGACTCCTAAAAAATTACGAAAATATATGTGATTTGTACATTAAAGGTCTTTATGTACAAAAGTATTTTAGTATTTTAACTTTAGTAGTTAATGGACCTGACCATATATTTTGGTCTACCAATTATATGGAGGTTATGTAATTATGTTTAAGAGATAAACTATTTATCAGTCAAACTAAAAGGAGTAAAATTTACCATCTTCTTTCTTTTTCTTTTTTTTTTTGGACAAATTATACCGGTGGTCCTTATATTTTATTCTTTGTGTCATTTTGGTTCGTACATTTTTAATTAGCTCAATTTTAATCTTTAATTTTAGATTTTGTTTCAATTTGGTCCAATTGATAATATGATTAATGTTTTTTAAGAAAAATTATTACTAAATTGGTTGTAGGACTGAGCAAAGAATCCGTAAAATTCGTAATCAGATCCGGTCCAATCCAACCGGATAGGTTTAGATTGGTTTTTTGAATCCGTGATTCGGTTCCGAATTGAAAAATTAAAAATCCGTAGTCCACGGATCAGTTCCGGATTGAAACCGATCTGGACCGTATACAAATAGCCTATATTTATATTATACATCCTCCCGTATAATATCTTCTTTTATTCCATATAAAACCTAAATCTAAACCTAAACCCACATAGTATCTTCTTTTGTTGTTTTTATTTGTTGGTTTTTAGTTTTAATTTATAATGGTTTAAATACTTATTGTAGAACCAATTTTCTTATGATTGTTTAAATTCTAAAATAGTATGTCGCTATTGTGAAAAGACATGTTGCTATTGTAGAACTAATATGATGCTATGCTTACTTTTTTATGAAATTAAAATGTTCCATTTTTTTTTTGTTATTTAATTATATGAATCTGTGGTCCTAAACTGATTAAATCTGTGTTTAAATGGATTGGTTCAGATTGGTTTCACGATTTAAACGGATTGGATTGGTTCTAATTTTTCAAGAATAGTAAATAACGGATTGATCATAATTTTACCCAAATCCAGACCAATCCGGTCCATACTCACCCCTAATTGGTTGAGATTAACTACCTGAATCTAATAAGTTTATAATTTTGTTCTTAAAAATATAACAAATAACACTTATGTGCGTATTTTTTATTTAAAAAAAATTACTAAGAATTGTTATCAATTGGATCAAATAGAGACAAAATCATAAATTTATTATTAAAATCGAGTTAATTAAAATTACAAAAACTAAAATAATATAAGAATCAAAATACAGGACTACCGTTATAATTTCTCTCCTCTTTTTTTCATTGGCTAGTTTTTTTTTGAAACAGCCAAAAGAACCTTTATTGATGATCAAACCATACAAGATGAGAAAACATCCAAAAGGAGAGGAAGAGGTTTGGAGAGGAACCAAACCGAGAAGGAGCTAAAGAAACGGAAGAAGAAAAGCAGAACAAAGCAGAAATCCATCTGCAAAATCTGGAGCTCAAACCAGCAGCCCGAACTCCAAACCAGCAGCCTAAACTCCAACCCCCAACAAACGCTAACCCCAACCACAAATTCAGCAGAGCCAGGTGCAGACAAGCCAGCAGATAGGCCGAACCAGCACTACTTTCAGGAGTGAAAGGCCAACAAACCAGCAGCAGACCAGCCCCAAACAGACTCAGCTGAAAGCAGAACAAACCAGCAGCCAAACAGATGCAGAATCGTTCCCCCAACTTGAAACCCAGTTGCAGACAAGAGATACAAGCCAGCAGATATGAGGAGTGAAAATCCTTAAAACCAGCTGCAGTCCAGCAGCAGTCCAGAATCAGAGGAGCCTCAGCAGCAGTCCAGAATCAGTCGACTCCCCAAACTGCCTCTGATTTGTCTGAAGTTGAACAAGTAGTCGTGGATTGTGAAATGAGAATCCTTGAATTTGTGGTTTAGCCAAAAGGCAACTCTAGTCTTAATCAAGTCACACAAGTCCTCCACCTTAGGAGTAATAGATTGGAAAATGCATTCATTCCTCGCCTTCCATAGAGACCAAAAAATTGCTAGGGGAGTCACCTTCCAAAGCATCTTTTCCTTTTTGTTCAGATTTTGCCAATCCCACCAGTGTAATGCAGCTTCTACAGAACCTGGAACAGCCCCTTGAATATCCCACCAATTCAACATTGAAGCCCAAACCTTCCATACAAAATTGCAGTGCAACAGCACATGACATAAAGATTCATTCTCAGCTTTACAGAAAACGCAGAGGGCTGGAGCAGAAGGCTGAATGACGCCAATTTTCTGAAGAAAATCTGCTGTTTTGGCTCTGTTTTTCCATGCTAACCAACAGAAAAATTGGACCTTAGGAGGGGCAAGTTTGTTCCAGACTAACTTCCAAGTACTAAGAAGAGGTGCAGAGGAGACCTCCGCACTATGGTAAGCAGAGGAGACAGAAAACTGCCCAGAACCCGCGGCCTGCCAGGAAAGGTTATCCTCCAGATCATCACTAATGCCAGTAACAGACTGTAGAAGCACATTGAGTCTACTAACTTCCCTATCTTCCCACTCGAACAACCTTCTTCTCAGGTTCAAGTTCCAGTCCCCTGAGACGACCTTTCTGTCATACATTGATCTCAGGGTTTCATCCTTATCCATCACCAATCTAAACAGAATGGGAAATTCATCTTTGAAGCATAAATTGTTGCACCATTTGTCCTTCCAGAAGATAGTACTTCGACCATCCCCTACCTTAACCTGAACATTGCAAGAGTAAAACGCTAGCAGGTTGCTTCTCCTCGTAGGTAAGGAGATGATTCATTTCCACACACTAGAGTGCTTGGTGCTGGGGGAAGAAGAGGGGAACCAGCTTTTGACATCCAGATTGTATTTGCTGCAGATAATCTTTTTCCACAAAGCATCTTTTTCTTTACCAAACCTCCACCACCACTTTAAAAGCATGCAATCGTTTACCAGCCTAACTCTTTTGATGCCTAGACCGCCCTGCTGCACACTCTTTGTTACCTCATCCCATCTAACCATGTGGATTGGTTTTCTTGACGTTGACCCACCCCATAGGAAGGAGGCCTGCAACTGATCAAAAACTTTCGCTACTCCCACAGGCATTTTAAAGAGAGAAAGATAGTATAAAGGCAAGGCAGAGGTAACAGACTTTATAAGAGTGAGTCTCCCAGAGAATGAAAGCAGTTTCTTTTTCCAGCCTGCTAATCTGCCTCTGACTTTGTCAAGGACTGGCTTCCAAGTTGCCTTATTATTTGGATTAGCCCCCAAAGGCAACCCTAAGTACTTTAGGGGAAGAGCCTTGGTTTTGCAATGAAGCTTTGAGGCGAAACAGGATAAAGACTCCTCCGGAACATTAATACCACACACCTGGCTTTTATGGTAATTTATTTTCAATCCTGAGATCAGTTCGAAGCACCTTAGGATTCTCTTAATGTTACACACCTCCGTCTCCTCGGCTTCGCAGAATAAGATGGAATCATCTGCAAATTGCAAATGAGAAACCAACACCCCACTTGAGCCAACCTTCACCCCTTTAATCAGACCAATCTGTTGAGCTCTTGACAAAAGAATGCTAAGGCCCTCAGCAGCAATGTTGAAAAGGAAGGGTGACAGAGGGTCGCCTTGTCTGAGACCCTTTTGAGGGGAAAACTCCTCCGTTGGAGAACCATTAACTAACACAGAGAGTTTTGCAGAGGTAATACATTCTTTTATCCAACTGATCCACTTTACTCCAAACCCGAAGTTTGAAAGCATAGAAAGTAAGTAGCACCAGTTTACAGAGTCAAAAGCCTTCTCAAGGTCGAGCTTGATGATCACTCCACTTCTTTTAGTTTTTCTCCAACTATCCACCACTTCATTAGCAATTAAGACACCATCCAAGATGTTTCTCCCGCCGATGAAGGCCGATTGAGTAACATTGATGATGTGGGGAAGCACCACTTTAAGTCTACTAGACAAAACTTTTGCTAAAACTTTATAAATAGATCCAACCAGGCTTATTGGTCTATAATCTGCTAGCCCCACTGGATTTTCAGCCTTTGGAATAAGAGAAATAAAAGAGCTATTAATTCCCAGAACCAACTTGTTGTTCCTATGAAACTCCTTAAAGAACTCCAGAACATCAGCTTTCAACAGATTCCAAAATTTTTGAAAAAAAGCCAAGTTGAAGCCATCTGGCCCTGGGGCTTTGTTGCCATCACAGTCCTTCACAACTGCCCGGATTTCTGCCTCAGTAAATCTGCTTCCAAAGATTCAAAACCAGGGCTTACAAGAACAGATTTGAAATGGCCACCAAGCTTAGGTCTACCTTTCCAATCCTCTGTGAACAGATTTCTAAAGTTGCTAAGAATCTCTAGCCTGACTTGGGCAGGGTCTTCACACACAGCATTCCCAACAGATATTGAAGAGATCTCATTTCTACTTTGCCTACCCTTGGCCATCACATGAAAGAACCTGGTGTTTCTATCGCCTTGCAAGTTCCAGTTGAGCCTTGATTTTTGCAGCCACAGCCATTCAACCATTCTACTTAGCCTCCAAACTTGATCCCTGACTACTCTACATCTGGCTTTCTCTTCATCATCCAAATCTCTGGATTCGGCAGATAGATCAAGAAGATGCAGTTCCTCTTCAGCTTCTTTTAGCTTCACATTCACACACCCAAATACCTCTCTGTGCCATGCCTTTAGCTCTAGCTTCAATAATTTTAGCTTTTTCTGCAGAACAAACCCTGCCCAGCCTACAACTTCTACCTCCTTCCAGGTCTTTACCACAAAAGCTGGGAAAAGAGGGTGGAGATTCCAAGCATTGATGGTTCTGAAAGGCTTGGGTCCCCAGTCTCTTTCATCCTCCATAAGCAATAGAGGGCAATGATCAGAAACGAGCCTTGGGAGGCCCCAAAGCTTTAAATTAAACACCTCCAACCATTTAGGATCCACTAACACCCTATCAATTCTACTCCATCTGTCTCCAGCTAGAGAGTTACACCAGGTGTATTTTCTGCCAAGTAAAGGGAGATCAGTGACTTCACAGTTGTCAATAAATTCAATTAGCTCTCTCATTCCTTTATCTCTTCTGAAGCAACCCTTCCTTTCACCTATTCTTATAATCTCATTAAAATCTCCGCATAAGCACCAGGGGTTAGGGAACTCCCTTTTTAACTTCAACAAACAATCCCATAGTTTACCCCTATTATCCACATCATTAGGTGCATAAATATTGAGAAGAACACAGTCAAAAGAATTAAAGAAGGAACCTGAGAGTAGGATGAAACGCCTATTGCAACAACACTCCTTGAGCTGAAAGACCTCTGGATCCCAGATGCAGAGAAGGCCCCCAGCTAGGCCTTCTGAGTCTACAGACAAAAAATCCATTTTGGTTCTGGCCCACATGGCTCTGACTTCCTTTTCTGTAATTGCTGGTTTTTTGGTTTCTTGAAAGAAAGCTACATCCACATTTCTAACTTTCAGAATGTTCCTAATCTTCCCCCTCTTTTCCTGCCTACCGGATCCTCTGATGTTCCAAGATAGCAGCTTCATATTGAACAAATTCACACCTATGAAACTCCTTTGGTGGATGCACCTTAGGCTGCAGCACCATTACCCCCTTCAATCCGACCTATGTCTTTAACTTCAAGATCCACAATCTTTTCTAGAACCTCGGTTTCCTGTCCATTCATCTGCAATCCCAGCAATTTACCCATTTGCAGGCATGCTTCAGCTTCGTCTAGAATGCGGGGTCCTCTTCCTTCCCCACTGCCGATTGAGGCTAAAAGAGAAGCTTCCGCCATGGATGCTCTAAGAAGAGCTCTGTTTTGGGCAGCTTTGCTTGATGATGCACCCTTCGATCCCATTCTGTTATCCAGTCCCGGGAGCACCTTTCTTGGCCGAACGGAACTGGTCTTCTCTTTGATTTTTGCTATAGCTTTACCTTTGTGATTCGAGGAAGCAGGTCTGTGTTGTATACTTACAACCTGTGTGTGAGAAGAAAAAGACTCAATGGACTCATGAATAGCAGGCCCATCATCCACTGCTAAGTTATCATCCACTGCTATGTCAATTGCTTGGGTGTCACAGAACAAAGGCCCACACTGTGCCTTATTAAGCCCACTCAGCTCTCGATTTAACTTGTGGCCCAGAACCACTTCCAGCTTCAGCCCAGCCCTATTTAGACTGGAGGCACTCAGGCTTCTCATAAAGCCAGGCGTGCAGATATGGTCATCATGACCTTGATCCGTAGCCTTGGAGTCAAAAAAAGTGCTGCTTACTGCCGTTGAGTCTTTGCATGCCTCTGCCTGGGGCACGTTGCCCACCCTGCTGCACGATTCAGCCACTACTGAATCACTCATCCGATGTGCTTCATTGGCTAGTCGATACGATTGTTTAGGAACTGCTTTATTTTTTTTTTCTTTTTTTTTTTTTCTACTTTCTCTTTTTTTTCTTATTTTTATATATATATATATACTTTTTTTATGTAAAACTAGTAGATTATTATTCATATCAATGTGATTCAAGTTGAGAAGTTAGTTAAAAATTAATTTTTTGACTTTTTTTAAAATATATATAAAAAATAAAATAACTCAAAATAAGTTAAAAGTCAAAATTAACTTTTAATTATATTCCCAAATTAACGTTGCTTTAAAAAGCTACTTTTAGAAAAGTATGCTTTTTAAAAAGCTAAAACTAGTGAAATTCAGCTTGCTTTGTTCTAATTTTTAGAAAATAGTTTTCAGAAAATTTTATTTTTTTATTTTTCGTATTTTAATGTTTTCAATGAATCTTTTTAATATTTTAAGTAATTTTTTAAAAAATTTTACACACACCTAACATAAATACACTTAAAAAATATAATATTTGTGAAAAAAATCTTTAAAAAATACACTAAATATAAAAAAAAAAATACAAAAAAAAAAACTAAACTAAACAAAAATTCAGTACCTTTTTCGTATTTTTGTGTATTTATTAATTTTTTTAAATATTTTTTCACATATATTTTACTATTTAGATACATCTAAGTAACGTGCATCTAAAAAAGTTAAAAAAAAAAAATTGCTTAAATTTTAAAAAATATTCACTAAAAGCAAAAAAAAAAAAAAAAATTGAAAAACAAAAACTCAATTTTCAAAAAAACTGAATTCAGAAAACTGAAACCAAACAGCATTCCCTTACTTTTTTTTCTTTAATTTACATTTTTTGTTATAAAAATAGAGAAAGCTTATCATAGGCACCTTATCACAAATTGAAATAATTTTATTACAAAATTTTATAACATGACAGGATTAAAATGTTGAAAATTAGCATAATAAAATATTTAAAATTTTATAATTGATATTACAAAAGTTTGTGACTTGATTACAATATTTTTTGTTACGCCAATTTATAACGAGATTAAACATTTTGTGCTTGACATTACGAAATTTTATGATAAAATTAGGCCAATTTGTGGTACCCATATGTTTTCCCTAAAAAATTAAAAAAATAAAAGATTGACTTTTTTTTATGAATTATTTTGAAGGATTTTTTTGGAGGGGTTTGTAAACACCACTTTTTTAACAAACAGTTTAACCTTATTCCATGCATACCCTTATCATAAGAATGTTACAAATTTTTGTAGTGAAAATTATGAATATTTGTAATAATGATAAAGAATGATGAATATGTATAACCTTAAACTGAGGGTTAAGATCCATTTTGATTAGATAAGTTACGACATGATATATAATGATATTTATTACGAAATGTCATATTTAAATTAGTATATATTATGCCATTTTGTTTAGTTTGATTTCACAATCAATTTTATGAAAAATTAAAATAAAAAGAAAAAACAAAAAATTAATTTATTTTGATAGATGAAAAATAAAAAATAGAACATTCCATTTCTTAAACACTTCATTTTTAATTCTTTTTTTTTTTTTTTAAACACTTTAAATTAATTCTAACCCTACCGCCTGTTAGCATTTTTTGCTTGAAATGCTTTAACATTTTTTGCTTGAAATGCTTTAACATTTTTTGTTTGGTTTAAAGATTTTAACAAAAATCTGAAAAAGAAGAAGAAAAAAAAAATAAAATATAAATAAAACGTCATTCTCTTATCTATATCCAAATTCTTACACCAAACACACACCCTCCACTCTCTGCTTGTTATCAGCACTTTGTTCGGTCTTGTTTTGTTTTTGTTTCACAAATTCTAAAGCTTTTACTGAAAAATCTGCAATCTCTTCTTGCTTTGCTTCTGATTTGGGGTTTCCCTTTCCTTCCCTTCTGCAATTGGAATCAATGGCTATCGTAGAAGTCTTTCTCCGTGCGTTCCTCACACTGCTCTTGAATAAGATGGCCTCTGGTGAGTGGTTGGAATTTCTCCGCCACGAGGGCATTCATACCCAGCTCAGCAATTGGACCAACACTCTCTCCCAAATTCAAGCACTTCTCACTGACGCAGAGGATAAGCAATTGACCAATCGAGTCGTCAACCTGTGGTTGGACGATCTCCAGGATTTGGCATACGATTTGGATGATTTAGTGGACGACTTCTCCACCGAAGCTTTGCGACGCAAGCTGATGTCAGAGCAGCCCAGGCTAGTTCCAGCAAGGTATGGAACTTCATCCCCACTTGTTGTTCCAATTTAAGGCCAAGTTCTGTCATGTTTAATTTCGAAATGAGTCCAAGATTGAGGAGATCAATACCAGATTATGCAATAGTTTTGAACAAGGTTCGAAACTCAATTTAGTTAAGATTATTGGAACCACACCTACACCTACGACTAACACTTGGCAAAGACCAGAGTCTACATCTTTAATGGATGAACCTCGCATTTATGGCCGAGAACATGATCAGAGTAAGATAATTGAGCTGCTCGTAAGGGGGATGAATCAAGTCATAGCAATGTTGCTGTAATTCCCATTGTGGGTATGGGTGGGATTGGCAAGACCACCCTCGTGCAAATGTATACAACCATGAAACCGTGCAGAAGCATTTCGATTTGAAAGCATGGGCTTGTGTGTCAAATGAGTTTGACATTCTGAGAATAACAAAAGCTATTTATGATTCAGTGACTTCCCAAACATGTAGTTTTAATAACTTGGATCATGCTCAAGTTCAACTAAAGCAGGCTTTGGCTGGAAAGAAGTTTTTAATTGTTTTAGACGATGTCTGGAACAATAAATACAGTGACTGGAATGTTTTGAAGAAACCTTTCAGTGATGGAACCCAAGACAGTAAAATTGTGGTGACAACACGTAACAGAGACATTGCAAGAATGATGGGAGCAGTTAAACTTCATGACATTGAGGTCCTATTAGCTGAAGATTGTTGGTCATTGTTTGCACAACATGCCTTTGAGAATAGAAGTATTGATGCAAATCCAAATTTGGTATCAATTGGTAAAAAAATTGCAGAGAAATGTAAAGGTTTACCTCTGGCTGCTAAGGCACTCGGTGGCCTTTTACTATGCAAAGAACGAGATGAGGAATGGAAAGATGTATTACATAGTAAAATATGGGATTTACCACAAGAAAGTGACATCCTTCCAGCTTTGAGGTTAAGTTACCATCATCTGCCTTCACATTTGAAGCAATGCTTTGCATACTGCTCCATAATACCCCACGACTATGAATTTGAGGAAGAGGAGTTGGTCTTCTTGTGGATGGCAGAGGGTTTCATTCAAAAACAAAGAAAGAAGCAAATGGAAGATGTAGGAGGTAGTACTTTCGGGAATTGTTGTCAAGATCTTTTTTCAAACCATCATATACCGGTAAAAGGTCTAAATTTGTGATGCATGACCTCATCAATGATTTGGCTCAGGTAGTTGCAAGAGACACGTGTTTTAGATTGGACGATAAATTAAAAGATCAGGAGCAATACATAAATCTAAAGAAAGTTCGACATTCATCTTACATGCAAGAGTACTATGAGAGTATGAAAAAATTTGAGATCTTTGACAGAGCCATGCATTTACGGACATTCTTACCATTTCACTTACAAAATATTTCAGATTACAATTTGGCAAGCAATGTTCCCCTTAATTTATTGCCGAAGCTAAGATGCTTGAGGGTGCTCAATATGAGTAGATATCACATCACAGAAGTCCCAAATTCTGTTGGAGATTTGAAACATTTGCGGTACCTTAACTTTTCCGGCACCCTTATTGAAGAATTACCTGAATCACTAGGCTCTCTCTACAATCTACAAACATTGATGTTAAGAAAATGTCGAAATCTAAAAAAGTTGCCGACAGACTTGGGAAACCTAATTGACCTACGTCATCTCGATACTACAGATGCACGTGCCTTGGAAGAAATGCCACTGGGAATAGGTAAGTTGGCTAGTCTTCAAACACTGTCCAATTTTGTTGTTACTAAGAACAATGGGCTTCGAATAAGGGAGTTGGGGAACTTAATTTATCTTCGGGGGAAGCTTTGCCTATCTGGGTTACAGAATGTGTGGTTCCATTAGATGCAAGGGAGGCGAATTTAAATGATAAGCAGGGCTTAGATGTGTTATCGATGGAATGGAGTGTGCACTCAGATGATTCACGAGATGCAAGAGTTGAAACAGAAGTGCTTGACATGCTACAACCTCACAAGAATTTAAAAGAGCTCCATATCAAAGGCTACCTTGGTACAAATTTCCTACTTGGATAGGAGATCCTTTGTTCTCCAATATGGCTCACCTAAGTTTAAACAATTGTGGAAATTGTACGTTCTTGCCACCACTCGGACAGCTACTCTCCCTTAAAAAGCTTTGCATTAGAGGTATGAGTGCACTAAAGCATGTCAGTTGTGAGTTTTATGGGCAGGGTGGTGCCAAACCTTTTCCATTACTGGAGACTTTAAGCTTTGAGGATATGCCGGAATGGGAGTATTGGTATACTTTTGAAGATAAGGAAGTTCAACCATTTACTCATGTTATTGAGCTCTCCATCAAAAATTGTCCTAAACTTCTTAAAATGTTGCCCAATGATCTACCTTGTTTGAATAATCTAGTTATTACGGGGTGCCCGCAATTCCTAGTTGAAGTTCCCAACCTCGTCCTCCCGTCACTCACATCCCTGGTTATGAATGATCTCCCTCTTACAAGCCTTCAAGTGGTCCTTGAGACGAGGAACATGGTTGATGATGAAGTGATGTTGGCAAATGCAAAGTCTAAGCATCCGAGTTCAATAACTTCCTTAAGCATTGGGATGATTAAGAAACTCGAGCTCTTACCGAAATGGGTTACTCATGAGCTGATGGAACTCAAAGCATTAGAGATCACAAGCAGTGAAGAACTCAAGACACTGTGGAAGAATGAGGCAAGAGTGCAACACAGTCTCCCTACATTCCGATGTTTGAAAATTAAAGGTTGCCCCCAGCTTGTTTCATTGTTTGAAGAAGATGAGGATGAAGAAAACAAAGGGCAACATGAGCAGCAGCAGCAGCAACAACAAGAGGGCTCCCTTGCATAGTGGGGAGGCTTGAGCATCTAAGAATAGATAATTGTGAAAAGCTGGAGAAACTGCCACGGCTGCTACATACCTTCACTTTTCTTCGAGAGTTGTATGTCTTTGATTGTCCAAGCCTCGGCTCTTTTCCAGAGACAGGTTTTCCATGCACGCTAAAAAAACTCGAGATACGTGATTGTGAGGCTCTGCAATCCTTATTCGGGTGGATAATGCAGATTAATGACAATAATCTTGAAGTGTTAGAGGTTGGTGGTTGTCCATCCCTCACATGCTTGATATCGTGCAGAGGTGGGGGGCTACCATCCACACTCAAAAACCTTCAGATTTGGGGGTGTAAAAAGTTGGAGGCACTGCTAGTAGAGGAGGGGATGGAAATTAACTGTCCATCTCTTGAATCTGTTTGATCTGGGGTTGTGATAGGCTCAAATACTTGCCAGATGCCCTTCCTAATAATAATAATCTCAGGAATCTCAGTCTATTGGCGGTAGGAAGATGTGAGAATTTGGAATCCATTCCGGAAGGATGGTTCCACTTCGCAACAAATCTGACAATGTTGAATATCACCGGATGCAAAAAACTGAAGGCCCTACCAGTTCTGTCACACGGATTTCAGACCATCAACTACCTCACTTCTCTTCAAAGTCTGTCGATGAATATTTCAGAATGGAACAACAACTTCAAGAAGATTGGTTTGCACAGTTTATCCTCTCTCATAAAACTGTTGATTGAAGGCCCAATTAGTGTGGCAGAGGATGAAGAAGAAGATGATGTAACGGGGTCCAGCTTTCCGATAGATGGGAAGTTGCTGCCCACCTCTCTGATCAGTCTTGGCATCATGAAATTCCGAAATCTGGAGAAGCTATCTTCTAAGTTGTTTCAAAACCTTGCCTCTCTTGAAGAATTTTATAATGATTGCCCTAGGCTCAAATCTTTACCAGTGCAAAGGCTGCCTCCCTTACTTAAGAGATTGTCGATCAGTGGAAGTCGGAAACTAACAGGGAAGTGTGAAACGGAACTGCTACGTAGCTCGAATATCACGGCTCGAATGGCTCAAAAATATTCTCTTACCGGTAAGAGAATATTTTCATAGCCTAAAAAATATTCTCTTACCGGTAAGAGAATACTTTCAAGCCATTCGAGCCATTCATATTCGAGCTCTCACGCATTTCCGAGTGTGAAATGGGAAAAGGCAAATATTGGCCCCACATATCTAACATTCCTAAAGTCAAGGTCGTTGATGATCACTACAACAAAAAGCACAATTAGCGACCAAAAATAAAATTTCGTCGCTAAAAGTTGCACCTTGGGCGACTAAAAACAGTTTGGTAGCCAAAACTGAGGACTTTTGGCGACTAAAACAAATTAGTCGCCAAATGTATACTTACTGGCGACTAAAATCAATTTTGTAGCCAAAAGTAGGGTTTTGGCGACTAAAATTCAGTTTAGTCGCCAAAAGTGGAGATTTTTGGCTACTAAAAAAAATTAGTAGCTAAAAGGAGGGGTTTTGGCGACTAAAACTCAGTTTAGTCGCCAAATGTATAAATAATAAAAAAAATTAATTCACTATTGGCGACGAATAGTTTAGTCGCCAAAGGTATAATTTCCAAAAATGGAATTGACTATTGGCGACTAAAACCGTAGTCGCTGAAGACCTGTGTATTGCGACTAAAAATTTTTTAGTCGCCAAAGGTATTGGCGACCGTCTGTTCGCGACAAACCCGGCGACTAAAAGATTTCGTCGCTGAAAGTCGAAATTTGCTATTTGGCGACTAAAAAGGGACTTTTGGCGACTAAAAATTTAGTCGCCAAAGGTGTATTTTCTTGTAGTGGATGATGATTGATGATGAGTGATAAGCTCTGTGGAGATTCCCACCGCAATACAAAGCAGTCAAATTGCCAGGTACCCTATATCACAATAAATACATAAATATGAAATATCATTATCTTCAACAAAATAAAAATAAAAAAAAAATGACAAATTACACTAACGGTCTTTATAGTTTGGGACTTGTATCACTTTGATCCCTGACTTTTCAATTGTGACACATTTGACTTAAAATTTTGAATCTTGTTCCAAATAAGGACAATTGAATATACTATTGCTTAATTTCAAGAACAAAATCGTCAATTTGATAAAATATAAACTAATTTGATAAAAATAAATGTCAAAAAAATATTTTTGAATATTTAAAAATTATTTCTACCCACTAAAGATAAAATTATGTAAAATTGATAAATCTTTTAGACATTTATATATTTATTTATTTATTTATATCAAATTAATTTTTACTATGTGTTTGGATGATGATCATGTAATGGGTAGTTTTTATTTTCATTAAATTAGTTTTTATTTTTTCAAAAGTCAAATATAACAACAACTTTAATATCATTATTAAATCAATCCATTAAATTAAAAATCAAATACTAAAAATACTTTATATATTAAATATATCGATTACACAGTATAATCCTAATAAATGGTCATCATCCAAACACATAATAAAAATTAATTTTGTAAAATAAATAAATAAATAAATGTGTAAAAAAAATATCAATTTTACATGATTTTATCTTTGATGGGTAGAAATAATTTTTAAAATTTTAAAAATATTTTTTTGACATTTATTTTTGTCAAATTAGTTTATATTTTATCAAATTGATGATTTTGCCCTTGAAATTAAGTAATGGTATCTTCAATTGTCCTTATTTGCAACAAGATTCAAAATTTAAGGTCGAATAGTTACTACTGAAAAGTCATGGACCAAACGGATACGAACCCCAAACAATAGGGACTATTAGTGTAATTTGCCCAATAAAAAAACATGTTTGGTTGAGTTTTCAATTTTTTTTTTATTTTTTTTTTCCTTTTTAAAACACAGAAATTAATTTGATAAAAATACACATTTAAAAGATATTTTCAGATTTTAAAAAAATATATTTTTTTTTTCAAAAATAGAAAACCATATGAAAAACGATAAGTTTTTTTATTAAGATTTTTTACTTTTATAGATTTTAAAAAACTCAACCAAACAGTCTGATTGATAGCAAATATTTCCAGCATTGCTAATTTTTAATGTCTTTCTGCTTATTGATTTTCAGCAATTTTTTGAATGAGGGATGGCTATGCATGACAATGTATTTTAAGGGTTTGTTATGAGGTTCTATTTCTATGATTCTGGCTCTTCCCATGCTTATTGTAAGTATCATCAAAGCTAACTTTGTTTCTCAAATATTCTTTTTTCCTTTTATTTTGTAAAATTGCTTCTCCACCTATGAAATTGAACTCTTGAAATAGAACCATATGTGAAGTTTGTCAATTTAACAAAATTCTTGATTTCGTTTATTGGCTAAACTTTTCATTGAATAGTTTTTGCTTTTAGCATTTTGTTGATAAGAATCTAATATTGTGTTTGGTTGGGGAGATTTGGAAAGAGAAAGGGAAATGTAATCCCATTTTTGTTTGGTTATAATAAACAATATATGGGAAAAGAAAGGGAGTGAGAAATAAATTAAGAAATAGGAGAACCTTCTAGAACATCAATTCTTTTTTATATATGTGAGAAAAGACCTGAGAAAACTGAGAGGAAAAATTTATCAGGGAGAGAGAGTTTCATTGTTCATGGCTTCTCGCAAGAGACCATTTATGAGTAGCTTCAAAAAACCACCACCAATAAGTTTTGAAGATCTAACTCTGGTAGCAAACTCTGATTCGCAGCATCATTCAGCAAACCCTTCCAATCAGGGATCATCATTTGCTTCAATTGGTAATCTTCAATCAATGAACTCGATTGAAGATTCATTGCCTGGCATTTTCGATTAGGTATTTGTGCTCCTCTTTTATTTTCTCTTACCTTCTCATCAAACTCAGATCTATATTGATTTCTATGGATTTGTGTTCAAGCTGCTTTACAATTTTGCTTCGAAGTGAAATTGCAGATCTAACTCTGGTAGCAATCTCTGATTCGCAGCATCATTCAGCAAATTGTTCCAATCGGGGATCATCATCATCTGCTTCAATTGGTAATCTTCAATCACTGAACTCGATTGATAATTCATTGCCCGAAAATTTCAATCAGGTATTTATGCCCCTCTTTCATTTTCTCTTCTCCTCTCATCGAACTCAGATCTGTATTGAAAATTCTATACATACACACACCTATATATGTTTTATTATGAATCAGAGATTATAGATACATGGATTTGTTTATCTATGTTCAAGCTACTTTGCAATTTTTGCTTTGAAGTGAAATTGCAGAAACCCTATTTGTTTTCTAAGTAGTTTGATGATTTAATATCTTCTTTTCACTTTGCATGAGATTAAATTGGATTTACATTTTCTGTTTGTTTTATTTTATCTGTTTATATATTTGTTTGTTGTGACAATTTGCTTGTTATAGTCTATAGATGTGTGCCTATTTGGTTTATTTCACTTTCTTTTGTTTTGTGTTTTTTTCATGATTTCAAGCTTTATAAATTAACCCTTTCATTCTCATGAAATGTTTGATTGAATGTTTATTTGAAACGTGAGTTTTTGGATGGTCTGTTGCATTGGATTAAATTAGTTTTGAGTAATATGAGTATAGATCATCTCAGATGAATTTGTAGGACAGTAGAAGTGGTGTATAATGGAAACAGTCATATATTTGGTACATGTTAACTTCAAGTAGAGTATTTGTTTTAGTATTATTTAAATTAAAAAGGTGTAGACTCTATTGCACGTGAAATTAGTTGATTGGGAAAACAAGTTTGAAGCATTGTACCCAAATGGGCATGCCTAGTCTATGAACTTTTTGATGTATCATTTCAATTCTGGAACATTATTAACAAGTGGATGTGATTTTTTATTTTAAAAAATTGTAGATACATGATCAAGAGGAGTGGGAAAAGTACAGAAAGTGGGCAGCCACTTGTGTAGCTATGTATGCTCCATATGCTGTCAGCCTTGTCTCAATTCTTCATTGTCGTGATCATAGAAGGAAGTCAATTTTAGAACAAGGAGATTATGAAAGATATGTCCTAATTAAACGGCTAATGGCTTTGGAAGATGCAGATTGTCGTAGCCAGTTACGCATGAGCAAAGATGCGTTTGCCACACTAGTTAGCATGCTTAAAAGAACTCAGTTTCTTAGAGACAATCCTCAAAGTGAAGTAGAAGAACAAGTTATGAAATTCCTTCATATAATTGGTAATAATTTGAGGAATCGTACAATCAAGTTCTTTTACAGACAATCAGGCGAGACTGTTAGTCGACATTTTCATCAAGTTTTTAAAGCCATTATATCATTGGAAGATATCTTTTTAAAGCAACTTGATGGATTCAATTGCCCTCCAGAGATTAGAAACAATCCCAAGTATTGGCCTTATTTTAAGGTAGTTACATGAATGCAATTAGGGTATATAATATTATATGTTTGGATACAAATAATGAATTTTTACAAGATTGTGTTGGTGCGATTAATGGTACACATTTTCGTGTAAGAGTGCCGAACAAGGATGCACAAAGATACCAAGTATGAAAATGTTATCCCACTCAAAATGCTTTGGCTGCATGTTCTTTTGATTAAGAGTTTACGTATATCCTTCCGGGATGGGAAGGATCTACTTCAGACTTGAGAATATTAGATAATGCATTAACAAGAGAAATGGATAAATTGATCGTTCCCCAAGGTGATCACTGAACGTGTATATATGCTGATGAATATAAATCTTTTTTTGTTTTCGTTCAAACTAACATCATTTAATCACTTGATTGGTCCTAGGGAAATATTAGTTAGTAGGATTTCAACTAAAAACTGGGTTCCTTGCTCCATATAGAAGTACTCATTACCATTTGAAGGAGTATAGTGTTCATCAACTAGAAAAATCTCGAGAGCTTTTCAACCTTCGTCATACATCTCTGCGAAATGCAATTGAAAGAGCCTTTGGTGTCCTAAAGAAAAGGCTTCCAATTTTAGGAAGTGGGACAGAGCCATATTATGATGTTAACACTCAAGCAGATATTGTTTTGGCATGTTGTATTTTGCACAACTACCTCATGGGTATAGATCCCAATGAAAGTCTTATTGAGGAGGTTGATACAAAGCTTAGAAGAGCACAAGTGCAAACTAATGTGCCAAGATCAAGTTTAGCTGAAGAATGTAGGGAATGAGAATTGTTAAGGGAACAAATAGCTACTGACATGTGGAGGGATTATGATATAAATCTTCAATGACAATCGAATTATAATATAGATCCTGGAAAACAGAGAGGGGTTGAAAGGGTTATTTGATGTTCTTGTTCTTGTTCTTGTTCTTGTTCTTGTGATGTACCCATTATGTACTCATTTGCTTTACATCAATATAATCTTTTTCTTTTGCTGATAAAACAAAAAATTGACAAGTTAATTATTATTATTTGAATGTTATCTTGGAATGAATTATATTTCAATTTGTTATTGTATTATGTGAAACATTACGTTTGTTTGGGTGATAATTTGCTACTAGCTATGCTCTTCTTCTGATATGTTTATGGCGTTTTTTGAGTGTAGGTGGAAGGTGGCCAAGAATGCTCGTAGAAATTGACAAGAAACATTTGAAATGGAATAATCAAATGGATGTTGTTCTTATCGACTCACTCTTGGACCAAATGCTCAAAGGGCAAAAAATTGGTGGATAGTTTTACATCATCTTCTTATAGAGCTGCAAGCAATGCGGTGAGTACCAAGTTTAGCATACATTGTGATTCCAATCATGTAAGGAATCGGTTGAAGACTTTAAAAAGGAATCTTGCAATGGCTAAAGCTATGTTAACAACTGATAGTGGATTTCGATATAATCATTCAACACAACTGATTGAAGCTACAGCAGGTATGGGCAGCTTACCTCAAGGTATATCTAATTGCAAGATTGATTTAGTTCTGTACTAGAAAATTAAAATATTTATTCATCATTATTTAATGTAATATTATATATGCTATTCTCTATAGGCAAAGCATAAAGCTTCTCATTTTCGACATGCTCCGATTCAAAACTTTCAAAATTTATGTCAACTCTTCGAAAAGGATTGAACAACTGGGAGTCTTGTTGTAGGTCCAAAAGAAAAGCGACTTCATTGGGCTGGGTAACAAATTCTTTTGGACAATGAAAATACTGATTAGACATAGTCATTCTCAGAGAATTTTGATGGGATTGGAACTCAAGATGACCAAACTGTTGAAGTATCTTGTTCCTCTAACTCAAAGAAGAGAAAGAATAAATCAGGTGATACTCTAAGTAAGGAAATAAGGTCAATTAAGGATGGTCTAGATGCAGTTGCAGCAACACTTGATCGTGGTAACCTTCGGAACCACACAAATGGAAAATTATTTGAAGAAATTGAGAAGGTTAGTGGCATGAGTGATGATTCTCGAATGAAGGTGTATCAAATTCTTGCTAAAGAAGTGAGTGATGCTCGAGCATACCAAGAATGCCCTATTGAACGCCGAGGTCTTTGGTTGTTTGTTAAATTTGGATCTTCAATCTTTAATGCATAGTACTATTTTTCTTTCTTTGGTACTTTTTTATTTGAAGTTTTTAGGGATATGGTGAACCTATGAAAATATCATTAGGCTTGGATTTTTTGTATGTAGACTCTCTTAGTTGCTTGCTACACTTGAATGGTAGATTCAGGGCATGTATATGTCCTTGAGATTCCAAATGGTCTCTATTGCTTAATGGCCTCTGTTGCACTTCTTTATGATATTAATGCTATGTACTGCTTATCAAGTTCCATTTTATTGTTGTTTTTTTTTTTTTTTGTAATGCTTGTGAGATTATTCTGATAAAACTATGGATCTTTAACACTGATTAATGCTTTAATAATATTAACTTGACCATCAGTATGTTCAATTTAAATAGGAACTCTTGGAATCATGAACTAATCTGAAACAAAACTATTTTTTTGTTTTGGTTTTGGTCCAGTTTTATAGGTGTTAGCTGTTTAGTTTGGATCTTAAAATCATAAAATCGATATACTATTTGATTTGGTTTTCAAAAACTTATTTTCAATTTTTTTTTTCTAAAATATTAATTACGTGAAGGAAATAAAAAAATAATTATCATTTTTATACAATTTTATTTTTTGAGAGGCTATAAATAATTTTTAAAATTTTTTAAAAATTTGATTTTTATTTTTAACAAAATAATTTTTTTTATTTTTAAAAATTGAAACTTTTTTTTTTTGAAAAACAAGCAGCACTTTGATCATGTATACCCATATTTTTTGTTATTGCAATTCACAACTACAATTCTATGTGTGATGATGGGCAATGAGAGAGAGTTCTTGAGAAATGATTTCTTTTCCTTCTTCAATTCCCAACTCAACCAAACATAGTTGCGATTTGGAATCTTATTAATTCTTCCTTCTTTTCCTTCCATTTTCATTTCCCTTCCCGAATCCTCCAACCAAACACAGCCTAAAGGGTATGAAATTCATTCTACTTCAAATTCTACACATAAATCAAAATTGGAAAATTATGGACTACATTTAGGGTATGTTTGGTTTGTGTTGAGAGATGTGTTTTAGAGATAAAAGTACGAAAACATGTTTGGTTTGGTTTTTTGGGAAATTTTTTTGGAAAATTGTTTTGAGAGAGAGTTTTGGAAAAAAGTGATTGATTTGATGTGTGTGTGAGAGATGTTTTGGAAAACTTGTTTGGTTTGTGTGTTTTGGGAAATTTTTTTGGGAAATTTATTTGGTAGAGAAAATTTCTGAAATTTGTTTGTAGAGAAAATTTCTAAAATTTTTTTCAGAAACACAAACCAAACCTACCCTTAATGTTTTGGGCATCATATCTATCTATCTATCTATATATGTATCTATCTATCTATATATATATATATATATATATATATTCGAGAGGGTTATGTACAATATTCAGTAATATCAAAGTATTAAGTAGCATTGTTGATGTGGTACTCTAAATCAATGATTTAACGAAAAACTTTACGGCTGTAATAATGTTGACTCACCATTCTTAAGTAATGACAACGAATGATCCATCAAAATTGTTTTCTGATTTTTTATTTGTCAAGGGTGCCACATAAATAAGGGGGACTTAAGTGTAGGTTTTAATAAGAGGACTTATTGTTTAATAAGTCACATGACAATTAACGATATTTTTCATTAAACACTATTAAAAAACATCACTAATTGTTAATTTTGAACGACAATTTAAAAAATTTGTCACAAAAAACATCAATAATAATAAGTTTTAGTGCTAGTTTAAAAAAATTGTTACAAAAAAGTCACTAATTTTTAACTTTCAGTGACAATTTGAAAAATTCATCACATAAAAATGTCCCTAATTGTAAGTTTTAACGACAATTTATAATAATCATAACAAAACAAGTCACTAATTATTAATTTTTAGTGACATGCAAAAAAATATCACAAAAAATTATTTTTAGCAACGATTTTACTAGAACTAACTTTCAATAGAACTTTAATCAAACTACAATAGAATAAAGTAAAATTTGCCACCAAAAAAAAATTCAAGCACCCAAAACAAAACAGAAACAAAACAGCAGCAAAACATCAGCCCAAAACCTCCATTTGCGAAAACAACCAGAGTCCCTTAACAAGGCTTTATGATACCCAAAAATTATAGACAAAATCTCCAACATAAAATGCCACTCTCATGTTGATAAGTTCTGGAATAAGTTCCCAATTGGTTAATCCTCATCAGAAACCAACTCACTTCAACTCTTTATGATTTGTGAATTAAAACTCATCACTGACTTTCATTAACCAATAAATCAACTAAAATACCTTTTTCTTATTCTTTGAATTAAACTCACCAATTTACACCTGTGGTATAGATTATGTACACAAATTCTCTGTCAGTTAAAAATATAAACATGTGTAATTCAAAAACTACAAAGATTTCAGTAATTATTTTTAAATGACAGAGAGATTAGGTACACATAGCCAATACCACAAAAAAGATAAAGCGAAATTTGTCTTAAAAAGTTAATTATCCAAAGACTCCCTGAAAAGATTTGTCATAAACAATCAACCATAAACATTGTTTTAAATTTTAATAAAGCCAACAATGACAAACGATTATCCAATGTTTTAACTTACAAAATTAAATCAAACCAAACCAAATCAAAACTTACATAACATAGAAAAAAACTAAAACAATGTTTCAAATTTGAATACAAGCCGACTACTATAAACAATCATCCATTGTTTAACACATATAAACAAACCAAAACTTACATTACATACACTGCATAGAAAAAATAAAAATAAAACATTGTTTCAAATATTAATACAAGCCAACAACCATAAAAAAATTATCCATTATTTTGACTTCAACACTTTACATTTGATTGAAGGATTTAAGAAGGGATTTAGAAAGAGAAAGAAAAAAGGTAGGTGAAACGTGAATAAAATATATCTATATTTCACTTAATTTCACATACCTTTTCCTTTTTCTCTTTCCAAATCTCCCAACCAAACACAGTGTTAGGAAATTTTAGCACACCATCTGGAACATTCTAACCTACAACAGAGAAAACAAAACAATGTTTCAAATTATAATACAAGCCAACAACTACAAACAATATCATTCATATTAAACAAATACAAGTATACAATAGCAAAAATTAAAGAATGAGGATGATTTGTTATATATAATTTTTCTCTTATATGACATGATCAGGTTATCAATGTCTATTGTAGTATTTATTTTCCAATAATAATATGAGGACAAGTCAACGTAAAATTATTTATGTAATATATATATAACTAAGTTTGGGTCTAGGTGGTTCAGGTTAATCAAGTCTTAAACCAAAAGCTGGATCAATCCTATTAGATCTACCCAAAGTAGTCAAAACCCGAACAAACCCAATCCCATAGAAGTCGGGTTCGTTTGGTTCTCAAGTTTATTTTTTTATTTATTATTATTTTTGTCAAGTCTTTGTGCACCCCTATATGTGAGGTGGTGCATTAGGGAAAATTATTAGGTGGCCTCAAATTACCATTTGACATTATTTATGGAGTAATTACAAATAAGTTTTAATAGCTGGATTTAAATCTCAGTTGGATTTAAGTCTTTGTTTTGTGCACTCCTAATAAGCCCCGGTTTGACATTTGTTGTTGGGCTAAATAATCACATATGAACAAAAAAAAAAGTTACAAAATCATAAAATACCAAAACACTTGAGTTGGGATGCAAAATTACCAAACTGACCCATATACAAACAAAAAGTCAAAAAAACATCATTTCCAAGTGGAGGGCAATTTTGTCATTTCACTTTGAGAACATCATTTCCAATGGCAAAAAGCCAAAAAAACCAAACAAATAAAAAAGTCTCTGTGACGTCCCAAATTTTTTTGAAACATCAAGGGAAATTAAATAAACAAAATGACTTAATAAACTAAAAAGTTGACATCTTAATAGGGCATTCCAACTCTCGTACATAACCAAAGGTTCAAATAATATTAAATAAAAACTTAACATTATCCAAATACAACATCAATGAAATTATAAGGTCCTTAATATAGGATAATAAAGTTATTCGACTTTAGCTATGATTTCAAGTCAGCCAAGGCTCTACGTTAGCGTCAACTCCATTTCAGCTTCAATTATTTCCTCACCAAAACCTGGCATAAAACGCCAGGGCAACAAAAATATATGCCATGAGTTTTGCAACACAGTAATAAAACATAACCAACCTACTATTCTTTTTAAGAGAAAAATAATGAGGTTCTAAACATGAGATAACAATATAATTGTAAACATAAATTACAACCATTAGAATAATTTCAATAATTTTAATAAATTAGGTGACACTTGAAATCTCACCAAAGAGATTTAACTTACCAACCACTAAGCATGGCAACGGTTAATTTGAAACCCTCCCTTGGTCAAATATTTAAGTGTTACCAACCGTAACTACCAGGGATGCCCACGTCCGGAGTTATATACCCAAGTAGTGGCATCCGTGGTCTGCCCCAAGGAAACGGTCTGCCAGGGGTAAGTAACCTCCCTGTGTGCCACCTGCACATCCACCTTTATTCCAAACCGAATACCGAAAATGGTTCAAATAAGTCCCGTGCCATCTTAGAGTTTCGCAACACAATTTACGTGAGAATTCTCAAAACCAGGGCTCACCCTGAACAACCGGTATTGACCGTCAACCCTTAATTTTGTACACTCTTTAAAACCAATACTCACCCTGAACAACTGGTATTAACCGTCAATTGTTAACTTTGTGTATGCCGTTAATCATTTCAGTTAATTTTAATATTAATCACCAATAATTTCAATTTTTAATCACAAATAATGGTTTACTAACTCATTAAAATTTCCAACATAAAATATTACACATGTCACACGATAGTAAACAATGTACAAAATTTAAATAAACAATTTTATTTAAACCATGGTATAAATAATGATGTAGATACCAAAAGAAGAAATAAATCAAAATCACACACGTGCATGGATTTTTAATCTACAAGATTATATTAGCACCATATTAAATTTTAGTCCAAAGAAAACAATTGAAGAGATTTTTTTTTTTTTTTTTATTCCTCCTTAATCTGCCAAAATTTTCAGAATGTATATCTTGCAAATGAAATTATAAATAAATTACTTATACAACTCTAAAATTCATATAACTCTACAGAATACTCAATAAACAGGTTATGGTCGTTTTTCATGAAGCAGTTTCCAAAATAAATTATAAATAATTCTTAAAAATTCCAAGAATGTTCATGACATAGATTTATCACATTTTCTTAAATTAATTCCAAACTTAAATTTATAAATCAATTACATAATCTAAAAATTTATAATGAAAATAGACTTCTCAAATTTCATTTTTTGCTTATAAATTATCAGATTTGGTTTAATATAAAATTTTTAATGATTTTCAAACACATAATAAAATCTGCCTATAGCTCCAGATTTGGTTTAAAATCTGTATAAATTCGTACAAAACTCAATAATTGTTGAAAAATTTTGTGGATGAACTAGACATCATTATAAACAACTTTGTAGATAAATCATCTTCAAATTTCGAGTATAAAATTGTCTAAAAATTCGTACAACTTTCTGACAGATTTAAAGGGCCAAATAACATCTTCAATAAAAAAAATTTAATGGCATAAACTACACATGCAAGTCCAAACTCCACAATATTATCATGATTTTCAAACTACCAATATTTGATATACCATCATAAATTTTCATACAATTATAAATAAAATTCTATCTACAAGTTTAAACATTTTATCATATGTATATAATCTGAAATTTCAAATATAGAAAAAATGAGAAGGTTGAGAGGGTTTTCTTACCTATTAGCCTTCAAGATCTTCCTTTCTTTAATTTTTTAGCTTCCCATGAAATTCCTTCTAGCAAAGAAAATTGAATAGGCTTCAATACTCTCTTATTTTTCACTCCCTCTCTCTCATTCTCGGCTCTCTCTCTCTCCCTCTAGGACTCACAGCACATACCCATCAATTGCTAACCCAAACACCTTTAACTCCTTAGTTATACACACACACATGCACCTCTCTTCTTTGCTGTCAACACAGCACACGTGCACACACTTCTTGAAGTCCACCTCAAGACTTACATGCGCACACACACACACAAGCACATCCCTCTTGTTGACACATATTGCACACGTGCACCTTGGTCAAGCTTCCAGCACATCACTTACACATGCACACACAAACAAATTTCTTTGTACACACACTTGGGTTTCTCAGCACATCCTCACTTCATATACACCCATAATTTTTGATCCTTCCATAGTTTAATTTATGATTAAGATTGATTTAATTAAATAATACATATTCTTAATAAGTCTTGATTGACACAAAATTAGTTAATTATATCTAATCTCAAATCCCACCTAATTTAATTAGTCTAATTGACTTCCATTAGAGTCTGATTAAATATGTATATATATATATTTTTTTTGGTTTTAGTATATAAAATATTAGGTTTCAGTGTAATTTGATCACAAAAATATAGAGAAAAATATAATAAAAATATCATAAGGTTCAGAAATTTATATTGAGTGATAATATAAAGTCAAAAAAATATTTTATTTTAAATAAATGTTCAGTATAAAAATATACAGACTATTAAATTCAAAAATATTGTGAATAATTTAAGAAAATTAAAAATATATATTATTATTATTATTATAAAAATATGGGGTTTCACAGTCTCAGGCTAAAAAAGTTAAAAAAGTCAAAAAGCTAACTAAAAAAGTCATTGCCAAACGAACCCGAAATTTGCAAATTTTCCCTTATCATTTAGAAATACTCACATAAATTTTTATGTAATTTGTAAACTAAAGTGTACTATCAAATATTACATTTAAATTAACTACAATTGTGAAACTCATGTCAAAATATTAAAAAGTTATATGCTCATTTATAAATGTCAGGTGGTAAATTGCATATGGATTAATCGTTCAAAAAAAAATTGGACATAGATTAAAGCACACTAGTTAAAGAAAAAATTTTGACTTAAAAAAAGACAGAAAATATTTGTGATTTGTACATTAAAGCTCTTTATGTACAAAAGTATTTTAGTTTTTTAACTCAAGTCATTAATGGACTAATGGACCTGATAATATATTTTGGTCTACCAATCATAGGGAGGTTTTGTAATTATGTTTAAGAAATAAACTGAACTAAAAGGAGTAAAGTAAAATTTACCTTCTTCTTTCATTTTTTTTTTTTTTGGGGATAAATTACACCGGTGGTCCTTTTATTTTATTATTTGTGTCATTTTAGTTCTTACACTTTCAATTGGCTCAATTTTGACCCTTAATTTTTTATTTTGTTTCAATTTGGTCCAATTGATAATATGATTAGTGTTTTTTAAGAAAATTATCACTAAATTGGTTAAGATTAACTAACTGAATTTAATAAGTGTATAATTTTGTTCTTAAAAATATAACATATGACACTTATGTGCGTATTTTTTATTAAAAAAAATACCAAGAATTATTATCAATTGAATCAAATTGAGACAAAATTATAAATTTAGGATCAAAATTGAACTAATTAAAATTACAAGAACTAAAATAATACAAGAACCAAAATACAGAGACTACCGTTATAATTTTCCCCCTTTTTTTTTCAATGGGTAGTTGATACTATTGTTCATGAACTGTTTTTTATTTTCTTTTTTTCTGCTTTGGCCTTTGATTGGTTCCTCATCAGCTTTTCTTTTGTGGTTGGTGCTTGCATATAATTGGACTTATTTTTTTATGTCAAATTTTATTTTATTTTTTGAGTAGATCGATTTTGTTATTATGTAGTCTGCACGTTCCTCTTTCTTTATTCAAATTTAAGAAAAAATTTAAAATATATATTGATAAATTTTTGCCATAAAAAATAAATTGATCCACACAACTCACTTTTGCAAGGGCATCCTTGCTTTATAGAAAGTGCAGCACATAGGAATTCTACCATGATGAACAAATGACCATTTATTCTACAACCTCAAATTTGGGAAGGGTTGTGGGCTCTCTCTCTCTCTCTATAGGACACTCTTTTTTTGTCTTTGATACATTGGTTGTGAATGATGCTTGAAAGAAAAAGGACAACCACATAAAATTACCCAATCAATGCCAAAATGTTTCAAAATGGTCAAAGAAATACTATTTGAATCATTTGATGAGTTTCATCATGTAGCCATACCATGGACAAAATCCTAAAACACTCCATAAAACAGTTTTGTATTTTCTGGGCTAATTACAATTTATTCTCACAATATTATACTTTAAAGGCACGAGTTAAGAAAATTGGGTTATTAATAAATGTGCAACCATTTTATGATTTTTATTTTTTTTAGGGTGCCTTTGTTAAAAAAATCAAAATTTATATTATTATAATGATATTGTCCGGCTAAAACGAACCTTCACCTTTGTTTCAGAAATTTGAATCCACATTTCAAAAAATTGAATTTTTTATTTTTCATATATATATTTTTTATTTTCAATCAAAAATTTTAATATTTTAAGAATTTGTTTTACGTTTTATATGCATGTAACCTAAATACAATTAAAAAGTATAATATTTATGAAAAAAATTTAAAAATTCATTAAATACAAATATATATATATATATATCACTACAAGAAAAAGCATTTTTGCCGACCACTTTAGCTACCAAAACTAATTTAGTCGCCAAAAGTCAGGGAATTGGCTACCAAAAATAATTTTAGTCGGCAAAAGTCAACTTTTTAGCTACTAATTTTTTTAGTAGGGGAATGTTGATTATTGGCTACCAAAAAAATTTAGTAGCTAAAGATATTACAATTGGCGACTAAAAAAATTTTTAGTAGCTAAACATATCACAATTGGCGACTAAAAAAAAATTAGTAGCCGTAGAGGTACCTTTAGCTACTAAATGTTTGGTAGCCGAATGAAAATAAAAAAAATTAATTTTTAATCTTTCCCGACAAACTTTTGGTTGCCAAAGTGAAGTTTCGGCGACCAAATTATTTTTAGTCGCTATAGACCTACTTTCGGCTACTAAATATTTGGTAGCCGAATGAAAATAAAAAAAATTAATTTTTAATCTTTCCCGACCAAACTTTTGGTCGCCAAAAGTGAAGTTTCGGCGACCAAATTTATTTTAGTCGCTATAGACCTACTTTCGGCTACTAAATATTTGGTAGCCGAATGAAAATAAAAAAAATTAATTTTTAATCTTTCCGACCAAACTTTTGGTCGCCAAATGTCAAGTTTCGGCGACCAAATTTATTTTAGTCGCTATAGACCTACTTTCGGCTACTAAATGTTTGGTAGCCGAATGAAAATAAAAAAAATTAATTTTTAATCTTTCCGACCAAACTTTTGGTCGCCAAATGTCAAGTTTCGGCGACCAAATTTATTTTAGTCGCCATAGACCTACTTTCGGCTACTAAATGTTTGGTAGCCGAATGAAAATAAAAAAAATTAATTATTTACATTTATATTTATATTTTTTTTTATGAAGAGGTTGTACACCCACCAAAAATATTAATTTTTAAAAAAAATTAATTATTAAAATAATATGAATTTCTTATTTTGTCCTTTTTTTAAATCCATTAATAAAAAATTTACATTATGACAATTGATATTTCTAAAAAATATACTATCAAAGGTAATTTTGATAAATTAATATTTTAAAATGTAATAATTGTATTATAAAAGAAATTAAATTATGAAAATAGACTATTATTTTGAGATGAAAAGTACAATTAAACTATTTATACTTTTTACATCATCATATTTAATAACACTAATAATTATTAAATAAATCAAAATTCACAAATAAAAGACAAAATATCCCAATTATTTATCATTTCAATAAATTTTTCAATATTATTACCAGTACTAAAAAGACAAAATATCCCAATTATTTGTTAAGACTTATTGATATTATTTCAGATTTTAAATTTTTCCTTAATTATTTAATAATTAATTTTTTCAACTTTTTAAAATTATTTTTACGTTATACACGGTTAACAATAATCAAACACTATTGTTAATTTAAATTTGGAGGGAGACATTTCTAATTTAAATTTGAGGGATTTATAAAAGTAATTGGCGCGACTAAAAAAAACACGGGTTGAGCTCGCTCAGAATTTTTTTTAAATTTTTTTTTCCTTCTTTTTTTTTAATTTTCTTTTCTTTTCTTTCTTATTATATATATATAATATATATATATAATATATAAGAATATAAGAATATAAAATTTTTAAATATATATTATATTTTTCAGTAAAAAAATATTATGACAAATATTTAAGATAATTTAATATTTGTAATTTATAATTTTATTACTTATATTTTTATTTAAATATAATTTTAATATATTTGTTACTTTTATTTAAATTTTTTAAATAATGAATTTTGTTTGTAACTTTTAATATATTTTTTTAATTCATTATTTACCGACTAAATTTTAGTCGGCGATTAGTCTTACAAATTGAAAATTTGTGCTCCTTGATGAAATGCCTCAAAGAAGAATTCATCTTAATTGAGAAGCATGTCTGTTTCTCTCTTTTTTCTAGAGTCAGTCCATTAGATCATGTCAAATATTTGGGACACTAAACAAGCTTAGTTATAGATTAATTGAGAGAGAGAGAGAGAGAGAGAGAGAGAGCATGTCTGTTTCTCTCTTTTTCTGTGTCTCTCTCTCGCTCATCTCTTTTCGCTCTATTCTCTCTCTTTTTGTCTCTGTCTCTCTCTGTCTATCTCTTTCTTTCTCTCTGTGTCTCTGTCTCTCTCTCTTTTCTCTCTCACTCATCACTCTTTTAGTTATGTGTCTGTCTTTCTCTTTTTCTCTATGTCTTCGTCTATCCCTTTCTCTATATCTGTTTCATCTTCTTCTCTCTTTGTCTTCTCTTCTTTTTTTCTCTCTCGCTTTCTCGCTCATCTCTTTCTGTCTCTCGCTTGTTTATGTCTCTCTCTCTGTCTCTCATTCATCTATCTCTTCTCTTTTCTCTCTCTCTCTATGTCTGTGCTCTCACTCATATCTCTCTCTCACCACTCATCTCCTCTACCACTTCACCACTACTGCAAACGCCATTCCATTATTACACTACTACCACTGCAAATGCCACTTAACCACAAAAATTAACTTCATTTTAATGGAAAATATTATCCATACTTCTACCAAATAAAAATAATAATAATTTTTTATTCATTAAAATAAATATGAAACAAATAAATTTTAAACCTTACTAAATGAAAAAATAAAAATAAAATTTCATTAACTATAAAAAAAATTATTTTAATAAAAAAATTTTTTTTAGCAATGATATCCTCTGTTGCAAAAAAAAATGATATCCTCTGCTGCAAAAAAAAATCCAAAAGAATTTTATTATTTTAAATATTTATTTAATTTTGGCGACCAAAAAAAAAAAAATATTTTTTACTTTGGCGACCAAAATTTTAGTAGCCAAAATAAGTAAAATGTTTTGGAGGGAGACCTTTCAAATATTTAGAGGGAATTATCAAATACCTTTAGCGACCAACATCGATAGTCGCCAATAACCATTTATATAAGACATCTCACGGTCTCACCAAACCAAACCCAACCCAACCCAACCAACCCTGAACGCCTCTCTGTCTTCTCTGTCTCTCTCTCTCCTCTCTCTCTCTCTCTTCTCTCAGCGTCCTTCTCCTCTCCCTACCGCCGATCCTCTCCCCTCCACTCTCACCGCCGCTCCTCCTCGGTTGGCCGGCAACCGGAGCACCGATTCACCTCCTTGTTGGTCACCGTCGCCTGAGATCCTCTCTCTCCCTCTCGGCTCTGTTTTCAGGTGAGATTCTCATTTCTGTTCATCTCAATCCCTCTTTGTTCTCTTCTTTGTTTTTTCTGAATCTATGTAAAAATTATTTTGTGACTATGTCTATTCGAAGTTGTTGATAGCCATACCATTTGTATTGGTTTTTATCTCCGAAGACTAGCGGTGTTGGGTTGAAATTGAAATTAGGGGTTTTGGTTTTTGAGGATTGATTCAGAAATCGAAGAGTGATATGGCTCAAGCTGTCGAAGAATGGTACAAGCAGATGCCAATCATCACCCGTTCTTATCTCACTGCTGCAATTGTTATCACAGTCGGTTGCTCTCTCGATGTATGCCTCTCTCCTCTATCTCTCTCTCTCTCTCTCGATTGATGTATATATGTATTTGTATGTAAGTGTGAGCAAATTGTACAGAATAATTGATTTCATCATCTACTGCTTAGTAGTTCAGATTCTATTTCTTTTGCGTGTATAAGTTTGTATAAGTATGGTTGCTGAGAATCCCCGGCATGAAGGATTTCAAATAATTACTTTTATATTGTTTTTTTAAATTCATCATGTTAAATTTCCTAAGGAAAAAGTTACTATGCACACCCTTCTATCATAAGAAAGTTACAAATTTTTGTCATAAAATTTAAAAATTTCTGTGATGTTAACTATGAATCTTGTGGTGTGGTTACGAAGAGCACATCATAGGAAAACTCTTAGTTTGGACTCTTTTATGCTTATGTTATGAATATTGCAGTGCTACTCTTTAATTTTTTTAAAAATTAAATATTTTATGATGAGCATATTATTTGATCTTGTAGTTCATGATATGAATTTTTGTATAGTGATGAAAGAGCACACTATACCATCTTAGGGGTATACGTAGCCTTTCTCAACTCTCAAATTCAATTTTGAAATCTATATCTAAATTATAAAATCTGAATTCGAGATGTTCTCCTAAAATGAATAGTGTCAAATCTTTTCATTTTAAATTTATAAATTTAAACACAAATTTTTTTTATCAACAAAAACAAAATTTATTATTAATATCAAGAGTTGGTACACCTTCATATATTAATAAAAGGTGCAAGTGGGACAAGTCAATGAGCATCATTGCTAAAGAAACATTTTGCTGACTAGATTGTCACATGATCCTAGCCAATCATATTAGACTTAGAGGTGTAAAATCGGACCACCGGCATGTGGCCCATTCGAAGCCCGCCTGTAGTTTGGTGCTATTCAGGGCCCAGCCTGAGACCCTAGGTTGTCTATTTTGAGGTTCGGGCCATGAGTGTAGCCCGAACTCGACCTATTGGTCTACTCAGGATCCACTCCAAGGCTCGGCTCGAGACCCACTCTCATTTTCAAGCTATTTTGGTGGGGAAAAATTTTCAAGCTTTGTGGGGGTGTAGATATACCATAAAATGATTTAATTTGTTTATTTGTTATTTGTAAATTATTCATAAACAGAATTATATTAATTTAGTAATTATAATTATGTGATTTTATATATAAAAAAAATTCGCAACCCGTAGTGATCTGTAGGTTCCAATTCCTGCTGTTTCTGGGAGATAAACCGATGAAAGGTCTAAGTCTAAAGTATTGTGATTAAAATCATCAAACAGCCATTCATTTCTCATTGACTTTACAAAATACTCTGGAATGTGATCAACCAGATAATAGTCAAGAGCCTTCTATTTGTCGGTCTTCAATTACAAGTTTCTTCCCAAGATGTACCCACTCCAAATTAAACAAAATGTACATCATAACCATCAATTTTATCAACCTTCATTCATTTGTGGAAATTGAACATATTTTGGTTAAAGGACTAAAACAGTCTTCAAATTGTAGGGGTGTGTGTGTGTTGCAAGTTTTAAATGCATCATGAATTGTGCTATTGTTGAAATGAGAGAGGGACTTACTTCTTCCTTCTCAACTTCTCCTTAACAGTGCTCTTCTCCATAGTCTCACATTTCTCTTTGCTTACTTCAAGCAATGGCTTTCTCTCCATGTTTTAAATTTTTTATTACACGCACTTCATTCATATCTTTCCAGTGTCGAAACATTTTAAAAAATTCACTCCCTACTCTTTGAAAAGAAAAAAAAAAATTACACCGTGCCTTTAGGCACAGGCATACGCTAGTATATATATATTACACAAATGGTTGCAATTGTATTGGTTGGGTTATTTTCACACATTTTTAGTTTTTAAAATTCAGGAAATGTGCCTGTAAAATTCTTTGAACATGTTTTTGGGGGAAATTAGTCTATTCATGTTTTTGGATCTTGTGACCATTCTGGTTGAATAAGTTGGTATGATTCCTTTTATTTATTTTTTTGTTAGTGCACATCATCCAATAGTGATTTCCCTATAAGCCATGCTAGTCAGCTTTCAAATCCGTTCCTTGGTTTGCCGCTTGAATCTGGAAAATGTGAATCATGTGGTGCTGCGGAACCCCGGACATGTGAAGGTATTTTTCATGTTTTAATCCTTTTTATTTTCTGATTACACTGAGAAGTTTGAATGGTCATGACCGCTGGACACATTGACGTATTGCTAAAGTTTTGTTCATTTTTTTACCTTTCAGGTCACATTGAAGTATTCAATGACCGCTGGACACATTGAATGGTCATTTTTTTAAATTTTTTCTTTCTCCACAGATCCAACTAAGTATCCTTATCTCAACTACCATAATCTTTACTAACCATACGACATTCCAATTCTAATATCTAATTGTTATTTCCCATAGATTACATTGTTGATGATTTTGACCCAAATAATGTTTTAAAAACTGCAGATTGGGAAGCTATTGCAGATCGTGCTCCAGAGGAACTACTTTCTCCACAGTGCTTGATAGTAATCTTAAAACATGGATCTCAAAACATGTGATATGAATCTCAAAACATGGAAATGATATATATTAGCAATTTTAATCTGCTTGATAGTAATTTTGGAGATGAACAAGTCCTGAACTTGCTACTCGATCCCATTATGCATATTTATTTTGAGAATTTTAAACTGTTATGCTTTGTATGCATGAATATTTCCTCCCATGAGTGACATTGTCTAGTCTTCTATGATATCCAACAAAATATTGTTCAACTACTTTTTTGATATATTGCCAATAAAATTTATATGACTACTTAGTTTATTTATTATTCATTTTATTTTGATATAATCTATTATGCAAACTGCTTTTCAGATTTTAGATTTGATCCTCCTGTTATTCCAAAGTTCTTTTGTACCCCTTCATGAATTTCCTACTCCTCTTGACATCAACAACAAATTTGCTGATACCCCACGTCCAGAAATTCCTCCTCCGAAGGATAATAATTTGAAACTCTTGATTGAAGGGGTTGCAACTTTAGTAGCCCGTTGTGGAAAAGTATTTGAGGATCTATCACGTGAGAAGAATCAATCGAATCCATTATTATTCATGGAAGTTTTGGGAGGAGTGGCAGAAGCGCAATGACAAAGACAAACAGTGGTTCGAACAAATTAATTTGGTTATTCATGTATTATGTATGGATTTAAATTATTGATGTTGGATTAGACTTGTAATGTATGGAATTTGTATGGATTATGTATGGATTATTGACCCTAATATATTTTAGTGTTGATGAATTATATTGTTTATACAGGGTACAGGTTGTAATTGAAATTATTGATGTTGGTTATTGATGTATTATGTATGGATTTAAATCATGGTTATTCATGTATTATGTTGAATGCTTTAATGGTTGATAATATATTTTAGTGTTGATAGATTATATTGTTTATACAGGGTACAGGTTGATAATATATATTTTTTTAATGGATTATATGGATTATATGCTTTAATGGTTATTCATGTAATAATTAAAATTGTTTATTTTTTTTAAAAAAAAATAGAAAATTATTTGGCTACCAAATGTTTGGTAGCCAAATAGGTAATCAAAAGTTTTGGCTACTAATAATTTAGTAGCAAAACATAACTCAAAACGTTTTTGCCACCAAATATTTAGTAGCCAAAACATACCTTTTGCCGACTAAACTAAGATTAGTAGCCAAATGTGTACTTTCAGCGACCAATTATTTAGTAGCTAAAAGTGATACCTTTCCCGACCACAACAAGTTAGTAGCCAAAAAGCCTCATTCGCCGACTAATAATTTAGTAGCGGAAACATACCTTTTGCCGACTAAACTAAGATTAGTAGCCAAATGTGTACACTTTCGGCGACCAAAAAAATTTTAGTCGCCAATACTATCGCCGACAGAGTAAAGGCGACGAGCTTAGTGACGAAAAATTTTGGTCGCTAAAACGTTTGGCGACTAAATAAGTGACTTTTGGCTACCAATATTTTGGTAGCTAAAAGTGACATTTCTTGTAGTGAATTTAGTACATTTTCATATTCTTGTGTTTTATTTTTTTTTTTTTTTCAAATATTTTACTTTTTAGGTGCATCTAAGTTATGTGTATCTAGAAAGTAAAAAAAATTACTTAAAATATTTTTAAAAATTCAGTAAAAATAAAAAAAAAAATAAAAAAAAAAACTCAATTTTTAAAAAATCAATCAAAACAAATAAGGTATTATTTTTTAATATGTACTCTGAAAATGAGTCATTGTTAATGTGGCTCCTTTTATTTTAGCAGTCTATCTTGTGACAAACACATTGATGAACCATATTTGCTGCAAAAATGTGGTAAAGGATAGGGTCTCTCTTAATATGTTTTCATTTATGTTGGAATTAAAAAAATATGTTTTCATTTATATTGTGTTTTGATCATAGATTTGAATAAGAATTTGAAAAGAAAAAGAGAAAAAGTTGGTGAAATGTATCTACATCTCTCATTCACATTTCACCTATATTTTTTTTTTCATTCTTTAAATTTCTATCCAAATTCATAACTTTAGACAACATTATATACTCAGCAGTATGTTAGGTTTGTTTTTTATTTTACCTCTTAAATTAGGCTTATCTTGTAATTAATCCTATCTGGTACACCCCCCCCCCCCCCCCCAAAAAAAAAAAAAAAAACTTATTTGATAATCATCCACAACAATGAATTAAAGTTTTAGAGACAAAAATTTGTGGAGAAATTATTTTTTAAGAATAAAATATTTTAATTTTCAAAAGTGTCATTGTTGTATTTTTAGTGACGAAATTTGACATTTAATGATAAATTACTATCATTTTGGGATCAAAAATTGTCTCAAAAAGTAAATCAAAATATTGTCCCTACATTTTTTAGTGACATTTTTAAAAATTGTCGGTAAAAGTTTCTTTTTTGCTTTTTCATGATGCTTTTTTATTGATAACCTTGTAACAATTGAAATTAGCACCCTAATTTTTTTTTAATAAAATTTTTAATTTTGGGACAAAAAAATTTAAAAAATATTTGAGACCCTACAAGAGTTCTCTGAATTTGACCCACAAAGATATATAGTATATGATAGGTGTTAACTTTTAATTTGTCATATATTTAATTATATGGGGTCTCGCTACCTTGCCACATCATTGTAGATAAATTTAGCAGTTTAAATTGTAAATATTTCTCATAAATTAATAACTAAAACTATTTTATGTTGTAGTGATCCGTAAATAATTGCAATCAAATAAATAAATATTCAACCATCTAAAAAATAAATAAATATTCATAATTCACCTACGTAAAATATTGGAGATTTTCATGTGGCTTGAGAGGGAAATATAAAACTTTAGTCTGTGTTTAAAATTTTGATTTGTGGAGGAATTTAGGGAGGAAAAAAACAGGGAAAAAAAATGAAGATTAATTAGGATTTGATTTTTTTTTCTTGTTTTTTATTTTTATTTTTGTTTTTCTAAAAATATATAAAATTTGTCTGACACATTGTTTGTAATACTATTTTTTGACAAATTTTATGCAACAACTCACTTTTTAATAAACACTAAAAATATATTTCTTTTTTGTTAATTTTTAAGGCAACAACCTCACCTCATTCAAATACTTAGGGGGTGGGCATTAATCATTCCGGGTTGGGCTTGGGTCAATCCTAGGCTCAAAAAAAAAAAAGGAAAGTGCCATACTCAAGCCTGGCCCAACCCGGTCCAATATTGGGCTTAAAATTTTCATCCCAAACTTGACCCTTAAAAGAATTTACAATTTGAAGCTCACCCAATAACCCATAAATTAGATAGGTCTTAGTAAGTGTTCCTAATTTTCAAGAAAAATGCTATTAAAATAATAGACACAAGGCATTTTTCATTAATTTAAAACAAATTTTTAAGAAATAATTAATTTTTCACCAATTTTCAAATAATATTTTACAAAAATCTCAATACTGAACGATGCAGACACATGTCAACATTTCCCATAAAAAACAAATGTTACAGACTGGGGGTCAACCCCATGGGGGTACGAAGCAAAATCCACAAACAGAAATGCCTCCGACCCCCAGCTGGGGGTGCTGGGGGTCGTGCGTGTCAAGCCCCAATTGGCCAAAAAAAAAACAAATTTTTTTTTTTTTTTTTTTTTTGTGTTTCAGCGAATCGGGGGCCGCTACCTCACTGGAGGTCAACCCCCAGTGGGGGTATGAAGCAAAGTCCACAAACAGAAATGCCTCCGACCCCCAGCTGGGGGGCTGGGGGGTCGTGCGTGTCAAGCCCCAATTGGCCAAAAAAAAAACAATTTTTTTTTTTTTTTTTTTTTTTTTTTTTTGTTTTCAGCGAATCGGGGGCCGCCACCTCACTGGGTCAACCCCCAGTGGGGTATGAAGCAAAGTCCCAGAACAAAATATTAATGGTCCTGTATTGATGTGGCACAAACATTTACAATAAAACTATTACATCTTAAGTGGAGTCATTTTTTTTATAAATACTAGCCTATTTACCCTACTATGCACGAGATATTATAGATATTTATATTTGTTTTAAATTTTTTTTTAATATATAAATTATATTTTTTAAGATTTTTTATAAATAATTTAACAATCTTATCACTAAACCATAGTGTCTGAGAGAAGTTAAAAATGATACTGCAGTAACTATACACAGATTGTATCTATAATTATTTATATAAGGGGATTTTAAATGCTGATCAGGGGATTTTGACCAAATCAATAAATGCAGGTATGTGGAAAGACATGTGGATTAAAAAAAGTTAATAAATACTGATTAGGAAATTTTGACCAAATTAATAAATGCTGAACTTTTTTTTTTAATAAAAAATTTAGAAAATTCAAATTGAGATAGTGAAACTCCCACAAGTCTTGGGGTTAAAAACCCCATTTTATTTAATATATAGTATAGATTTTTTATCAAACATAAATAAAACTAAATAAATATATATCATACACGCTAAGTACGGCCAAGTTTGGGAAGTCTCAAAAAAGTCAAAAAGTCAAAAAGTTACTCAAAATTAAAAAGTTATCACTATTCACCAAAAGTCAACAATTACGGCTGCACAACCCCAATCAATACTATTTTTCCCTACACATTAATTTATACAATTTTTTAATACACATTTTTTCATAAAAAGTCAAAAAGTTAACCCCATTCATATTTTCAAACTCAACTTTTTAGTCTTAGGCCAAGTTTGGGAAGACTAAATAAGTGCACTTTTTGTCTTTTTGGACAAAAAAATTGAGGTTGAAAATATGGATGTTTGGGTTAACTTTTTGACTTTTTATGGAAAAATGTGTAATAAAAAATTGTGAAAATTGATTTTTAGAGGAAAATTTGAATTGGGAGTTGTACAGCCGTAATTGTTGACTTTTGGTGAATAGTGTTAACTTTTTAACTTTTTGAGTAACTTTTTGACTTTTTGATTATTGGGAGTACCCAAACTTGACCTAAAAAGACAAAAAATACACTTATTTATGACACCCCAAACAACCCTGTATAATAATTAGTCTGAAAAGTGGGCCTACATATTGAAGGGGACATTACACCTCAATGGTGTCAGAAAAATAATTACAAAAAAAATGATAAATATAATAAATATTAATAATTATAATTATAAATTTTTTCATCAATGTGTAATAATTTTTCAAAATTTGTCCTAAACGATAATTTCTCCAATATTAAACCCAACCCAATCCGATTGTATGGACTAAAATATTAATATAAATAAGTCAGTAAAGTAGATTGGGCTATCTCTCCAGCACTTGTTAATATGCTAAAAATGATTATGAAATTTTATTTTATTTATTTATTAAAATTGAATAATTTCGGAATTTATATTCATTCATTATTTGTTAATTAATACTGCTAAACCACTCAAATATGATTAAGTGGAACAAAATTGATTAGGTGGTGGAGTCATAGAAATACTTCATTTTTTCATATTTTGGACATTTAACTCTTTAGATATATGGTATGACAAAAAATAATATATATAATAAAAAGGAAAATGGTGAATTACGCTAATTGTCTCGATAGTTTAGAATTTGTGTCACTTTGATTCTTAATTTTTTAATTGTAATACATTTGATCTTAAATTTTGAATCTTATTTCAAACAAAGACAATAAAAAATGTTTCATTTGCAAATGGTTCATTTCAAGAGTAAGGTCGTCATACAATCTATTTTATTAGTTACTTTATATGTTATTTGAAATGTAATGGCCTTTTTCTAGTAAATAATGTTAGAACTTTCTTGATTATAAAATTCTGTTTGGTTAGTTTCTCAGAATCTATTTCCAAATTTTTTTGTAAGAAACTAAAAATTAAATTAGTGGAAAAAAAATTTAAAACACATCATTTTATATAATTTTATTTTTTGGGTGGGTAGAAAATATTTTTTAAAATAATTTTTTTGATATTTATTTTCGTTAAATTAGTTTCCATTTTTTCAAAAATCAACATGACAACAACTTTGATGTCATTACTTAACCAATCCATTAAATCAAAAAATCTAAAACTAAAAACATTTCATATATTAAATATATCGATTACATTTAAAAGTCTAATAACTATTTATTACATTACAACCATCCAAAAATATTTATTAATAATAAATACAACTGTCGATTACATGATAATCATTCAAGAATATCAATAAAAATAATCATCCATTACATGATCATCATCTAAACACAAACTAAAAATTAATTTGGTAAAAAAATATAAAATATTTATTATTTTTATATAATTTTATCTTTGGTAGGTAGAAATAATTTTTAAACATTCAAAAATAATTATTGACATTTATTTTTGTCAAATTATTTTAATTTTATTAATTGACAACTTTGCACTTGAAATGGAGCAACGGTGTCTTCAATTGTCTTTATTTGGAATGAGATTCAAAATTTATAATCAAATATAATACAATTGAAATATTAGGAATCAAAGTAACATAAATTTCAAATTAAAAGGACTATTAATGTAATTCACCAAAAAAAAAAATTTGAAGTTAAAGAATTGAGATTTGGGTTCACCGTTCGCTCAAGGCATAGCCATGATCACAAATTGTTCTCTTTTTTTTTTCTTTTTTTTTTCTTTCTTTAGGCAAATATTTTCTCAATTTTTTTAGGATAAATTACAATTTGCCTTTTTATGTTTAGTTATTTTTTTACTTTGGTCCTAAAGTTTATTTTCCCACTTATGTCCAAAATAATACAGAAAATAACACATTAATAGTCACGTAACATAAAAAAGTTTATTACTTCACACATCTGAAATAAATCTAAATCCTAATATAATAGTATATATTTTTATGTCATGTAGTTGCTAATGTGACATTTTTTTACCTAATTTTAAATAAAAATTAGTTTATGAGTAAATTGGAAAAAAAAAATTGAAATATTAAAAGTTAAAGTGAGGAGAAAAAACTTCAAAGATCAGAGTAGAAAAATTGGCAAATATAAATAGTATAAAGTATAATTTTTCCAATTTTTTGCCCAAACAAAATTTATGAATAAAAATAAGAAATTACATTTAAGTGGTATAGTGAGAATAAAATTTTATTTTTATGATAGTGTAAGTTTTGAATGTGCATTGTAAAAGTTCTTTCCCGTGTGTGATTCTGATGCAAATTGTTCTTCCATGTAAGAGTTGTACAAAAATTTAATTTAATTTTTTTTTATCTATAGTTTAATTAGTGTGTTTGGTTTCAATTTTTTTGAAAATTATTATTTTTTTATTTTTGCGTATTTTTTTATTTTTAATGAATATTTTTAAAAATTTAAGCATTATTTTTACTTTTTTATATGTACCTTACTTAGATATATCTAAAAAGTAAAATATCTGTGAAAAAATATTTTAAAAAATTAATAAATATACAAAAATATATTAGATTTTTTTTATAAAATTATACTTTTTAAATGTATTTATGTTAGATGTGTCTAAAAATTAAAAAAATTATTTAAAATATTAAAACAATTTAATAAAAACAAAAAAATACCAAAAATAGAAAATTTTGAAAATATTTTCAAAAAATTAAAAACAAACATGTGATTATTTTTTACGTCCCATTCAATTGTAATTGTTTTTTTTCTAAACCTGGAAAAGATGACGAAACCAGATTCGAAGGGAATGACGTTAGGTTTGGTGCGGGATCAGAAAAAAAACAAAGAAGAGAGAGAGAGAGAGCGCATCGGTGTCGCACGCGGAGTGATCTATCTGGTCCCCTACAGAACAACGACCCACCACCATTAATAACCCCCCCAAATCCAACCTCCCTCAGTCTGCCACTAACTGAATAAAAAAAGTTTCCCAAAAACCAAACGAAACTTAAACCAACAAACAAACAAAAGTCTCTCTCCCAACCAATCCCAAAAGAAAAATTGTTTGGAAGAAAGAAAAACCTAAGCCAATGCACATAAAAGGCTAGTACAGTCCCCCAACCCCCTCCACCACCGACTTGCTGACACGTGTGAGCACCACAGCTATTAATTTCTCAACATATACATTTAGGGATGATTTTGAATGATTTAAATAAGTGTACTTTTTGATTTTTTATAAAATATGAGTTGGGTTTGAAATGATTTAATAGAGAGGTGATGTGATTTAAATAGAATAGTAACTTTTTGACTTTTTAATTTTTTTTTAAATTATGACAAACAAAGCCTTAATAAATAATAATAAAATTGTGCATAATTAGCTTAGTAGTTTATGTAATTGTTTTTTGAGATAGTTAGAAGATCAAATATTCAAGATTTGAGTCGATGGAGTAATCATGAGACTGTTTGGTAAAGTTGAACTAAACTAATTATACTTCATTTTAATTTGAGAGTTTTTGCTATATTTCATATTACTTCTATAGTTCATCTCAATGGTCAATTTTATTTATGTACTTCTTATAATTTTAATTTTATACCTAAACTATTTGATTTTAGATCAATTTTACCTCTGTTGTTAGCTAGCATTTATAATCAAATAAAAGTTGCTGACATGATATCGACATTTTGTTTTAAATATTATTTTGCCGGCCAACTATCTCAAAAATATCAATTAGAACTCCAAATTTCATATCGTTTAGCAGTCTAATTGATATTTTGTAGATAGTTTGAGGTTAAAATGAAACTTCAAATGAAGATGGGAGCAAGTGCCGTCTAATTATAGACGGTAGCTGATGGTAGGAGTAAAATTGATCAAAAATTGAATAGTTTAGATGTAAAATTGAAATTATAAGAAATACAGGGGTTAAGTTGATCATCGAGGTATAATTTAGAAGGTAAAATGAAATTTTCTCAAAAGAAAAACAAATAAAAAATGTTTAATTATTATTATTATTTTTGTTTTGGCCACAAATCTCTGATTTAAATTTATAATGGGGCACAGTTGAAGGCACGTAGGACAATGGCAACTGGGGTTCTCGTTTGAGTCTATTAAGGTGAGGTAATTGCGATAATGTTAAGTAAGATTGTGTAAAATATTGTTTAATTTATATTGCTTTATTCGTTAATTACGGTTTAAACTTTAAAATTTATAATCTGCCTTTAAACCGCTCCGCTATAATTAATACATATATATTTTTTAATCTATAATGAAATATCAAAATAAAAATAAGTGTAAGAGAGATTTAAGATGTGAAATTTATTATAAATCAGTAATTATATATATGAAAAATCTAATATAAAATTAGTTTGTGTTATATATATGAAAAATATTATGTAAATTAGTGTTATATAGTATGTAAATGTTTGATAATTAGTTAAAATATTCTTCAATCCCCCAATTCGTCCAAAACCGCTCAAACAACAATTTGCCAATCTATCAATCCCCTAATTCATTGTTCGATTTACAATTTTACTCTCAAACCGCACCGTACACACCCTAATGTTGAGGATCCTTGCTCGTCTAGTCGATGTCGATAATATGGAAGCATTAGCTCTCATTTAGTGTGGTTGAATTTGCTAAGCACTTGGGGCTTCATCGGGTGCTATTTAAAGGGGATTCTTTGAGTGGCAAATGTTGTCTGTTCATCGGAAAGTTATTTTGCTAGCTTTGGCCATATTATACACTCTATTTGAGAATCTCTTTGACACTTTGATGAGAAGATTGTACAGCATGTAAGGCATTAGGGCAACTCGTGGCTTACTCTATCTTGTTCGGATGGCAGTTAATTCTGAATAACTAATGGTTTGAATGGAGGAGGTTCCTCTCTCTTTAATGCAGTTTGTATTCTTTGAGGCCTTCGGGTCACTGGTCTAATGTCTTTCATTTTGACATTTATCAATCTTAAAAAAAGAAAAAAAAAATTTGTGTGTGCTTGGTTTGAGTTTTTTAGATTAAGTTTTTTAAAAATTAATTTTTTTATTTTTCGTATTTTTTTATTTTTAGTGAATATTTATAAAATTTTAAACATTTTTTTTTTACTTTTTTAGATGTACCTTACTTAGATGTATTTAAAATATAAAAATTTGTGAAAAATATTTAAAAAAATTAATAAATATATAAAAATATGAAAAATATACTGAATTCTTATATTTGTTTTTGTATTTTTGGTATTTAGTGAATTTTTAAAAAAAAAATTTTCACAAAATTATACTTTTTATGTGTATTTATGTTAGGTGTGTCTAAAATTTAAAAAAATTATTTAAAATATTAAAAAAATTCAATAAAAAAAAAAAAACATGAAAAATAAGAAAGTAAAATTTTCTGAAAAGTGTTTTTGGAAAACCAAAAACAAGTAAAGTAATTATAATTCAAATTCAATCTTAATTTATTTTGTTTTATTCATCAAAACTATGCGTATAGGTTCGTTTTCATAATGTATTTTTTGAAAATTATTAAAAATTAGTTTGGTTAAAATAAATAAATATTTATATATATATATATATATATATTTTTAAGTTATTAAAATTTATTTTTATAAAAATAAAAAATAATTATATAAAATGACTAGTATTTTAAATTATTATTATTTTTTTGAAATGAATTTATTATTCAGAAAATTAAATGAGATAGTAGTGATTAGCATCATGAATTCTCTACCTCCACTCGCTCACGTGGCGCGTGTTATGACGAATGGTTTGCAAGGTGCGCCTTCACACGGTGAAGTGAAGGGGGGCCACCATGTGAATGTTTTGGCAACAAAATAAATCACGGGCAAAAGTTTCCAAAACTCTTATTTTATTATGGCTTCAACTTGTGTCCAATCAAGATCGGACTGGACGGTAATGTTGAGTTCGTAGAGATTTATTATCGGTCTTATTTTGATAATTTAAATCGTTCAATATGTAAAACTTATCAAGTACTATATACTTGTAAAAAATCATGTTGATCGGATATCGATAGTTATGTGATCAAATCAGTTTTGTATAAAAAAAATGGACGGTGAACAAATTAACAATTGACAAAAAACTATTTTGATCACATAGCTATCGATATCCGATCAACATGATTTTTTTATAAACATAGAGTAATCGACGAGTTTTACACATTGAACAGTTCGGATTATCAAAATGGGACCCGTGGTGGGCTCCCACGGATCCAACAGCACCGTCTAATTCGATCTCGGACTGGACACAAGCTACTCCCTTTTATTATTGTTATCTCTATACACACATATATATATATTATTATATACTATATATTAAGCAAAATGGGTTTTTAACCTCAAGCCTTTGGGAGTTCCAATCTCCCAATCTAAATTTCCTCATTTTTTGATTTAAAAAAAAAAAAAACTTAGCATTTATTAACTTCTCCCAACCCCCAAGTCTTACCCTCATAATAACACTTTAATGCATTAAGAACAAGCATAAAAAAAATTCTTTGAATCTAACACATATGAATTCCTTGAAAAGTCCCAACACATATGATTATTATCCCTCATAATAACACTTTAATGCATTAAGAACAAGCATAAAAAAAAAATTTTAAAAAGTCCAATACATATGATTATTATGAAAATATTAAACTTTAATATAATATAATAAAAAAAGACATTTAATTCCTTAAAAAGTCTAACACATATGATTATTATCAAAATATTAAACTTTAATATAATATAAAAAAGGAAAAAAAAGAAGGCATTTAAAAAAAAAAGAAAAAAAAAAGACATTTAAAAATCGCAATTCACATATATAGATAATTATAAACATAATCCGTACATAGCACGGGTGATATGCTAGTATATATATAAGGAAAACACTGTTTTTAAAAATAATGATTGTGAAAGTTTCAAACGCTCAAACTAATTTTATTATATTAATTTTTAAAGAAATAAAAAAAATTCTATTGATTAGTTTCTTAAATAAAAAATTCCAAAAAAATAGTTGTAATTATCTATAATTTTGAATTTTAAAATTCAAAACAATATGATAAGTCACCCTCACTTTTTCAAAAATAATATTGATCAAAAAAATTAAAAAAAAAATAAAATACACTAATTATCTATGATTTTGAATTTCAAAATAATATGGTAAGCCACCTTCATCCCACTTTCACTTTTTCCAAAAATAATATAAATCTAAAATTTTAAAAACCCAATTAAATTAAAAATTCAATACAATTCTTTCTTTAAAATACTCAATATTTGATCTTTTTTCAACCCGGGTGGATATTAATTCCCCATCCCCATTCCCCTATAATAAATTTTCCCCATTCCCCATGGGTACCACCCTCCCCATTTCTTAATGGGTATGGATTTTCCCAACCCACTTTAATCCCTATTTTATTTTTTATATTTAATGTTAACAACAACTTTTTTTTTTATTTTTTATTTTTTTTATTTATTTTTTATTTTTTAAGATTCACAACAAAGCTAAATATACCTTCAATCTTTTTTTCTTTCTTTTTAAATATATTTAATGTTAACAACCTTTTATTTTATTTTATTTTTAAAGGTTTTAACTAAATATACCTTCAATCTTTTTTCTTTCTTTTTTAATATATTTAATGTTAACAACTTTTTTTTTTATTTTTTTAATTTTTTTTTAAGGTTTACAACAAAAGCTAAATATACATTCAATCTTATTTTATTTTATTTGGTTCAACAACAAAATCAAACACACATTAATTAATTAATTAAAAAGTTTGTTTTATAATAATCAAATATATAATTTTGAGACAATCAAATAAGTTTTAGTAATTGAAAAAAAAAATGTGGAAGAACGTGGAAGATTAAAAAAAAATTACAACCATCTCTCTCTCTCTCACTCTCACTCTCTCCTCTACATGTTATAAAAACTTGATTACAATGTTATAAGAGCCTATTTGAAGAAATAAAATGTGAAAGAACCTGTTTGAAGAAAGTGTTATAAGACCCATACTAAATTGCATCAGGGCATAAACAAGGAATTGTTTGTTGATCTCTTAGCCGCAGACATTTTAGACATTAAACCATCTTTCTCTTAGCAAATTTAAACCATTCATTTTAATTTATCCAAAATCTAATTATACCTTTTAATAAATCTGAACCACTCATTTTAAGATATCTATGCCTTACCATACCCAATTCATCCTCCATCTTCTTTCTTTAGTCCCCCACGAATTTTGTTGTTTGTTACTTTTAAAAAACAAAAATGTTTTTTCAATTAAATTTTTACTAATTTCACAACACCATCACCACTATTCTTACCTTCACTGTCACACTACCATCATCACTGCCGCCATCACCCCACCACTATGTCACAATCTCTACTTTCACCTTCATTCCATCACCACCACCACCACCAAATATAAAAAAAATATATTTTTAATTTTTTTATAAAAAACATTTTTCATTAAAAAATATTTTCTATCTAAATAAATGAAGCATAACATTGGGAAACAAGCTGATTTCAGTTAAATCTGTTCATAACTAAGAAAATTTCTTTTATTTTAAAAAAAAAATTATTTAGCAAGACTTTGTATCCCCTTTTTGTTTTTCTAGCAAATAAATCTTTGTACCCATCCTTTCTAACCAATCACGACTCATGCTTGTTTTGATTCTCTACAATTTCCTTATTTTCAAATACATTCATATATATATATATATATATATATATGTTGTATAAATTGTGTGATAACATAAAATAAATAGATTCATACTCGTTAATTGAAATTTCAGAACAAGCAAACCATTTTGAAAATTACAATACATAACAAAATAAAATAACATAGAAAAGCAAATCAAAACCTGCACTAGACAGTATCCTTAATTTTTTTAAATAAATTTAAAAAATTCTAGATATGCATAAAATTTGACAAGAATAATGTGACAATGTTAATTAATGTGTATTTGATTTATTGTTGAGCCAAATAAAATAAAATAAGATTGAATGTATATTTAGCTTTGGTTGTGAATCTTAAAAAAAAAAAAAAAAAATTGGTTGTGAACCTTAAAAAAAAATTAAAAAAAAAACAAAAAAAAAATTGAATGTATATTTAGTTTGATTGTGAATCTTAAAAATTAAAAAAAAATGGTTGTGAACCTTAAAATAAAAATAATAATAATAATAATAAAAAATTGGATGTATATTTAGCTTTGGTTGTGGATCTTAAAAATAAAAAAAATGAAAATAAAAAAAAAAAATTGGTTGTGAACTTGAAAAAGTAAATAAATAAATAAAAGAAAAAAGATTTAACGTATATTTAGTTTTGGTTGTGAATCTTAAAAAAAAAAAAAAAAAAAAAAAAAACCATATGGGGAAATTAGTGGGTACCCATCCCCAACCCATCCCTTGTGGATATTTAAAGAATATCACTTACCCTACCCATGGATAAGAAAAAAGAGGAAAACCCATGTGTTTGGGTTGGGTCTCCATGGATACCCATAGGGTAGGTTATCCATTGCCATCCCTAGGCCAACTCCTCCCCAAATTTAATGATGCAATGGTTATTCTCTCTCTTTGCCAATAGTCTAAACTTATTTCAAGTTTGTTTGTTTGTGATTTTTTTTTTTTTTTTTTGTAAATTTATATTTTCGTGTGAGTATTTTTTTTTTCTATGACTTTTTTTTTTCCAATATATTTTTTCCAACTAAATTGATAATAAATATATATCTGTTAACTATCTTTATTTTGGGAGTTGATTTGAAGTTTTTTTTTTTTTTTTGGTGGATGTTTGTGTATTTTTTATATTGTTGTTATTATTTCTTTTGATATATGTGAATTGATAATATAGTTATGAGTTTTTTTTTGTTTTATATTTTATTTATAGAATAAGGCGTCTTATATTTTAAAAATTAAAAACATTTAATTGACTTGCTCATCAATAAATAAAATTTTAAATAATGAACACTATTCCATAATTTATGGATTTTAAAAAAAAATTTAACACCTATATATGGAATAAGAAAACCTAAAATCACGCATTTTTTTATTTTTCATTTTTAACTCTCTAAAACTCTAACGATACCTTTTTATTTCCACAACATTGTCATTTTACAAAGATAAAAAACTAGACCGGAGTTGCATAATGGTTCGTGAAGGTAGTGAGTATAGCAACAACCAGGGTAATGATGAGCTCAGTCAGAACATTGTTTGGGTGGATTTTGAAAAGGTAAATATTAAAAGAATAGTAGATCGTTTGGGTGATGAATTGATTTAGAAAATGGTGTGGTTGAGATTAAGTGTGAATTCTACCACATAAAAATTGATTATGGATCATATATTATTTTTTTATATAATTTTGGGTACTTTTGTATAACTATCAAAAATTATTGTGATCACATATTACCTATCATTTGATATATTATTGTTGTATTATCGTAATGAAATTTATAATTAATGTCTATTATCATGCAGTGGTGAGACGTCACATGATAAATAAAAATATATTTTTGCTATTATAACTATTTTCTTTCAAAAATCTTAATAACTCAATAACTATTTTATTTCAAAAATCTTAATAACTTTTCTTTCAAAACATAGGAGGCCAACTTATATGTTTAGGTTGGGATAGTTTAAATAAACTATCAATAACTATTTTCTTTTAGAAATCTTAATAACAAAACATATTTTTGTTTATCATGTGATGTCTCACTACTACATTGATAATAGACATTAATAATAAAATTCATTACGATAATACAACAATAATATATCAAATGATAAATAACCTGTGATCACAATAATTTTTTTATAGTTAAACAAAAGTATCCAAAATTATATATAAAAAATAATATATAATCCATATTCAATTTTTATATGGTAAAATTCACGCTTAATCTCAACTACACATTAGTTTTCTAAATCAATTCATCACCCAGACTATCTACTATTTTTTTAATATTTACCTTTTCAAAATCCACCCAGACTGTAATGCCCCAACCCTTCATATGTCATCGATATTGTCCGCTTTAGGCCACGCCGCACGGATTTGTTCTTCCCAGTGGGTCACCTATCCCAGAACTATTCCAGCCTAAGCACGCTTAACTGGGGAGTTCTGTTAGGGATTTCACCACCTGGGAAAAGGCCTCGATGCTATATAAGGGTCTAGATTTTTACTTTTATAACCCAAGAACTCTCTCTCTATTCTGATGTGGGACGCTGGGACCTTACAATCCACCCTCTTAGGGCTGCATGTCCCCATGCAGTAGCCTGCCAGTTCACAAGTCCGCCCACATGCACCGAGAGACGCCATGGGCCCATACTCGGTACTCTGGAGAGTCGGCTCTGATACCATTTTAATTGTGACGCCCCAATTTTTTTTTTTGGAACATCATAAAATTTAAATAATAAATAACTTGCTAAATAAAAATTTTAACAACTAATTAGGGAAATTTAAATTCTCGCATAGTCAAAGCTTATCAACAAAACAAAATTACGAGTCCGCATACAATATTACAACAACTTTATAACATTCGTAATTACTAATACAAAAGATAATAAAATTTTATTTTCCTAAATTCTTGATTTCAAGTTAGCCATTGTTCTATATTAGCAGTGGCCCCAATTTCTGGCAGATTTAAGGGCCACATAAAATCTTCAATCATTTTTCTAATGACATAAACTACACATGCAAGTCTAAATTCCACAATAATACCATGATTTTAAGACTACCAATATCTTCAAATATTTGATATACAAATCACAAACTATAAATAAAATTCTATCTACAAGTTTAGTCATTTTATCATATGAATACAATCTGAAAATTTCAACAACTAAAAAAAATGAGAGGGTTGAGAGGGTTTTCTTACTTAGTAGTAGGATTGAAATGGAATGATGAAATGATACGAAAATATGTAACTTTCTTGATCCTCTACTCTTCTTGTTTTAACCTTGCTCACAGAATTTCCTTCCGCTTAGTTGAATAAGGAATGTGTACTGTAAGTATAAAGAGAAATAGACTCCTGAGGCTCTCTCTCTCTCTCTCTCTCTCTCTCAAGTCTATTTGTATTTTCCAAATCCAAGAAGCATAATGGAGCCTTATTTCCTATATTGGCATGCAAATAAACAAGTGGCATTCTACTGCCAACCGAAAATGTAATTCTGATATATATATTTGTATATTTGTGTATTTGTGTGGGTTTCTTAAAATTGATACACTAAGATTTTTAACTAAGGTATTTAGTAAGAATAATTATCATGTTGAATCCTTATTAAAATAATTTATAAACAACAAATATTGAACATCCACAAAATTATTATTCTTAGTAATGTCTTTGTTAGTGATTTAATTGGATTAATTTAAAACAAACTTATACACTAATATATATATATATATTAGATAGAGTCTGGGTAAAATTAATTAATTTATTAATTTATTTTCTTTTAAGGATAATTAAATGCGGGTTCTCACAATCTACCTCTCTAAAAAAAAATTTCGTCATCAAAATTAATTCATACCTTTAGTCTCAAAAAGTTGAGGGTAATTAGCACGTATCATATCTTCTCGTTCCCACGCTGACTCCTCCATCCCACGATGTCTCCAAAGAACTCGAACCAATGGTATGGTTTTACCTCGTAATTTCTTCTCTCGACAATCTAAAATTTTGACAAGCTTCTCTTCAAATGTCATATCTTCATCAAGATTAATTTTCTTCCAGTTGATGATATGAGAAGGGTGCGGCTCGTATTCCCGCAGCATATAGATGTGGAAAACATGATGTACTCCAGCCAATTGAGGTGGTAGAGCCAAACGGTATGCCACCTCTCCTACTTTGTCCAAAATTTTGAAAGGCCCAACAAAACGAGGTGACAGCTTTCCCTTCTTTCCGAAGCGAACAACTCCTCGACGAGGTTGTATTTTCAGAAATACATGATCTCCAACTTGAAATGCTAAAGGTCTTCTCCTTTGATCTGCATAACTTTTCTGCCTACTCTGAGCGGTCTCAAGTCTTTGTCTAATTAATTTCACCTTCTCGGTAGTTTCTTGAACTAACTCTGGCCCTAAAAGAGATGCTTCTTCGACTTCTGTCCAATCTATTGGTGATCGACAAGGCCGTCTGTACAAAGCTTCATACGGTGCCATATCAATACTTGCTTGAAAATTGTTATTGTAAGAGAATTCAACTAGTGGTAAGTGTCTCTCCCAACTACCCTTGAAGTCCATCACACAAGCTCGAAGCATGTCTTCTAAAGTCTGAATTGTTTTTTCTGATTGACCGTCAGCTTGAGGGTGAAAAGCTGTACTAAAACACAACTCTATACCCATAGTTTTTTGCAGACTTAGCCAGAATTGTGACGTAAAACGAGAATCACGATTTGACACTATTGAGACTGGTACTCCATGTAACCTAATGATTCCTCGAATAAATAATCGACTTAATGATTCGAGTGTGTCTGCTGGTCCTATTGATAGGAAATGTGCCATCTTAGTTAACTGATCAACCACAACCCAAATGGCATCATGGCCTTGTGGCGACCGGGGTAATCCCGTTACAAAATCCAATGTTATGTGTTCCCATTTCCACTCAGGTATTGGTAAGGGTTGGAGTTTCCCTATTGGCTTTTGATGTTCTTCTTTTACTTGCTGACACGTCAAGCACTTAGATACAAATTGAGCAACGTCTTTCTTCATTCTACTCCACCAATACTGTCGCTTAAGATCCTGGTACATCTTGTTTCCTCCCGGATGAACTGCAAAAACTGAATGGTAAAATTCTTTAAATACTTCTTCTCTCAATTGTTCGATGTTTGGCACAAAAATTCTACCTAAATACCTTAAACTGCCATCTTGATAAAGCGTCCAAACCGGTGAAGATTCCCTGGACACTAATCGTGCGTTGATAAAGTCAGTATCTTGATCAAATCTTTGGGCTTCCAGCACTTTGGTAAGAAGTTGGGGTGTTGTAACTATTGCAAACAACCTAACCTTCCCATTCTGAGTCTCTGGTTGTAACTTAAACTCATTCATAGTACTTACCATTTCCCATTCTTTAATTGATATGTTGGCCATGATCTCCCTTGTCTTTCAACTTCGTGCATCTGCTACAACATTAGTCTTCTCGGGATGATAAGACAAAGTGAATTGGTAATCTTCAAGGTACTCCATCCAGCGTCTCTGCCTCATGTTCAAATCTCTTTGTGTGAATAAGTACTTCAAGCTTTTGTGGTCGGTAAATATTTTAAACTTTTCACCATAAAGGTAATGTCGCCAAGTCTTAAGTGCGTAGACCACAGCCGCCAACTCCAGATTGTGAGTAGGATAATTTTTCTCATGATTCTTCAATTGTCTTGATCCATAAGCTACTACCTTCCCGTTTTGCATTAACACGCCACCTAACCCTTCCTTAGAGGCATCACAATAAACTGTGTACCCAATGTCACGTTCGGGATGATTAGTATAGGAGCGCTTGTCAGTCTCTTCTTGAGTTCTTGAAACGACTGTTCACAAGTTTCGTTCCATTCAAACTTTACTCCTTTTTATGTTAGGCCTGTCATCGACTTGGCTAATTTGGAGAAATCTTGAATGAATCTCCTATAATAACCTGCTAATCCCAAAAAACTACGAATCTCAAATGTATTCTTAGGTTGTTTCTATCCCATTACGGCTTCTACTTTAGCAGGATCCACTGATATTCCCGATTCAGACACAACATGACCTAAGAATTTTACTTCCTTTAACCAAAATTCACATTTGCTAGCTTTAGCATACAATTGGTTCTCCCTTAGAATTTGCAAAATGGTTCTCAGATGTTGCTCGTGATCTTCCTTCGATCGTGAGTATATCAAAATATTGTCAATGAATACTACCACAAATTGGTCCAAATAAGGTGTAAAAATTTTGTTCATTAAACTCATGAATACCCTAGGCGCATTCGTCAAACCAAATGGCATTACCACGAACTCATAGTGGCCATAACCGGTTCGAAACACAATTTTGGGTATATCTTCTTTTTTGACACAAAGTTGGTAATAACCCGACCTAAGGTCAATTTTGGAAAAACATTTTGAACCTCTTAATTGATCGAACAAGTCATCAATTCTTGGTAATGGATATCGATTTTTAATGGTGACTTGATTTAGTTATCGATAATCGATGCACAATCTTAAGGTTCCGTCCTTATTCTTTGCGAATAATGTTGGCACTCCCCATGGAGACGTACTTGGTCTGATGAACTTTTTATTCAACAATTCTTGCAATTGCTCCTCCAATTCTTGAAGTTCAGTTGGCGCCATACGATGTGGTGCTATAGAAATTGGTGAAGTCCTAGGTTGAAGCTCGATCATGAAATCTACATCCCGTTTTGGGGATAATCCCTGTAATTCGTCAAGGAAAATGTCAGCGTACTCGCACACCATACGGGGAAATCCTGGATCCTTTCGATTTTCGTCTTCCAAAATTAAGCTTGCCAACCATCCAGTTAGTTTATCATGCCACCATGACTTGCGACACGTTGGAGTTAGAGAATCATGTCTATCTCCTTTAAATTGAACTTTAGTGCCATTCAGGGAGGATGCTGTCACCGTCTTATGGTAACAATCAATAATGGCTCAATGAACTATTAACCAGTCCATTTTTAGGATGACGTCAAAATCAAACATCTCCATAACTCTTAGATCGCATATCAAATATGAACCGGATAGTTCACAAGATTTACATAGTAGAGTTACTCGGGTTTAACCTCCTAAGGGTGAAGCAACACTCATAGCTATCTCTAATGTTTCGGGCTCCAAACCCAAACTTGACACACATGTAGTGGATATAAAAGAATGCGAAGCTCCGAAATCAAACAATACTTTAACCCAAGAATTTATAAGGATTAACATACCTTGAATTACTGATGGGTTACCAACATCTTCTTCTTCTCGGAAAGCATACATTCTTCCTACTGTCTGTTGGTTAGTCCCTCCTGGTTTCTTTCCATTTCCAGCTCCTTGTGGTTGTGTTCTTGGCGACCTACATTCCTAGAGGCTTGTGGTTGCCCCTTGTTGGTCTGAGTATTTTGAGTGGGCTTAGAACCCTGTCCTAGCTAGCATTTGTTGTATTGTTGTGCCCCTCGTTAATCCATAAAATATTCCCCACCTTGAGGACACTCACTTCAACGATGCCCCTGTTGACCACATCTGAAACACTTTCCTTTCCACTCATTTACAAAGTTTCCTCTTTGCTGGTTTCCTCAATTTTACCTTTGTTGCTGCTGCAACCCTCCGGTATAAGGTGCTGGTGCATGATAGTTTCTGGTGTTGTGGATTGGACCTCCTCCTCGTGGTTGGTTATTGTTCCTTGATTACTAATTTCGAATGCGTTCGGAATCCGCTAATTCTCATTCCATAATTAAAGCTCGATCCACCATTTGAGCATAGGTGGAAAGTTGCACTACGATCAATCTTCCTCTAATGTCTATGTCCAAACCCCATTCAAATCATCTAACTTTATCCTCTTCATTTGCTACTATTGCTAAGCATACCGTGAGAGAGCCTAAAAACGGTTTGTATATTGAGTAACTGACATTTTTCCTTGTTTCAGTTGGAGGAACTCTTAAATCATTTCTTGCCTTAGCGAGTTAGGAAAATACTTTTCCATGAATAAGTCTTCGAATTGTCTCCCAGTTAATGTATCTACTTGTCGAGTACTTCTGATCATTTCCCACCAATGATCTCCTTTCCCTTCCATTTGAAATGCTGCCATAGTCACTCTATCTTCCTCATTTCAGATGTCAAAAGTATCTAGCAACTTCTTAATTTGTCTTAACCAAGCTTCAGCTTCATAGGGGTTTGATCCACCAAGGAATTTGTGGGGATGTAGCTTTTCAAATTTTGCTATCATTTCAGATTTGCTTTGATCTTGGTTTCGAGGTGGTATATTACCTACCATATCAGCAATTGTCCGTATAATTCAAGCAACATCACCATCAGATACTCCATCACCATTACTGTTGTTACTATTTCTTGTTCGTCCAGCCATTCTGCATGATGAGATTTTTAGTAATTTGTGATTTATTCATTTATTTATTATCATTATTATTTTATTATTATTATTATTATTATTATTATTATTATTATATGCAAGGACAGTAATTTAAAAAAAAAAAAAAGAAACTTCATTAATTAGATTAGATAAGCTACAATTAGCAAAATACAAAAATAAAAAAAATAAAAATACAATGGGCAAAAGATAGCCCTTACAAATCTAAGTTAACTTTTACACCAACAATTCTAAACTAGGCAATTTTACATGTAAGCATACAAAACAATTGGTTAGCCTAGTTTGTAACTCCCTTAAGACCTCTAAAACAGCCAAGGAAAGTCTCTCCTCACAAGGACCTTCGCCTCCCACATGGCTTGGAAAAGCCCCATGAATCGCCACAGCACCCTCACGAAGACAACAGTTTCTTGCACATAATGCCCTAGCAACTGCAACGGCTCCTCTCGATAGATCCTTTAGTCTTTGAAGTCCACTGACCCATCTCTCTTCACAATTCTGTTTGGGTCGGGCATGATATACTGAAGCCTCCAAATGTCAAAAAGGTTGTCCATCCTATCGGTGAAGCCATCCAGGAAATGGCCTAACTGATATAACCAGCGAGTCTCTTGCCTTAAAATTTAGACAGGTCCTATGTAGGCACCTACCAAACTCTCAGATTTCCAAGCACAACCTCCTAGGGGATAAATTCTAACATATACGAATGAGCCAATTTACAGCCCATTTCGAACATCCCAATTCTCAAACACGGCCCCTATATCTCCAGTGCTCTCATCAGTATTGCCCTTTACAGATTCCTCTTCGGTGTCCGAATCAATCACAATTATCTCTAGTGGGTTGTATTGTCACGACCTAAACCCGCCCCTAAAAGTTTGGTCCATGACCGGCTTGTACTTAGGCCTCAAAACAAAATTTCAATAATATGCATTCGACAATGGGGCCTAATGCGGAACTAAATAAATTATAGGACGTCCATTGAGCAGTGCTTATATGCCAGGATTTTAAACATACACAATCTATACATATATACATACAAGTCCATGTTATAGGTACATACAAGGAGTTAGTAATCAAAAATTTACATATTACTCAAGGGTTTAACAAAAGCCACCAAAAACTCAACCAAACATGTGACATTAAAGAATCAGACAAAAAGCTTCAATTGTAGAGGCTTAACACAACAGACCCACCAAAAAAAGGCTCCTGAAGTTGACCTAGGGTTGTCCTCCAAGCTGATCACCTACATAAACATATAAAAACAAAGTGAGCAAGACTCAATGAATAATAATAATGTAAAGAGGTTCGAGTGAATATGCATATATCTTGGAGAATATTTATCTAATGTTTACATGTCCCCTTCATCATATTTCAAAACGGCCTCAGGCCTAACATAATACAAAATGGCATCGGGCCCAACATGATACAAAACGGCCTCAGGCCCAACATAATACAAAACGGCCTCAGGCCCAACATAATACAAAACAACCTTAGGTCCATCCCATATAACGGCAATAGAACGACCTTAAGTCCATTTCGTATGCCATTGCTCATACTTGTATCATTGCTCAATCAATCGTTTCCATTCACCTAAATTTATTTAATGTATGTCACACACAAACGAAAATACCTAAATCGTAGGACCATCTATTCCAACTATGCCATTCTCAATCATAATGTATAAACCATAGTATAATTAATCTCAAACGTGCTAAGTACAATCAAGGTACGTAATTCTTAAACAGGAATATACAATAGTATAATTAATCTCGAACGTGCTAAGTACAATCAAGGTACATAATTCGTAAACAGAAATACAGAAATATATATATATGTCGTTACACTATTATTACGTGCAGTGGTTTAGGCGAGTAACGGTCTCTTTCTACAAGTGACTTTGAGTTATATTCGTGACTTCCTCTTCCAATTTCTCAAATCTTCAAGCTTCAAGGTGAGCTCTCTTCTTCTTCCCTCTTTTCTCTTCTTCTTCTTCTCTCTTTTCTCTCTTTCCAGGAGATATTTTTTTTGGTGTTTGGTTGAGAGTAAATAACTTATAAGGCTCCAATATATATAACAACTCTTAGGTATTTATATAGGCCAACCAAATCTAACTTAACGAATTAGACGAAATCAATTTCAATTAAACTATCCGGATGGTTTTGAAAATTTCCATTAGCATTTTATGTACTCAATTTCGGTTTCTGAACTCATTAAAGTCGTTAATTTTAGTTTTAAAGTGTTAACTCTAGGAATTTTAGCCAAATAAAGCTAATTAATTCGTTACGAATCAAATTTTTACAAAACTTCTCATAATATCCTAAAAATCATGCTAATCATAACTGTAAAGTCAATTTTGGTTTATCGCACCTCTAAAGGCCTTAATTTGCAGTCCAAAGGTCACAAGTTCAACAGATTTCTTTATAACCGACAGATATTAATTGAGAAACATGTAATTTACTCACTAAAATATGGAATTTCACATCAAACACATAATCATACATATAATAACACATATAATGAGAGATTAAAATATATGGAAGATATAAGAGAGTCGGGTTATTACATGTACATTGGTGCAATCTCTTCGGGTTTGGGTTCAGGCTCATAGTCTTCTATTGGTGCAATTTCTTCAGGGTCAGACTCAGGCTCATAGTCTTTTACAGGCGATTTCATTTCTTCACTTGGGTCAGAATCTATGTCATAATTCCCTCCCGAATCCTCTTCATTAGAGTTAATATCTGATAACCCTGGCATCCTACAATTAAAAAGGTTCTAACTTAGTTAAGTCACAGAAAATTACAAGTTAACGTGAGGTTTTCTTAAACGTAAAATAAATAAATAAATAAATAAATTGCTACCCATGGCCCAAAGGTTCGAATCTAGGCTTTGATATCATTTGTAATGTCTCAATCCTTCATATGTTATCGATATTGTCCGTTTTGGGTCACGACCACACGGATTTGTTCTTCTCAATGGGTCACCTGTCCCAAAACTACTCCAGTCTAAGCACGCTTAACTGGGGAGTTCTGTTAGCGATTTCACCACCGAGGAAAAGGTTTCAATGCTATATAAGGGTCTAGATTTTTACTTTTATAGCCCATGAACTCTCTCCCCATTCCCGATGTAGGACACTGGGACCTTACACAAACAATGCTCTGGCCGAGCTCATCATCACCCTTGTTGTTGCCATGCTCACCACCTCCACTAACCATTATGCAACTCCGACCTAGTTTTTTATCTTTGTAAATATAAAATGACAATGTTGTGGAAATAAAAAGGTACTGTTAGAGTTTTAAAGAGTTAAAAATGAAAAATAAAAAAATGCGTGATTTTAGGTTTTCTTATTCCATATATGGGTGTTAAATTTTTTTTTTAAATCTATAAATTATGGAATAGTGTTCATTATTTAAAATTTTATTTATTGATGGGAAAGTCAATTAAATGTTTTTAATTTTTTACAAATAAAAAATTTAAAAATTTTGTTTAAGAAATTTAAAAAATGGCCAAATCATAAAGAACAATATAAAACGCCTTATTCTTAAAAAAAAAAAAAAAACTCATAACTATATTATCAATTCACATATATCAAAGAAATAATAACAACAATATAAAAATACACAAACATCCACCAAAAAAAAATTCAAATCAACTCCCAAAATAAGATAGTTAACAGATATATATTTATTATCAATTTAGTTGGAAAAAAATACATTAGAAAAAAAAAGTCATATAGAGAAAAAAAAAATACTCACATGAAAATAAAAATTTACCCAAAAAAAAAATCACAAACAAACAAACTTGAAATAAGTCTGGACTATTTGCAAAGAGAGAGAATAACTATTGTATCATTAAATTTGGGGAGGAGTTGGCCGGGCTGAAAAAAAGATCAAATATTGAGTATTTTAAAGAGAGAATTGTATTGAATTTTTAATTTAATTGGGTTTTTAAAAATTTTATTAATTATTTTCGGAAAAGGTGAGAGTCGGATGAAGGTGGCTTGCCATATTATTTTGAAATTCAAAATCATAGATAATTAGTGTTTTTATTTTTTTTGAATTGTTTTAATCAATATTATTTTTGGAAAGAGTGAGGGAGACTTATCATATTGTTTTGAATTTTAGAATTCAAATTTGTAGATAATTAGAACTTTTTTTATTTGGATTTTTTGACTTAAGGAACTAACCAATAGATTTTTTTTTTTATTTCTTTAAAAATTAACAAATTAACAAAATTAGTTTGAGAGTTTGGAGCTTCCACAATCATTGTTCTTAAAAAAACCATTTCGTTATATATATATTGATAATATATTTATTTACCTTTTTACAATGTTCAAAAAATAATTTATGTTTATTGTTAGTTTTTGTAGATGAGAAGTCAAAAATAAATTTTAAAAACCAAATTCAAGTTATAACTAATTTGAGATTTAAAAGGAAATTTCAAAAGAAATTATAATTATATATAATTTTAAAATATTTTTAAAAAAAATACAGGGAAAAATTGGAACTATAAATTAAATTTAGAAAACACCTAATTCTATGAAAAACTTTAAATGAAAAATTGATCAATTTCAATTTAGGGGAAATTATCAGAAAGTCCCATGTACCAAACTGTTACTCTTTATGGTCCCACATTGAATCTTTTGGATTGGCAAGTCTCTTTTTGCATATTTGGTAGACAGCCAAGTCCCGTTTCAAATTATGTGAGGTGTGGGTAGACGGATTTGCCCTTTTTTGTTATTGGCATGTACGTGTATTGTGGGATTGAGTGAATATTTTGTGGGATACGTTGCTCTATCACGTTTGGTAAGTTGGATCTTATGTTTTGGGGTGTGACAAATTCGTGGGTCGGGCTGAAGGATTATTGTGAGTTAGCAAAGTAGGGTTACGTTGTTTCTCTTGCTGATGATGAGCTGTTGCAGTCGTCAACATTGATTATCATTGCGGTACATCATACGTTTATATGTTTTGGATAGTTAAGATGCCATTTCCCTTCAGAGGACGTGTGTTCATGATCACGTTTGTACATCCTTCACACTATCACGGGGGTTCTACTTATGTTGTCATCGTGGGTTCCGCGGGGGGTTGATGTGGATGTTGTTTTGGTACAATGTAATAATCAGAATACAATTTTTGAACGGTGTTAATGGGTTGGTTATGTTTGTGTGTTTGTTGTTGTGTGGCCATAAACATGTGTTATTTATGGGGTGATGTATCTACCCGTGTTTTTTCCCCTTCCCCCACCGTCTGTGCGGGGTGGGGGGTTTCAGTTTTATTCAGTTCATTAGTGTATCGATTTTGTTTGGTACATTTTTTTTTTTTACATGTATAGCATGTGTTTCACCCATGTCAGTGTCTGTGCTCGTAGGTATGGAAGGGAGTTTGATGTTGCTGTGTTCTTATCGGAACATTAGCGCAGCATACAATCTGCGGGATCATGGCACGTTTGCCGAATTAGTCGATTTTCTGTGTTCCAAGTTCAGTGGGATAGGTCCCCATAATGTGGGATTGTCGTACAAGATTCCAGGGTTAAACAGTTTTACGTTACAAGATGATGTGGATTTGCAAAACCTTGTTACTCTTGCCTGATCGTTCAGGTTGGAACACGTTTGTGTGTTGATTGATTAGCATGGAAGGTTGGATAGCGTACGTGCGTATGGCGAACAACATAATATGCAACCCAACCCGGTTTTCGGAATAATCGTGAATAACCAAGGAGAAAGTGATGACGAGGTTTATTTGTTGCCTGATTTCTGCCCACACAATAATAAAGTATTACTGACTGAATCGTGGGCGCAGGGGTTAACCCACGTCGGGCAATGCTTTGAGGGGGGTGCACACGAATTTCGAATGGTTTTCTGCAAGTATGCCGTGGAGTTGGGTTCAATTTCAGGTATGTTAAGAACGATTCCGTACGGGTAACAGTAGTGTGCTCCATGGTGGAGGATAAGGGATGCACGTGGTCTGTACATGCTTGGGTGTTGAAAGCGAATCAATTTTTCTACCTTCGCAAATGGAACAGTGTGCATAGTTGCGGTGTATCCGTCCGGACATCAAATCATCCAAGGGTGGGATCTGATATGGTTGCTGATATTATGGCAGCTCGTGTTCGGGACAGACCACTCACACGTCCAACTGATGTCGTCTTAGATTTGAAAGATGATTATGGGTTGGACGTCAACTACCGGGTTGCGCGGTTAGGGGTTGAGAAGGCAATGGGGGAATTGTTTGGCGCCCATTCCGTATCGTTCGACCAATTGCATTGGTATCATGAAGCCGTCATGCAATACAATCCTGGGAGTTATGTTGACATCGATTACAATGAACACAACTACCAGGTCCGCCGTTTTTTTATTTCATTCAAAGCATGCATTGATGGGTTTCGTCATTGTCGTCCATTACTTTTCCTGGACGGAACCTTCTTGAAAGGCAAGTTCAAAGGGTTTTTGCTAGCTGCCACTGCGAAGGACGGTAATCAAGGTATGTCCCATTTCATTTAAAAACATTATGCTCACTTACTTCCGTAGTCCCATTTCTATTTGAATGTTCAGACAAGTTCAATTTGTTCTACACCCACTTATTTTTCCATATGCCGAACCAAAACATTGTATGTTATGGTTGTTATATTATACACGCTGATCATGTTGTCATCATTACAATAGGGTTGTTCCCGCTTGCTTATGCCATTGTGGACTTTGAAAACAACACGAATTGGGGTTGGTTCTTACAACATCTCGCCAATGTGGTACCCAGTGATAGGACGCTCACGTTCGTGTCTGATCGAAATGTGGGACTCATGGAAGCAATGCCTACATTTTTTCCCACATCTCACCACACATTCTGCCTCCAACATTTATAGAGAAATCTACGGGACAAACTATGCTATGTGAACAGCATGCATCAGATTGGGCTTGTCAGCAAATTACGTAAGTGTGCATACGCACCCACCATAACAACATTTAATCAAAAGGTCGACGAATTTCAACAATCTAGAAAAGCCATTGCTACGAAATTCCTTGCGGATGCACATCCACAACACTGGGCAAATGCATTTTTCAGGTACGGACATATCCATTACGTAACGTAAATATGAACATACCCAACAACAAACGAGCATGCTTTATTGTTTAATTTGTTTTCCCCTTAGGTTTTGCAGAGGCAGACGATATGGCGAAATGAGCTCCAACGCCGCCGAGTCATTTAACTCTTGGATTTGCGAAGCACGGAATCTACCAATCACCAGAATGGTTGACAGCATCAGAGGTCAGATTATGCGACAAATGGCGAAGAAGAGGGTGTCGGCCCACACATGGACTGGTGCAATTTGTCCCAAAATGGAATCCCGGCTGGAAGAAGCTTACAACAAAAGTCGGGCATGGAAAGTTAGTCAGGCGAATAACGACGTGTACGAGGTCCATTCATACCCATCTGTTATGGTGGACATCGGCAGGTGTACATGTTCGTGTTTCCAATGGCAAATAAATGAGTTTCCATGTGCGCATGCTATTGTTGCAGTGCGAAAAAGCGGGAGAAACCTTGACGACATAGTCGTACCTTGGTACCATGTGTCTGAATACCATTTGACATATGCGCCCACCATCTACCCAATACCAACAGTTGAAAAACCACCATTCAACCCCACCGACTACGTCATTTACCCACCGAACGTCAAACATCCGCCCGGGAGGCCGAAGAAGAAGAGAATACTGTCCAAAGGTGAAAATGTGCAACAAATACGGTGTGTGAGGTGTGATCGTATGGGGAACCACAATAGGAAGACCTGCAAGGAACCTATTTAGTCGTAATCCCAATATGTCGATATCCTAATTTATATTAGTACGTTTTAAGTGGTTGTGTACTTCGTGCATACCATTAAATAAGAATGTGTTAATCACATACAGTTCAGTACTTAAATAAGTTATTACATCAATGTTTTGTTCGCCTATAAGTACAATTGGGTTAGAAATTTTGTTATGTTCTATCCGTTATGCAAATATAATTGCGTACCCTTGCTTAAGCCGTATTTTAATTTTATCATAGTTTTGTTTTCACCACATGAATGCGTACCATGGCTACAAGTACTATGCGTGTACGTTCAATACAGCTATTCGTGCACTGTGTTAGTTTACTTACGAATAACCGTACACACAAAGACAACATAATGAAACTTGTGGAAAACCGTCTTTATTTACAGTTAACGACGTTGTCCCACATCACTTACCACATACCAATACTCATAAAAATGACACTGTGACATGCAACTGCACACATAAGGTACACACCTCGCACCTCAGCCAATTACACCGCCAAATTCTGCCATCATAATGTGTTACGCACGAGTGTTCATGCACTGGTAGACCCTCGTGGCACACTCAACTTTGTACCACTACATGAACCGCTATAATGCAAAGACACACAATTGTGTACGTTACGTACAATGTATGTCCCACGTTAAAACGTTGCCTCCCTCACCTTACTTAACATGTACTAAACCACCCGTTTACACCACGCTCGCTCACGTCCACATCACTAACATCTCAAAAAATTCATTACAATTTACCTACCACATACTGAACGTTGTACTACATACACACTGACACACATAACAACCTTTTGCATCACACTAACACACTGCCATACATATTGTTCACCCCTGTAACACATACACACCGAACTGTTGTTCATGCACCACAATGGACTGGAACGTGTGCCTTATTTTAAGTAGTAAACCGATGTCACTCTGAGTGGGTTGACACATTTTCCATCAACCAGTAACATTAGACACGAATGAATGTCCCAATGCATAAGTCAGGGAAAACAACCAAACAACATACTTGCGAACAACCACATCGATCATCACAATACGCATATATTTCAAAGCCTTGCAACCAAAAAAAATCATAATATTTTCCAAAAAATATGCCAGATAACGACAGTAAAAATGCTGTACACGCACATGGCACGTTAATTCAAGACAAACCATTCAACACACTAACCTAACAATCTGAACAACCATAATCTGTGCTAATAATATAATGGGCATAACAAAAAAGGTAAATATTTGCGCATCATAGCGCACACAATCTGAAAAACCCATATTCGTTGCTAATATTATAACCAAATATTCATATGTGCACCCCTACACACCCTGAACGTTACCCAAAAACGCATCCGATGTACGTACCCTCAATCAGGCCAGATCGTTCTTCAATCCATGCAGCGGGTCATTCACAAGACTTCACCATGATCGCCCGCAACACACTGCAGTTGCCCCATGCAGTGATTTCCTAACGTCCACATGGCCACATACTGGCGCATCACAGCACACACAATGATAGCACAATCAAGCCTGCCCAATAATATCACATCACATGTTATTAATGTCGTAAGTATAAATTAAGACAATTCATTTTCTGTACCAGGTTATGTCGTGGGGAAAATAAAAACGTGCTTACGATTCGGGACGTTGTTGGGGATAGTCCACCACTAATTCTAACGGCGGATCATACTCTTGAGTATCAATTGAGTCATTTCCCATGGTCTGCCTCTGCACCTCTGACACAATGTTTTTCTACATCAACGCATACATACGTCAGCCAACACAGTTTTCATGTGGACACACACTCCCATACATTTTAACATGTACAAATCTTACCAGGGAAAGTGCCTCAATATAGTGTACGTCCACAATTCCGCTCCTCATCCTCATCCTCATCGAGTTAAAATGCTTCCAACTCCTATCCTCAGTGTCGTACACGACCAGCGTCCAGTGTAAGTCTTTGCAAATTGGGAAATGTACGTAATGGAAGAGCTTTGCTGCATGCAGGTTGTCCAGCACATACCTATTCCTTGACCGTACATTGTTGTTCTTCATCATGTCCTGCATCACCATGCGAACAAGTTACACATTATGACATCCCATAACCAAACATAGCATTTACAGCCACAAACTTACTAGACATATACTAGTGAAGAAATAAGATTTGTCTGGAGCATCAACGCCCTCATTTATCCTCTCCTGCTCAGCATTTAGCAGCACAGCGTATGCGTCGATTACCTGTGACATTTGTACATGTTGGATTCTTGTATGGTTGGGAAAAAAAAACAAAAAACACATTGCATAAATACCCATCTACGCGACTTACATTCCCCCGTATCTCAGATTGGCGCACAAGGGATTTCACATCGGTGAAATACACAGCAACACCATGACCATGCCCGTCCCACATCACAGCCCTACATACAATCCACAACACACGTCATCCAATTATCATATGGCAGTAGTAACGCTAAACCAAAATAATTTGTTTGTACATACCTATCACCATCTCTATTATATGCGTCGGTGATCTTCTTTTTCTCTGCAGCTGTCATCATTTTCCACACGATGTGTCTGTTGTTAATGTCAAAGCCTAACTTCTTCTTCGCTTGGACGTCAACATCATCCACATCAATTACATCCGTGCACCCACCATTTATGGCATTGCAGTCTACGTTACTCGTGATTGAAGGAACATGCACCATGTTCGATGTGCTCGCCCGCCCACTCAACCCCCGTCAGTGTTAACCCCTTTCTCACTTTGCATTTTACATCCCACACAAACGAATTTTTCACAACATTCAACCTACCACCTTCTGCCATGTTTGGACTAATAACCACCACCTCTGTTCCAACCATTACACCATGTTGTATTTCACTGACACCGTTTGTTTGTTCTCTTACCGGCGTGACATCCCAAACCGGAACTGCATCCCCAGTTACTGCAAACACTCTGTTAGGGGTGGTATTGTTTGTTAGGTCTGTAACATGTTCGTTCCCACTCAACCCATATTTCACACCTACATCCACATCTACACCACGGAATGCTTGTGTCACGTTATGCACTTCGTGCTCAGCAAGTTGCTCCTCCAAAACATTTACTACCCTTTTCAATTCAACATTTTCAGTGGTGAGTTTCTTCACCTCGTTGTCCTTAGCTTGCATCAAGCTACCAAATCCTCCAACAAGATGCAATGTTTGCACCTCATTCGCCTGCCTCAGTCTGTCAACTTCTGCACGTAACTCTGAAATCACACCGTCTTTCTCGTTGATTTCCAGTTCAAACACTGCAATCTTCTGTGTAGCGTGGCAAACGTGTGGCCCCACGTCCATTACGTGCTTTCCTGCGTTTCATGTAACGTTTTGCTTAGTGTCCGAAAATGGACTGAAGTTGAACCATGTTCCACATTTCTACCATAAATTCCTCCATCACCACCCATCACATTACCTTCCAGACCCATATCAACAAAATCATCCTCATGTACACTACCACCGAATTCCTCAACCGCATTCTCACACTCCTAGCGCAATTTACCCCATTCACCTTCAAAATCTTAACCTCATGGTAATCAATCGTCCAGCTGTCACCTGTAAACACCACATAAAAAATGCATGAACAATTTTCAAACGATGTCTCGTATAATTATACACAAAATACCGTTACTGTATGTATCATTCAATCATAACTACCATTTACAATTACCTCAAAATCCACATGCCCTGATAGATTCACCCCACGTGCAGCTGTTACTAACGTGTAACATCTCACTTGAGAAACCTGGGGAACGCGGCTGCGGATATGGGCGATATGATCGTTGAATGTTCACACAGCCAATACTGTACCCCACATCACACACAACAAATAATAACGTCCAAATTAGCTACATGAATACACCACATATAACATAAATAAATCGCGTGCAATTAATGACACAACCAACAAATAAATTATAAGCGTACCATCAATGCAACGATACATCAGGTTACTTTTTCAGGTGTTCGATAGAAGTCCCTCACCGAACTCATCAACGAGCTACGGATTGCACCCATCCAATCGTATGTTTTCATTACATCCAAATTATCTACATATCGGATTAGCGCCCAGCTGATTGTTTCCCCAGAATTTGAGAAGAATAATTTCCCACAAGCATATAAGCAAAGCAACTTCGCGGTGTCTTCCATATCACAAGCAGTACTGCCCTCCGCAGCTTCGACTAGTAGGGTCCGTATCAGTTTTGAGGTTATACGACTAGTGTTACGACACCTACGTTGTACGAAGTCGGACGGTGGCTTAGGTCGGGGGGTCAAATCAAGGCAACCAACCCCACATTGAATCCCAAATATTAACTTGATGTCATGATCGCTTACAGGCTTCGTCCTCCAACGCGAAACGTCCCGTTGCGTGCATTGTACGCCCGAATGATATTTACCACCAGGTCGTCCCTATTGCGGAACTCCGCGTGGTCAAGTTGATTTATCAAAATTGCTTCAAACATCAACCAGAACGGTGTTTTTTTAAGGTGGACAAGGTGTCCGTCTCGCAAATTCAGTGTGTACACCAACTTCACAATGCCTGCAATATTCGACCGGAAGTTGAGCCTCGTACGGTTACGCTTCGGTGTGACACTTGGACGATTAACAATTTTTGTCTGTTTGAACAGGATCTGTCCTTGCCTACATACCCCAAGTTTGTTTACCATTGTTTCGCTGGCTGCATCTTGACGTTTACGCTCACATGAACGCGTCCATGGACTGTTTGTCCTCCTAACCCCTGCATTTCGAACATCAAATCAAATATCAGTTTCGTAAGTCGAACGTTCCAAACACAATCTCTTAGAAACTACATTACAAGACTATAACATGTCAACACCATATGTTACAATGTAAACGTATGCACAACAACACACACACAGTTGACAACAAAACAAGGCAGGGGATGTACGTGATTTAAATCGATATACACGGTAAACAACAAAAAGACTCATCACAGTAACTAGACTTATTAAAACACAACATTTGAGTAACCACGTCCCACCAACAACAAGAACAAAATTAAGACATTGTCACATAACATTTTATATTAAAGTTTGACTTTTTAATGTATGCAAAGTACATATCAAACAGTTATAACGGAATGAACATACCAACATCCACCCCACGTAACACACCGTAATTTAAAAATGGCCACATGCAAATCATGGCGAAAACCCACGAAAATATGTCTGTCACATCAGTATGAATTTAGATGCGTGACAGCACGCGCGTACCGTTTCACCCAACGTAACATTGAGAGTCACACAAAGCCATACATGGATGCCACACAAACATTTCACAGACAAGATGACATATTAATGTGACCACATCAAACTACATGGATGCCCCACAAATATACACACTACATTATTAACACACCCCACCACACTCAGCATTTTAATGGGAAATTCAATTGGTCTCCATGTAAGCGACACCACACACCAACCCACCAAAACAACCACGCACTACAACCTACTGATTCGACCAACATAATAAACACTAACACACGTCATATGCAACCAATATCAACAACCAACAAGGTGGATTCCAGTCATCGTCGATGAGTGTGAATAAGTTTTGTAAACAAGAAACGAATCATAAATTCTGTAAACAAAATTAGGTAATTACGTTTACCAGTCATCGTCGATGAGTGTGAATAAGATATTCCTCCGACGTAATCTTCCCCTAAACGTCGTAAGGTCGTCACGTCGCACCACTCTTTAGGGTTTTATCCCAAACCAAAACTGCAGAAACAACACAGGGAATGCAGATGCAACGTTTTGAATCACCAAATCTTTGGAAAGCCACACCAAATCTCCACCGTGGGAACTGATTGACGGAATTTGAATTTTGAACCACCGATTCTCAACCCTTAATTTTAGGGCTAGATTTATTTACCTACCAATTAGGTGGTGTTTCCAAATTGGGGATTTCAAACGTTAAAGGGGCGGGGCACCGTGGGTCTTGTTTGCATATGTTAAAGTCTCACAACGTGACACCCACCCACATTCATCCGTTACATTACACACTGTCAAACCCCCATACACACTATACTCGATGGTATTATAGTCATTCAATGTACATGAGGACCAAGTGGTGCATAAGAAAGCATTTAGGACCATCCGGACCATAAGTTCAAAAAAGGGGATTTACCAGTCAATTCCCCTTGAATTTATAATTATTAAATCTTTTTAATACGTCATTAATTTTTTATTCAGGTTCTAGCCTGATCTAATCTTAAATAGTTTTTCAAATATAAATATATCTTAATATTGATACAATCAATATTAGACATATTTTAAAAAGGATAAATTATATCGATAATCCCCGCATTTTGTCTCTTGTGTCAATTTGATCTCTGTAATTTCAATTAGTTTGATTTTTATCCCTAATTTTAGATTTTGTATTAATTTGGTCCAATTGATAATGCCGGTTAAGATTTTTGAAAAAAAAATAGTTATTGAGTTGGTTGAGATTAGCTTATTGAGTTGAACAATTTTATAATTTTGGCTATAAAAGTATAACAGATGCTACTCATGTGTGTATTTTCAATAAATAAAAAAAAAAAACTAGCAATTATAACAATTGGACCAAATTGAGACAAAATTATAAATTTAGGATCAAAATTAAGCAAATTAAAATTGCCAGGACAAAAATAACACAAGAGTTAAAATATAGGGATTACCAATGTAATTTATCCTTTTAAGAATAAGTACATAATTTCTTAATTAATTTTGAAATTGTTAAAAAATATACCAAACAAATATGTACATGTTTTCTATTTTTGCTATAATTTTTTTCAAAAAATATATTTACTAATTAAAACTTAAATAAATAGGTAGGTCTATTAACTCATGGATTGGACATGAACTAGGCCATTCTCTAAGGACTAGGCTTAAATCAAGAATTATTGGCAAAAAAAACCGACTTGATATAAATTTTCTTGGCTACTTTTTAGTGTTTAATCTAATATTAGAATATCCAAATTAGTTCATATCAGTCACAAACTAATAAACTATGATATAATTTAAATATAAAATTTAAATTTATTAAGATTAGAATATGACCTACAATTTAGGGTGGCTTTATCTTAAATAATTTTTTTATACATAAATATATATATATATATATAACTATTCATTTAATTGTTTTAAACATAAATATATAGTTTTTTTTTTTAAACTATAGTTCAAAATTTTTAATAAATATGCATAAAACAAGCCATATTTCTTATTTTTATTATTAAAAAAATATTTACAAATATTTATTTACTAATTTAATAAATAGATAGGTCAAATGATTCATATAAGTTGGAAATAGAACAAGACAATTTTTAAGGATTAGGTGAAGGACAAGTTGACGTAAATTTAATGTTAAGCCCAAATTTAATATCACAAGTAAATCCCAATTCATTTTTACGTAAATCTTATAACATAAGACAAATTATAATTTTTAGACTTCACAAAACATGAAAAAATTACTATATTTACTACTATCATATGATAAATTAAATTTACAAAACTTACATGACGAAATGTATTTATATTTATCATAAATATAATTTTTGTGATTTATTTTTAATTTTTATCACTTAAATTATGACATATATTTGTTATTAAGAACTTAGAGCACACAATTAATGACATAAGAATAAATAATAAAAAAAAATCTTATATTTAACTGTGATAAAAATGAATAAAATTTAATTATTTCTAAATCATTTTTGCTAAATATTGTAGATAAAATTTTAGATTATTATTTAATTTTAAAAATTAATTTTTGATTATTTATTTATACCGGTGCTATGCTAGTTTAAAAATAAATAAAAGGGAAAATTACAAAAAAATCCCAGGGTTTAGCGCCTTTTTCAATTTAAACCCTAGGTTTCCAATTTGGACAATTTGTACCCCACCATTCCACCCATGTTGCAATCTGATCCCCCCGTCCATCTCCATCTCTATTAGTTAATGGAAGACTGATTTGGGCACCAAAATTGCCTTAATCTTCACGATTTAGGGCAAAAGACACCCCTCCATTGCAATTTAGGGCTCCATGTGTAGACACCCCATTTTTTACGGCTCTTTAAGACTTGAATATTCTTGTAGGTGCATCCGATGACGAGTCTAATTGCTCGCCGAACGCTCAAAGTCTCTAGCGAAATGCCCTAGCTTTGAGCATTTCAAACCCTGCATCCATTTTGTCTCATCTTTGGACCATGCCTGGGTCTTTTCAGCTTGAAGTTTCTAATGGCCAGCCGACCATCCTTGGAGGCTGCCGGCCACCACTTTTCCTTTGTCGGCCATTGATGTGCATTGCCTGCCATTAATGAAGCCTTGCTGGCCACCACTGATGGTCGGCCGACCATCATTGATTGCTGCAGATATTTTGTGATATTTTGTGCCAGCTGTTTGCACATTCATGTATCTTCCTACATGTTTGTGAGGGAAATTTGTGTTTTCTATATATAAGACACCTCTCTCTCATGTGTAGGGGTTAGAAAAATTTGAGGCATAAAATTTTTTTTTCTCTCTTTCTCTCTCTCTCTCTCTCTTACAATTTTGTGCCTAAATGCTTGTTTTTTCTACACTTGTACATACATTACCTTAACCAAAGTTGATAGTCTTTGAGCTGAGGTAACTTGGGACCTTCTTTGAGCTCTAGAAGGTGGTTTTAGCTTGGTTTTGTGCCTAGAATTGCCCTTTGCTTCAAGAGGTAGTTTACTTGCCTTGTTTACTTTGTTTTGCAAGCTTGTTTTACCATCTTTTTTACTATTTTGGGGCTGGTTTTGAACTGTAAAAAGCTCTGTTTTTGTGGCTTAAAAATGGTGGTTTGATCCCTTTTTAGTTAGGGGGTGGTTCACCCTTCTTGTTTCTTTGTGTGTAAAGTTTTTGTGCCTTTATTCATCACTTTAAAACCAAATTTTTTGGGCCTTTTAACGACTGAATTTCAAAGGCTTTTCAGTGGTAAAAAACTCATTTTGAAGTCCAAAATTGGAGGGGTTAGCCTCCATTCCTTGTGTCTTGTTTGCATGCCTAGTTAGCCTCATGTATTAGCTTAATGTTTTAGCTTCTTGTGGCTCAAGTCTAGCATGTTTTAGGCTCTATTTTGACTTGTTTTAGCACTGTTTTAGGCTGGTTAAGTCTTTTGAGTCTTGTTTTGCATAGTTGTAGTGTAAGTTCCTTGCACTAGTTTGATGTTTTAAGGCTTTAACCACCATTGGTTTGAGTTGGTTGCATGTTTTAGTGCTTTTATCACTCATTTCCAGCACTTAATCATCTCTACAACCTCCCTCTTTCTTGATTTTATTTTTTTTGAAAGTGGTTTAAACCATTTGTTTGTTTAAAGCATGAAATTAAGGTGTTTATGCTTAATGGTTTAATCCCTTTTGGGTTCATTACCAATGGCATGAGGTCTCTTTCATACCTAAAACAACCTTTGGTTTAAGCCTTTTTTCATTAGAGAACACTCACCAATGGACTTAATGAATTAAGGAATGATTTGGTAATTAAAATGAGTAAACAAAATTGGCAACTAAAAGAGGCAAGATAAGCATTCTTTTGTGTTGCATTGCATGTGTTCAAATCGAATGATAATTTGAACACAAGGTAAATGGGACCTTTCATACTCAAAAGTGATGAAATGTGCCATTTTCCTAGGTCTCCATTGCCCTTGATCATGCATGATAGGGCGATGGTAATTTTGGTCTCATTTTGCATTTATTAAACTTGCACAATTGGTTTATTAAGCCATCATGCAAAATCACACAGAGAAAGACGTCGGCCAAGATGGCGACACATCAAAGAAAGCCGACCAGGGCAGGTACTATAACGAAGACAACCTCCAGACCTGGAAAGACAGATGTCTAAGGAGGGATGAAGAAGTAAAGGAGATGGCAAACAAGTTGGCAGACCTTCAATCGGTCGTCAACTTCATGATGCAAAATAATGTTATGCAGCCGCCATACCCGCTACAGGACACGCCGATGCCAGCAGCAAACGCCCAGAAGAAGGGGCAGAAAGTAATCTCCGAAGCCCCTCAGCACACGAGGAGTGGAAGGCACTCTCACCGACCTTCTAGGGAAGTCAGAGAAGAGCCGAGAAGAGAAGAGTCCCGAAGGACACATCACGCGAAGGAAGCAAACCCCAAAGAACGTCGACATGTTCAGGGGCAGGTATTGTGTTTCGATGCATCCAACAGGAAGGATCAAAAAGGGGCCACCATGACGAGAGCAGTGCGCCGAAAAGGCTGAAGTCCAAAGATAGCCGGGCTGCAGGGAGAAGTAAAGAAGACTTGAGAGATTACCTCAAGAGGAAGCGAGAAAATGCCGAAGTCGAAGTAACCTCCCCGGATAAACCGAGGACACCATTCTCGGTGGAATTGGACAAATTCGCCGCGAAAAGATTCAGTATGCCGAGGTTCCAAATATATGATGGTAAGTCAGACCCTAACTTCCATGTTGGATTATTTTTGAATTCAATGGCATTATATAGTGGGAACGAGCCGTTGCTCTGCAAAGTGTTCCCTTCATCCTTCGGGGAGATTGCATCAGATTGGTTCCACAAATTACCAAAGGGGAGTGTGAAGACTTGGGAAGGCCTGGCCGAGATGTTTGTGGCCAGGTTCATAACAAACAAACTGCAGCCATTGAGGGTGGATGCATTGATGGCTTTAAAGATCGGCAAAGATGAAAGCCTTAGGGCCTATGCAAAAAGGTACTACGAAGTGTTCAATCGAATACCTGAATGCAACCAGGAGGTGGCGGTCGTGTCTTTCAAGAACGGCCTGAAGGATGACTGTCCACTGCGGAAGTCTTTGGCAAAGACACTGCCAAAGAGCATGGAAGAGCTCATGGCGAGAATCGAGAAGTATGCCAGAGCCGAGGAAGATACATCGGGGAATAAGGAGACAAAGCCAGAAAAAGGCAACGGCTCGCCGAAGCGAGGCCGAGGTAACAATGGACCCAACAAACAAGAGACAGATTTGAGGGCTAAGCAGGCAGTGACAACGGTGTTCCGAATTCCGGTCCACAAAGTCCTTGACCAAATTCGAAATCAGCCCTACTTCAGAACGCCAGCAAGGGCACCAGGAGAATTTATGGGCAGAAACCTTGGTAGGCGTTGTGCTTACCACAATGAGGAGGGGCACCCAACTCAGGGTTGCAGAGCCCTTAAAGCACATTTAGAAGATCTTGTAAGGCAAGGCCATCTGAGAGACCTTGTGGATGAGGCCAAAACAAGGGAAGAACAGGCACGATTGCCTCAAGCACCAGCAGCCCCGCCTCCCCCAGCGCAGCAACCACAGGCAGGCGGACCTCGGGTGGTTAATGTGATCCACTCAAAGGTGAACGAAAACGACATACAGAACAGAGGGTAAAACACCTACAGCACGTCAACCAGGTCGGATTGAAAAGACCTCGGCCTGAAGAGTGCCAAGGACCAATGATAGCCTTCACAGAAGCCGACCTAGATATGGTCCAGCACCCGCACAATGATGCCTTGGTAGTATCCCTCCAGGTTGGGGAGTGCCAAGTGAAACGCATCTTGATTGATCAAGGCAGCTCCTGCGACATCATGTATGTCAGATGTTACAAGGAACTAGGCCTTCACCCTGATGACATGGAGCAGTCAAACGGCCCGATGGTCGGCTTCAATGGAACGCCGACATGGCCATTGGGCGCAACAAGCTTGGAGATACAGGCCGGCACGAAAAAGATCAAGACAGAATTCATTGTGATTGACACGCCCTCGCCTTACAACATTATCTTAGGGAGGCCGTGGTTGCATGCAATGGGGGCAGTTCCCTCAACATTGCATCAACTGCTACGATTCCCAACAGAACATGGGATTGAGGAAGTAAGAGGAGATCAGTTGCAGGCAAAAAATTGCTCCATGGCAGCAATGAAATTAACCTGCAGCATTCAGGAACCAGAGAAGGCAGAAGTTGAAGAAGAGGACATGAAGGTCCTAGACGATGTCGGCAAGGAGCCGGCCGAGAAAAGTGAAGAAGCACTGAAGAAAATCCTCGTCCAGGAGGGCGATGAGGAACGCTTCTTTCTTCTCGGCACAGGATTAGCCGAAGAAGAGGAAAGAGAGCTGGAAGCCTTTTTGAGAAAAAATATTGAAGTGTTCGCCTGGACACCTTATGAAATGCCTGGCATTGACCCCGAGGTCACATGTCACAGACTCAACGTTGATAGGTCGGCCAAACCTGTAATACAACGGGCCAGAAGACCGACGTTGATGCACGTCGAAGCAGTGGAGGAGGAAGTAGACAGACTTCTGGAGGCCAGGGCCATCAGAGAAGCCAATTACCCGACATGGCTGTCAAACACCGTGGTAGTGAAGAAGAAGAATGGCAAGTGGAGGGTCTGCGTAGATTTTACAAACTTGAACAAAGCTTGTCCCAAAGACAGCTTTCCTCTACCAAAGATCGACCAGTTGGTGGACGCCACATCTGGACATGGAAGGATGAGCTTCTTGGATGCTTATAGGGGGTATCACCAGATAGCCATGTACCCCCGGATGAGGAGAAGACAGCGTTTATCACCCCAAAAGGACTGTATTGTTACAGAGTTATGCCTTTTGGGTTGAAAAACGCAGGAGCAACTTACCAAAGGCTGGTAACCAAGATGTTCAAACACTTGATTGGCCGAACAGTAGAAGTCTACATCGATGACATGGTCGTGAAGACCAAGGAACCAAAGGATCATCTTGCTGACCTAAGAGAGGTCTTTGACATACTCAAAACATATCGGCTCCGACTCAACGCATCGAAGTGCGCGTTTGGAGTCGGATCCGGTAAGTTCTTGGGATACTTAGTGACTAGAAGGGGCATTGAAGCCAGCCCAGATCAGATCAAGGCCATCCTGGAATTACAGAGTCCGACATCGGCGAAACAGGTTCAGATGCTTACTGGAAGGGCCAGCCCTAAACAGGTTCATAAGCCGAAGTTCGGACAAATGTAAACCTTTTTTCAATCTGGTGAAAAAGGCCACGGATTTTCTATGGACTGAGGAATGTGAGGCCGCTTTGGCCGACCTAAAGAAATATCTTACCACGGCTCCAGTCCTCTCAACACCTGAACCTGGGGAGGAACTGTTTTTATACTTAGCAGTTTCGGAGCACGCAGTAAGTGCTGTGATAATCCGAGAAGAGAAGGGAGAGCAGAAGGCTGTTTACTATGTCAGTAAAACCTTGGCTGATGCAGAAACAAGGTATCTACCACTGGAGAAATTAATGCTGGCCTTGGTAATGGCTTCAAAGAAGCTAAACCATTACTTTCAGGCTCACAAGATTGTGGTACTAACAGAGCACCCATTGAAATCCTTGTTGCAACAAGGAGATTTAACTGGAGAATAGCAAGATGGGCCGTAACTTTGGGCCAATATGACCTGGAGTTCAGGCCGAGAACAGCAATTAAGGGCCAAGTCTTGGCCGACTTCGTGGCCGAGTTCTCGCCAGAATACATCGAACATCGGGCTCCGTTGAGCCGAGATAAAGGATGTCCAAACAAGGAAGGAGAAGCCCAGCCAAAGGCTAAAGAACCAAGGAAGGAAAAACTCAGACCCTGCAGCATTTACATCGGCGACTCCTTTCAACTTTTTGTTGATGGGAGCTCAAACCGGCAGGGGGCAGGGGCAGGAGTAGTGTTGATATCCCCGACGGAGAGATATTGGAGCAGTCCATTCGACTGGGGTTCAAAGCCTCGAACAATGAGGCGGAATATGAAGCATTGATTGCTGGACTGAAGCTGGCAGTAGCAGCAGAAGCAGATGAGGTAATAGTTTTTTGTGATTCACAACTTATAGTGAATCAAACTACAGGAGAGTTTGCAGCCCGAGATGAAAGGATGTCGGCATACGCAAAAGAAGTCATCAGGCTGGCAGCCTTGTTTGAAAACTGCCGACTTCTTCAAGTTAGCCGAGATGATAACAGCCACGCCGACGCGTTGGCCAATTTAGCAAGTTCAATGCAAACCGGAAAGACGAGGACAATAATGATCGATTACCTATCGGGCCCGAGCATAGAGCCACCGAACACAATGCAAGAGGCATTATGTGTGGACATGGGACCAAGCTGGATGGATGCAATTGTTGCATTCCTGAAAGAGGGAAAGCTGCCAGAAGAACGAAAGGAGGCACACAAGGTCAGATTGAAGTCGGCAAGATTCAGTCTGACAGCAGAAGGACATCTCTACAGAAGATCCTTCACTGGACCTCTTTTAAGGTGTGTACACCCTCTTCAGGTTGAAGACTTTTTATATGAAATTCATGAAGGAGTTTGTGGAAGCCACGCAGGGGGCAGATCATTAGCTCACAGGGCCATTACCCAGGGGTATTGGTGGCCCTATATGCAAAAAGATTCAGAGGCCTATGTGAAGAAGTGTGAACAATGCCAGAGGTTTGCACCTTTGATACATCAGCCAGCTGCTGACCTGAACCCGGTTTCCAGCCCTTGGCCATTTGCCCAATGGGGCATGGATCTCGTTGGACAATTGCCCCAAGCAACTGGGCAGCGGAAGTACCTACTGGTAGCAACAGACTACTTCACAAAGTGGATAGAAGCAGAGCCTCTTGCCAAAATCCGAGATGTGGATGTGAAGAACTTCATCTGGAGAAACATCATCACCAGATTTGGGATTCCAAGAGCAATAGTTGCTGACAACGGAACACAGTTTGACAGCAAACTCATCAAGAATTTTTGTGCAAAGTTCAAGATAAAGAATTACTTTTCAACACCAAGTTTTCCCCAAAGTAATGGGCAAGCAGAAGCATCCAACAAAGTAATTCTGGATGGGATAAAGAAGAGGCTGCAGGCAGCAAAAGGAAAGTGGGTAGACGAATTGCCCAATGTGCTCTGGGCATATCGCACTACGCCGAGAAGATCAACAGGGGAATCCCCCTTTGCCATGGCTTATGGCACAGAAGCAGTCATTCCATTGGAGATCGGCATCCCAGGAATCAGAACCCAGGGAGTTGAGAACGGGACTAATGATGTGCTCTTAGCCCGAGATCTGGATCTACTAGAAGAAAGAAGAGAGAAAGCTGCAATCCAGCTTGCAGCATACCAGCAACAGCTTGCCAAAGCTTACAACAAGAAGGTCAATCCAAGGGATTTTCAAGTCAACGACCTAGTCTTGAGAAAAGTCGTCGGCAATAAGAAGGATCCCAGAGAGGGCAAGCTTGGCCCAAACTGGGAAGGTCCCTACAGAATTACCTCGGTGTTAGGAAATGGGGCATATCGGCTCGAAGATAATGAGGGCAAAGCATTGCCTAGAACACTTGTAATCTAAAGTTTTTCTATCATTAGATATTGTTTGATTTTTTGCCGATATGATCAATAAAATCTTAGCAGAATTTTCCAGAACTTATGAAACTATGCATAATGTTGTTTTTTGAATAATGAGAACCCAAGTGGAACTTAGGTTCACATTGGGGGCAGAGAGAAGACAGTAAAGCTTAGCCGAGTTAAGCCAAGATTATGTTTAACCGTGGTTAATCTGAGATAAAGCTTAACCGATTAGTTAACCGAATTAACTGAGATAAATTCCTTACTTTACTTGTTGAAATTTGTAGCAATTTACAAGTTAAAGTTAAGCTGAGATAAATTCCTTATTTACTTGTTGAAATTTGTAGCAATTTACAAGTTAAAGTTAAGCTGAGATAAATTCCTTATCTTTACTTGTTGAAATTTGTAGCAATTTACAAGTTAAAGTTAAGCTGAGATAATTCCTTATCTTGTTGAAATTTGTAGCAATTTACAAGTTAAAGTTAAGCCGATATAATTGTTTATCTTCACTTGTTGAAATTTGTAGCAATTTACAGATGAAGTTAAATTAAGTTTGTTGATTCAGACCCTTGTCAAAACTTGAGAAAAGTTTACCAGTTAAAATTGTATATGCTTTATACTTGTTGAAATTTATGGAAAATTTACAGGTTCTTGCCGAGATAAATCTTCGGGTAAACATACCCAGGTATTTTCCCCAAGGAGATTGTACAAAGGAGGAGAGACTTGCAAAATATTCTAAGTATAGAATCATGCAGAAGCAGTCATAAAGAATACAAAAGTACAAACATCAGCAGAAGAAAGTTGTATTAGCATTAGAATGGAAAAAGGCACATCGGCCATATACAGAGTTTACATTGTTCTGAAAACGAAAACGTACATGAAGTACAAAAGACATAGCATCACAATAGTGTTTCTTCAACTTCAGGAACAGTTTGAGTTTGAACCTCGGCCACTTCTTGAGAACTACCTCGGCAGACCCTTGAGGAACTACTTCACTAGACTTTTTCCGCCTCGATCTCAGCGTCAATCTCTGCAATGTCTCATCAAGAGCTTTCTCAGTTGGGGAACGTCGGATGGTGCCTGTTAGGAGCAGCCTCCTTGATAACCACTTCATCCTCCTCATCATGAGTCAAGTCTAGGACTTGATCATCCTGAGGAAGGGACTTGGTCTCAGTGGCATCCTTGGGCTTCCTGACCAAGGCCTCATCATCATCCTTTTCCTCTTCTTCGGATTCAGACTCTGAATCATCTTCAGCTTGACTTGGAGGAGGAGGCTGAGGGAATGGCAGAGGAATCTGATCGGCGTTCCTCAGAGGCGAGTCAGCCGGGGTGTCAAATTTCTTCAGAACGACCATCCAACCAAGGGAGAAGCCCCTGTTGCATGCCTGCCTGACTTGAAGCTTATAGTCCTCAGCGACATCGGCCATGCCTTGAGCATAGGCCTTTTCATCGGCCTCTTCGATTTCGGCCTTTTTCGTGGCCAGGGCTTCTTGAAGCTCCTTCTCGGCCTGGGTCCTCCTATCCTCGGCTTCCTTCAACTGGGCTTGAAGAACTTTGTTTATAGCCTCAGCAGCGCCGATCTTCTCCTCGGCAAAAGTTTGGGCTTTGGTAGCAGCCTCGGCTTGGTCTTCCAATTTCTTCATTTTTGCTTTAAGACCTTTATTGGACCTTTTGAGGCTGGCGACCTCCCTCTTAGCCTCGGCAAGCCTCTTCCAGTTTTCAAACGACTGAATAGAGAAGGAGTGGGCATGCTGGATGGCCTGAAGGCAAAAGCAAAAAAAAAAAAAAAATAAAAATAAAAATAAAAAATAAATAAAGAAAAAAACAGTGTTAGAAAATATTCTAAGTAAGAAACAGAAAGGAAGCAAAAAGTTCCAAGTAGGAACATTTACCTGAACAGAATGTTGAAGCATGAGACAGTAGTTCTTATACTCACTGATCTCGGCGTTCCGATTAAGATCACCCGGGAGCAAGAGGGCAGTGCTGAGTGCAACGTCGATATTAATATCCTCGGCGCTGTCACTCTCAAAGACTGGCTTGTCCTCCAGAGTAATTTTTGGCTCCCAGGGGACCAAGGGCTTTTTTGACTTAAAAGTTGTGCCAGAGGACAACCTCGGCTTCTTTGATTTTGAAGAGGAGGATGGCTGTGCTTCAGCAGATCTTTTTAAGGGAACAGAAGCAGTCTCCTGGCTCCCAGCCAACTGTGAAATTGGCACTGTGTCTTCAGTCTCAATTTGAGCGGCTGTGGCCTTTGGCTGAGCTTTCTGGGTTCTTTTTGGTTTTGGTGGGGGCATGGTGTGCGTCGGCTGAGCATCGACGTCGGTAGGAAGGTCGGCCAGAAGATCTTGAGCCACGGGCTTTCGGCGAACCATCTCAGCAGTTTTGACTAGTCGTCGCCGACGTTTTCGTTCAGGAATAGGGATCAAGTAAGGTGCCGAAGTGGATGGCAAATCTGCTGGGTCAGACGTTGATCCTTGGTCAGCTCGTGATGTGGACGCAGTCTGGGTTGTAACAGAAGATGGAGAGAGGCTTTTCTTCTTCCGTTTGGGGACGTCGGGCAAAACGGACTTATACGTCGGGATAAAGTTCAGCACCAGTGGAGCCTTTCGTTTGTCAATTGGCAGATCAAGTAACTTCTTCAAATCCTTGCCCAGAAAATAGGACTGGCGAAAGTTCTTTGGTGGTTTGCAAACATCTGCAAGAAGAACAAGAAGTCAAAAACAAACAAAGTTTTGAAGACTTAAAAAGTAACAAAAAAGTGATTGACAGTGGGCTCTTACCCTTGCCCTCTTTAACAGTTCGAGGAAGAGGGTATAAACGGGCATCTTCATCCGAGGCAAACTCCCAATTTCCAGAGGCAATAAGGTAGTCGTCTCCAGCCCCTTTGTTGGAGTCTGAGAGGTCGGCTATAATTTTGAATTCAGTGGACCTCGGCTTGAGGTAATAAACAAAGCCTTTTTCTTTTAAGTCCAGGGCGCACATGGTATAACAAAATTGGATATCGGCAAGGGTAATCCTAACATTCTCCTGCCTAGCCAGGATTATGATACCATTAATCAGTCTATAGGAGTTGATGGTAAGTTGCATGGGGTTCAATTTATAATAGTGAAGAACTTCACGGAAGAGGGGATCGAGTGGAAGCCGGAGTCCACATTCAACAAAAGCTACAACATGGAAAGGCATCGTATGGTCTGTAGGCATGATGGAATCGCCATCCCCAGCTAGCCTAAGGTAAACATCATCCGGAATGGAGAACTCTTGCCTGAAGTATTCAAGCTTGGTTGGGGTATTTACCCTACGTCTCCACATACCCATGAACTTCGGTATGAATGTACTTAACTACACAAAGAGGGTACTTTTCAAGGGTTATTGGGACCTCGGCTTGGACCTAGGTATATATTGGTATGGAGTATTTCAGTTTTTCCTACGAATTGAAGGTCCTACAGACAAATCCCAAACCTAAATCTACGAAGAACGAGTATGGAGGGCAAAAATCTAGAAAACAGAAAAGCAAGAGCGAAGTTTCAGAATCAAGAACAGTGACGAGAGTGCAAGAAAGTGGTGAACAGTGTATGGGCAGAAATCAAATTCACTTGAAAACTTTCAGATATATGACTCACAAGATTTGAAAGAAAAATGGGAGCAAATAATATCAACGGAAATGAAAGCGAAGGGAACAGTAGCTTACCAGAGAGATAGAGCCGGAATAAGTTTCGCCGAAGTCAAACGGCAGTTACAGATGTGACGAAATGATGACAGCTTCACGAGAGAGGAGAAGGAAAGACAGTCACAGAGCTTGGAGCTTGAAACAATGGCGGTTTCGAGGAAGAAAGTTTAGAGAGAGAGAAAGCAAGGAAATCAAATGTAAAAGTGAAAGAGCCAAAAAAGAGAGGCAAACGTTTTTGTCAAAAATTTGAAACGGCGGCAAAACAGAAGCATTTAATGCGCCTGGGGTAACGCGGACGTCAGACGGCGCAGACAGATGAAAGACGGCTTGCGAGCGCGTCACAGGCACGAGCCAATGGAAACGGAACACGTAGGTGAACTGGTTAAAAAGTGACGCATAACAGCTCATACGCGTGAAAGAGTTCACTAGAATTCTTGTTCTCCGAAGAGATCATGTCGGGCTAAAAGTAAATAATCTCGGCTGGGAAGTTCTTGAGCCGATGTTCAACAAGAGTACCAATATAGGTTCCATCACCTCAGAATGCCGAGGTAATAGAACCTAGGGGGCAGTTGTGGGGATGTATTTTCTGAGTACCAATACGTGGCCGAGGTGACACCGAAGTGTCATCCGAGATGTCACGTGTCCTGGTCTAGATACCAGGATGATCTCGGTTAGGCCGAGGTTATCAGCGAGAATACAGGAATCCGGGATAAACGGATAAGGGACAGGAGTCCTAGAATGAAGAAAGACTACAAGATAGATACAGGTAATACTCTCAGGGAGTCTATCCTTATCTCTTGAAGAGTCCAAGGTAAATCCGGAATTAGAGTCCATGGAAGTGAGACTTCTAGTGGGACTAGGATGGAGTAAAACTATAAAAGAAGGGCACCCCGGCGGGTCTAAGATACGCAATTTTAAGTCTTGAGCAGTAATTTAAGCACTTGAATTATCTTTAAGAGAGACTGACTTGTTCGTCGGAGTGCCCCCGGGTGGAAGAACTACCGCCGGAGCCTTTTCTTTCTGTGCAGGATAACAGGATGCCATCTGTTCTGCCTGTGTTCTACAGCTGGATTACTAAGGAGGGCAGTGTGATCGGAAAATCACTCACACACTTTTGTATATTTTTCAATTTAAACTCAGAATTTCAATTTTATCCATTTAAATCTTAAATTTTATTTCATGTCACAATTTACCACCTCCGTCCATATCTGGTCGAATGAATTAACGGAGGCTATCTTTCTGCTTTACCAAACCTCTCCGTTCTTCACCTCCCTCAATGGTTCAATAATCTAATCTCAATATCTTGACAAATCTCAAGCTGCAAAATTGAAGAAAATTCAAAGCTCATTTGGGAGCTTCACTCATTGATTCACATAGATTTGGTTTCTCATGGGTGTCAGGCCAACTTAGCGCATTGCAGCTGTTGAGACTTGAACTAGGGAGCAAATTCAGTCAAATCCCAGAGCCTTACCAGCGATTGACAAGCCACTGGGCCATAAGGACGTAGTTGATTCACATAGATTTGTTAAACATGGAAATGAATTTTTTTTGTTTTGTTTTATTATTATTTTTTTTTCCAGTTGATGTTCTGCGCCTCTTGAACCCCCACCATCACCAGCTCCGGCCAGCAACCTCGCTGTCGTCGCCGGCCCATCCCCAATCCGGAACCACCACCACCGCCTTCCCCAACACCGTCGTCGTCTCCCCATTCCACCGTATCTGCAAATTTGCTTGATAAAAGTAGAAGAAGCCCATAGCAATAAAAACATTTTTACATATATATATATATATATATATGTCTATCAAATTCAAGTGCAAGCAGAACATTCAAACGGTAGCCAGACCACACAATGGTGTAGACATATCAAGAATTGGAAGTCTAAATAATGGTGGCTCCTATTTTTACTTGTTTCTTCTCTTGGGAATTTATTCGAACACCTTTCCTACACTTCCACTTTCCATCTTCCAATCCAAACCCACTTCTTCTTCTTCTTCTCTCTCTCTCTCTCTCTCTCTCGTCAAACCACTTTTTCCGAATCAATCCTCTAAACCCATCATCTGTCTTGCTCAATTAAGCCCAGAGCTTCTATCTCAGCCTCGAAATGGTTTGGGGCATGGGGCCGTCGCCCGTGTCGGAGACGACGAGGATGGCGTCGTCCATCTGGGTTGCGCCTGTTATCATGTTTTTGACATAGTCGGCGTGGCCAGGGCAGTCGCCGTGGGCGTAGTGGAGGCTCTCGGTCTCGTATTCGACGGTGGCGGTGTTGATGGTGATGCCGCGAGCGAGCTCCTCTGGCGCGGGGTCGATCTCGTCGTACTTTTTGGGAGTGGAGTTGCCGATGGAGGCTAGCGAGGGTCATGGTTAGGGCGGCGGTGAAGGTGGAGAGGGTTGGGATGGGATAGTTGTGTTTCAATGTGGTAAGGTGTATAGTAGGGTTGAGATAGATGGTTGTGATGTGGTGGATGGTGGATAATGTGGGTTTACAATCTAGTATGGTGCAGTTTAAAATTGAATTTTATAACAAATTGAAAGAAGAAATAATATATTGTAACGTTTATTTTAAATAATAAAATATTGTTAAAAAAACAATTGAAATGAACGGAGATAGAAAGAGAGTAAATTGTGATCAAAATTGAAATTTATGATTTAAAATTAGGATAAATTATAAATATATTTTTTATGATTGCTTAAAATGTAGATTAATCTGTGTGGTTTAAAAAAATATAAATATCTCCTTATTAGAATTTTTTTATTTAACAGAATTAACTAAAAAAATAAAATTATAATTGTTTCCTATATAATAATAAAATTATCTAAATTATTAATTAAAATATATTTTTAACATTATTAAAAACTATTAATTGACTTGATGATTTATTGATAAAATAGACGATTTGTTATGAAATCAAAAATCTCAGGGATGGAATGTAATTTTTAAAAACATAAGGAGCGATTCGTATTTTAATCAAATCTCATGAATATATTTGTAATTTACCCTTTAAATTAATAAAATTAAAATTTATTTAAATTAAAAAATATGCGAAATTTGATTTTTTATTTTATTTTAATTTGCCTTTCTTTTTATCCCACTATTAAATAAGGTTACAGCTTCTCTCCTGTTCAAATCAGATTGGAGGGTGTTGTTAGATCTCTGTGAGCCCATTATGGAACTCATATTGATAATTCGAACAATTTAATATATAAACCTCATCAAGTATTTCATTTTTACAAAAAATCACGTTAATTGGATATCGATAGTCATTTAATCATTTATTACATTTGTGTCAACGGTAAGTATGATTTTTAAAATAAATTATTTATATAAATGTGATTTTATCAAGTGACTATCGATATCCGATTAACATGATTTTCTAAAAAATGATGCACTCGACGAGTCCTATATATTTAACGGGTCAGATTATCGACACATGCTCTATAATGAACCCACATAAACCCAACAATATTATCTAATTGAGATACCCCGACTGGAGAGAAACATTTCACATTAAATAATCCCCCAACGTATTTTTCCCAAACCCTCCAACTGTAAGACTATGTTTTCTCTCCTGTCTCTTTCTCCATTCAATAGAAATTAAAGAGAGGTCCATGCCACGGAAAGGGGATGCCCTCCAACCGTAGTAAGACTTTTCTCTCCAGTCTCTCCCTTCATTCAATAGAAATTAAAGAGAGGGTCCACAGAAAGCAGACGCCCTCCAACCGTGGTAAGACTTTTCTCTCCAGTCTCCCCCTTCATTAAATAGAAATTAAAGAGAGGGTCCACGGAAAGCAGACGCCCTCCAACCGTAGTAAGACTTTTCTCTCCCGTCTCTCCTCCATTCAATAGAAATTAAGAGAGGGTCCATGCCACGGAAAACGGACGCCCTCAAACTGTAGTAAGACTTTTCTCTCCCGTCTCTCCCTCCATTCAATAGAAATTAAAGAGAGGTCCATGCCACGGAAAGCGGACGCCCTCAAACTGTAGTAAGACTTTTCTCTCCCGTCTCTCCCTCCATTCAATAGAAATTAAAGAGAGGGTCCATACCACGAAAGTGAACGCCCTCCAACTGCAGTAAGACTTTTCTCTCCGTTCTCCCTCCATTCAATAGAAATTAAAGAGAGGGTCCATGCCACGGAAAGCAGACGCTCTCCAACCAAAATATTAGAGATTTTAAAAAATTTATTAAAAATTTATTAAGGGGTTTTTGCAAAGCAAAAAAAAGTTAATTTTTAGTTTTTTATCCATTTTAGGTCACATCATCTCTCATATTTTTTATCCAAAAAAGACTAAATAAACTAAAAAAGTCAAAAAATTAATTTTTTTATCAATAATTTCTCAAAACACCGCTAAATGTCTTATATGAATATAGAATTTAATATAAGATTCACTTTGTATGAGTTCTATATTTATATAAAATTTTTAATAAAATTTTTAAAATCTCTAATATTACTCCAGTCCAACTATAATAAGACTATCTTTATCTCTGGTCTCTCTCCATTCAATAGAAATTAAAGAGAGGGTCCATGCCACGAAAACAGATGCATTATGATCTCTCTTCCGTAATGAAAACACCATTCACATTTTATATTCACAAATCTACAATGATAAGACAAAAATAATGAATCTCGTATAATTAAATATATAATTAATAAAAAATTAATATTTATTATCAAATGTTTGAAAATTCTAAATATAGAGTTTTAGAGGAGCTTTAATGAGTTGGACTGTGTTTGCTTTTTTTTTTTTTTTTTTTTTTTTTTTTTTTTTCTTTTAAATTTTTAACTCATTAAAACTGATTTAGTGTTTTTATTTTTTATAAAGGAATGTATCAGACTGTACTTATTATATCACAATTCAATTTTTAGCGTCGTAAACATTTTTCTATAATTTCAATTTTATCGAAGACCCTCTACTTTCTGCTTTTTCTCACCACTTGCTTCTTCTGTCGCCTGTGATGTTGATAGAGATCGAGAGGAGGAAGTATTCAATGCTGCTGGAGGGTAGGATTGAATAATTTCTTGAGAGAGACCCACTTACCATTCTGTATTGGCATTATTACTGTCTTGTTTTGTTTTGTTTCACAAATTCTAAAGCTTTTACTGAAAAATCTGCAATCTCTTGCTTTGCTTCTGATTTGGGTTTTCCCTTTCCTTTCCTTCTTCAATTGGAATCAATGGCTATCATAGAAGTCTTTCTCGGTGGAATAATGCTTGGGAGCGCGAATCCGCGCCCCCCCGAATCCCGATTTTCAGAAAAGAGAGAGAGAGAGAGAGAGAGGAGGAAGAAGAAGAGAGGGGAGAAAGAGAGAGACAGAGATCGGGAAGAGGAAAGAGAAGAGAGGGGAAGAAGCTCGTCGCCAGCTCGAAGCTCGTCTCCGGCGTCCAGCTCGAAGCTCGTATCGGCGTCACCCGGCGTCGCCTCGCGGCGTCTCCTCGCAGCGTCGCCTCGCCTCCGCCCCGCCTCCGGCAGCTCCTCCTCCGCCCCGCCTCCGCTCCAGCCCCCTCCCCTCCCCCTCCCTCCCCCTCCCCTAGTTTATGGGCCCCCTCCCCTCCCCTTCTCTTCTCCCCTCCCCCTCCCCCTCCCCTCCCCCTCTCCCTTCCCTGCGTCTTCTGCTTCTGGTTTGATTGAACGAAAAACGACGTCGTTTTTCGTTCGGGGGATTCGGGGCCCTATTTTCGAGCGACGTAGCACGATTGTTTCTCGGTGCTTCATGACTGTGCTCTGGACAAGATGCCTCTGGTGAGTGGTTGAAATTCCTACGCCACGAGGGCATTCATACCCAGCTGAGAAATTGGACCAACACTCTCTTCCAAATTCAAGCACTTCTCACTGACGCAGAGGACAAGCAGTTGACCGATGGAGCCGTGAACCAGTGGCTGGACGATCTCAGGATTTGGCGTATGATTTGGATGATTTGGTGGACGACTTCTCCACCGAAGCTTTGCGACAGAAGCTGATGTCTGAGCCGCCCCTAGCTAGTTCCAGCAAGGTATGGATCCCCACTTGTTGTACCAATTTCAAGCCAACTTCAGTCATGTTTAATTTTGAAATGAGGTCCAAGATTGAGGAGATCAATACCAGATTACGCAATAGTTTTGAACACTGTTCGAAACTTAATTTGGTTAAGATTGTTGGAACCACACCTACACCTACTAAGACTTGGCAAAAACCAGAGTCCACATCTTTAATTGATGAACCTCGCGTTTATGGCCGAGAACATGATCAGAGTAAGATAATTGAGCTGCTCGTAAGAGGAGATGAATCAAGTCATAGCAATGTTGCTGTAATTCCCATTGTGGGTATGGGTGGGATTGGCAAGACCACTCTCACTCAGATGGTATACAACCATGAAACCTTGAAGGAGCATTTCGATTTGAAAGCATGGGCTTGTGTGTCAGATGATTTTGACATTCTGAGAATAACTAAAGCTATTTATGATTCAGTCACTTCCGAAACATGTAGTTTTAGTAACTTGGATCAAGCTCAAGTTCAACTACAGAAGGCTTTGGCTGGAAGGAAGTTCTTAATTGTTTTAGACGATGTTTGGAACAAAAACCACGGTGACTGGAATCTTTTGAAGAAACCTTTTAGTGATGGAGCCCAAGGGAGTAAAGTCATGGTGACAACACGTTACAGAGATGTTGCAAGAATGATGGGAGCTGTTGAACTTCATGACATTGAGGTCCTATCAGCTGAAGATTGTTGGTCATTGTTTGCACAACATGCCTTTGAGAATAGAAGTATTGATGCAAATCCAAATTTGTATCAATTGGTAAGAAAATTGCAGAGAAATGTAAAGGTCTACCTTTGGCTGCTAGGACACTCGGTGGCCTTTTTACTAGGCAAAGAACGAGATGAGGAATGGGAAGATGTATTACATAGTAAAATATGGGATTTACCACAAGAAAGTGACATCCTTCCAGCTTTGAGGTTAAGTTACCATCATCTGCCTTCACATTTGAAGCAGTGCTTTGCATACTGCTCCATAATACCCAATGACTATGAATTTGAGGAACAGGAGTTGGTCTTCTTGTGGATGGCAGAGGGTTTCATTCAGAAACAAAGAAAGAAGCAAATGGAAGATGTAGGAGTTGAGTACTTCCAGGAATTGTTGTCAAGGTCTTTTTTCCAACCATCAAGTACCGGTAAAGGTCTAAATTTGTGATGCATGACCTCATCAATGATTTGGCTCAGGTAGTGTGCAGAGACACTTGTTTTTAGATTGGACGATAAATTAAAAGATCAGGAGCAATACATAATCTAAAGAAAGTCGACATTCATCTTACATGCAGGAGTACTATGAGGGTATGAAAAAATTTGAGATCTTTGACAGAGCCATGCATTTACGGACCTTCTTACCATTTGACTTGCAAAATATTTCGAACTATAGTTTGGCAAGTAATGTTCCCCTTAATTTATTGCCGAAGCTAAGATGCTTGAGGGTGCTCAATATGAGTAGATATTCCATCACAGAAGTCCCAAATTCTGTTGGAGATTTGAAACATTTGCGGTACCTTAACTTTTCCAGCACCCTTATTGAAGAATTACCTGAATCACTAAGCTCTCTCTACAATCTACAAACATTGATGTTAAGAGAATGTCGAAATCTAAAAAGGTTGCCAACAGACTTGGGAAACCTAATTGACCTACGTCATCTTGATACTACAGGTGCACATTCCTTAGAAGAAATACCACTGGGAATAGGTAAGTTGGCTAGTCTTCAAACACTGTCCAATTTCATTGTTACTAAAAACAATGGGCATCAGTTAAGAGAATTGGGGAATTTAATTTATCTTCGGGGGAAGCTTTGCCTATCTGAGTTACAGAACGTAGTGGTTCCATTAGATGCAAGGGAGGTGAATTTAAATGATAAGATGGGGTTAGATGAGATATCAATGGAATGGAGTATTTACTGGGATGATTCACGAGATGGAAGAGTTGAAACAAAAGTGCTTGACATGCTACAACCTCACAAGAATTTAAAAGAGCTCCATATCAAAGGCTACCTTGGTACAGGATTTCCGACTTGGATAGGAGATCCTCTGTTCTCCAATATGGCTGACCTAAGTTTAGATAATTGTGGAAATTGTGCATCCTTGCCACCACTTGGACAACTGCCCTCCCTCAAAAAGCTTTACATTAAAGGAATGAGAGTACTAAAGCATGTCGGTTGTGAGTTCTACGGGCAAGGTGGTGTTCAACCTTTTCTGTTATTGGAGAGTCTAAGCTTTGAGAATATGCCAGAATGGGAGGATTGGTATACTTTTGGAGATCACGTGGAAGTTCAACCATTCACTAGTGTCAAGTATCTCTCCGTAATAGAATGTCCCAAACTTCTTAAAATGTTGCCTACTAATCTACCTTGTTTGAATAATCTAGAGATTAGGGACTGCCCCAAGCTTTGCGGAATGATGCCCAAGGATCTACCTTGTTTGAATAATCTAGAGATTTCAAGGTGCCCGCAATTCCTAGTTGAAGGTTCCAGCATTAGCCTCCCGTCACTCACCTCGATTGCTATGAATGACGTTCCTCTAACAAGCCTTCAAGCGATCCTTGAGATGGGGAGTATGGTTGATGATGAAGTGATATTGGCAAATGCAAAGTCTACGCATCCGAATTCAATGACTTCTTTGAGCATTGGGATGATTAAGAAACTCAAGCTCTTGCCGAAATGGGTTACTCATGGGTTGATGGAACTTGAAGCATTGAAGATTACTAGATGTGAAGAACTCAAGACACTGTGGAAGAATGAGGCGAGAGTGCAACACAATCTCCCTGCATTCCGATGTTTGGAAATTGAAGGCTGCCCCCAGCTTGTTTCATTGTTTGAAGAAGATGAGGATGAAGAAAATGAAGGGCAACATCAACAACAACAACAAGAGGGACTGTCTTTCATAGTGAGGCTTGAGCATCTAAGAATAGATAATTGTAAAAAGCTGGAGAAACTGCCACGGCTGCAACAGACCTTCACTTTTCTTCGAGAGTTGTATGTCTTTAATTGTCCAAGTCTCGGCTCTTTTCTGGAGACAGGTTTTCCCTGCACGCTAAAAAAACTCGAGATACGTGATTGTGAGGCTCTGCAATCCTTATTCAGGTGGATAACGCAGATTAATGACAATAATCTTGAAGTGTTAAAGGTTGGTGATTGTCCATCCCTGACATGCTTGATATCGTGCAGAGGTGGGGGGCTACCACCCACACTCAAAAAGCTTGAGATTTGTCAGTGTAAAAAGTTGGAGGCACTGCTAGGAGAGGAGGGGATGGAAATTGACTGTCCATCTCTTGAGTATGTTTGGATTTGTGATTGTGATAGGCTCAAATACTTGCCAGATGCCCTTCCTAATAATAATAATCTCAGGAATCTCAGTCTATTGAACTTAGATGGGTGTGAGAATTTGAGGTACATTCCGGAAGGATGGTTCCACTCCGCAACAAATCTGACATGTTTGAGTATCGAAAGATGCAAGAAACTGAAGGCCCTACCACACGGATTGCAGAGAATCAACAACCTGTATATGAATATTTCACAATGGAACAACAACTTCAAGAAGATTGGTTTGCACAGTTTATCCTTTCTTCAAAGACTAACGTTGATTGAAGGCAAAGAAGAACAACATCCGGTGGGTTCCAGCTTTCCGATAGATGGGATGTTGCTGCCCACCTCTCTGATCTATCTTAGCATCATGAATTTCCGAAATCTGGAGAAGCTATCTTCTAAGTTGTTTCAAAACCTCGCCTCTCTTGAAGAACTTCATATCGATGGTTGCCCTAGGCTCAAATCTTTACCAGTGCAAAGGCTGCCTCCCTCACTTAAGAGATTGTCGATCTGGAGATGTCCGAGACTAAGAGGGAAGTGTGAAAAGGGAAAAGGAAAATATTGGCCCCACTTAGCTCACATTCCTCAAGTCTACGTGAAGTCCAGGTACCCTGTATCGCAATAAATACATAAATATAGAATATCATTCAACAAAATAAATTTAAACGAAAGTGTTTGGTTAAGTTTTCAATTTATTTTTTTTTCAAGAAAACAGAAACTAATTTTATAAAAAATACATTTAAAAAAATTTTCAGATTTTAAAAAATATTTTTTTTTTCAAAAATAGAAATCATATGAAAAAACGATGAGTGTTTTTGATTTTTGATTTTTGTGCTTTTTCAGATTTTAAAAAAACTCAACCAAACAATTTGATTGATAGCAAAGATTTTCCAGCATTGCTAATTTTTAATGTCTTTTTGCTTATCGATTTTCAGCAATTTTTTGAATGAGAGATGGCTTATCGATTTTCAATGTATTTTAAGGGTTCGTTATGAGGTTTCTCTATTTTCGGCTCTTCCCGCACTTAATGTAAGTATCATCAAATCTAACTTTGTTTCTCAAATATTCTTTCCTTTTTTTATTTTTTAAATTTTGTAAAATTGTTTCTCCACCTATGAAATTGAACTCTTGAAATAGAACCATCTATGAAGTTTGTCAATTTAACAAAATTCTTCATTTCATTTAATAGTTTTTGCTATTAGCATTTTATTGATTGGAGTCTAAAGCGTTTGAAATTGATTCTGCTTCAAATTCTGCACATAATGAATATTGGAAAATTGTGGACTACATTAATGTTTTGGGATCTAAAAGTATCAAGTGACATTGTTCATGCGATGCTTTGAATCAATGATGTAACGAAAAAAATTACGGTGCAATAATGTTGACTCACCTTTCTTAAATAATGACAGGGGATGATCCATCAAAATTATTTTTGTGATTTTTTATTGTCAGGGTGCCACATAAATAATGTCACATGGTAGTTTGAGGCCACCTAATAATTTTCCGTAATGCACCACCCCACAATGTGAAGACTAGGAGTGCACAAAGACTCAAAAAAACACTTGAGAACCAAACCAACCCAACTTCTATGGGAATGGGTTGGTTTGGGTTTTTGACTACTTTGGGTAGATCTAATAGGATTGATTCAGCTCTTTAAGACTTGACTAACCTGAACCACCCAAGGCCCAAACTTAGTTATATGTATTCCATCAATAATTTTTTGTTGAGTTGTCTTCATATTATTATTAGAAAATAAATACTAAGGTAGACATTGATAACCTGATCATGCCATATAAGAGAAAACTTATAACAAATCATTCTCATTCTTTAATTTTTGCTATCGTATACTTGTATTTGAATAATACGAATGATTGTTTATAGTTGTTGGCTTGTATTATAATTTGAAACATTGTTTTGTTTTTCTGTTGTAGGTTAGAATGTTCCAGATGGTGTGCTAAAATTCCCTGAAGTGTTGAGTCAAAATAATTGATAATTTTTATGGTTGTTGGCTTGTATTAATATTTGAAACAATGTTTTATTTTTATTTTTTCTATGCTATGTATGTAATGTAATCCTATTTGATGGGACTTAAGGCTTGATTTGGTTTGGTTTATGTATGTAATGTAAGTTTTGGTTTGTTTATATGAGTTAAACAATGGATGATTGTTTATAACAGTCAGCTTGTATTAAAATTTGAAACATTGTTTTAGTTTTTTCCTATGTTATGTAAGTTTTGATTTGGTTTGGTTTGATTTAATTTTGTATGTTAAAACATTGGATAATCGTTTGTCATTGTTGGCCTTATTAAAATTTAAAACAATGTTTATGGTTGATTGTTTATAATTGTTTATGACAAATCTTTTTCAGGGAGTCTTTGGATAATTAACTTTAAGACAAATTTTACTTTATCTTTTTTGTGGTATTGGTTATGTGTACCTAATCTCTCCATCAATTAAAAATAATTACTGAACTCTTTATAGTTTTGTGAATTACACATGTTTATATTTTTAACTGACACAGAGTTTGTGTACATAATCTACACCACATGTGTAAATTGGTGAGTTTAATTCAAAGAATAAGAAAAAGGTGTTTAAGTTGATTTATTGGTTAATGAAAGTTAGTGATGAGTTTTAATTCACAAATCATAAAGAGTTGAAGTGAGTTGGTTCTGATGAGGATTAACCCAATTGGGAACTTATTCCAAAACTTATCAAGATGAGAGTGGCATTTTGGGTTCAAGTATTATTATGTTGGAGATTTTGTCTATAATTTTTGAGTAGTCATAAAGCCTTGTTAAGGGACTCAAATGGAGGTTTTGGGCTGATATTTTGCTGATGTTTTGTTCCTGTTTTGTTTTGGGTGCCTGAATTTTTTTTTTTTTGGTGGCAAATTTTACTTTATTCTATTGTAGTTTGATTTATTTGCAATTTTTCCCTTATCATTTAGAAATACTCACATAAATTTTTATGTAATTTGTGAACTAAAGTGTGCCATCAAATATTACATTTAAATTAACTGCTAGTGTGAAACTTTTGTCAAGACATAAAATGTTACTCATTTATAAATGTCAGGTGGTAAATTGCATATGGATTAATTATTCAAAAAAAAAAAAAATTGCATATGGATTAAAGCACACTAGTTTAAGAAAAAATTTCGATTCTTAAAAAATGACGAAAATATTTGTGATTTGTACATTAAAGCTCTTTATATACAAAAGTATTTTAGTTTTTTTACTTAAATCGTTAATAGACCTAACAATATATTTTGATCTACCAATCATATGGAGGTTATGTAATTATGTTTAAGAGATAAATTGTTCATGAGTCAAACTAAAAGGTGTAAAGTAAAATAAAAAATGTTTGGTAGCTCTAAAATAAGAGCTCTAATTATGTGGCAATAGCCCATATGTAATTATTGTTGCTTTCCATTAATGTTTTCTATCTTCTTTTGACCTACCAACTAACTAAAGCTCTATTTAGAACTCTTGAATTAGAGTATGTATCATTGCTGAAGTAAAATTTACCTTCTTCTTTCATTCTTTTTTTCTTTTTTTTTTTGGGCAAATTACACCTGTGGTCATTATATTTTATTCTTTGTGTCATTTTGGTTCTTACATTTTCAATTGGCTCAATTTTGATCCTTAATTTTCGATTTTGTTTCAATTTGGTCCAATAGATAATATGATTAGTGTTTTTTTTTAAAAAATATCACTAAATTGGTTGAGATTAACTAACTGAATTTAGTAAGTGTATAATTTTGTTCTTAAAAATATAACATATGACACTTATGTGCGTATTTTTATAAAAAAAAAACTAAGAATTATTTTCAAATTGGATCAAATTGAGACAAAATCATAAATTTATGATCAAAATCAAGCTAATCGAAATTATAAGAACTAAAATAATACAAGAACCAAAATACAAGGAACTACCATTATAATTTGCATCCCTTTTTTTTTTTTCATTGGGTAGTTGATACTATTGTTCAGGAATTGTTTTTTATTTTATTTTATTATTATTATTATTTTTTTTTTCCTGCTTTGGCTTTGTTGGTTCCTCATCAGCTTTTCATTGTGGTTGGTGCTCGCATATAATTGGACTTATTTTTGTATGTCAATTTTTTTTTGGGATTTTTATTGATAAGTTCAATTTAGAAGTGTTTAACCCAAGAAGTCCATAAAGGAATTTTTTAACCCATTTAGTCTCATGTATGTATAGTTTTATTCCATAAAGTCCATTTTCTTGATTTACACTATTTTCTTGGACACTTATGCCTTTATATTCAATTTTGATACCCTTATAAATATTTTTTTGAACGATTAGCAATTTAATGACGTGAACATTCATATTTTAAAATTAACATAGGTAGGANAAAGTTGTAAGCCTATAGGGCATTTACTTTTGCTGTCAAACTGTAATACCTTTTGTAAGAATACTCTGATGATTGTAATATGAAGTTTCTTTTCTATGTCGTGAATGTGTGATATTATGGGTTTATTTTGAGGGCGTTACAACAGCTTCCCGAAATCATATCACCTGGGAACTACTACTCGGTACCGACTCAGAAGACTGAGTCAGGACCCCTCCCGAAAAAAAATATACTTAGGTAATTTTATTTTTTATTTTGAAAAAGGAAGAAGAGGCGTACACGTGCGGGAGGTGAGGGACCCAAAAAAAACATATACTTAAGTAATTAAATTTGCGAGTAAACTCATAAGAATTCCCAAAAGTTATGAAGATTTTTATAAGTAAATTATCATAAGTTTAGATTTGTCTCTAAAAGATTATTTTTAAGGACCAAATCTAACTAGTCCCTAAATATTTCTTGTAGTAGGCAATTTACTGTCATTAGTTGAGTAGTAGGCAATTTACTGTCATTAAGATCTCAAGAGTTTGATATATACACACACAAGTTCAATCCATCGATGAAGAAGAGGATGATTTAATAATAGAAAACAGAGATAAATCCAATCTGACAACATATGGAGAGTTTGATACATAAGGCCAACTGAGAGACGATTCATTCATCATTCTTATTCTTAGTGAGAGAAAACAGAGAAGAAGGCGTGTATATATATATACACACACACACAAGTTCAATTCATGTAATAATCAGAAATTGGAAATCAAAAAAAGAAAATGATAGTGTAACACCTGAAAAACTCACTGAAACAACAAATTAACAGCATACGAAATACAGTATTGATCGAACTATGCAAGAAAACAATTCTTCATCTCCAACACGCATTAGATTACACACAAGTTCAATCTATGTAAAGAATTCTTCAATTCCAACACGCATTAGATATATATATATACACACACAAAAAGTTCAATCTATGAAATAATAAGAAATTGAAAGTTCGAATTGGAGCTCTTACAGGTCAATTACAGAGATCGATTAGAGAGAGAGAGAGAAGCACCAACATTTGAAGAAGATTGAGCTCCCAATCTGCCTTGGAGCTACCAACTTAGGGCTGAAGATTGAGCAAACCGTTGAAGTGATGAGCAAGTTAGGGCCCGACTTTTTAATTTGTTAAAATAATAAAAATATTTGGTCTCAAAATATTTTAAATGGATAATGACGAAAATATTTGGTCTAAAGATGATAATAATATATTAGCAACCAAATTTATCGGTTTTAAAAAATTATGTAAATATTAGGTGAGAATATTAAGGCCAGATTTTGGCAAGTCCTAAAAAATTTAAAAAGTCAAAAAGTGACACAAAAAGAAAAAAAGTCATTATTATTCACAAATAAAAAATATTAAAAAAATATTTTATACATTTTTGTAATACAAAAGTTTTCATTACACTGTCAGCCGTACTGTCCCAGCAGGAAGGTAGGTCATACACTTTTTGGGCAAAAAAAAAATTACATATGTAAAGCCACAACGTCTGGTGGTAATGTTGGGCCCTGGGGGCCCACTAGGGTTCCGTTTTGATCATCCGAACCATTTAATATGTAGAATTAAAATATTGAGATTTAAAATGAAAAACGTGTGAAAACTTAGATTTTTTTTTAATTAATCCAAAAAAAAAGAAAAAAAAAAGAAAAAAAAAATGACAAACAGAAAAGAAGAGAGTGTGAACCCAATAATGGTAGGTCCCACAAAGGAAGAAGAAAGTAGTCACAAAAGCATTTACTCAAATACAAAAAAATAAAGAAAAAAATATGCAAGTCTCTTTCTTTGAAATCACACAACAATGGTGTCAATTTTGAATGTAAACCAATATTTATTTGGCTGAGGGACTGATAATTATTTGTTTATTATTATTTTCTTTTTCAAGTACAACTGGGGGTAGGAGTGGTGGGTAAGGTTATATTAATAAGGAGATGGCTCCAGGTATATTCTGATTAGATTTTAATACAAGAGCACTAATAAAGTGTTTCAAAAAAGGATTGGACAAGTGGGAGTGAGAGTAAGTAACGAAAGTAGGGAAGGGAGTGGAGGTGACTAGGAAAGAAAGTGTACACCAACCATTTAAAGAAATTACAATGGTAGCTGTGAAGGAGAGAGAGGGTCGGGTGCTAGAGTGGGGGACAAGGATAGAAAGTGGTTGAAATGAAAGAAAAATAAGAACAAGTTTAACAACAAAGAAAGGAAAGATAGGTAATAGGGTAATGTTAATTATGGGAAAAAAGGGTTAATTTTATTTATTTCGTCAACTCTGTTAACAAACTAATTTTGACAAGGGGAAAATTGTAATTTCTAAAATCACAAGAAGTAAACTATATTTCTAGACAAAATTCAAGTAGCATATCTATAATTTATCCCCTCTCCCCTCAAAAAAAAAAAGAAAAAAAAAAAAAACCAATATTTCACTTTATCCCTTTATAGTACAAGTTATGTGCACATAATACCCATGTCATTTGAAATAAACAATTGACTCCTTGTAATTTATGAGTACTTGTAAACAAACTTAAATAATCTCATTTTCTAAACTAAACACTTCACTGTACCCCTATATATACACATAATCCCCTACTATTTGAAAACGTAGACATGTGTAATACATTGTTAATTTTGATGAAGATGGTATATTTTATTCAACAAACCACAAGAAGTTAAGTGACTATTTTCAAAAGAAAAAGAATTATATGCAAATGACCTATCCCTCACTTAAGCCCTTTGTGAAAGAGCTAAATGTTTCATAGAGCCAAATCTACAAGAAGACTCATCAACCCATCATCCATCACACCATCTCCTTTAACCTCCTATGTATCGACTCTAGACAAGTTCTTGCACATTAATTGGGGAGAGAAAAGTGCAACAAGCAACGGATTTCTTCTTAATCAGGCGATAAAATCATCCTTGTTGATCCTCCCATTGCTATCGGTATCAAATGATTTGAATAGTTCATGGATCTACAAATGTAAAGTAAAACAAAGCTTCAGTTCGAAAGAATTTCAAGAAAAATATATCGTTGTGGTTACTTTTCTAAGGTTATTGTATGGATTAGACTGACATGTCCATTGAACCCATGAGGATGTCAATTACTCACCTCAAACTCGTCCATGTTTGAATAATAGCCGGCTTAATGGAATCTCCCAACTGAGCCATCCATTTACCAACGAAGAGTACACAACTAAACCTTATCCAAAAGTATAATAAATAAAAGGGAATACCAAGGAAAAGAGTATGAGACATACTTCTTGCTCGGAAATGTAATGGTTTCCACCAGTGTGACACTCAGCGAAGGCCAATTCACAGGCTTGTCTGAAAATGGTTGCTGTAGGACATGAGCTGACCCATATAGGAACTGCAAGCAATAGATTTTCCATCTATGAGAGGCTTTGTATTGGCTTTGTGCAGACACAGTTGGGACCAATTGGGGATCGCATGTATAACTAAGAGAGAGATTATCCCTGCTTGAATGCTATTTTACCCTTTTTTTCTCCACATCAAGGGCTTCAAATATCTACAACATAGAATAATTGCCATGAGATAGGTGATGAAATCAAGAAAAAATAACTTCTTAAATATGAAAACTTTCTCAAATCAAGTAGCTGTAAATTGTAATGTTGTTTCACATTTCATGGACAACAAAATTTAGTTACGCATCTAACTTATTTCCACAGCAAAGGCCTCATATCCATCCATTCAAGACTAAGCCTAGTATTGTCTACATAGTTATACAACTATGAAGCATGGGTTTTTGGCAAACATGCCATACCAGTACCGGGTACTCACCGGCGAATGGTACTTCGTATGGTGTACTTCTGCACATTTACTGGATACACGAAACACGTATTCAAAATTTTGGAATATTCAAACGTACCTAATATATACCTAAGTTATACCGTACCGTAGTCGAAACACTATTTTCTTCTACTACAAAGATAAAATTTCTTTCTCTAGACTTTTTATTTTTTTTTTTAATTTTATGCTTAGCATGATTATAAAATAGGAGACTTACATGTAGGTCCTACTAAGTGGACTTATTTTCCAATAGGTATATGATAATTTATGACATTTTTCATCATACACTATTAAAAAATGCTATTAATTGTTAATTTTCAGCGATAGATTAAAAATTGTCACAAAAAATTCTTACTAATTATAAGTTTTAGCAACAGTTTTAAAAAAATGTTATTAATTTTTAACTTTTAATGACAGTTTGAAAAATTTATCACAAAAAGTGTCACTAATTGTAAGTTTTAGTAACAATTTATAAAAAATCGTGACAAAAAAAGGTCACTAATTGTCAATTTTTAGTGACATATGCAAAAAATTGTCACATTGTACTAGGTCTTATTTTCAATAGGATTTGATGAGAATTAATCTAATTATTAGGACCTATTGATAGTTTACCCTTATAAATAAAATTAAGCTGTGATTTGTAAGTTATTTAATATAATGACATTTAATTTTGGTTTATACCTTTACTTTTGGCATTCAATGTTAATTGTGGATTGAATCTTAACAAATTAAATCATTTAATCAATTTTATATTATTCCAAATTAAAAATAAATATTTTTTTACAAACATACCAAGCCGTATCCGTACTCTAATTTTTTTAGATTTTGCCATATCGACATACTGTATCGTATTAGTATCTGTACCCGTGCTTCATAATTATACAATATTGCATTTTCCTATTAGTGACCATAATTTCACATCCATTTTGTGTCACCAGCAACTATGTTCAAGTCATCACAAAGACATAACATGGGTCAACATCTAAGAAGTATGAACAGACATGGGACATCACCACAGTCCAACATTGAAAGTTAGATAGTGACTCATCAATCATAAGAAAATAGATACACAACAGCAAATAAGAGTACTATTACATAGCAAATCGCATAGTATATGATTCACAAATCTAATATACTGTGGTCGTAACTTATATTGCCTTCTCCTTTAATTAACTATCATCTGTGCAACTTAAAGCTTAAGTATTTTTGTTCAAGTAAATCAGAGGAATTAATGACCATGATAATTGTCATAGCCTTGCAGTCACTGGTGCGAAGTTCCTGGAGAACATCGTTCATATACTTGCTGCACTAATTCTATACAGGTTGATAAGAAAAATTAAGGAAAAACATGTTTCTAGTATTTTTTTCATTTGATACTTAACACAGTTTTAATCAAGTGTGACAAGCCATTGCAGCTTTGGAATCCAATAAGGAGCTAAGCATTCTGTTATACAACTTTGGAATGTCAGGGTCCCCAGTCTGCAAGTTCCAAGTGGTAATATCTTTCTTTATTTTATTTTATTTTTTATTTTTGGACATTTGCAATCATAGCCTTGGGAGGAGGGGAACCTTGTCCATGGCAAGACAAGAACCCTTGACCTATATGAGTGATGCAAGAATTCTGGAATTCTGGTCAACTGAACTATTCCTACTTGGTTATGTATACATACTGAAAGTAGTCATATCAATCCACGGATAATAATCAATCATCTATAAATTTCCTAATTGACTTGCTTCTAATTGGGCAATATGTGTATTTAGAGTGTCCTCACCCCTGTAATGGGATCGTTTAAGTTGTAATTGAACTTTCTAGTAGTGAATTATATTGATATAATCATTGATGATGACAGAGACAGACAGAGCAGAATTTGTGTCAGGCACAGAAGTGCAGATTACTATAATGAATTCTCTTCCTCCCACACCCCTCTCCTCCCACACCCCACTCCTTATAGGTAATTTATCCTCTTTTAAAATATGGTCAAATTGAAAATTTTTTGTATAAGCCTTTGACTTGATATTTCTTCATGATTAAACTTTTCTCTAAACTAGATGAAATCAGTAACACAACAAATGAGTTCTGCAGGTTACATATTGGTCAGTGTGAGGACATGTTGCCCAAGTGTCATAAATCATGAAGTTTAATTTTTGAATAAAGAACAGCTTTAAAATGTGTTCTACATAACTCCGAAAGTGTGAAAAGTATTGGCATTTGACACAAACACAAATCCTTGTTAAAAATTGTCATGCCTGTCTTGTGACAATTTTATTGTTCAAATGTATATCGACCTTCACTCTATGGCAAATTAATTTAAAAAATATATATATATGTAACAAATGAGTTTGCAGTTCAAATGTCAAAAATCGAAAAAGAACTAGACAGAGATAGCATACTTAAAAGAGGCCTTTCAAGCATGGAGACACAAACAAGCTATTCATATTAAAGATTAGCAGGTTACATAAAAAGTGAAAAATGCTTGGTAACTAACCTTTTCAGAAAGATCTCAAGCCTTCAATCTCAGGACCCTGAAGAAATCGTGGATTCTAACCTGTCCGCTATGAGCAGGATGCAAATAGTGAGATAAACAATTCTTGCATCACCGCCAACTTAAGCGTTATGGATATTAACACAAACTTAAATGCAATTAGACAAACTCAAGAGAGAAAAGAAAGCATTTCAGTGCTGCATGTTGCAACTAGGACAGAGAGTTAAGCATATTTAGATACATATGGTCTACATCTTCAGTTCAGTGAAGCACTACAGTATGTTATAATAGTCACAAATCACAATATAAAAAAAAGTGTCAATTTCGAAACCCAGTTGTTGGAAGAAAATTGAGCTCACATGTTTTAAAAATCATGCATAAAAGAAAAAATAAAGAGAAAAGAAAAGCTTGATATGATAATGATTAATGAATTTCAGTGCAACAGTAGGATTATCCAGTGCACAGCTAAGACACAACATACTGATGAGGGCAAAAATATATATTCACAGAAATACTCATGATCAACGTTAATTATAACCCTACCAAGGATTTGATATATCTGAGAAAAATGGGAAGAAGCAATTTAAATATGCTTTTAAATCAAATAATGAAATATCAAGAATAATTTCATTTAGCCACCAAAAAATCCTTCATTTGCATCATTGGCATGGATGCAGCTTTAGTTCAATGAAAATATACTTTTTAATAAACTCAACTAAAAATCACATCTACAAGCGAAAGAAAGGAAAAAGAAACAGGACAGAAGGAACAAATGAAATGAAGGAAAATAAAAAATAAAAAAAAATAAAAACAAGCAGATCACTCATCCATGATTCAAATACCCTGTTCAATAATCTTGTGCGACAGAATGAAGGAAAATTGATCACATTTAGGGACTTGCATGTAGGTAAGGTGGCATGAAGTTCCAGATGAACAACTCAAGTATTTTTGATCAAAAGTATATTATAAATAGCTCCTTACAGGAAAATGAAGCCGTACATGACAATTATTGTATTAAGAAATATCACTAAAATTAAAATTTCTTGTCGTCATACCTGGAATTTGGATTCATGGATAGAAATGTATCCAAAAGTCCATAGCTTTTGAACTGCTTAAATCGAATGTCTGGCAAAGAAGAGATATAATCCATTTCATCTTCTTTCCAATTGACCAATTAGTATAAAATTGAGAGTAATCCATTAATGATAAACTAGAATAGTGAATAAGAAGAGAGAAATTTGGTTTAGAGAGGGATCAATGTATTTAGAATAATTGATGGTAATCAAATTACTTGAATCTTCCTCTGCATTTAAAAAAAACAAGGATAATTTATTGCAAACCAACAGAGACAATAGGCATGCGCTATGTGCAGAATGCACCCCAATTAAAAAACCAATGGAAATAAACTCTCTACAAAATCCATAAAACCAAAGTGTTACCACAAAACGTTAAGACCCAAACGAATTAGATTTTGGAAAGCACGTTCCGAAACATGGTAAATTTTTGTTCCAAAACCGTAAATTTAATGATCTCAAAAGGTTTTCAAAATATTTCCTCGAAGGTTTCCTTGGAAGGAAAATAAAATTCACAATTGAACTAAAACCTTAGGTGAGTAACGTTTTGAAAGGATAAAACGCCAAAAATGGGTCATGGACAAAAAATAAATGGGCAAGTTTGATAGAGTGCTCTTGACTTTAGGAACACACAACAACATGCATTCGAAGCACTACAAATTATTCTCTAGAGCCATATGTAAATTACAAGTCTATAAAGCTCATTTTCAATTTTTCATCATTTTAACCAATAGATACAAAAGCATGCTTCGTTCTTTTCTTCTAAAATGTGTTATACATTTATATTAAATATACACACACCAAAAAAAAAACAAAACCAAAGATACTGAGCCTTCGTTTGGCAATAACTTTTTTAGTTGACTTTTTGGTTTTTTTGACTTTTTTAGCCTGGGACTTTTTTGTTCGTTTGGTATTCTTGATTGACTTTTTGGCTTTTTGGCTATTTAGCTTTGGAATGGTGGATTTTTTTTTTTGTGTTTTGTGATTTTTGGCTTTTTGTGATTTTTTGACTTTTTTTTGTCCTTTTGTGATTATTTAGCCCAACACAATTACCAAACAACCCTGAAGATATGATATGAATCTATCTGTATTTTCACCATATTATAACACAACAGAAGTATTCATATATAAATCATTGAATTAAAAACTCACTGATTCCACATTTACCATTTCAATAGTATATAGTGAGGGATTTTCCCGCAAAGCATACAAATGACAAAAAAATTTGGGTGGACTCCATTGAAGACTTCAAAACTCCCCTGAGAGACTGAGAGATAGAGATAGAGAAGAGAGAGAGACTCCCCTAGAGAGAGAGAGAGAGAGAGAGAGAGAGAGAGAGAGAGATGCAACTTAATTTTATAAAACATGCGGTATTCTACGGCTGTTTCCATCATTCCTACGAGTCTTCCAGCATATCTCTTGGACATGGAATACATTTGCATAATTTAAATAAGGAAAAATGCTAAAGACAGCCTTTGGGCTGTCAACAGTACCAGGGGACGTGTAAAAAGTGTGTCCAAATGTCACGCCCCATATTTTATTACTCGGATAACCTTACCAATATTCATTAATTAAGTCCATTTACAAATAACATTTCATCATTGGATGAAATGATGAATAATTAAATATACATATTCCCTCTCATTATACAACAATGACATTTACATACAAATAAAAGAAATGCCCTGAGGCTTACAATAAAAGAGAGGACACTACTCTTTACAAAAAGATAGCACTTAGCCAAACAACAAATGAAGTAGTACAATCCATTTCTACATTACACTTATGAAATGGTAAAACCCATTGTTTGATCTTCAATTCCGAAAAGCATTCCCTGTACACATGTACAGGCAGGGGGTGAGCAAAACTCACCGAGCAATCTCATATTAAAACATTAAAGGATGTGAGAGTACAAAGATACTCATATATATTCGTGAAATCATATCATGTCAAAATCATAAGGTTTTATCACATAATCTCTTAAATCCATTTTATTTAATCAACCACAACCGGTTAACTTAAATAAATAAACATGCTTCAATAGTAACATGACATTCTTTTTAATCCATTCAATTATCTCATTATCAATTAAATCATTAAACAATTCATCAAATCCATTTTGATTACATGACAAATGTATCCATGTTTCATAACAATTTCTATTTCTTAATTCATAATCCTGGCTCAGAACCTGGCCATACCCTTTACATCCTTTCAAAAACATATTTCAGTTTCATGACATTAAAGTCCATGTTCCAGTTCATTTTCCATTTCCTTTCAACTTTGAGTTTGAAACAAGACTCAACACTTAGTCAAATAATTTAATGAGATTGTAACTCATCTTTTAAACACTTTCATAATTCATAATGGATACACATTCTGATACTGTATCAAAAACACATAAACCACTTCCTTATTTTACCGAAGATACACATTTTGGTGCTATATCAACATAACATAGAAACACTTCTATACTTCACAATTGATAACGATATACATTTTAGTGCTATATCAAATCAATTTAAACACTTCCATAATCCACACTTGATACACATTTTAGTGTTGTATCAACGGAGTCCATCCCCTATCTCCTCCCAAACAATATCCGGTTTAGAGGTCCATCCCCTATCTTCCCCTAAACCGTGGAGTACATCCCCTATCTCCTCCCACACAACACATGTATATAAACATAGATCATATACAATCAATCAATACATAAAATTAATGTATTATTCCAACCGCTATATTCAATAGCATACTCAATTGATTAGTTTTAGTTTGCCTAATCATCATGCATTGTCTACAACAATCAAGACTATCCTCCACCGATAGCCCAAAGCAGTTATTTCTAAACAGAAAATAAATGCATCAAATGGATATAAAATCAACATTTCAACTAGGTGAGCGATAACTTGTCCAACTACACCCTTTAGTCCCGTACATTCCCAATTCCAACATTTTCAATTTCATTTCTCATTTCTCAAATTAATTTATCAATGTAATTATAGCGACCCCGGTCTTTTTCCCCCATTTGATTATTGTATCCGGACTTACGTTCCGTGGAGTCCGCTGTTATATTTGTTGTTATTGTCCTTTAATTCTTATTCCTGGGTTATAGGATGTGTTTAGCAGGTTGGTTGCAGATTGGTTGGGTTTAGAAACCAAGTCTGCATGTTCAATTTTTGGCTTGGTCGCTCGAGCGAGCTTCTCTTCGCTCGAGCGAGGTCTTTGTTTTTGTTTCTTCGCTCGAGCCAGGGTTCCTTCGCTCGAGCGAGCTCTGCGTCCAGTACTTAGACCTGAGAGATGTGTTTCTTGGCTCGAGCGAGATTTCTTCGCTCGAGCGAGCGAGGTGTATGTTTTCGAGTTCTTCGCTCGAGCGAGCGTTCCGTCGCTCGAGCGAGCTTCTGGGTTACAGACCTGAAGCATCGAGTTTTTGGCTCGAGCGAGCTTTTCTTCGCTCGAGCGTGGATTTTTGTGTCTGGTCGCTCGAGCGACCATGTCTTCGCTCGAGCGAGCCTGTTTAGTTTATATAGGCAGCAGCGGGTTTTAAACAGTTTTTCTTGATCTTTTTAGATTCCAAACCCTAAGGTCCGACTTCTCTCTCTCCCTCACACCTTCTACCCTAGGTTTCATCTAGTATTATGTGTTCCTACCCTACTTCCTTCATTAAAAAGGTAGAGTGAGGCGAGGGCTTTCATTTAATCTGAAAAGTTGTTAGTTCGGAGCACTTTGGTTTTTGGGCATCATCTCATCTTCTTCTTTTTGAGTTATCTTTTCGAGGTAGGGATTTCCTACTCCAATGTATATGTTTTGTTCTAAGTTTTGGTATTTAATATGTTGGGGGTATTTTGGTAATTTTGGGAAAAACCCTAGTTGTTGTGTTAAATTGAATTGTAAGTTTAATTTAAGGAAACTTGGGAATAATGGTTAATTCACGAAATATGAGGAATTATTGATTAAATGGGGTAGTTGGTTGATTTAAATCATATGCCTATTAAATTGTTATTTAGTTATTTTCTGTTTAGAGATAACTGTTTTGGGCTATCGGTGGAGGATAGTCATGATTGTTGTAGACATTGCATGTGGATTAGGGATAACTGAAACTAATCAATTGGCCATGTCGTTGTGTATAAAGATTGGAATAATACATTAAATTTATGTATTGATTGTTTGTGTATATGACTTTGTGTTTATATGCATTACTTGTGTATGGGAGGAGATAGGGGATGTACTCCACGGTTTAGGGGAAGATAGGGGATGTACCTCTAAACCGGTTAATGATTATGGGAAGATAGGGGATGAACCCAGGGTTGCAGCTCATATGCGCGCCTATTGCAGAGATATAGCTCATATGCTTATCTATTGAAGTGTGATACAGCTCATATGCTTGTCCACTGAAGTGTTTGGTTATTTGATTTGATATAGCACTAAAATGTATATCATTATTTTTGTGAAGTACGGAAGTGGTTTATGTGATATTGATACAACACCAACATGTGTATCCATTATGATATAAGAAAGGTTTAACTTGAATTGTTATCCCCGTTGAGTTATTTGGCCAGGCTCTGAGCCATATTGTATAAATGAAATTGATAAGTGTTATAGACATTGGTGTCTTAAGATTGTATGTTGATATAACTGGTTATCATGGTTAACCATCTATTGAATGCTAGGACTTTATTCAAAGCGTATATTTGGTTTAGTATTTCTCTACTGGGCTGTGGCTCACCCTATATGGGAACTTCATTTTCAGGTTCAGGTGGTTCACTACCTCCAAAGACTTAGCTTGTGAGGATTTGGACTTGAAGATCTGTTTTATTTATTCTAGTTGTTTTTATTTGAATTATGTAAACATTCAAGCCCAGGGCTTTATTTGTTTTGAGTTAGAACTCATGAAATTGTACCCAAGTGTTAGCTTGGCAAGATGTAAGCCCGTAGGGCATTTATTTTGATGTTTTATTTCGTAGTACTCTGATGATTTAAATAATGTAATGTTTTTCTTTTAGTAATGCATGCCTTGTTTTATATTTAATGGGTTTAATTTTGAGGGCGTGACAACTTGGTATCAGAGCGTACCGGGTTTGAATACTTTGGGTACGTGGGAAGTGATTAGTATCACATTGGGTTCGTCTCGTTTGATAGAGACTTAGTGTAATTTTACATGCTTATATGATAACATGTTTATGTGACTATGTGGGTATGGAATGTAGTTTCTAGATATTGATTGGATCCTTGAGTCTCTGAAAGTCTTGTTGGAAAGGCACTTGATCAATGTTGTTTCCAACGGAACTTTAGTGGCGCTCGGGACTATCATTATCCAGGAATGAAATTCGTAGGTGCTTATGTGATTATGTGCTTACGTGGTGTGATTTATTGTTGTCCAATGTATTAGGACGTGAGTGTTATAGTTTTGGCACATTATTTAGAGTGCTAACGTCTTTGTTTCCTTTATTAGGATGTCAGGACGAGGACGAGGTCGTGGTAGGCGTGGTAGGCAGGCCAGGCAGGAAGTGCCTATACCGGAGGAAATTCCGGCAGTTCAGGAGGGTGTTGGCCAGGCCAATGTGGCCGAGCCAGTAGGACAGCAGTTTATGGGTGCTTTGGCCCAAGGGATAGCAGGGGCATTTCAGGCGTCAGTTGACATTCTGAGGGCTGCGAATCCAGCCCAGGTTGCTGTTGCTGCAGATGCAGGACCTTCTTTTCTGAAGAGGGAGTTCTTCCGGTCCAACCCGGACGAATTTTTAGGTGATCCTAAAGAGCCGCTTAAGGCAGATGAATGGCTCGAACAGACAACGAAGACGTTTGAGATGCTAGGCATCGAAGACGGGGCACTGAAGGTGACCTTGGCATCTTTCCAGCTTAAGGGGATGCGGGTCAGTGGTGGAAGTTCACTAAGGGCCGTATAGGAGGGACTTGGGAGGCTTTTGTAGATGCTTTCCAGGAGAAGTTCCTGTCTTCAGCAGTTAAGGAGAGGTTGAGGGAGCAGTTTTGCCAGCTTAAGCAGAACAGTTCTTCAGTGGCCGAATTTGAGGCATCGTTTACTAGCTTGTCCAGGTTTGCACCTGAGTTGGTGGCGTCTGAGGAACGCCGTTGCATTGAGTTCGAGAAGAGGTTGAGGCGTGGCCTCAAGTTGAGAGTAGTAGGGTCTTTGATTCGGGATTATGGGCGTCTGGTTGATGCAGCAGCCCATACTGAGATTATGATGCAGGAGGAGGAGGAAGGGCAGAAAGGCTCCAAGAGGAGTCAGGATGGGCAGAGTGATGGTAGGAGACAGAGAGGTTTCACTCCTCAGCAGTCTCAGGGTAGCTTTTCTAGATCGACCTTTCCAGTACCGAGTGCTAGTTCTGGGAAGGGCAGTCAGGGAGACATCACCTGTTTCAAGTGTGGCCAGCTGGGCCACAAGTCTCCAGTTTGTCCTCAGAGGGGAGGAGTACAGAGAGCAGCATCTTCTTCGGCTCGATCTCAGAGCCAGAGTCAGGGTAGAGGCCAGCCACTCTCGTGCTATCAGTGTGGTCAGCCAGGGCACATGAAGAGGTATTGCCCGCAGTTGAGTGGCACACCTGGTGCATCTGGTTTGAGGCAGACTCAGGGTCAGCAGCCAGCTCAGTCGGGTCAGGCCTCGAGGGCCAATCAGGGGGCTTCTTCGTCCCAGTCTGTGCAGCAGTCTAGGGGTGAGCAGGTTGATCAGAGGTCATCTGGGCGCGTGTATGCTGTTACAGCGCAGGATCTTGTACCGGCTCCATCTGTCGTGAGAGGTACCTTCTTGTTTTGCAATTCAGTTGCTAGTGTTTTGATCGATACGGGTGCATCTCATTCCTTTGTGTCTGCTGCATTTGCATCTGTTTTGGAGTTGGAGTTAGCTCAGTTAGCGTCTCCTATTTGTGTAGTGTCACCTCTTGGGGGTGAATTGATTTGAAACAAGGTGTTAGGGGTTGTGATATAGAGGTCGATGATCATAGAATCCCTTTTCTTTGTAGTTATGCCTATGAAGGCTTTGATGTTATTTTGGGTATGGACTGGTTATCGTCATACCGGGCAGTTATTGATTGCTACCGTCAGAGGGTCACTTGTTGTACCGTGGCGGAGAGTGTTTTCATTTTCTGGGGGACCGGGTTGGTAGTGTTTTGCCACCGGGTATGATCGCGAGGGCAGTGAGCTTAGTGGTCTACTTGCTAGTCTTCGATTAGTGAGGGTGATGAGACCCAGATTGTGTTGCCAAGGGTGGTTTGTGAGTACTCGGACGTCTTTCCCGAGGATCTTGTTGGTTGCCACCGCAGCGAGAGATTGAGTTCTCTATTGACTAGTGCCCGGCACGGCGCCAATTTCTATGGCACCTTATCGTTTTGCCCCAGCCGAGTTAGTTGAGTTGAAGATTCAGCTCCAGGAGTTGCTAGATAAGGGCTATATCCGTCCTAGTGTTTCACCGTGGGGAGCACCGGCCCTCTTTGTTAAAAAGAAAGGTGGTGCTTTGAGACTATGTATAGATTACCGGAAATTGAATCGGGCTACGGTTAAGAATAAGTACCCTATGCCTCGTATAGATGATCTGTTCGACCAGTTGAAGGGTTCCCGTTGTTTCTCTAAGATAGATTTGAGATCGGGTTACCACCAGTTGAGGGTCAGGAGGAGGATATTCCGAAGACGGCATTCCGTACGCGGTATGGCCATTATGAGTTTCTGGTGATGCCATTCGGGCTCACCAATGCACCGGCAGTGTTTATGGATTTGATGAACCGGATCTTCCGGGAATTCTTGGATCGTTTTGTGGTCGTCTTCGTGGACGACATTTTGATTTATTCACCTTCAGAGGAGGAGCACGAGGCACACTTGAGAGTGGTGCTAGAGTTACTTAGAGCCCATAAGCTTTATGCTAAGTTCGGGAAGTGTGAGTTTTGGCTAGAAGAGGTGAAGTTCTTAGGCCATGTAGTTTCTGGGAAGGGGTGTCTGTTGATACATCCAAGACTGAGGCAGTGCAAGATTGGGCACAGCCTAAGAGTGTGTTTGAGATCCGCAGTTTTCTGGGATTAGCTGGGTATTACCGTCGGTTTGTGAAAGATTTCTCCAGGTTAGCTTCACCGTTGACTAGATTGACTCGGAAGGGAGTCAAATTTGTATGGAGTGAGACTTGTGAAAAGTCGTTTCAGGAGTTGAAAGTTAGACTGACCACCGCTCCAGTCTTGATTATTCCGGAGAGAGGGTTGGGTTATGCAGTCTATTGTGACGCCTCACGAGAGGGTCTGGGTTGTGTGTTAATGCAAGAGGGGAAAGTGGTTGCCTATGGTTCACGTCAGTTGAAAATTCATGAGAAGAATTACCCTACGCATGATTTAGAGTTAGCAGCTGTGATATTTGCCTTGAAGATTTGGAGGCACTATCTTTATGGTGAGAAATTCGAGGTATTCTCGGATCATAAGAGTCTGAAATATCTGTTTACACAGAAAGACTTGAATTTGAGGCAGAGGAGGTGGATGGAGTTCATTGAGGATTATGACTTCGAGTTGCACTATCATCCGGGGAAGGCCAATGTTGTGGCCGATGCCCTTAGTAGGAAATCTGTTGGTGACTTAGCTAGTATAGCCATCCGGGAGTGGGAGATGTTGGGTGCAGTTGGGGAGTTTGATTTGCATCTGGGCGAATCCGTAGAGGCTGCGGCCTTGTTTTCTGTGGTTGCACAGCCTACACTTGTGACTCGAGTGTTAGAGGCTCAGAGGGGTGATCTTGAGGTAGAATCTCTCCGAGAGAAGATTTCCAATGGGAAGGTTGAGAAGGGTTTGACGGTGTATCCCGACTTGAGTGTGAGATACCGAGACCGTCTGTTTGTGCCGAGTCTTGCCGAGAGGAGGTACTCCGAGAGTTTCATCATTCGCCCTTGCGGTGCATCCGGGAGGTACTAAGATGTATCGGGATTTGGGTCGCCAGTTTTGGTGGCGGGGTATGAAGAGAGATGTGGCAGCTTTCGTATCTAGTGCCTTACTTGTCAGCAAGTGAAGGCCGAGCATCAGAGGCCAGCGGGTTTGTTGCAACCCTTGCCTATTGCCGAGTGGAAGTGGGAGCATGTCACTATGGACTTCGTTGTGGGTCTTCCGAGGACTCAGCGGGGTAGTGATGCTATTTGGGTGGTTGTAGACCGGTTGACTAAGTCGGCGCACTTCATTCCTATGCGTGAGAGATTCGGTAGATCACCTTGCCGACTTGTACATTCGGGACATAGTGAGGTTGCACGGGGTCCCAGTGACGATCGTCTCAGATAGAGATCCTCGTTTTACTGCCAGGTTGTGGCAGAGTTTGCAGAGTGCCTTAGGCACTAAGTTGACCCTTAGCACGGCTTATCATCCTCAGACTGACGGGCAGTCCGAGCGTACTATTCAGATCCTTGAGGATATGCTTCGGGTTGTGTTCTCGACTTTAGTGGGTCGTGGGAGAGGCACTTACCATTAGTGGAGTTTGCTTACAACAACAGTTTTCAGTCTAGTATCGGTATGGCACCGTTTGAGGCCTTGTATGGCCGACCGTGTAGATCTCCTGTTTGTTGGGCCGAGGTGGTGATGCACCTTTGTGGGTCCGGAGTTGGTGAGGGAAACGACGGAGAAAGTTGAGCTTATCCGTAAGAGACTTGTTACAGCCCAGAGTCGTCAGAAATCTTATGCCGACCGTAGGAGGAGACCTTTAGTGTTTGAGGTGGGTGATCATGTCTTTCTGAAGATATCACCTAGACGGGGATTGATGAGGTTTGGGAAGAGCGGGAAGTTGTCCCCTCGGTTCATAGGTCCTTTTGAGATCCTTGAGAGGATTGGCGAGGCTGCTTATCGTTTAGCTTTGCCACCGCAGTTATCCGGAGTTCATGACGTGTTTCATGTGAGTATGCTTCGGAAGTATGAGCCGGATCCATCGCATGTACTGGATTGGACTGACTTAAGTTGTTGATGAGGATGTCTCATATGAGGAGAGACCGATTCGAGTCTTGGATAGGCGGGATCAAGTTTTGCGAGGCAAAACCATCCCTTTGGTGAAAGTTTTGTGGAAGCATCACGGAGTGGAGGAAGCCACTTGGGAACGTGAATTGGAAGTCCGTGAGAAATATCCGGACATGTTTAGTGATTAGAAATCTTATATATAGATTTTTGTAATATTGTTGAACTTGAGAATTTTATATATGTCTTAAGTTGGAAAACATTGAGAATGTTTTGGATTTAATGTTAGCATTTTGAACTTGCTTTTTATGGAAGTGGAATAAATTTATATATTGAATGTGTTGTTTATATCATGAGATTGAATATGATATGGAGATTATTAACATTGAAAGGAATAATGCATAATATTGATGCAGTTGAAATATATGTTGATTTATACATGTTGTGAGATGCCTCTTGATAAGAGATGAGATGACCAGTATTGGGTCAAGTTGTTCATTATTATAATGTCATATTGATAGAATTTGAGAAAAACTTGTTTTCAAAAACTTATGCTTAATTTCGGGGACGAAATTCTTTTAAGGGGGGGAGGTTATAGCGACCCCGGTCTTTTTCCCATTTGATTATTGTATCCGGACTTACGTTCCGTGGATCCGCTGTTATATTTGTTGTTATTGTCCTTTAATTCTTATTTTTGGTTATAGGATGTGTTTAGCAGGTTGGTTGCAGATTGGTTGGGTTTAGAAACCAAGTCTGCATGTTCAATTTTTGGCTTGGTCGCTCGAGCGAGCTTCTCTTCGCTCGAGCGAGGTCTTTGTTTTTGTTCTTCTTCGCTCGAGCCAGGGTTCCTTCGCTCGAGCGAGCTTTGCGTCCAGTACTTAGACCTGAGAGATGTGTTTCTTGGCTCGAGCGAGCATTTCTTCGCTCGAGCGAGCGAGGTGTATGTTTTCGAGTTCTTCGCTCGAGCGAGCGTTCGTCGCTCGAGCGAGCTTCTGGGTTGCAGACCTGAAGCATCGAGTTTTTGGCTCGAGCGAGCTTTTCTTCGCTCGAGCGTGGATTTTTGTGTCTGGTCGCTCGAGCGACCATGTCTTCGCTCGAGCGAGCCTGTTTAGTTTATATAGGCAGCAGCGGGTTTTAAACAGTTTTTCTTGATCTTTTTAGATTCCAAACCCTAAGGTCCGACTTCTCTCTCTCCCTACACACCTTCTACCCTAGGTTTCATCTAGTTTAGTGTTCCTACCCTACTTCCTTCATTAAAAAGGTAGAGTGAGGCGAGGGCTTTCATTTAATCTGAAAAGTTGTTAGTTCGGAGCACTTTGGTTTTTGGGCATCATCTCATCTTCTTCTTTTTGAGTTATCTTTTCGAGGTAGGGATTTCCTACTCCAATGTATATGTTTTGTTCTAAGTTTTGGTATTTAATATGTTGGGGGTATTTTGGTAATTTTGGGAAAAACCCTAGTTGTTGTGTTAAATTGAATTGTAAGTTTAATTTAAGGAAACTTGGGAATAATGGTTAATTCACGAAATATGAGGAATTATTGATTAAATGGGGTAGTTGGTTGATTTAAATCATATGCCTATTAAATTGTTAATTTAGTTATTTTCTGTTTAGAGATAACTGTTTTGGGCTATCGGTGGAGGATAGTCATGATTGTTGTAGACATTGCATGTGGATTAGGGATAACTGAAACTAATCAATTGGCCATGTCGTTGTGTATAAAGATTGGAATAATACATTAAATTTATGTATTGATTGTTTGTGTATATGACTTTGTGTTTATATGCATTACTTGTGTATGGGAGGAGATAGGGGATGTACTCCACGGTTTAGGGGAAGATAGGGGATGTACCTCTAAACCGGTTAATGATTATGGGAAGATAGGGGATGAACCCAGGGTTGCAGCTCATATGCGCGCCTATTGCAGAGATATAGCTTATATGCTTATCTATTGAAGTGTGATACAGCTCATATGCTTGTCCACTGAAGTGTTTGGTTATTTGATTTGATATAGCACTAAAATGTATATCATTATTTTTGTGAAGTACGGAAGTGGTTTATGTGATATTGATACAACACCAACATGTGTATCCATTATGATATAAGAAAGGTTTAACTTGAATTGTTATCCCCGTTGAGTTATTTGGCCAGGCTCTGAGCCATATTGTATAAATGAAATTGATAAGTGTTATAGACATTGGTGTCTTAAGATTGTATGTTGATATAACTGGTTATCTGGTTAACCATCTATTGAATGCTAGGACTTTATTCAAAGCGTATATTTGGTTTAGTATTTCTCTACTGGGCTGTGGCTCACCCTATATGGGAACTTCATTTTCAGGTTCAGGTGGTTCACTACCTCCAAAGACTTAGCTTGTGAGGATTTGGACTTGAAGATCTGTTTTATTTATTCTAGTTGTTTTTATTTGAATTATGTAAACATTCAAGCCCAGGGCTTTATTTGTTTTGAGTTAGAACTCATGAAATTGTACCCAAGTGTTAGCTTGGCAAGATGTAAGCCCGTAGGGCATTTATTTTGATGTTTTATTTCGTAGTACTCTGATGATTTAAATAATGTAATGTATTTCTTTTAGTAATGCATGCCTTGTTTTATATTTAATGGGTTTAATTTTGAGGGCGTGACATGTTCTTTCAATTCTGTTTGATGAATTATGGAATAACTTATTTTGTATTTTGTATTTTTTTTTCTCCTCATTCTACAGGTTTTGTATGCTTTTGTATGGGCAAATTTATTGTTATCAACAATTCGTATTTTTGGTTTTAAAAATTAATTAAGTTAGTTTGAATGATTAGCCAAACTAAAGAGTGTGGTTGGAGAACACAGTAACCAAAGTAATTAGGTAAAATAAAGAGTGTATTTTTTTCGTACTTTAACTAGTGAAAAGTAGAGAATGTGGTTGGAGCTGCTTCAGGTCCAAAACTATTAAAATCTATTAAATCCATATGGACCTCTAATTGAGTCTTAAGTAAAGAATAAATTAAATGAGTTCAAGGTGGTCCCTATTATTCGCATAAAATTTAAAAGGACCAAATATTTAAACATCTGTTATACACAACTCCAAATTAAATTGATTCTAAGTCATGGGTCTTAAATTAAATTCTCACTCATAAGCTAAATATGACCCAATTATATATCAAAGTAGACCCAACAAATTTTATCTCAAGTCATGGTCTAAACACCCAAAACTCAACATCAAATTCTGCTATAAATTAAACTAAATGCCATTCAATCCATGAATTTTCAAAAAATAAATACCTGTCCTTTTATTCTGAAATTTTAACACAACATGCTAGACTCATGTGGGAACAACATATAAACATTTCATAATTTTTTGAGATTGTGAACTATTTTTAAAGAATACAAAATTGGACCATTTTTGCACAGAATTTTACACATCAGTCCAATCCGAATATTGCTGTAAAACCCAAGTTGTGTGTAGAATTATTTTATTGGATAGATTAGTAATTAAATTAATTTATATGGGTCATTTATTAATATCAAAGAATTAGTTATAAGATGGCATTATATGTTCTATTACTTAGATGGGTAATTTTGTAATTTTGAGAAATTAGGTTAATAAGCCCACTTGTTGTGGCTTTAAGTCCTGGGAAACAAACAAAATAGAGGCTGGTGAATTGCTCCATAGGCGGCAAGGGTTTGAAAAGGTAAAAGAAAAAAAAGAAAAAGAAAAAGAGAAGGAGAAGAAAGGTTCAGGCTGCAATAAGGATTGGAGGCAGCACGTTGGGTGATTTTGGGACACCCATTGGTTGAGGTAAAAATCTATCTATACTGTTGACTATTAAGTTTATGTTGAGGAATTAAACAATCAATGCATTAAGGGGATTTGGAAGATCTATAGGTGCCTACTTAGGTTTTGAGAATTGGGTGCAATGTGTAAGTGTAACTTTGGGTGGGTAATAGAAACAGTGGAGTTCTGTATCATGGGAAAGGGTGTGTTTGGCTATAAAGTTGGGTTGAATGGTTTGGTCACTTGGATATTGAAGCAATACATTAATCTAATATGGTGGGGCTTTTGTGGATGTATGTAACACATAAAAATATTAATTTATTTGAGATTTTATTTATTAGGTTTGTGTGATTGGAGTGGTGGAGCTGGGTGTTTGGAGTTGATGTTGGAATATTATTTTTAAGCGTTTGATGTAAGTAACCCTCTATCACTGTCGGTTCATTTTTATTCCTACTGAATCGTTTGAAATTATAATTATTTAATTATAGCCTTCATGTTCTCTTAAAATAAAATATGGGTCAAGTATAAAATAGCATCGAATATTATTATCAAAATTCTTTGAATATTCTGTGAAGCTATTCTGAAAATTGTACCAAATGTTTATTCTGAAAATATCGAATATTTTATTTAAGAGTTGTATATTGTTTGAATTTTGAATATCTCTCTAGTCTGACTATGATTTGGACCCTAGCCAATGGAGGTTATCTATTGGCACAGAAACTAGTTTTTTTGGGGGCTTTACCACCGGCCTATGTGTGGTTCTAGGCCTTGTCACGAGGTAAGTGACCTTGGTCACCAAGACTTGGGTTTTGTGAATCGCATCATTGAACCATTGAATATTGAACCATCAATTTTGAACAACGAAATTTCGTCAAATTACCTCATTGTCTTTTCAATTAAAATGTATTGCTACACTGTTTATTTTCAACTATGAAACCATTTTACAAAATAATTGTTCATTTATTGAATGGTAGCAAAAAAATATATTATTGGTTATCTTCTTCTTTTTTTTTTTTTTTTAATACTTGATCCAGCTAGCAGTGATGGTTGGTTATTTACTGGGCTGTCTAGCTTACCCTTATTTTATTTTTTTCAAATTCTGAGGAGTAGAGTTACGCGGGGTTTTTACTTGTGGGAGTGCCGAGAGTAGGACTATGATTTAAGTACTTGGCTTATTTTTTTGTTAGTGGATTATATTAGTGGACTTGGTGGACAATTTCATATGATAAGAATTATCTATTTGTATGGATTTTAGCATTATGATAATTAAGGATTTAATTTGAGTATTTTACATTTTTGGTTATGTGTTGGGCTCTTAGCCTTGCATGCTCACTTAAATGAGTGTGCGGCGTTGTCACGGAGCTTGGGGTGTAACAATTGCTCAATTAATTTATACACTGACAAATTTTTTTTTTTTAAATTTTGGGTCATTACATTATTTGTTCAGGAACAGGTAATCGAACATTTCGTATTTGTTCGGGAATAGATAACCGAACATTATTAATGAGCTTTTTTCAAACTTTAAAATCGCAAAACCCAAGTCAGATAAGAAACAAGAATTGAAACTGTCAGAGAATTCAAAGAAACCCACCTAAGAGATTACAAATCCAAACTCGTGGAGATCGCAAAACCCACAAAAGAGAAATTTTGAATTAACAACAAAAAACCTTACATTTATTTTCTCAAGTCATGAACAAGTATGTGGAGATGGAGTAATAATCACCTTCATGGGATTTCTTAAGGTTTTTGGGAGAGAGACTTTTTGAGTTGTGGGGGTGTGGGGGTGTGCATTCCATTGAATAGGTGTAATGTTTTCATAAGGATAATTTTGATATTATTTAAGGGGGGGAAAGAAATTTTAAGGGTTTTAAAATTTATAAGCAGAAGTCCAAAGAAATGAAAGTCCAAAATAATTGATAAAATGCTAATAGCATCACTCTTTTTTTTCTTACTTTTTTGTTTTTAAGTAAATGCTTTTGTCCAGGCCCGGTCTTGAGATTTCCGGGGCCCAAAGCCGATAATCAACTAATAAATTTCTGAGACCCTTCAATTTTTTTTTTTCATTGAATGAAAAAAAAAAAAATTTGAAAGTAAAGGACAAAAGATTTGTATCAAAATCACAAAAAATACTTAGTATTACATTACAATAATTAATAAATATCACTTGATCCTCACTCTTTTTTGTATTTTTAGAAGCAAATAAATCAATCATACTTGCACAATCTAATTTTTTTACAAAATCATTTTCAATGAATAACAATACTAATTATTTTAAATGAGCCTTTCAATTTTTTAATGGATTAATTTATTTTAAGTTAATTTGGACCTTCCTTAATTTTTTTTTTTGGACTTAAAATATACTTAATATATTAGACTAAATTATAATAAGAGAGACCCTAACAATGTTAATTTTTTTGAATGGTCTTTCAATTTTTTAATGGGTCAATTTATTTTAAGTTAGTTTGGACATTTTTTAATTTTTTTAGACTTAAAACATACCTAATATATTACACTAAATTATAATAAGAGGAGCCCTTTTCTTTACTCTATTTTGAGAGGCCCTAGGCCATGGCTTTGTGGCCTATGCCCCAGGGCCGGCCCTGCTTTTGTCACTACTTTCTTTTTCCCGTGTAAGATCCACCATTATAATTCATTTCCACCTTTATTTCCACACACTTTAATTATTGTGTTCACACTCTATTTTCTTCTTCTCTGTTTGTCCTATTCTTTTTTTCTTTTCTTGTATAATTTTTTTTTTCTTATGTTTTTTGATGTTCACAAATATAACATCAATTAGAGTGTGAAAATAAGGTGAAAGTAAATTATAATGGTGGGTTTCACATGAGAAGAAGAAAGTAGTGACAGAGCAATTACCAATAAAAAAAAAATTTTTTTTTAAAAAAAAGTAGTGAAAAAAAGCATTAAGCAAGTCTCTCATGTAGAAATCATAGCAATGGTGTCTACTTTACATGTGGCCCATAACCTTTCATTGCAGTTTCTTAGTCATTTCACTATATTTCACTTGCAAATTCTCAAGTTCAAAAAAATATATATATATTTTTAGATAATTAACTTTACTAGACGAAAAGTAGATATAATAATAGTTACAATTTTGGTTAAGTTAATGCAAATAAAAAAATATGTTTGATTATATCATTGTTCTCAATTATGTTGATAAAGAATATTCAATTAATAATAATATTATTCACTTTTTGTGTTGGTATAAATTAAAATTTAAAAGTCTACAATACTTATTTTTGATGAAAAGTGACATATATTTTTATCCTCTAAAGTTTAAATTCTGGATATGTTCCTGATTAAAGCTCCTGTTAAATAATTGGACCGTTTTAGCATTTTTGTTTGCTAAAAAAGAAAATCGGAGCTTGATATGAAAATTGTTTAATAAAATGTTTTTGATAATTACTTTTGGGAACGATCCTTTTTTATATTGAAACTAAAAAATCCTTTCAATAAAAAATGTGTAAACATTCACTTTCTTATTTTGAAAATACAAAATCATTTGATAAAAATTTGTGAATTTTGACACTTTTTTCTACAAAGATAGATACGAAACTCATCTACAAAAATTTCATAGAGAAAGAGGGGGGAAAGAAACATTTCATTCACAAAAATGAGTAATTGGCATGATATGCTTGTGTGTGATATGAGAAAGCCTCATGCATACCAAACAAACACCATCACTCATAACAAGATATCTGCGCAAATTGTTACATTTTTATTCTTGGCAATCCCGTTTGATAAAACTCCTTTTAGTTGTAATTATTTTTGATCTTTTATTTCAGTGAGGCTTTGAGTTTTAGATATGAATCCAACCCGAATTGTGCCTTGCAGAGCTGTTTCAGAAGTTAATTCTTTCATGATTGCCACTTTGAAGTTGCTTGTCCGCTTGAGCGGCCGTTTGTACGCTCGAGCGAAGAATGTTTGGTTCCAGAAGTTTGACCTGTCTGCAAAAGTACTGAAAGTTGGGATTTTACGCTTGAGTGAACTTTCCTGTGCTCGAGCGAGGTCCGCTCGAGTGACCATTCTTGCGCTCGAGCGGAGATCGCGAAACAGATTGCTATAAATATGTGTTTCAGTTAGATTTTAGGGTTACGACTTCTAGATCTTCTTCTTGGCTATTAAGGTTTATATCTGGGGCTATTTTGCTAATTTTCTTTGATATTTGATTGAGTATTCAACTCATGGTTTAAGAAGTATACATCAAAGGATTGTTTGTTTATTCAATACAAAAGAGATAGTTGTTCTTCGGTGGATTCTGGAGAATTCGAGCCTGAAACTTTGGTGGATTCTGGAGTGGCTCATCGTCGTGGATTCGACATCGGCGTTGTGGATTCAACGTTGGGCAAGACAATTCCGAGGTGAAGACGGGGCTAGAAGAGGCACATAGGGGTCAGTAGAGTACACTTGTGTAATTCCTTTATGTCTTCTTAGTGGATTGTTTTGTGACTTTTTCCCGTGGTTCTTTTATCACAATTGGAGGCGCTCCAATTGTGATTTTTCTACGTAAAATCGTTGTGTCGATTTGTGTTTAATTGTTTGATTGGGATTGTTATTAACTGTTTAAAATTATTACATAATCACAAATCAATATCTAGGAAATTTCTAGATTTTTCACAAATTTTAACTACAGTTCTTTAGTTTGGGTGGGTGTGATTTTGTAATTTTATTTAATTTGATTTTGATCTTAACTATTTTATTATTTAAATTTAATTTAATTGACTACAATCATTAACATTTTTTTAAAAAAAAAATTATGAAAAGTACGTAGATGAGTAACATGAAGTTACGCTTTTAGGGATAAAATTATAAATTTTCTCAACTAAATCATTTTACCTCAATCATCTCGTTAACCATTTTACTTCAAAACCACTAGTTGGCATTGTCAACTAAACTAAATTGACACAAAATTTAAAATTAAAATTAAAATTAAATCAATTAAAAATGTGAGAATCAAAATAATATACGAGACAAAATACATAAGCTATCAATTTAATTTACCCAATAAATTTTCCTATCTTGATTCTAGGGAAGATCCAGGGCTACCGTGTCACGCCCTCAAAATTAAACCCATAATATATATAGCATTAACATGCCCTGATAAAAGAAAACCAATCATTATCTTATCCATCAGAGTATTATTATTGAAAAACAATACATGCAACATTAATAAATAAATGCCCTACGGGCTTACATCTTTCCAAGCCAACACTTGGACACAAAAGGATGAGTACTAACTCAATTACAAATTAAGCCCTTGGCTTGAATGTTTACATGTAATATCAAATAAAGCAAATAACTGAAGACAAGTCTTCAAAGTCCAAATCCTTCCAAGCTAAGTCCTTGGAGGTAGCAAATCACCTGGACCTGAAAATGATGTTCCCTTATAGGGTGAGCCACAGCCCAGTAGAAATATACTAAACCAAATATAAGTATTGAATAAAGCCATAGCATTCAATAGATGGTTAACACAAATATCCATTTCATCAACCTACAGTTTCATGACACGTATCACTTCCCATTATTTATTCATCTTTCCATTCATACCAATATGGCTCAGAACCTGGCCAAACTTTAACAGTGAACTATATATCACATTAACATTACTTCCAATATCAACAAAACAAATGAGACTAAGGCTCATACCAAAACACTTCCATACTTCCTGGTTGATACACATTTTAGTGCTGTATCAATAACATGTAAAAACACTTCCATAAATTAATAAGCACACATAATAGTGATGCTAATGGAGTCCATCCCCTATCTCCTCCCAAACAAAATCCGGTTTAGAGGTCCATCCCCTATCTTCCCCTAAACCGTGGAGTACATCCCCTATCTCCTCCCACACAATACAATGTATATAAACACTTATCATATACAACACACAATCAATACACGTATTTTCTGTATTAATTCAACAGTCAAAGTCAATGACTTAACCAATGTGATTAGTTTCAGTTATCCCTAATCCACATGCAATGTCTACAACAATCATGACTATCCTCCACCGATAGCCCAAAACAGTTATTTCTAAATAGGAAATAAATGTATTAATAAGCATAAATGCAACATTTTCATAGGTGAGTGATTAAACTATCAAACTACACCATTTAAACTCATAATTCCCCAATTTCAAGAATTAAACTAAATTCCCCAATTTTCCCTAAATTAATTATACAAATTAATTTATTACAACAACTAGGGTTTTTCCCAAAATTTACCAAACAACCCCCAACATATCAAAATACCACAACTTAGGACAAAACCTATAATATGGAGTAGGAAATCCCTACCTCAAAGTGAAGAACTCAAATGGAGATGATGGAGATGATGATCCAAAATCCAAAGTGCTCCAAACCCAAGATTGTTCAGATTAAAAGGAAGCCCTCGACCCACTCTATCTTTTTAACAAAGGACCTAGGGTAGAAATACACTCTAAGTAGATCAAACCTAAGAGAGAAGGTGTGTAGGGAGAGAGAGAAGACGGTTCTAGGGTTTTAGAATCAAGAAGGAGATGAAAAATGATCCAGAAAGTCGGATCTCAGATTTATATAACAGTCGCCCCGCTCGAGCGTGGAAACCCCCACTCGAGCGTCACTCATAGACTCCCGCTCGAGCGTCAAAAGTCCCGCTCGAGCGGCGGATACACACTCCCAGAACCTTTGCTGAACCATGTCCCCCGCTCGAGCGCCCAACTCCCCGCTCGAGCGGCACACACAAACTCCCGCTCGAGCGGCCAATTCCCCGCTCGAGCGTCCAACACTACTCGAGAAATACTGGATGGGTGTATTCCCCGCTCGAGCGCCCAAACCCCCGCTCGAGCGGACAAGCCAAAATCTGGGCAACTAGACTTGGTTCCTAAGCTCAACCAACCTGCTCCAAATCTTCCCAACACAACCCAAGACTCAATATAAGGAATAAAGGATGCAAACGACATATACTCAACAACCAGCTCCACGGAACCTAAGTCCGGATATAACAAATAAAGAAAAGGGAAACCGGGATCGCTATATACCGGTTGCCAAGTTATCAACTTGCAACCTAAGACAAGAAAATAAAACAAACAATACAATCAAATCAAATCAAATCAAGGCCACAAAATAAAAAAAATTAAAAAAAAAAACTATGGTGAAAATGATTTTTTTTTTTTTTTTAATGATTGTCAAGCAAATCTTCGTAAAAATAATAAAAAATAAAAAAATTTAGTCCTCAATTTATATTGAAGAGTGTTGTTCATTTTGTATTTTAAATTTTCCATTATTTAGAGTATTAACCAGGTTATCTCTTACAAAAAAGAGAAAAAAAATTTAAACTGTAAATTAAATTATTAATTTCTGTAACCTAAGTAAAATGTCATTTTAATTATCATAATTTTAATTTAAATAATTTAATTTTTACATTTTTAATTTTGTTACAATATCATTTACCAATATATATATATATATATATATAGAGAGAGAGAGAGAGAGAGAGAGAGAGAGAGAGAAGAAAACTAAAAGAAAATCAAACATGACAGTTAAATAACCTTATCTGGTTCAATTTTGTTCTAAATTTTATAGAACCGTAAGTAATGGTTTATCTCACAAAATTCTTAGTAAAAATATAAAATATAAGTTTTAAGCTTGTTTGGGGTGTACTAAAATAGTACACTTTTTATTTTTTTTTAACTTTTTTAGATCATATTACCTCTTTAATTTTCTGCACATTTTTTTTTTCTATTTGTTGAGCTATGTTGGTTTGGTTATTTATTTATTTATTTATTTTATTTTTTTGTAGAATGGTGGTTATATATAGAGGTGTGCTAAAAAATTAGACTTCTCACACCAACTCAACCTATGTGGTTTAATAAGGTGAATGAATTGGATTGGTCTGGTTAGGTGATGAAATACTGATTAAAATTTGTTAATTCTATATAATTTTGTACGAGTCCCTACTATATTTTTATTTCAAATCAGGAAGATTCGGAAGAAATTGAAATGGCTTTGGTATTGTTTATTCCGAAGAAAAAAAATATATAGAACAGACTTGTACAAAACTATATGGAATTAACAAAACTATCTAAATTATAGCAGGGATTCGTGCAAAGCTATCTAGGTTACAGAACGTAGTGAATCCCCTAGATGCGGAGGAGGCAAAGTTAAATGAGAAGCAAGGCTTAAATGTGTTATCGATGGAATGGAGTGTAGATTCAAATGATTCACGAAATGGAAGAGTTAAAACAGAAGTACTTGACGTGCTACAACCTCACAAGAATTTAAAAGAGCTCCATGCCAATGGCTACCTTGGTACAAGATTTCCGACTTGGATAGGAGATCCTTTGTTCTCCAATATGGCTCACCTAAGTTTAGAAAATTGTGGAAATTGTGCATTCTTGCCACCACTTGGACAACTACCCTCCCTTTAAAAGCTTTACATTAGAGGTATGAGTGTCGGTTGTGAGTTCTATGGGGCAAGGTAGTGTTCAGCCTTTTCCATTATTGGAGACTCTAAGCTTTGAGAATATGTCAGAATAGGAGTATTGGTATACTTTTGGAGATCACAAGGAAGTTCTACCATTCACTTGTGCCAGTGAGTTCTCCATAATAAAATGTCAGAAACTTGTTGGAATGTTGGCCAGTGATCTACCTTTTTTGAATAATCTAGAGATTACGGAGTGCCCGCAATTCCTAGTTAAAGGTTGCAGCATTGGCCTCCGGGCTCTCACCTCCATAGCCATGAATGACGTTCTTCTAAGAAGCCTTCAGGCGGTCCCTGAGATGAGGAGTACGGTTGCTGATGAAGTGATATCGGCAAATGCAAAGTCTAAGCATCCGAGTTCAATAACTTCCTTGACTTGAGCACTGGGATGATTAAGAAACTCGTGCTCTTGTCGAAATGGGTTCCTCATGGGCTGATGGAGTTTGAAGCATTGAAGATTACTAGCTGTGAAGAACTTAAGACACTGTGAAAGAATGAGGCGAGAGTGCAACACAGTCTCCCTGCATTCCGACTTTTGGAAATTGAAGGCTGTCCCCAGCTTGTTTCGTTGTTTGAAGAAGATGAGGATGAAGAAAATGAAGGGCAACATCAGCAACAACAAGAAGAGGGACTCCCTTGCATAGTGAGGCTTGAGCATCTAACAATAGATAATAGTGAAAAGCAGGAGAAACTGCCACGGCTGCTACATACCTTCACTTTTCTTCGAGAGTTGTATGTCTATAACGCTGTGTTTGGTTGTTGGATTTAAAGATGGATTTGGAAAGGGAAATGGAAAAAGTAGGTGAAATGTGAATAAAATATAACTACATTTCACCTAGTTTCACACCCCTTTTTCCCTTTCCAAATCCCTCAACCAAACACAACGCAAGTGTCCAAATCTCGACTCTTTTCCAGAGATAGGTTTCCGCACGCTGAAAAGACTCAAGATTCGTGATTGTGTGGCTGGGGAATCCTCATTCAAGTGGATAACGCAGATTAATGACAATAATCTTGAAGTATTAGAGGTTCATAATTGTCCATCCCTTACGTGCTTGATATCGTGCAGAGGTGGGGGGCTACCACCCACACTCAAATAGCTTAAGATTTTTTGGTGTAAAAAGTTGGAGGCACTGCTAGTAGAGGAGGGGATGAAAATTAATTGTCCATCTCTTCAGTCTGTTTCGATCTATGATTGTGATAGGCTCAAATACATGCCAGATGCCCTTCCTAATAATAATAGTCTCAGTCACTTGTTCTTGTATGGGTGTAGGAATTTGTAGTCCATTCCGGAAGGATGGTTCTACTCCGCAACAAATTTGAGAGAATTGGATATCAGGGGATGCAACAAATTGAAGGACTTACAGCTCTTGCCACACGGATTGCAGACCATCAACTACCTCACTTCTCTTCATTGGCTAGAGATGAATATTTCACATTGGAACGACAACTTCAAGAAGCTTAGTTTGCACAGTCTATCCTCTCTTACAACACTATTGATTTCAGGTAGAAAAGAAGAAGATCTGGTGGGTTCCAACTTTCCGATAGATGGGATGCTGCTGCCACCTCTCTAATCAGTCTTTATATCGGTGATTACCCTAGGCTCAAATCTTTACCAGTGCAAAGGCTGCCTTCCTCACTAAATACATTGTCGATATCGGGAAGTTGGAAACTAATAGGGAAATGTGAAAAGGGTGAAGGCAAATATTGGCCCCACTTGAGTCACATTCCTCAAGTCTACGTCCATTGATGATGATGAGTGATAAGATGTGTGGAGATTCCCACCGCAGTCAAATTGCCAAGTACCCCATATTACAATAAATACATAAATATAAAAATATCATTATCTCCAACAAAGCAAAAATTGTTTGGTTGGGTTTTCAATTTTTTTTTTCCTTTTTCAAAAAACATAAATTAATTTGATAAAAATAAATATTTTAAAAATATTTTCAGATTTTCAAAAATGGAAAATCATATGAAAAACGATAAGTGTTTTTTATTTTGATTTTTCTATTATTTTACTTTTACAAATTTTAAAAAATTCAACCAAACCATCTGATTGATAGCAAATATTTCCAGCCTTGCTAATTTTTAATGTCTTTTTACTTATCGATTTTCAGCAATTTTTTGAATGAGAGATGGCTATGCATGACAGTGATTTCCAGCATTGCTAACTTTGATTCTCAAATATTCTTTATTTCTTTAATTTGTAAAATTGCTTGTCCACCTATGAAATTAAACTCTTGAAATAGAACCATCTGTGAAGTTTGTCAATTTAACAAAATTCTTGATTTCATTTAATAGTTAAACTTCTCATTGAATAGTTTTTGAAAAATCTAGAAATCCCCTAGATGTTGATTTGTGATTATGTATCAATTTTAAGTAGTATATAACAATCCCAATCAAACAATCAAGACAAATCGACACAACGATTTTACATGGAAAAACCACAATTGGACACCTCCAATTGTGATAAAAAATCACGGACAAAAGCCACAAAACAATCCACTAAAAAGACATAAAAGAATTACACAGGTATACTCTCAATTACTTAGCAAATCCACGCCTGAATTGAACCAACCCCTATGTGCCTCTTCCAGCCCCGTCTTCACCTCGGAATTGTTTTGACGATGAGCCACTCCAGAATCCACCAAAGTTTCAGGTTCGAATTCTTCAGAATCCACCGAAGAACAACTCTCTTTTTGTATAGAATCAACAAACAATCCTTTGATGTATTCTCCTTAAACCATGAGTTGAATACTCAACGAAACATCAAAGAAAACTAGCAAAATAGCCCCAAATGTAAACCCTAGACCCCAAGAAGAAGATCTGGAGGCGTCACCTTAGATTAGGAGCAACATGCGAATTTATAGACTCTGAAATCGCGAGGTCCGCTCGAGCGTGGGAATGGACGCTTGAGTGGGGACACTATATGACGTGTTCCAAACCAGGATGTACGCTCGAGCGGGGATTTCGACGCTCGAGCGTGAAAACACAGATCACAGTAATTTTGCAGACACGCATACTTCTGGAACTCACCATTCTCCGCTCGAGCGGACAAGAAACTTTGAAGGCACTTTTGCATTTTGCTTCGGGGGCGCTGCCCCTCAACCCCGTCGTAGCGCTACCTCGGACCCGCCGAGGGGCGCTGCCCCCTAGACCCCCGTGAGCTGACCGGGCAGCTCGATCCCCGTCATAGTCAGTGAAGTGGCAATCTTGAAAGAATTAAACACCACAAACTTCTCTGCAAGGCACGATTCGGATTGGATTCACATCTAATAAACTCATAGCCTCACTGAAATAAAAGTGCGAAAACAAGTACAACTGAAAGGAGTTTTGTCAAACGGGATTGCCAATAATAAAAACCTAACAGTTTTTGCTATTAGCATTTTGTTGATTGGAATCTAAAGGGTTTGAAATTGATTCTGCTTCAAATTCTGCACATAAATCAATATTGGAAAATTGTGGACTACATTTAATGTTTTGGCATGATATCTATCTATTTATATATATATATATATATTCAAGAGGGTCATGTACTAGATAATTATTCAGTAATCTCAAAATATCAAGTAACATTGTTCACACGATGCTCTAAATCAATGATGTAACGAAAAACTTTACAGGTGCAATAATGTTAACTCACCTTTCTTAAATAATGACGAGAGATGATCCATCAAAATTGTTTTGTGATTTTTTATTTGTCAAGGTGCCACATAAATAATGTGACATGGTAGTTTGAGCCCACCTAATAATTTTCCCTAATGCACACCACCCCACCCCACAGTGTGAAGACTAGGGGTGCACGAAGACTCAAAAAATACTTGAGAACCAAACCAACCCGACTTCTATGGGATTGGGTTGGTTTGGGTTTTTGACTACTTTGGGTAGATCTAATAGGATTGATTCAGCTTTTGGTTTAAGACTTGACTAACCTGAACCACCCTAGACCCAAACTTAGTTATATATATTGGCGCTGTTTGGGAAGAAAGGGTTGAGGCTATTATAGCCTCAAATTACAAATAAGCCAAAAAGCCCCACTGTTCAAAGTTTTTCAAAAAACAAAAAAAAAAAAAATAGGCTACAGCTGCCGGCAGTGTAGGCACAGCCTACACTGTCAAATGACAAATTGTTACATCAACTGGTAAATTACGATTTTGCCCTTTTATATCAATTTAAAAAATTGTAATCTTAAGAACAAATTTGTCATTTTAACTTCAAACATCATTTCAACACATTTTTCAATACAATAACTCAAATAAAAATCCATTTCATCTTCTCAAACACAAAAACTAAAATGGCCTACTAAAATAGCCAAAAAGCCTCTAAAATAGCCACTTCCCAAACGAGGCCATTGTATAAATAATTTTATTTTGAGTTGTTTTCATATTATTATTAGAAAATAAATACTAAGGTAGACATTGATAACCTGATCATGCCATATAAGAGAAAAATAATAACAAATCATTCTCATTCTGTAATTTTTGCTATCGTATACTTGTATTTGAATAATATGAATGATTGTTTATAGTTGTTGCCTTGTATTATAATTTGAAACATTGTTTTGTTTTTCTCTGTGTTGTAGGTTAGAATGTTCCACATGGTGTGCTAAAATTCCCAGTGTTGAAGTCAAAATAATGGATAATTTTTTATGGTTTGTTGGCTTGTATTAATATTCGAAACAATGTCTTATTTTTATTTTTTCTATGCTATGTATGTAATGTAAGTTTTGGTTTGTTTATATGAGTTAAACAATGGATGATTGTTTATAGTAGTCGGCTTGTATTAAAATTTGAAACATTGTTTTAGTTTTTTTCTATGTTATGTAAGTTTTGGTTTGGTTTGGTTTAATTTTGTAAGTTAAAACACTGGATATCGTTTGTCATTGTTGGCTTTATTAAAATTTAAAACAATGTTTGTGGTTGATTGTTTATAATTGTTTATGACATTTTTTCAAGGAGTCTTTGGATAATTAACTTTTTAAGACAAATTTCACTTTATCTTTTTTGTGGTATTGGCTATGTGTACCTAATCTCTCCGTCATTTAAAAACAAATCTTTGTAGTTTTTGAGTTACACATGTTTATATTTTTAATTGACAAGAGTTTGTGTACATAATCTATACCACAGGTGTAAATTGGTGAGTTTAATTCAAAGAATAAGAAAAAGGCGTTTAAGTTGATTTATTGGTTAATGAAAGTCAGTGATGAGTTTTAATTCACAAATCATAAAGAGTTGAAGTGAGTTGGTTTCTGATGAGGATTAACCCAATTGGGAACTTATTCCAAAACTTATCAACATGAGAGTGGCATTTTATATTGGAGATTTTGTCTATAATTTTTGAGTAGTCATAAAGCCTTGTTAAGGGACTCTGGTTGTTTTTGCAAATGGAGGTTTTGGGCTGATGTTTTGTTGCTATTTTGTTTTTGTTTTGTTTTGGGTGCCTGAATTTTTTTTGGTGGCAAATTTTACTTTATTCTATTGTAGTTTGATTTATTTGTAATTTTTCCTTTATCATTTAGAAATACTCATATAAATTTTTATGTAATTTGTGAATTAAAGTGTACCATCAAATATTACATTTAAATTAACTATAAGTGTAAAACTCTGGTCAAGACATAAAAATATTATGTGCTCCTTTATAAATGTCAGGTGGTAAATTGCATATGTATTAATCGTTCAAAAAAAAAAAAAAATTGCAAATGGATTAAAGCAAACTAGTTATAGAAAATATTTTAACTCCTAAAAAATTACAAAAATATATGTGATTTGTACATTAAAGGTCTTTATGTACAAAAGTATTTTAGTATTTTAACTTTAGTAGTTAATGGACCTGACCATATATTTTGGTCTACCAATTATATGAAGGTTATGTAATTATGTTTAAGAGATAAACTATTCATGAGTCAAACTAAAAGGAGTAAAATTTACCATCTTCTGTCTTTTTTTTTTTCTTTGGACAAATTACACCGGTGGTCCTTATATTTTATTCTTTGTGTCATTTTGGTTCATACATTTTTAATAACCTCAATTTTAACCTTTAATTTTAGATTTTGTTTCAATTTGGTCCAATTGATAATATGATTAATGTTTTTTAAGAAAAATTATTACTAAATTGGTTGTAGGACTGAGCAAAGAATCCGTAAAATTCGTAATCAGATCCGATCCAATCCAACCCGATAGGTTTAGATTGGTTTTTTGAATCCGTGATTCGGTTCCGGATTGAAAAATTAAAAATCCGTAGTCCGCGGATCAGTTCCAGATTGAAACCGATCTGGACCGTATACAAATAGCCTATATTTATATTATACATCCTCCCGTATAATATCTTCTTTTATTCCATATAAAACCTAAATCTAAACCTAAACCCACATAGTATCTTCTTTTATTGTTTTTATTTATTGGTTTTTAGTTTTAATTTGTAATGGTTTAAATACTTATTGTAGAACCAGTTTTCTTATGATTGTTTAAATTCTAAAACAGTATGTCGCTATTGTGAAAAGACATGTTGCTATTGTAGAACTAATATGATGCTATGCTTACTTTTTTATAAAATTAAAATGTTCCATTTTTTTTTTTTGTTATTTAACTATATGAATCTGTGGTCCTAAACTGATTAAATCTGTGTTTAAATGGATTGATTCAAATTGGTTTCACGATTTAAACGGATTGGATTGGTTCTAATTTTTCAAGAATAGTAAATAACGGATTGATCTTAATTTTACCCAAATCCAGACCAATCCGGTCCATACTCACCCCTAATTGGTTGAGATTAACTAACTGAATCTAATAAGTTTATAATTTTGTTCTTAAAAATATAACAAATAACACTTATGTGCGTATTTTTTATTTAAAAAAAATTACTAAGAATTGTTATCAATTGGATCAAATAGAGACAAAATCATAAATTTATTATTAAAATCGAGTTAATTAAAATTATAAAAACTAAAATAATAAGAATCAAAATACAGGACTACCGTTATAATTTCTCTCCTCTTTTTTTCATTGGCTAGTTTTTTTTTGAAACAGCCAAAAGAACCTTTATTGATGATCAAACCATACAAGATGAGAAAACATCCAAAAGGAGAGGAAGAGGTTTGGAGAGGAACCAAACCGAGAAGGAGCTAAAGAAACGGAAGAAGAAAAGCAGAACAAAGCAGAAATCCATCTGCAAAATCTGGAGCTCAAACCAGCAGCCCGAACTCCAAACCAGCAGCCTAAACTCCAACCCCCAACAAACGCTAACCCCAACCACAAATTCAGCAGAGCCAGGTGCAGACAAGCCAGCAGATAGGCCGAACCAGCACTACTTTCAGGAGTGAAAGGCCAACAAACCAGCAGCAGACCAGCCCCAAACAGACTCAGCTGAAAGCAGAACAAACCAGCAGCCAAACAGATGCAGAATCGTTCCCCCAACTTGAAACCCAGTTGCAGACAAGAGATACAAGCCAGCAGATATGAGGAGTGAAATCCTTAAAACCAGCTGCAGTCCAGCAGCAGTCCAGAATCAGAGGAGCCTCAGCAGCAGTCCAGAATCAGTCGACTCCCCAAACTGCCTCTGATTTGTCTGAAGTTGAACAAGTAGTCGTGGATTGTGAAATGAGAATCCTTGAATTTGTGGTTTAGCCAAAAGGCAACTCTAGTCTTAATCAAGTCACACAAGTCCTCCACCTTAGGAGTAATAGATTGGAAAATGCATTCATTCCTCGCCTTCCATAGAGACCAAAAAATTGCTAGGGGAGTCACCTTCCAAAGCATCTTTTCCTTTTTGTTCAGATTTTGCCAATCCCACCAGTGTAATGCAGCTTCTACAGAACCTGGAACAGCCCCTTGAATATCCCACCAATTCAACATTGAAGCCCAAACCTTCCATACAAAATTGCAGTGCAACAGCACATGACATAAAGATTCATTCTCAGCTTTACAGAAAACGCAGAGGGCTGGAGCAGAAGGCTGAATGACGCCAATTTTCTGAAGAAAATCTGCTGTTTTGGCTCTGTTTTTCCATGCTAACCAACAGAAAAATTGGACCTTAGGAGGGGCAAGTTTGTTCCAGACTAACTTCCAAGTACTAAGAAGAGGTGCAGAGGAGACCTCCGCACTATGGTAAGCAGAGGAGACAGAAAACTGCCCAGAACCCGCGGCCTGCCAGGAAAGGTTATCCTCCAGATCATCACTAATGCCAGTAACAGACTGTAGAAGCACATTGAGTCTACTAACTTCCCTATCTTCCCACTCGAACAACCTTCTTCTCAGGTTCAAGTTCCAGTCCCCTGAGACGACCTTTCTGTCATACATTGATCTCAGGGTTTCATCCTTATCCATCACCAATCTAAACAGAATGGGAAATTCATCTTTGAAGCATAAATTGTTGCACCATTTGTCCTTCCAGAAGATAGTACTTCGACCATCCCCTACCTTAACCTGAACATTGCAAGAGTAAAACGCTAGCAGGTTGCTTCTCCTCGTAGGTAAGGAGATGATTCATTTCCACACACTAGAGTGCTTGGTGCTGGGGGAAGAAGAGGGGAACCAGCTTTTGACATCCAGATTGTATTTGCTGCAGATAATCTTTTTCCACAAAGCATCTTTTTCTTTACCAAACCTCCACCACCACTTTAAAAGCATGCAATCGTTTACCAGCCTAACTCTTTTGATGCCTAGACCGCCCTGCTGCACACTCTTTGTTACCTCATCCCATCTAACCATGTGGATTGGTTTTCTTGACGTTGACCCACCCCATAGGAAGGAGGCCTGCAACTGATCAAAAACTTTCGCTACTCCCACAGGCATTTTAAAGAGAGAAAGATAGTATAAAGGCAAGGCAGAGGTAACAGACTTTATAAGAGTGAGTCTCCCAGAGAATGAAAGCAGTTTCTTTTTCCAGCCTGCTAATCTGCCTCTGACTTTGTCAAGGACTGGCTTCCAAGTTGCCTTATTATTTGGATTAGCCCCCAAAGGCAACCCTAAGTACTTTAGGGGAAGAGCCTTGGTTTTGCAATGAAGCTTTGAGGCGAAACAGGATAAAGACTCCTCCGGAACATTAATACCACACACCTGGCTTTTATGGTAATTTATTTTCAATCCTGAGATCAGTTCGAAGCACCTTAGGATTCTCTTAATGTTACACACCTCCGCCTCCTCGGCTTCGCAGAATAAGATGGAATCATCTGCAAATTGCAAATGAGAAACCAACACCCCACTTGAGCCAACCTTCACCCCTTTAATCAGACCAATCTGTTGAGCTCTTGACAAAAGAATGCTAAGGCCCTCAGCAGCAATGTTGAAAAGGAAGGGTGACAGAGGGTCGCCTTGTCTGAGACCCTTTTGAGGGGAAAACTCCTCCGTTGGAGAACCATTAACTAACACAGAGAGTTTTGCAGAGGTAATACATTCTTTTATCCAACTGATCCACTTTACTCCAAACCCGAAGTTTGAAAGCATAGAAAGTAAGTAGCACCAGTTTACAGAGTCAAAAGCCTTCTCAAGGTCGAGCTTGATGATCACTCCACTTCTTTTAGTTTTTCTCCAACTATCCACCACTTCATTAGCAATTAAGACACCATCCAAGATGTTTCTCCCGCCGATGAAGGCCGATTGAGTAACATTGATGATGTGGGGAAGCACCACTTTAAGTCTACTAGACAAAACTTTTGCTAAAACTTTATAAATAGATCCAACCAGGCTTATTGGTCTATAATCTGCTAGCCCCACTGGATTTTCAGCCTTTGGAATAAGAGAAATAAAAGAGCTATTAATTCCCAGAACCAACTTGTTGTTCCTATGAAACTCCTTAAAGAACTCCAGAACATCAGCTTTCAACAGATTCCAAAATTTTTGAAAAAAAGCCAAGTTGAAGCCATCTGGCCCTGGGGCTTTGTTGCCATCACAGTCCTTCACAACTGCCCGGATTTCTGCCTCAGTAAAATCTGCTTCCAAAGATTCAAAACCAGGGCTTACAAGAACAGATTTGAAATGGCCACCAAGCTTAGGTCTACCTTTCCAATCCTCTGTGAACAGATTTCTAAAGTTGCTAAGAATCTCTAGCCTGACTTGGGCAGGGTCTTCACACACAGCATTCCCAACAGATATTGAAGAGATCTCATTTCTACTTTGCCTACCCTTGGCCATCACATGAAAGAACCTGGTGTTTCTATCGCCTTGCAAGTTCCAGTTGAGCCTTGATTTTTGCAGCCACAGCCATTCAACCATTCTACTTAGCCTCCAAACTTGATCCCTGACTACTCTACATCTGGCTTTCTCTTCATCATCCAAATCTCTGGATTCGGCAGATAGATCAAGAAGATGCAGTTCCTCTTCAGCTTCTTTTAGCTTCACATTCACACACCCAAATACCTCTCTGTGCCATGCCTTTAGCTCTAGCTTCAATAATTTTAGCTTTTTCTGCAGAACAAACCCTGCCCAGCCTACAACTTCTACCTCCTTCCAGGTCTTTACCACAAAAGCTGGGAAAAGAGGGTGGAGATTCCAAGCATTGATGGTTCTGAAAGGCTTGGGTCCCCAGTCTCTTTCATCCTCCATAAGCAATAGAGGGCAATGATCAGAAACGAGCCTTGGGAGGCCCCAAAGCTTTAAATTAAACACCTCCAACCATTTAGGATCCACTAACACCCTATCAATTCTACTCCATCTGTCTCCAGCTAGAGAGTTACACCAGGTGTATTTTCTGCCAAGTAAAGGGAGATCAGTGACTTCACAGTTGTCAATAAATTCAATTAGCTCTCTCATTCCTTTATCTCTTCTGAAGCAACCCTTCCTTTCACCTATTCTTATAATCTCATTAAAATCTCCGCATAAGCACCAGGGGTTAGGGAACTCCCTTTTTAACTTCAACAAACAATCCCATAGTTTACCCCTATTATCCACATCATTAGGTGCATAAATATTGAGAAGAACACAGTCAAAAGAATTAAAGAAGGAACCTGAGAGTAGGATGAAACGCCTATTGCAACAACACTCCTTGAGCTGAAAGACCTCTGGATCCCAGATGCAGAGAAGGCCCCCAGCTAGGCCTTCTGAGTCTACAGACAAAAAATCCATTTTGGTTCTGGCCCACATGGCTCTGACTTCCTTTTCTGTAATTGCTGGTTTTTTGGTTTCTTGAAAGAAAGCTACATCCACATTTCTAACTTTCAGAATGTTCCTAATCTTCCCCCTCTTTTCCTGCCTACCGGATCCTCTGATGTTCCAAGATAGCAGCTTCATATTGAACAAATTCACACCTATGAAACTCCTTTGGTGGATGCACCTTAGGCTGCAGCACCATTACCCCCTTCAATCCGACCTATGTCTTTAACTTCAAGATCCACAATCTTTTCTAGAACCTCGGTTTCCTGTCCATTCATCTGCAATCCCAGCAATTTACCCATTTGCAGGCATGCTTCAGCTTCGTCTAGAATGCGGGGTCCTCTTCCTTCCCCACTGCCGATTGAGGCTAAAAGAGAAGCTTCCGCCATGGATGCTCTAAGAAGAGCTCTGTTTTGGGCAGCTTTGCTTGATGATGCACCCTTCGATCCCATTCTGTTATCCAGTCCCGGGAGCACCTTTCTTGGCCGAACGGAACTGGTCTTCTCTTTGATTTTTGCTATAGCTTTACCTTTGTGATTCGAGGAAGCAGGTCTGTGTTGTATACTTACAACCTGTGTGTGAGAAGAAAAAGACTCAATGGACTCATGAATAGCAGGCCCATCATCCACTGCTAAGTTATCATCCACTGCTATGTCAATTGCTTGGGTGTCACAGAACAAAGGCCCACACTGTGCCTTATTAAGCCCACTCAGCTCTCGATTTAACTTGTGGCCCAGAACCACTTCCAGCTTCAGCCCAGCCCTATTTAGACTGGAGGCACTCAGGCTTCTCATAAAGCCAGGCGTGCAGATATGGTCATCATGACCTTGATCCGTAGCCTTGGAGTCAAAAAAAGTGCTGCTTACTGCCGTTGAGTCTTTGCATGCCTCTGCCTGGGGCACGTTGCCCACCCTGCTGCACGATTCAGCCACTACTGAATCACTCATCCGATGTGCTTCATTGGCTAGTCGATACGATTGTTTAGGAACTGCTTTTTATTTTCTTTTTCTTTTTTTTTTCTACTTTCTCTTTTTTTCTTTATTTATTATATATATATATACTTTTTTTATGTAAAACTAGTAGATTATTCATATCATGTGATTCAAGTTTTGAGAAGTTAGTTAAAAATTAATTTTTTGACTTTTTTTAAAATATATATATAAAAAATAAAATAACTCAAAATAAGTTAAAAGTCAAAATTAACTTTTAATTATATTCCCAAATTAACGTTGCTTTAAAAAGCTACTTTTAGAAAAGTATGCTTTTTAAAAAGCTAAAACTAGTGAAATTCAGCTTGTTTTGTTCTAATTTTTAGAAAATAATTTTCAGAAAATTTTATTTTTTTATTTTTCGCATTTTAATATTTTCAATGAATCTTTTTAATATTTTAAGCAATTTTTTAAAAAATTTTACACACACCTAACATAAATACACTTAAAAAATATAATATTTGTGAAAAAAATCTTTAAAAAATACACTAAATATAAAAAAAAAATACAAAAAAAAAAACTAAACTAAACAAAAATTCAGTACCTTTTTCGTATTTTTGTGTATTTATTAATTTTTTTAAATATTTTTTCACATATATTTTACTATTTAGATACATCTAAGTAACGTGCATCTAAAAAAGTTAAAAAAAAAAAATTGCTTAAATTTTAAAAAATATTCACTAAAAGCAAAAAAAAAAAAAAAATTGAAAAACAAAAAACTCAATTTTCAAAAAACTGAATTCAGAAAACTGAAACCAAACAGCATTCCCTTACTTTTTTTTCTTTAATTTACATTTTTTGTTATAAAAATAGAGAAAGCTTATCATAGGCACCTTATCACAAATTGAAATAATTTTATTACAAAATTTTATAACATGACAGGATTAAAATGTTGAAAATTAGCATAATAAAATATTTAAAATTTTATAATTGATATTACAAAAGTTTGTGACTTGATTACAATATTTTTTGTTACGCCAATTTATAACGAGATTAAACATTTTGTGCTTGACATTACGAAATTTTATGATAAAATTACGCCAATTTGTGGTACCCATATGTTTTCCCTAAAAAATTAAAAAAATAAAAGATTGACTTTTTTTTATGAATTATTTTGAAGGATTTTTTTTGTAGGGGTTTGTAAACACCACTTTTTTAACAAACAGTTTAACCTTATTCCATGCATACCCTTATCATAAGAATGTTACAAATATTTGTAGTGAAAATTATGAATATTTGTAATAATGATAAAGAATGATGAATATGTATAACCTTAAACTGAGAGTTAAGAACCATTTTGATTAGATAAGTTACGACATGATATATAATGATATTTATTACGAAATGTCATATTTAAATTAGTATATATTATGCCATTTTGTTTAGTTTGATTTTCACAATCAATTTTATGAAAAATTAAAAATAAAAAGAAAAACAAAAAATTAATTTATTTTGATAGATGAAAAATAAAAAATACATATTATTGAACATTCCATTTCTTAAACACTTCATTTTTAAATTTCTATTTTTTTTTTAAACACTTTAAATTAATTCTAACCCTACCGCCTGTTAGCATTTTTTTGCTTGAAATGCTTTAACATTTTTTGTTTGGTTTAAAGATTTTAACAAAAATCTGAAAAAGAAGAAGAAAAAAAAATAAAATATAAATAAAACGTCATTCTCTTATCTATATCCAAATTCTTACACCAAACACACACCCTCCGCTCTCTGCTTGTTATCAGGACTTTGTTCGGTCTTGTTTTGTTTTTGTTTCACAAATTCTAAAGCTTTTACTGAAAAATCTGCAATCTCTTCTTGCTTTGCTTCTGATTTGGGGTTTCCCTTTCCTTCCCTTCTGCAATTGGAATCAATGGCTATCGTAGAAGTCTTTCTCGGTGCGTTCCTCACACTGCTCTTGGATAAGATGGCCTCTGGTGAGTGGTTGGAATTTCTCCGCCACGAGGGCATTCATACCCAGCTCAGCAATTGGACCAACACTCTCTCCCAAATTCAAGCACTTCTCACTGACGCAGAGGATAAGCAATTGACCAATCGAGCCGTCAACCTGTGGCTGGACGATCTCCAGGATTTGGCATACGATTTGGATGATTTAGTGGACGACTTCTCCACCGAAGCTTTGCGACGCAAGCTGATGTCAGAGCAGCCCCAGGCTAGTTCCAGCAAGGTATGGAACTTCATCCCCACTTGTTGTTCCAATTTAAGGCCAAGTTCTGTCATGTTTAATTTCGAAATGAGGTCCAAGATTGAGGAGATCAATACCAGATTACGCAATAGTTTTGAACAAGGTTCGAAACTCAATTTGGTTAAGATTATTGGAACCACACCTACACCTACGACTAACACTTGGCAAAGACCAGAGTCTACATCTTTAATTGATGAACCTCACATTTATGGCCGAGAACATGATCAGAGTAAGATAATTGAGCTGCTCGTAAGGGGGGATGAATCAAGTCATAGCAATGTTGCTGTAATTCCCATTGTGGGTATGGGTGGGATTGGCAAGACCACCCTCGCGCAAATGGTATACAACCATGAAACCGTGCAGAAGCATTTCGATTTGAAAGCATGGGCTTGTGTGTCAAATGAGTTTGACATTCTGAGAATAACAAAAGCTATTTATGATTCAGTGACTTCCCAAACATGTAGTTTTAATAACTTGGATCATGCTCAAGTTCAACTAAAGCAGGCTTTGGCTGGAAAGAAGTTTTTAATTGTTTTAGACGATGTCTGGAACAATAAATACAATGACTGGAATGTTTTGAAGAAACCTTTCAGTGATGGCCCAAGACAGTAAAATTGTGGTGACAACACGTAATAGAGACGTTGCAAGAATGATGGGAGCAATTAAACTTCATGACATTGAGGTCCTATTAGCTGAAGATTGTTGGTCATTGTTTGCACAACATGCCTTTGAGAATAGAAGTATTGATGCAAATCCAAATTTGGTATCAATTGGTAAAAAAATTGCAGAGAAATGTAAAGGTTTACCTCTGGCTGCTAAGGCACTCGGTGGCCTTTTACTATGCAAAGAACGAGATGAGGAATGGGAAGATGTATTGCATAGTAAAATATGGGATTTACCACAAGAAAGTGACATCCTTCCAGCTTTGAGGTTAAGTTACCATCATTTGCCTTCACATTTGAAGCAATGCTTTGCATACTGCTCCATAATACCCAACGACTATGAATTTGAGGAAGAGGAGTTGGTCTTCTTGTGGATGGCAGAGGGTTTCATTCAAAAACAAAGAAAGAAGCAAATGGAAGATGTAGGAGGTGAGTACTTTCGGGAATTGTTGTCAAGATCTTTTTTCAAACCATCATATACCGGTAAAAGGTCTAAATTTGTGATGCATGACCTCATCAATGATTTGGCTCAGGTAGTTGCAAGAGACACGTGTTTTAGATTGGACGATAAATTAAAAGATCAGGAGCAATACATAAATCTAAAGAAAGTTCGACATTCATCTTACATGCAAGAGTACTATGAGAGTATGAAAAAATTTGAGATCTTTGACAGAGCCATGCATTTACGGACATTCTTACCATTTCACTTACAAAATATTTCAGATTACAATTTGGCAAGCAATGTTCCCCTTAATTTATTGCCGAAGCTAAGATGCTTGAGGGTGCTCAATATGAGTAGATATCACATCACAGAAGTCCCAAATTCTGTTGGAGATTTGAAACATTTGCGGTACCTTAACTTTTCCGGCACCCTTATTGAAGAATTACCTGAATCACTAGGCTCTCTCTACAATCTACAAACATTGATGTTAAGAAAATGTCGAAATCTAAAAAAGTTGCCGACAGACTTGGGAAACCTAATTGACCTACGTCATCTCGATACTACAGATGCACGTGCCTTGGAAGAAATGCCACTGGGAATAGGTAAGTTGGCTAGTCTTCAAACACTGTCCAATTTTGTTGTTACTAAGAACAATGGGCTTCGAATAAGGGAGTTGGGGAACTTAATTTATCTTCGGGGGAAGCTTTGCCTATCTGGGTTACAGAATGTGGTGGTTCCATTAGATGCAAGGGAGGCGAATTTAAATGATAAGCAGGGCTTAGATGTGTTATCGATGGAATGGAGTGTGCACTCAGATGATTCACGAGATGCAAGAGTTGAAACAGAAGTGCTTGACATGCTACAACCTCACAAGAATTTAAAAGAGCTCCATATCAAAGGCTACCTTGGTACAAAATTTCCGACTTGGATAGGAGATCCTTTGTTCTCCAATATGGCTCACCTAAGTTTAAACAATTGTGGAAATTGTACGTTCTTGCCACCACTCGGACAGCTACTCTCCCTTAAAAAGCTTTGCATTAGAGGTATGAGTGCACTAAAGCATGTCGGTTGTGAGTTTTATGGGCAGGGTGGTGCCAAACCTTTTCCATTACTGGAGACTTTAAGCTTTGAGGATATGCCGGAATGGGAGTATTGGTATACTTTTGAAGATAAGGAAGTTCAACCATTTACTCATGTTATTGAGCTCTCCATCAAAAATTGTCCTAAACTTCTTAAAATGTTGCCCAATGATCTACCTTATTTGAATAATCTAGTTATTACGGGGTGCCCGCAATTCCTAGTTGAAGTTCCCAACCTCGTCCTCCCGTCACTCACATCCCTGGTTATGAATGATGTCCCTCTTACAAGCCTTCAAGTGGTCCTTGAGACGAGGAACATGGTTGATGATGAAGTGATGTTGGCAAATGCAAAGTCTAAGCATCCGAGTTCAATAACTTCCTTAAGCATTGGGATGATTAAGAAACTCGAGCTCTTACCGAAATGGGTTACTCATGAGCTGATGGAACTCAAAGCATTAGAGATCACAAGCAGTGAAGAACTCAAGACACTGTGGAAGAATGAGGCAAGAGTGCAACACAGTCTCCCTACATTCCGATGTTTGAAAATTAAAGGTTGCCCCCAGCTTGTTTCATTGTTTGAAGAAGATGAGGATGAAGAAAACAAAGGGCAACATGAGCAGCAGCAGCAGCAACAAGAGGGGCTCCCTTGCATAGTGGGGAGGCTTGAGCATCTAAGAATAGATAATTGTGAAAAGCTGGAGAAACTGCCACGGCTGCTACATACCTTCACTTTTCTTCGAGAGTTGTATGTCTTTGATTGTCCAAGCCTCGGCTCTTTTCCAGAGACAGGTTTTCCATGCACGCTAAAAAAACTCGAGATACGTGGTTGTGAGGCTCTGCAATCCTTATTCGGGTGCATAATGCAGATTAATGACAATAATCTTGAAGTGTTAGAGGTTGGTGGTTGTCCATCCCTCACATGCTTGATATCGTGCAGAGGTGGGGGGCCACCACCCACACTCAAAAACCTTCAGATTTGGGGGTGTAAAAAGTTAGAGGCACTGCTAGTAGAGGAGGGGATGGAAATTAACTGTCCATCTCTTGAATCTGTTTGGATCTGGGGTTGTGATAGGCTCAAATACTTGCCAGATGCCCTTCCTAATAATAATAATCTCAGGAATCTCAATCTATTGGCGGTAGGAAGATGTGAGAATTTGGAATCCATTCCGGAAGGATGGTTCCACTTCGCAACAAATCTGACAATGTTGAACATCACCGGATGCAAAAAACTGAAGGCCCTACCAGTTCTGTCACACGGATTTCAGACCATCAACTACCTCACTTCTCTTCAAAGTCTGTCGATGAATATTTCAGAATGGAACAACAACTTCAAGGAGATTGGTTTGCACAGTTTATCCTCTCTCATAAAACTGTTGATTGAAGGCCCAATTAGTGTGGCAGAGGATGAAGAAGAAGATGATGTAACAGGGTCCAGCTTTCCGATAGATGGGAAGTTGCTGCCTACCTCTCTGATCAGTCTTAGCATCATGAAATTCCGAAATTTGGAGAAGCTATCTTCTAAGTTGTTTCAAAACCTTGCCTCTCTTGAAGAATTTTATATCAAGGGTTGCCCTAGGCTCAAATCTTTACCAGTGCAAAGGCTGCCTCCCTTACTTAAGAGATTGTCGATCAGTGGAAGTCGGAAACTAACAGGGAAGTGTGAAACGGAACTGCTACGTAGCTCGAATATCACGGCTCGAATGGCTCAAAAATATTCTCTTACCGGTAAGAGAATATTTTCATAGCCTAAAAAATATTCTCTTACCGGTAAGAGAATACTTTCAAGCCATTCGAGCCATTCATATTCGAGCTCTCACGCATTTCCGAGTGTGAAATGGGAAAAGGCAAATATTGGCCCCACATATCTAACATTCCTAAAGTCAAGGTCGTTGATGATCACTACAACAAAAAGCACAATTAGCGACCAAAAATAAAATTTCGTCGCTAAAAGTTGCACCTTGGGCGACTAAAAACAGTTTGGTAGCCAAAACTGAGGACTTTTGGCGACTAAAACAAATTAGTCGCCAAATGTATACTTACTGGCGACTAAAATCAATTTTGTAGCCAAAAGTAGGGGTTTTGGCGACTAAAATTCAGTTTAGTCGCCAAAAGTGGAGATTTTTGGCTACTAAAAAAAATTAGTAGCTAAAAGGAGGGGTTTTGGCGACTAAAACTCAGTTTAGTCGCCAAATGTATAAATAATAAAAAAATTAATTCACTATTGGCGACGAATAGTTTAGTCGCCAAAGGTATAATTTCCAAAAATGGAATTGACTATTGGCGACTAAAACCGTAGTCGCTGAAGACCTGTGTATTGCGACTAAAAATTTTTTAGTCGCCAAAGGTATTGGCGACCGTCTGTTCGCGACAAACCCGGCGACTAAAAGATTTCGTCGCTGAAAGTCGAAATTTGCTATTTGGCGACTAAAAAGGGACTTTTGGCGACTAAAAATTTAGTCGCCAAAGGTGTATTTTCTTGTAGTGGATGATGATGATGATGAGTGATAAGCTCTGTGGAGATTCCCACCGCAATACAAAGCAGTCAAATTGCCAGGTACCCTATATCACAATAAATACATAAATATGAAATATCATTATCTTCAACAAAATAAAAATAAAAAAATAAAAATGACAAATTACACTAACGGTCTTTATAGTTTGGGACTTGTATCACTTTGATCCCTGACTTTTCAATTGTGACACATTTGACTCAAAATTTTGAATCTTGTTCCAAATAAGGACAATTGAATATACTATTGCTTAATTTCAAGAACAAAATCGTCAATTTGATAAAATATAAACTAATTTGATAAAAATAAATGTCAAAAATTTTTTTTTGAATATTTAAAAATTATTTTTACCCACTAAAGATAAAATTATGTAAAATTGATAAATCTTTTAGACATTTATATATTTATTTATTTATTTATATCAAATTAATTTTTACTATGTGTTTGGATGATGATCATGTAATGGGTAGTTTTTATTTTCATTAAATTAGTTTCTATTTTTTCAAAAGTCAAATATGGCGACAACTTTAATATCATTATTAAATCAATCCATTAAATCAAAAATCCAAAACTAAAAACATGTCATATATTAAATATATCGGTTACACATTATAATCCTAACAACTACCCATTATATGGTCATCATCTAAACACATAATAAAAATTAATTTTGTAAAATAAATAAACAAATAAATGTGTAAAAAAAATATCAATTTTACATGATTTTATCTTTGATGGGTAGAAATAATTTTTAAAAATTTAAAAATATTTTTTTGACATTTATTTTTGTCAAATTAGTTTATATTTTATCAAATTGATGATTTTGCCCTTGAAATTAAGTAATGGTATCTTCAATTGTCCTTATTTGGAATAAGATTCAAAATTTAAGATCGAATGGTCACTATTGAAAAGTCATGGACCAAACGGATACGAACCCCAAACAATAGGGACTATTAGTGTAATTTGCCCAATAAAAAAACATGTTTGGTTGAGTTTTCAATTTTTTTTTTTTTCCTTTTTAAAACACAGAAATTAATTTGATAAAAATACACATTTAAAAGATATTTTCAGATTTTAAAAAAATATATTTTTTTTTTTCAAAAATAGAAAACCATATGAAAAACGATAAGTGTTTTTATTAAGATTTTTTACTTTTATAGAGTTTTAAAAAACTCAACCAAACAATCTGATTGATAGGAAATATTTCCAGCATTGCTAATTTTTAATGTCTTTCTGCTTATTGATTTTCAGCAATTTTTTGAATGAGGGATGGCTATGCATGACAATGTACTTTAAGGGTTTGTTATGAGGTTCTATTTCTATGATCCTGGCTCTTCCCATGCTTATTGTAAGTATCATCAAAGCTAACTTTGTTTCTCAAATATTCTTTTTTTCTTTTATTTTGTAAAATTGCTTCTCCACCTATGAAATTGAACTCTTGAAATAGAACCATATGTGAAGTTTGTCAATTTAACAAAATTCTTGATTTCGTTTATTAGCTAAACTTTTCATTGAATAGTTTTTGCTTTTAGCATTTTGTTGATTGGAATCTAATATTGTGTTTGGTTGGGAGGATTGGAAAGAGAAAGGGAAATGTAATCCCATTTTTGTTTGGTTATAATAAACAATATATGGGAAAAGAAGGGGAGTGAGAAATAAATTAAGAAATAGGAGAACCTTCTAGAACATCAATTCTTTTTTATATATGTGAGAAAAGACCTGAGAGAAACTGAGAGGAAAAATTTATCAGGAAGAGAGAGTTTCATTGTTCATGGCTTCTCGCAAGAGACCATTTATGAGTAGCTTCAAAAAACCACCACCAATAAGTTTTGAAGATCTAACTCCGGTAGCAAACTCTGATTCGCAGCATCATTCAGCAAACCCTTCCAATCAGGGATCATCATTTGCTTCAATTGGTAATCTTCAATCAATGAACTCGATTGAAGATTCATTGCCTGGCATTTTCGATTAGGTATTTGTGCTCCTCTTTTATTTTCTCTTACCTTCTCATCAAACTCAGATCTATATTGATTTCTATAGATTTGTGTTCAAGCTGCTTTACAATTTTTCTTCGAAGTGAAATTGCAGATCTAACTCTGGTAGCAATCTCTGATTCGCAGCATCATTCAGCAAATTGTTCCAATCGGGGATCATCATCATCTGCTTCAATTGGTAATCTTCAATCACTGAACTCGATTGATAATTCATTGCCCGAAAATTTCAATCAGGTATTTATGCCCCTCTTTCATTTTCTCTTCTCCTCTCATCGAACTCAGATCTGTATTGAAAATTCTATACATACACACACCTATATATGTTTAATCAGAGATTATAGATATATGGATTTGTTTATCTATGTTCAAGCTGCTTTGCAATTTTTGCTTTGAAGTGAAATTGCAGAAACCCTATTTGTTTTCTAAGTAGTTTGATGATTTAATATCTTCTTTTCACTTTGCATAAGATTAAATTGGATTTACATGTTCTGTTTGTTTTATTTTATCTGTTTATATATTTGTTTGTTGTGACAATTTGCTTGTTATAGTCTATAGATGTGTGCATATTTGGTTTATTTCACTTTCTTTTGTTTTTGTGTTTTTTTCATGATTTCAAGCTTTATAAATTAACCCTTTCATTCTCATGAAATGTTTGATTGAATGTTTATTTGAAACGTAAGTTTTTGGATGGTCTGTTGCATTGGATTAAATTAGTTTTGGGTAATATGAGTATAGATCAACTCAAATGAATTTGTAGGACAGTAGAAGTGGTGTATAATGAAAACAGTCCTATATTTGGTACATGTTAACTTCAAGTAGAGTATTTGTTTTAGTATTATTTAAATTAAAAGGTGTAGACTCTATTGCACGTGAAATTAGTTGATTGGGAAAACAAGTTTGAAGCATTGTACCCAAATGGGTTGTCATTTTGAGTGTTGCCTAGTCTATGAACTTTTTGATGTATCATTTCAATTCTGGAACATTATTAACAAGTGGATGTGATTTTTTATTTTAAAAAATTGTAGATACATGATCAAGAGGAGTGGGAAAAGTATAGAAAGTGGGCAGCCACTTGTGTAGCTATGTATGCTCCATATGCTGTTAGCCTTGTCTCAATTCTTCATTGTCGTGATCATAGAAGGAAGTCAATTTTAGAACAAGGAGATTATGAAAGATATGTCCTAATTAAACGGCTAACGGCTTTGGAAGATGCAGATTGTCGTAGCCAGTTACGCATGAGCAAAGATGCGTTTGCCACACTAGTTAGCATGCTTAAAAGAACTCAGTTTCTTAGAGACAATCCTCAAAGTGAAGTAGAAGAACAAGTTATGAAATTCCTTCATATAATTGGCAATAATTTGAGGAATCGTACAATCAAGTTCTTTTACGGACAATCAGGCGAGACTATTAGTCGACATTTTCATCAAGTTTTTAAAGCCATTATATCATTGGAAGATATCTTTTTAAAGCAACTTGATGGATTGCCCTCCAGAGATTAGAAACAATCCCAAGTATTGGCCTTATTTTAAGGTAGTTACATGAATGCAATTAGGGTATATAATATTATATGTTTGGATACAAATAATGAATTTTTACAGGATTGTGTTGGTGCGATTAATGGTACACATTTTCGTGTAAGAGTGCCGAACAAGGATGCACAAAGATACCAAGGATGAAAATGTTATCCCACTCAAAATGCTTTGGCTGCATGTTCTTTTGATTTAGAGTTTACATATATCCTTCCGGGATGGGAAGGATCTACTTCAGACTTGAGAATATTAGATAATGCATTAACAAGAGAAATGGATAAATTGATCGTTCCCCAAGGTGATCACTGAACGTGTATATATGCTGATGAATATAAATCTTTTTTTGTTTTCATTCAAACTAACATCATTTAATCACTTGTTGGTCCTAGGGAAATATTAGTTAGTAGGATTTCAACTAAAAACTGGGTTCCTTGCTCCATATAGAAGTACTCATTACCATTTGAAGGAGTATAGTGTTCATCAACCAGAAAATTCTCGAGAGCTTTTCAACCTTCGTCATGCATCTCTGCGAAATGCAATTGAAAGAGCCTTTGGTGTCCTAAAGAAAAGGCTTCCAATTTTAGGAAGTGGAACAGAGCCATATTATGATGTTAACACTCAAGCAGATATTGTTTTGGCATGTTGTATTTTGCACAACTACCTCATGGGTATAGATCCCAATGAAAGTCTTATTGAGGAGGTTGATACAGAGCTTAGAAGAGCACAAGTGCAAACTAACGTGGCAAGATCAAGTTTAGCTAAAGAATGTAGGGAATGAGAATTGTTAAGGGAACAAATAGCTACTGACATGTGGAGGGATTATGATATAAATCTTCAAGGACAATCGAATTATAATATAGATCCTGGAAAACAGAGAGGGGTTGAAACGGTTATTTGATGTTCTTGTTCTTGTTCTTGTGATGTACCCATTATGTACTCATTTGCTTTACATCAATATAATCTTTTTCTTTTGCTGATAAAACAAAAAATTGACAAGTTAATTATTATTATTTGAATGTTATCTTGGAATGAATTATATTTCAATTTGTTATTGTATTATGTGAAACATTACGTTTGTTTGGGTGATAATTTGCTACTAGCTATGCTCTTCTTCTGATATGTTTTATGGCGTTTTTGAGTGTAGGTGGAAGGTGGCCAAGAATGCTCGGTAGAAATTGACAAAAAACATTTGAAATGGAATAATCAAATGGATGTTGTTCTTATCGACTCACTCTTGGACCAAATGCTCAAAGGGCAAAAAATTGGTGGTAGTTTTACATCATCTTCTTATAGAGCTGCAAGCAATGCGGTGAGTACCAAGTTTAGCATACATTGTGATTCCAATCATGTAAGGAATCAGTTGAAGACTTTAAAAAGGAATCTTGCAATGGCTAAAGATATGTTAACAACCGATAGTGGATTTCGATATAATCATTCAACACAACTGATTGAAGCTACAGCAGGTATGGGCAGCTTACCTCAAGGTATATCTAATTGCAAGATTGATTTAGTTCTGTACTAGAAAATTAAAATATTTATTCATCATTATTTAATGTAATATTATATATGCTATTCTCTATAGGCAAAGCATAAAGCTTCTCATTTTCGACATGCTCTTATTCAAAACTTTCAAAATTTATGTCAACTCTTCGAAAAGGATTGAACAACTGGGAGTCTTGTTGTAGGTCCAAAAGAAAAGCGACTTCATTGGGCTGGGTAACAAATTCTTTTGGACAATGAAAATACTGATTAGACATAGTCATTCTCAGAGAATTTTGATGGGATTGGAACTTAAGATGACCTAACTGTTAAAGTATCTTGTTCCTCTAACTCAAAGAAAAGAAAGAATAAATCAGGTGATACTCTAAGTAAGGAAATAAGGTCAATTAAGGATGGTCTAGATGCAGTTGCAACAGCACTTGATCGTGGTAACCTTCGGAACCACACAAATGGAAAATTATTTGAAGAAATTGAGAAGGTTAGTGGCATGAGTGATGATTCTCGAATGAAGGTGTATCTAGTTCTTGCTAAAGAAGTGAGTGATGCTCGAGCATACCAAGAATGCCCTATTGAACGCCGAGGTCTTTGGTTGTCTGTTAAATTTGGATCTTCAATCTTTAATGCATAGTACTATTTTTCTTTCTTTGGTACTTTTTTATTTGAAGTTTTTAGGGATATGGTGAACCTATGAAAATATCATTAGGCTTGGATTTTTTGTATGTAGACTCTCTTAGTTGCTTGCTACACTTGAATGGTAGATTCAGGGCATGTATGTGTCCTTGAGATTCCAAATGGTCTCTATTACTTAATGGCCTCTGTTGCACTTCCTTATGATATTAATGCTATGTACTGCTTATCAAGTTCTATTTTATTGTTGATTTTTTTTTTGTAATGCTTGTGAGATTATTCTGATAAAACTATGGATCTTTAACACTGATTAATGCTTTAATAATATTAACTTGACCATCATTATGTTCAATTTAAATAGGAACTCTTGGAATCTGTACGGGGAGCAGATATTCCGGCGAGCCCGTACTCCTTTCTTCCAAGCTCCGTTTCTGTCCGATCACCTGAAAGAACCACGACGGTGAGCTACCCGGCGGTGTGTGGCCGGAAAACCCCTCCGACGATCAAGTTAGAACACACACAGGGATAGAGAGAGAGAGAAGGGAGTTGAGTGTAAGTATTTCTCTTACCAAATGTTCATCTGCCACAGTATGGGGGGCGCAGACCCGCTTATATACCTTCTGCACCCCAATTCTACTCTCATTAGTCTCTCGACACCTGGTGCTGCTATCCCATCTGTCAGCACAAATCTCGCTGAACACCACCTAACCCAACTGCGATCCCACTCTACTGGGAGCTCGGCAGCCGGGCTGCAGCTTCTCGGCCGCCAATAGCCATACTGCACTTCAAGACCAAGTGCTACCAATAACCGAGCTTCGTTTCAGCCGTGCTCGACCGCATTCTGGCGACGCCGAGCACGGGATTGGTCATTCCGGTCAACCAAAGGCCTTCCTGCCGAGATTCAAGCACGAATCTTCATGCCGAGCTATGGGTGCGCGCCTTCCGACCGAGCAACGCCAAATTTTTATTTATAGAAGGTATATAAGCGGGTTTGCGCCCCCCATACTGTGGCAGATGAACATTTGGTAAGAGAAATACTTACACTCAACTCCCTTCTCTCTCTCTCTATCCCTGTGTGTGTTCTAACTTGATCGTCGGAGGGGTTTTCCGGCCACACACCGCCGGGTAGCTCACCGTCATGGTTCTTTTAGGTGATCGGACAGAAACGGAGCTTGGAAGAAAGGAGTACGGGCTCGCCGGAATATCTGCTCCCCGTACAATTGGCGCCGTCTGTGGGAAACTTGCAGATAAAACCTTGTCTTCCAAGCTCATCTGATCGCTTTCTATGGCGAACAACGACGAGATTCCGTTGTCCGCCATCGACAGAGTCACTCCGGAGTCAGGCTGACGAAGAGGACACCCCACCATCCTTCCGATGGGGGACCTGGAGACATTCCCCGGAGGACAGTCGGGAGACGCGCGGGATAAGAGCAGAAGAAGTTATGGTCATTCACGGAGTCTAGACGGCCATCGGCGGCGGAGAGAGTCACACGCCAGACGTCTGGAACACAAGCTAAGGGACCAGGACGCCGTCATCCGGCGAATGGCTGCGGAGATGGAGGAGCTGAAGCGGCATGTCAAAAGGAAGGGTGTAGCTGGAGTGAGAGACCACAGTGAGCGCACCCAACCCCGCCGTTCAGTCAGTCAGAGTCAGCGGCATACTCCGTCCATTTCTATTACCCGAAGTTACAAGGTTGGTGATTCCGATGTGCGTGCAGAGAAGTCCAGCGCGCAAGATAGCATTTACCAGCCCTCACGTCCGGTGACGACGTCGAGGTACTCCTATTCCGCTCGTTCAGAGGATTTGCGGGCAGTCTTAAAGGAACGGGCTCGCCGGCAGGAGGCTCAAAGGGTGCTGGCGTTCCAGCGGCTATCCTACGGGGTTCATGCTAGCGAGGAGGTCGGAATGCCTCCACCCCGCCTAGCGGCGCCACTCCTTGTAGATACATACTTGGCGAGGCTGAGCGCCACCCCTTTCTCCCTGGAGGTAGAAACAACACCGCTTCCCGCGGGCTTCCACCAGCCAAAGTTCACTCTCTATGACGGAAAGACCGATCCGTATATGCATATGAGCCACTTCCGACAGGTCATGGCCGGACGTAGGCGAAATGACGCTCTTATGTGCCTCATCTTCCGTCAAGTTTGGGCGAGCTGGGCTTGAAATGGTTTGAGAGTCTGCCGGAGGGGAGCATAGAAAGGTGGCAGCAGTTGGTGGAAGCCTTTGTGATGCGCTTCAAAACCAATACCAAAACGCCAAAGGAAGTTGACCACCTTCTCAGTGTCAGGATGGAACCGAGCGACACTCTCAAGGCGTACAACTCCAGGTACTGGGATACCTTCAATGAGATCCTAGATTGCCCGGTCAACCTGGCAATCACCCAATATAAGCGCGGTCTCCCGGTCGGACATAGGTTGAGGGATTCGCTTACAATGAGCCAGCAGACATTCGTGTGGCACCTAATGCAGCGCATCAATGAGTACATCCGAGTAGAGAATGATGCAGCGACGTCCACCGCGGAGACAACCCTGGTGGCAACGGGCAAGTGGGCGACTGGGTTTTAAGGAAGGTCATGGGCAACGCACTAGTGCCGGGCGAAGGCAAGCTAGGGGCAAACTGGGAAGGGCCTTACAAGATAACCGGCAAGGGGGCATACCACTTAGAAGATTTGGATGGCAAAGGCGTACCCCGGCCATGGAATGCAGCTTTATGTAATTTTTTGAGGAAGGACTTGTTTCCCCTACACTTCTGAATGCAAATACTCTTTTTGTCAATGTAATAGAAGAGAATTACTTTTGCTGAAGAGCTTTGTTGTGTCCGAAATAATAGTGGATGAGGGGCCTACTCTTCTGTTCCAGCCGAGATATTTTACTCCGGCTGAAGAGTTGATGGTTTGCTTAACTGCAAGGTTCCAGCCGAGATGTTTTATTCCGGCTGAAGAGTTGATGATTTGTTCAACTCCGAGGTTCCAGCCGAGATGATTTACTCCGGCTGAAGAGTTGATGATTTGCTCAACTGCAAGGTTCCAGCCGAGATGTTTTATTCCGGCTGAAGAGTTGATGATTTGTTCAACTTCGAGGTTCCAGCCGAGATGTTTTATTCCGGCTGAAGAGTTGATGATTTGTTCAACTCCGAGGTTCCAGCCGAGATGATTTACTCCGGCTGAAGAGTTGATGATTTGCTCAACTACCAGGTTCCAGCCGAGATGATTTACTTCGGCTGACGGGTTGATGATTTGCTCAACTCCGAGGTTCCAGCCGAGATGATTTACTCCGCTGACGGGTTGATGATTTGCTCAACTCCGAGGTTCCAGCCGAGATGATTTACTCCCGCTGACGGGTTGATGATTTGCTCAACTCCGAGGTTCCAGCCGAGATGATTTACTCCGGCTGACGGGTTGATGATTTGCTCAACTCCGAGGTTCCAAGCCGAGACGATTTACTCCGACTGACGGGTTGATGATTTGCTCAACTCCGAGGTTCCAGCCGAGATGATTTACTCCGGCTAGAGGAGTTGATGATTTGCTCAACTCTGAAGTTTCAGCCCAGCTGATGTTGCTCGCTTTCTTTGGAGTTCCTTGGCCGAGCTGATCTTGTCTGCCAAGAAGGAAGTCGCGGAGCGAACCTTGCTTGCCTTCTTTGGAGTTCCTTGGCGAGCTGATCTTGTCCGCCAAGAAGGAAGTCGCGGAGCGGACCTTGCTCGCCTTCTTGGAGTTCCTTGGCCGAGCTGATCTTGTCCGCCAAGAAAGAAGTCGCGGAGCGGACCTTGCTCGCCTTCTTTGGAGTTCTTGGCCGAGCTGATCTGTCCGCCAAGAAGAAGTCGCGGAACGGACCTTGCTCGCCTTCTTCGAGTTCCTTGGCCGAGCTGATCTTCTCCGCCAAGAAGGAAGTCAAGGAGCGGACCTTGCTCGCCTTCTTTGGAGTTCTTGGCCGAGCTGATCTTGTCCGCCAAGATAGAAGTCGCGGAGCGGACCTGGCTCGCCTTCTTTGGACTTCCTTGGCCGAACTGATCTTGTCCGCCAAGAAGAAAGTCGCGGAACGGACCTTGCTCGCCTTCTTCCGAGTTCCTTGGCGGACCTGATCTTGTCCGCCAAGAAGGAAGTCAAGGAGCGGACCTTGCTCGCCTTCTTCCGAGTTCCTTGGCCGAGCTGATATTGTCCGCCAAGAAGGAAGTCGCGGAGCGGACCTTGCTCGCCTTCTTTGGAGTTCCTTGGCCGAGCTGATCTTATCCGCCAAGAAAGAAGTCGCGGAGCGGACCTTGCTCGCCTTCTTTGGAGTTCCTTAGCCGAGATGATCTTGTCCGCCAAGAAGGAAGTCGCGGAGCGGACCTTGCTCGCCTTCTTTGGAGTTCCTTGGCCGAGCTGATCTTGTCCGCCAAGAAGGAAGTCGCGGAGCGCACCTTGCTCACCTTCTTCCGAGTTCCTTGGCTGAGCTGATCTTGTCCGCCAAGAAGGAAGTCAAGGAGCGGACCTTGCTCGCCTTCTTTGGACTTCCTTGGCCGAGCTGATCTTGTCCGCCAAGATAGAAGTCGCGGAGCGGACCTTGCTCGCCTTCTTTGGACTTCCTTGGCCGAACTGATCTTGTCCGCCATGAAGGAAGTCGCGGAGCGAACCTTGCTTGCCTTCTTTGGAGTTCCTTGGCCGAGCTGATCTTGTCCGCCAAGAAAGAAGTCGCGGAGCAGACCTTGCTCGCCTTCTTTGGAGTAACTTGGCCGAGCTAATCTTGTCCGCCAAAAAGGAAGTCGCGGAGCGGACCTTGCTCGCCTTCTTTGGAGTTCCTTGGCCAAGCTGATCTTGTCCGCCAAGAAAGAAGTCGCGGAGCGGACCTTGCTCGCCTTCTTTGGAGTTACTTGGCCGAGCTGATCTTGTCCGCCAAGAAGGAAGTCGCGGAGCGGACCTTGCTCGCCTTCTTTGGAGTTCCTTGGTCGAGCTGATCTTGTCCGCCAAGAAAGAAGTCGCGGAGCGGACCTTGCTCGCCTTCTTTGGAGTTCCTTGGTCGAGCTGATCTTGTCCGCCAAGAAGGAAGTCGCGGAGCGGACCTTGCTCGCCTTCTTTGGAGTTCCTTGGCCGAGCTGATCTTGTCCGCCAAGAAGGAAGTCGCGGAGCGGGCCTTGCTCGCCTTCTTTGGAGTTCCTTGGCCGAGCTGATCTTGTCCGCCAAGAAGGAAGTCGCGGAGCGCATGTTGCTCGCCTTCTTCCTTGTTCCTTGGCTGAGCTGATCTTGTCCGCCAAGAAGGAAGTCAAGGAGCGGACCTTGCTCGCCTTCTTTGGACTTCCTTGGCCGAGCTGATCTTGTCCGCCAAGATAGAAGTCACGGAGCGGACCTTGCTCGCCTTCTTTGGACTTCCTTGGCCGAACTGATCTTGTCCGCCAAGAAGGAAGTCGCGGAGCGGACCTTGCTCGCCTTCTTTGGAGTTCCTTGGCCGAGCTGATCTTGTCCGCCAAGAAAGAAGTCGCGGAGCAGACCTTGCTCGCCTTCTTTGGAGTAACTTGGCCGAGCTAATCTTGTCCGCCAAAAAGGAAGTCGCGGAGCGGACCTTGCTCGCCTTCTTTGGAGTTTCTTGGCCGAGCTGATCTTGTCCGCCAAGAAGAAGTCGCGGAGCGGACCTTGCTCGCCTTCTTTGGAGTACTTGGCCGAGCTGATCTTGTCCGCCAAGAAGGAAGTCACGGAGCGGACCTTGCTCGCCTTCTTTGGAGTTCCTTGGTCGAGCTGATCTTGTCCGCCAAGAAAGAATTCGCGGAGCGGACCTTGCTCGCCTTCTTTGGAGTTCCTTGGCCGAGCTGATCTTGTCCGCCAAGAAGGAAGTCGCGGAGCGGACCTTGCTCGCCTTCTTTGGAGTTCCTTGGCCGAGCTGATCTTGTCCGCCAAGAAGGAAGTCGCGGAGCGGGCCTTGCTCGCCTTCTTTGGAGTTCCTTGGCCAAGCTGATCTTGTCCGCCAAGAAGGAAGTCGCGGAGCGCACCTTGCTCGCCTTCTTCCTTGTTCCTTGGCTGAGCTGATCTTGTCCGCCAAGAAGGAAGTCAAGGAGCGGACCTTGCTTGCCTTCTTTGGACTTCCTTGGCCGAGCTGATCTTGTCCGCCAAGATAGAAGTCACGGAGCGGACCTTGCTCGCCTTCTTTGGACTTCCTTGGCCGAACTGATCTTGTCCGCCAAGAAGGAAGTCGCGGAGCGGACCTTGCTCGCCTTCTTTGGACTTCCTTGGCCGAGCTGATCTTGTCCGCCAAGAAAGAAGTCGCGGAGCAGACCTTGCTCGCCTTCTTTGGAGTAACTTGGCCGAGCTAATCTTGTCCGCCAAAAAGGAAGTCGCGGAGCGGACCTTGCTCGCCTTCTTTGGAGTTTCTTGGCCGAGCTGATCTTGTCCGCCAAGAAAGAAGTCGCGGAGCGGACCTTGCTCGCCTTCTTTGGAGTTACTTGGCCGAGCTGATCTTGTCCGCCAAGAAGGAAGTCGCGGAGCGGACCTTGCTCGCCTTCTTTGGAGTTCCTTGGGCGAGCTGATCTTGTCCGCCAAGAAAGAAGTCGCGGAGCGGACCTTGCTCGCCTTCTTTGGAGTTCCTTGGCCGAGTTGATCTTGTCTGCCAAGAAGGAAGTCGCAGAGCGGACCTTGCTCGCCTTCTTTGGAGTTCCTTGGCCGAGCTGATCTTGGCCGCCAAGAAGGAAGTCGCGGAGCGGACCTTGCTCGCCTTCTTTGGAGTTCCTTGGCCGAGCTGATCTTGCTCGCCAAGAAGGAAGTCGCGGAGCGGACCTTGCTCGCCTTCTTTGGAGTTCCTTGGCCGAGCTGATCTTGCTCGCCAAGATGGAAGTCGCTGAGTGGACCTTGCTCCCCTTCCTTGGAGTTCCTTGGCCGAGCAGATCTTGCTTGCCAAGAAGGAAGTCGCAGAGCGGACCTAGCTCGCCTTCTTTGGAGTTCCTTGGCCGAGCTGATCTTGCTCGCCAAGAGGGAAGTCGCGGAGCGGACCTTGCTCACCTTCCTTGGAGTTCCTTGCCGAAGAAAGTGGATCACCGAGCAAAAAGCCTAGCCCGGCCTTGTAATGTAATCCCAGTCACGCTATCGCGAACGGAATTAAGGGGCAATTGAGAGGGTGATTTATGATCTAGTTTGGGCCGAACAAGATTGGGCCGAGGTATTTGGCTTCAAGATTGTGCCGTGGTTTTTCTCGGTAATGGCAAAGGGCCTGCGGAGCCGAGCTACTTGGGCTCTTTGGTATGAAGGCCGGTCAAGTGAGAGCTCGGCTGAGACGTCCGCGGCCTAGAAGGGCTTCACGGTCCGTGCGTTGCTCGGTCGGAAGGCGCGCACCCATAGCTCGGCATGAAGATTCGTGCTTGAATCTCGGCAGGAAGGCCTTTGGTTGACCGGAATGACCAATCCCGTGCTCGGCGTCGCCAGAATGCGGTCGAGCACGGCTGAAACGAAGCTCGGTTATTGGTAGCACTTGGTCTTGAAGTGCAATATGGCTGTTGGCGGCCGAGAAGCTGCAGCCCTGCTGCCGAGCTCCCAGTAGAGTGGGATGGCAGTTGGGTTAGGTAGTGTTCAGCGAGATTTGTGCTGACAGATGGGATAGCAGCACCAGGTGTCGAGAGACTAATGGGAGTAGAATTGGGGTGCAGAAGGTATATAAGCGGGTCTGCACCCCCCATACTGTGGCAGATGAACATTTGGTAAGAGAAATACTTACACTCAACTCCCTTCTCTCTCTCTCTATCCCTGTGTGTGTTCTAACTTGATCGTCGGAGGGGTTTTTCGGCCACACACCGCCGGGTAGCTCACTGCCGTGGTTCTTTCAGGTGATCGGACAGAAACGGAGCTTGGAAGAAAGGAGTACGGGCTCGCCGGAATATCTGCTCCCCGTACAGAATCATGAACTAATCTGAAACAAAACTATTTTTTTGTTTTGGTTTTGGTCCAATTTTATAGGTGTTAGCTGTTTAGTTTGGATCTTAAAATCATAAAATCGATATACTATTTGATTTGGTTTTCAAAAACTTATTTTCAATTTTTTTTTCTAAAATATTAATTACGTGAAGGAAATAAAAAAATAATTATCATTTTTATACAATTTTATTTTTTGAGAGGCTATAAATAATTTTTTAAATTTTTTAAAAAATTGATTTTTATTTTTAACAAATTAATTTTTTTTTATTTTTAAAAATTGAAACTTTTTTTTTCTGAAAAACAAGCAGCACTTTGATCATGTACACCCATATTTTTTGTTATTGCAATTCACAACTACAATTCTATGTGTGATGATGGGCAATGAGAGAGAGTTCTTGAGAAATGATTTCTTTTCCTTCTTCAATTCCCAACTCAACCAAACATAGTTGGGATTTGGAATCTTATTAATTCTTCCTTCTTTTCCTTCCATTTCCATTTCCCTTTCCGAATCTCCCAACCAAACACAGCCTAAAGGGTATGAAATTCATTCTACTTCAAATTCTACACATAAATCAAAATTGGAAAATTATGGACTACATTTAATGTTTTGGGCATCATATCTATCTATCTATCTATCTATCTATCTATATATATATATATATATATATTCGAGAGGGTTATGTACAATATTCAGTAATATCAAAGTATTAAGTAGCATTGTTGATGTGGTACTCTAAATCAATGATTTAACGAAAAACTTTACGGCTACAATAATGTTGACTCACCATTCTTAAGTAATGACAACGAATGATCCATCAAAATTGTTTTATGATTTTTTATTTGTCAAGGGTGCCACATAAATAAGGAGGACTTACGTGTAGGTTTTAATAAGAGGACTTATTATTTAATAAGTCATATGACAATTAACGATATTTTTCATTAAACACTATTAAAAAACATCACTAATTGTTAATTTTGAATGACAATTTAAAAAATTTGTCACAAAAAACATCAATAATTATAAGTTTTAGCGCTAGTTTTAAAAAAATTGTTACAAAAAAGTCACTAATTTTTAACTTTCAGTGACAATTTAAAAAATTCATCACATAAAAATGTCACTAATTATAAGTTTTAACGACAATTTATAATAATCATAACAAAACAAGTCACTAATTATTAATTTTTAGTGACATGCAAAAAAAATCACAAAAAATTATTTTTAACAACGATTTTATTAGAACTAACTTTCAATAGGACTTTAATCAAACTACAATAGAACAAAGTAAAATTTGCTACCAAAAAAAAATTCAGGCACCCAAAACAAAACAGAAACAAAACAGCAGCAAAACATCAGCCCAAAACCTCCATTTGCGAAAACAACCAGAGTCCCTTAACAAGGCTTTATGACTACCCAAAAATTATAGACAAAATCTCCAACATAAAATGCCACTCTCATGTTGATAAGTTCTGGAATAAGTTCCCAATTGGGTTAATCCTCATCAGAAACCAACTCACTTCAACTCTTTATGATTTGTGAATTAAAACTCATCACTGACTTTCATTAACCAATAAATCAACTAAAATACCTTTTTCTTATTCTTTGAATTAAACTCACCAATTTACACCTGTGGTATAGATTATGTACACAAATTCTCTGTCAGTTAAAAATATAAACATGTGTAATTCAAAAACTACAAAGATTTCAGTAATTATTTTTAAATGACAGAGAGATTAGGTACACATAGCCAATACCACAAAAAAGATAAAGCGAAATTTGTCTTAAAAAGTTAATTATCCAAAGACTCCCTGAAAAGATTTGTCATAAACAATCAACCATAAACATTGTTTTAAATTTTAATAAAGCCAACAATGACAAACGATTATCCAATGTTTTAACTTACAAAATTAAATCAAACCAAACCAAATCAAAACTTACATAACATAGAAAAAAACTAAAACAATGTTTCAAATTTGAATACAAGCCGACTACTATAAACAATCATCCATTGTTTAACACATATAAACAAACCAAAACTTACATTACATACACTGCATAGAAAAAATAAAAATAAAACATTGTTTCAAATATTAATACAAGCCAACAACCATAAAAAAATTATCCATTATTTTGACTTCAACACTTTACATTTGATTGAAGGATTTAAGAAGGGATTTAGAAAGAGAAAGAAAAAAGGTAGGTGAAACGTGAATAAAATATATCTATATTTCACTTAATTTCACATACCTTTTCCTTTTTCTCTTTCCAAATCTCCCAACCAAACACAGTGTTAGGAAATTTTAGCACACCATCTGGAACATTCTAACCTACAACAGAGAAAAACAAAACAATGTTTCAAATTATAATACAAGCCAACAACTACAAACAATATCATTCATATTAAACAAATACAAGTATACAATAGCAAAAATTAAAGAATGAGGATGATTTGTTATATATAATTTTTCTCTTATATGACATGATCAGGTTATCAATGTCTATTGTAGTATTTATTTTCCAATAATAATATGAGGACAAGTCAACATAAAATTATTTATGTAATATATATAACTAAAGTTTGGGTCTAGGTGGTGCAGATTAATCAAGTCTTAAACCAAAAGCTGGATCAATCCTATTAGATCTACCCAAAGTAGTCAAAAACCCGAACCAACCCAATCCCATAGAAGTCGGGTTCGTTTGGTTCTCAAGTTTATTTTTTTAATTTTTTTATTTATTATTATTTTTGTCAAGTCTTTGTGCACCCCTAGTCTTCACTATGTGAGGTGGTGCATTAGGGAAAATTATTAGGTGGCCTCAAATTACCATTTGACATTATTTATGGAGTAATTACAAATAAGTTTTAATAGCTGGATTTAAATCTCAGTTGGATTTAAGTCTTTGTTTTGTGCACTCCTAATAAGCCCCGGTTTGGCATTTGTTGTTGGGCTAAATAATCACATATGAACAAAAAAAAGTTACAAAATCATAAAATATCAAAACACTTGAGTTGGGATGCAAAATTACCAAACTGATCCATATACAAACAAAAAGTCAAAAAAAATCATTTCCAAGTGGAGGGCAATTTTGTCATTTCACTTTGAGAACATCATTTCCAATGGCAAAAAGCCAAAAAAACCAAACAAATAAAAAAATCTCAGGCTAAAAAAGTTAAAAAAGCCAAAAAGCTAACTAAAAAAGTCATTGCCAAACGAACCCGAAATTTGCAAATTTTCCCTTATCATTTAGAAATACCCACATAAATTTTTATGTAATTTGTAAACTAAAGTGTACTATCAAATATTACATTTAAATTAACTACAATTGTGAAACTCATGTCAAAATATAAAAAAGTCATATGCTCATTTATAAATGTCAGGTGGTAAATTGCATATGGATTAATCGTTCAAAAAAAAATTGGACATAGATTAAAGCACACTAGTTAAAGAAAAAATTTCGACTTAAAAAAAGACAGAAAATATTTGTGATTTGTACATTAAAGCTCTTTATGTACAAAAGTATTTTAGTTTTTTAACTCAAGTCATTAATGGACTAATGGACCTGATAATATATTTTGGTCTACCAATCATAGGGAGGTTATGTAATTATGTTTAAGAAATAAACTGTCCATGAGTCAAACTAAAAGGAGTAAAGTAAAATTTACCTTCTTCTTTCATTTTTTTTTTTTTTGGACAAATTACACCGGTGGTCCTTTTATTTTATTATTTGTATCATTTTAGTTCTTACACTTTCAATTGGCTCAATTTTGACCCTTAATTTTTGATTTTGTTTCAATTTAGTCCAATTGATAATATGATTAGTGTTTTTTAAGAAAAATTATCACTAAATTGGTTAAGATTAACTAACTGAATTTAGTAAGTGTATAATTTTGTTCTTAAAAATATAACATATGACACTTATGTGCGTATTTTTTATTAAAAAAAATACCAAGAATTATTATCAATTAGACCAAATTGAGACAAAATTATAAATTTAGGATCAAAATTGAACTAATTAAAATCACAAGAACTAAAATAATACAAGAACCAAAATACAGAGACTACCGTTATAATTTTCCCCTTTTTTTTTTTCAATGGGTAGTTGATACTATTGTTCATGAACTGTTTTTTATTTTCTTTTTTTTCTGCTTTGGCCTTTGATTGGTTCCTCATCAGCTTTTCTTTTGTGGTTGGTGCTTGCATATAATTGAACTTATTTTTTTATGTCAAATTTTATTTTATTTTTTGAGTAGATCGATTTTGTTATTATGTAGTCTGCACGTTCCTCTTTCTTTATTCAAATTTAATAAATTTTTGCCATAAAAAATAAATTGATCCACACAACTCACTTTTGCAAGGGCATCCTTGCTTTATAGAAAGTGCAGCACATAGGAATTCTACCATGATGAACAAATGACCATTTATTCTACAACCTCAAATTTGGGAAGGGTTGTGGGCTCTCTTTTATTCTACAACCTCAAATTTGGGAAGGGTTGTGGGCTCTCTCTCTCTCTCTCTATAGGACACTCTTTTTTTGTCTTTGATACATTGGTTGTGAATGATGCTTGAAAGAAAAAGGACAACCACATAAAATTACCCAATCAATGCCAAAATGTTTCAAAATGGTCAAAGAAATACTATTTGAATCATTTGATGAGTTTCATCATGTAGCCATACCATGGACAAAATCCTAAAACACTCCATAAAACAGTTTTCTATTTTCTGGGCTAATTACAATTTATTCTCACAATATTATACTTTAAGGGCATATTTGATTGGGTGGATTAGAGTATGGGATTGAGATTATTAATCCGTGGGCCTAATTATCCTATGTTTGTTTTAACAATTTGGTTTGGGATTATTAATCCAATGGATAATTAATCCAACAAATTTGTAGAATTGTTAGTAATGGGGTAAGGGTGGGATTATTAATCCAATGTATATTAATCCAATTGGATAGTGAATACCACACTAATTTAATAGGATTATTAATACTTCACTATTAGTTTTGTGAATCAAACATGACCTAAAGGCACGAGTTAAGAAAATTGGGTTATTAATAAATGTGCAACCATTTTATGATTTTTATTTTTTTAGGGTGGCTTTGTTAAAAAAATCAAAATTTATATTATTATAATGATATTGTCCGGCTAAAACGAACCTTCACCTTTGTTTCAGAAATTTGAATCCACATTTCAAAAAATTGTTTTTTATTTTTCATATTTTTTTTTTTATTTTCAATCAAAAATTTTAATATTTTAAGAAATTTTTTTTATGTTTTATATGCACATGACCTATATACAATTAAAAAGTATAATATTTATGAAAAAAATTTAAAAATTCAATAAATACAAAAAATATATATATAATTCAGTACATTTTCATATTATTGTGTATTTTATTAAATTTTTTAAATATTTTTTCAAAAATATTTTACTTTTTAGGTGCATCTAAGTTATGTGTATCTAGAAAGTAAAAAAAAAAAATTATTTAAAATATTTTTAAAAATTCACTAAAAAAAATAAGAAAAACTCAATTTTAAAAAAATCAATCAAAACCAAACTAGGTATTATTTTTTAATATGTACTCTGAAAATGAGTCATTGTTAATGTGGCTCCTATTTTAGCAGTCTATCTTGTGACAAACACATTGATGGACCATATTTGCTGGAAAATGTGGTAAAGGATAGGGTCTCTCTTAATATGTTTTCGTTTATGTAGGAATTAAAAAAATATGTTTTCATTTATATTGTGTTTTGATCATAGATTTGAATAAGAATTTGAAAAAAAAAAGAGAAAAAGTAGGTGAAATATATCTACATCTCTCATTCACATTTCTCCTATATTTTCTTTTTTCATTCTCTAAATTTCTATCCAAATTCATAACTTTAGACAACATTATATACTCAGCAGTATGTTAGGTTTGTTTCTATTTTACCTCTTAAATTAGGCTTATCTTGTAATTAATCCTGTCTGGTACCCCCCCCCCCCCCCAAAAAAAAAAAAAAAAAAAAAAAACTTATTTGGTAATCATCCACAACAATGAATTAAAGTTTTAGAGACAAAAATTTGTGGAGAAATTATTTTTTAAGAATAAAATATTTTAATTGTCAAAAGTGTCATTGCTGTATTTTTAGTGACAAAATTTGACATTTAATGATAAATTACTATCATTTTGGGATCAAAAATTGTCTCAAAAAGTAAATCAAAATATTGTCCCTACATTTTTTAGTGACATTTTTAAAAATTGTCGGTAAAAGTTTCTTTTTTGCTTTTTCATGATGCTTTTTTATTGATAACCTTTGTAACAATTGAAATTGGCCCCCTAATTTTTTTTGTAATAAATTTTTTAATTTTGGGACAAAAAAATTTAAAAAATATTTGAGACCCCTACAAGAGTTCTCTGAATTTGACCCACAAAGATATAGTATATGATAGGTGTTAACTTTTAATTTGTCATATATTTAATTATATGGGGTCTCACTACCTTGCCACATCATTGTAGATAAATTTAGCAGTTTAAATTGTAAATATTTCTCATAAATTAATAACTAAAACTATTTTATGTTGTAGTGATCCGTAAATAATTGCAATCAAATAAATAAATATTCAACCATCTAAAAAACAAATAAATATTCATAATTCACCTACGTAAAATATTGGAGATTTTCATGTGGCTTGAGAGGGAGAATATAAAACTTTAGTCTGTGTTTAAAATTTTGATTTGTGGAGGAATTTAGGGAGGAAAAAAACAGGGGAAAAAAAATATGAAGATTAATTAGGATTTGATTTTTTTTTTTCTTGTTTTTTATTTTTTTTTTATTTTTCTAAAAATATATTAAATTTGTCTGACACAACAACTCACTTTTTAATAAACACTAAAAATATATTTCTTTTTTGTTAATTTTTAAGGCAACAACCTCACCTCAATCAAATACTTAGGGGGTGGGCATTAATCATTCCGGGTTGGGCTTGGGTCAATCCTAGGCTCAAAAAAAAAAGGAAAGAAAAAAGATGCCATACTCAAGCCTGGCCCAACCCGGTCCAATATTGGGCTTAAAATTTTCATCCCAAACTTGACCCTTAAAAGAATTTACAATTTGAAGCTCACCCAATAACCCATAAATTAGATAGGTCTTAGTAAGGTCAAGTTTGGCTAAACTAAAAAAGTGCACTTATTTCATCTTTTTATCTTTTTTAGGTCACATCAATCAACATCTCCTCTCTACTTTTTTTACACATAATACAAGAAAAGTCAAAAAGTACACTTATTTAGTCTTCCCAAACTTGACCTAAGTGTTCCTAATTTTCAAGAAAAATGCTATTAAAATAATAGACACAAGGCATTTTTCATTAATTTAAAACAAATTTTTATTAAATTTTTAAGAAATAATTAATTTTTCACCATTTTCAAATAATATTTTACAAAAATCTCAATACTAAACGATGCAGACACATGTCAACATTTGCCATAAAAAACAAATGTTACAGAACAAAATATTAATGGTCCTGTATTGATGTGGCACAAACATTTACAATAAAACTATTACATCTTAAGTGGAGTCATTTTCCTTTATAAATACTAGCCTATTACCCAGACTATGCACGTGATAATTATAAATATTTATATTTATTTTAAATTTTTTTTAATATATAAATTATATTTTTTAAGATTTTTTATAAAAATAATTTAACAATCTTATCACTAAACCATAGTGTATGAGAGAAGTTAAAAATGATACTGCAGTAATTATACACAGATTGTATCTATAATTATTTATATAAAGGGGATTTTAAATGCTGATCAGGAGATTTTGACCAAATCAATAAATGCAGGTATATGGAAAGACATGTGGATTGAAAAAAGTTAATAAATGCTGATTAGGAAATTTTGACCAAATTAATAAATGCTAAACTTTCTTTTTTAATAAAAAATTTAGAAAATTCAAATTGAGATAGTGAAACTCCCACAAGTCTTGGGGTTAAAAATCCCATTTTATTTAATATATAGTATGGATTTTTTATTCAAACATAAATAAAACTAAATAAAATATATATCATACACGCTAAGTACGGCCAAGTTTGGGAAGTCTCAAAAAAGTCAAAAAGTCAAAAATTTACTCAAAAAGTTAAAAAGTTATCACTATTCATCAAAAGTCAACAATTACGGCTGCATAACTCCCGATACTAATTTTTCCCTACACATTAATTTATACAATTTTTTAATACACATTTTCCATAAAAAGTCAAAAAGTTAACCCAAACATTCATATTTTCAAACTCAACTTTTTAGTCTAAAAAGACAAAAAATACACTTATTTATGACACCCCAAACAACCCGTATAATAATTAGTCTGAAAAGTGGGCCTACATATTGAAGGGGACATTACACCTCAATGGTGTCAGAAAAATAATTACAAAAAAATGATAAATATAATAAATATTAATAATTATAATTATAAATTTTTTCATCAATGTGTAATAATTTTTCAAAATTTGTCCTAAACGATAATTTCTCCAATATTAAACCCTACCCAATCCGATTGTATGGACTAAAATATTAATATAAATAAGTCAGTAAAGTAGATTGGGCTATCTCTCCAGCACTTGTTAATATGCTAAAAATGATTATGAAATTTTATTTTATTTTATTTATTAAAATTGAATAATTTCGGAATTTATATTCATTCATTATTTTGTTAATTAATACTGCTAAACCACTCAAATATGATTAAGTGGAACAAAATTGATTAGGTGGTGGAGTCATAGAAATACTTCATTTTTTCATATTTTGGACATTTAACTCTTTAGATATATGGTATGACAAAAAATAATATATATAATAAAAAGGAAAAGGGTGAATTACGCTAATTGTCTCGATAGTTTAGAATTTGTGTCACTTTGATTCTTAATTTTTTAATTGTAATACATTTGATCTTAAATTTTAAATCTTATTTCAAACAAAGACAATAAAAAATGTTTCATTTGCAAATGGTCCATTTCAAGAGTAAGGTCGTCATACAATCTATTTTATATTAGTTACTTTATATGTTATTTGAAATGTAATGGCCTTTTTCTAGTAAATAATGTTAGAACTTTCTTGATTATAAAATTCTGGTTGGTTTAGTTCTCAGAATCTATTTCCAAAATTTTTTTGTAAGAAACTAAAAATTAAATTAGTGGAAAAAAAATTTAAAACACATCATTTTTATATAATTTTATTTTTTGGGAGGGTAGAAATATTTTTTTTAAATAATTTTTTTGATATTTATTTTCGTTAAATTAGTTTCCATTTTTTCAAAAATCAAACATGACAACAACTTTGATGTCATTACTTAACCAATCCATTAAATCAAAAAATCTAAAACTAAAAACATTTTATATATTAAACATATCGATTACATTTAAAAGTCTAATAACTATTTATTACATTATAACCATCCAAAAATATTTATTAATAATAAAGACAACTGTCGATTACATGATAATTATTCAAGAATATCAATAAAAATAATCATCCATTACATGATCATCATCTAAACACAAACTAAAAATTAATTTGGTAAAAAAATATAAAATATTTATTATTTTTATATAATTTTATCTTTGGTAGGTAGAAATAATTTTTAAATATTCAAAAATAATTATTGACATTTATTTTTGTCAAATTAGTTTATATTTTATAAAATTGACAACTTTGCACTTGAAATGGAGTAACGGTATCTTCAATTGTCTTTATTTAGAATGAGATTCAAAATTCATAATCAAATATAATACAATTGAAATATTAGGAATCAAAGTAACATAAATTTCAAATTAAAAGGACCGTTAATGTAATTCACAAAAAAAAAAAAAAAAAAAATTGAAGTTAAAGAATTGAGATTTGGGTTCGCCGTTCGCTCAAGGCATAGCAATGATCGCAAATTGTTCTCTTTTTTTTTTCTTTTTTTTTTCTTTCTTTAGGCAAATATTTTCTCAATTTTTTTAGGATAAATTACAATTTGCCTTTTTATGTTTAGTTATTTTTTTACTTTGGTCCTAAAGTTTATTTTCCCACTTATGTCCAAAATAATATAGAAAATAACACATTAATAGTCACGTAACATAAAAAAGTTTATTACTTCACACATATGAAACAAATCTAAATCCTAATAAAATAGTATATATTTTTATGTCATGTAGTTGTTAATGTGACATTTTTTACCTAATTTTAAATAAAAGTTAGTTTATGAGTAAATTGGGAAAAAAAAAATTGAAATATTAAAAGTTAAATTGAGGGGAAAAAAACTTCAAAGATCAGAGTAGAAAAATTGGCAAATATAAATAGTATAAAGTATAATTTTTCCAATTTTTTGCCCAAACAAAATTTATGAATAGAAAATAAGAAATTACATTTAAGTGGTATAGTGAGAATAAAATTTTATTTTTATGATAGTGTAAGTTTTGAATGTGCATTGTAAAAGTTCTTTCCCGTGTGCGATTCTGATGCAAATTGTTCTTCCATGCAAGAGTTGTACAAAAATTTAATTTTTTTTTTTTATCTATAGTTTAATTAGTGTGTTTGCTTTCAATTTTTTTGAAAATTAAATTTTTTTTATTTTTGCGTATTTTTTTTTATTTTTAATGAATATTTTTAAAATTTTAAGCCTTATTTTTACTTTTTTATATGCACCTTATGTCACGATCCGCTCTCCGTACCCAAAGGTTAGTATCGTGATGGCCAGTAACTAAGGTTACCTCCGGCTAATTCTAAAACAGATCAATAAACGCAAGCGGAAGTAATATTTAAATAAGGGTACCAAAATAATCATCGGAGCTTCTATTTTTATTACAAAATTATATTGACCAAAAAGACCGATATTTACATAGAAAACTGTCAGAAAAGTGCTGTGTGTGTGTCTATTCCGCAGCCTCACATCTAAAACTTTCCAAAAGCTATTTCCTGAAAATTGGTAAACAACTATAAGCACACGGCAGAGTGAGAAATATTATACCAAGTGTATAAGGGACACGAAATAACTATGGATCGTTAGTTAGGCCAAAACATTTACATAAACAAATTATTTAAGTACCAGAAACTGAAATACAGATATTATATAAATATATAACCATAACCACGGTACATAACAGAACAGAACAGAGGTCACAGAAGTGACAGTCAGAACAGAGGTACGGATTCAAGAGGTGGCTCGTACGGATTCTAGAGGTGGCTCCCACAATAGTGTAGCACTTAGCTCCGCACAGCACTTTGGTCCGCACAGAACAGAGGTACAGATTCAAGAGGTGGCTCGTACGGATTCTAGAGGTGGCTCCCACAATAGTGCAGTACTTAGTTCCGTACAACACTTTGCTCCGTATAGAACAGAGGTCAATGGATCCATGACAAACAGAGGACCACAAAGTGGTCAAACAGAGGCCAATGGTTATTTAAATTCCCCAAGGCATGGGACTCCCGTGGTGGTAGTTACAAAACATAATTATTTATAAGGTCATAGTCAAATATTCTTTAAAATATAAAGAGACATATCCATGGATTTCTTTTTATCAAATAGGATTCAGATGGTGGTGTTTGGGAAGAAAATGAGTTGGGTTTTTCTCATTTTTTCTACTAAAAGATAAAAATTTTGCAAAACCAAAAAAAACACATCCAAATAAAATATCACATCCAATCTCATAATCATTTCACTTTTTCTCTCACAAACATCACATCCAACCACAAAAAAAATTTTATTCAATAATATCCTACATCTAATAAAACCTACATAAAAACTCACTTCCCAAACACCATCAATAATATAACTTAATATAATTTATAAAACATAACTTGTATAAAATAAGTATGGTAAGTCAAAACATAAGTAAAATACATTTTGGTGACTCAACGTATAATATAACTCACCTTAACTTCAATACCTTACTCTTTTTTTTTCACTATCAAAGATCCTTTCAACTTCCATTAGTCTTTCCTTTCTTTCCTCTCTTTCTTTTCTTCTTTCCTTTCTTTCCTTTTCTTCTTTTTTTTCTTTCTCTCTTTTCTTTTCTGCTTCTTTCCTCCTCTTTTCCCGCGGACGCCTCCATAGGTGGCAGATTTCGATAATAATTATAAAGGTTTATTTTTATCCTTAATAAATATTTAAGATAATTACCTTTTGACTTAACTTTTTAATATAATTATATAAATAAAATAATTCTTAATTAAATTATATATTATCATATATCAATAGAAAATTAATTATTTATTTTAATACAACACTCATTATTATTATTATTATTATTATTATTATTATTATTATTATTATCATCTATATTATTATTACTTATATTTTGACCCCTAAACTTTTAATAATTATATTATTTTATAAAATTACGCATAATAATATATAATAAATCATATATTTTCTTAACTGAGATTAAATAATATTAGTATAAATTCTACAGAATAATTAAAAATCTGGGTTGTTACAATCTTCCCTTCTTTTAAAATTTCGTCTTCGAAATTTGTCATATGTGTAAGCTATCCGCTGCGCACTCTGATAAATATATATATTAGATGATTAAACTGATAGAAAATAGCCTCAAAAAATTTTTTTTACCAAAAATAACTCACTGTCTAGTTGTCAAAAATTAGTTTGGGTCGAAATGAGAAATAATGGGTGACTTTAAAAAAAAAATTTCACTCGTTTTATTTACGATAAAAATAAATAAAATAAGAACACAATGACAGAATTATATGCAAGAATTGAAAATTTTGAGATGAACTTTTCATTGATGGGAAATAATTTCAAAATTAGTATCTTTAAAATTTGAACCCACTTTTTAAAAAAAACATCAAATAAATAAAAAAAAAATTTCAATACTGAACTAAAAATTATATATGTATATATATATTTAATTATATTATAATTTTAGTGAGTCTTTGAGCCCGACATCCTTCTTTTTTGTCCTTCTTTTATTAGAACAAATATAAATTATATCTAATATCCTTCACAAATTAGGCACACTAAAAAAAAAATTTTATTATATATATAATCATATAAAATTATAATATAATTAAATCGATTAACAAAATGTAATATTTAGATACTAATTACCTGCTATCCTACTTCCTAAATGTGCGTGTGTCCTATGCTCCAATGATGACTTTTTTTTTATTTATAAACCATTGCTCTGATACCATTTGTCACGACCCGCTCCCCGTACCCAAGGGTTAAGTATCGTGATGGCCAGTAACTAAGGTTACCTCCGGCCAATTCTAAAACAGATCAATAAACGCAAGCGGAAGTAATATTTAAATAAAGGTACCAAAATAATCATCGGAACTTCTATTTTTATTACAAAATTATACTGACCAAAAAGGCCGATATTTACATAGAAAAATGTCAGAAAAGTGCTGTATGTGTGTCTATTCCGCAGTCTCGCATCTAAGACTTTCCAAAGCTATTTCCTGAAAATTGATAAACAACTATAAGCATATGGCAGGGTGAGAAATATTATACCAAGAGTATAAGAGACACGAAATAACCATGGATCGTTAGTTAGGCCAAAACATTTACATAAACAAATCATTTAAGTACTAGAAACTGAAATACAGATATTATATAAATATATAATCAAAACCACGGTACAAAACAGAACAGAGGTCACAAAAGTGACAGTCAGAACAGAGGTACGAATTCAATAGGTGGCTCGTACGGATTCTAGAGGTGGCTCCCACAATAGTATAGCACTTAGCTTCGCACAACACTTTGGTCCACACAGAACAGAGGTACGGATTCAAGAGGTGACTCGTACGGATTCTAGAGGTGGCTCCCACAATAGTGTAGCACTTAGTTCCGCACAGCACTTTGCTCCGCACAGAACAGAGGTCAATGGATCCATGACAAACAGAGAACCACAAAGTGGTCAAACAGATGCCAATGGTTATTTAAATCCCCCAAGGCATGGGATTCCTGTGGTGGTACTTACAAAACATAATTGTTTATAAGGTCATAGTCAAATATTCTTTAAAATATAAAGAGACATATTCATGGATTTCCTTTTAAGCAAATAGGATTCAGAAATAAAACCACGTAACTGAAACCTTTATAAAACATAACTTTTATTAATATACTAATAACACATAACTTATATAAAACAGATTTTGGTAAGTCAAAATATAAGTAAAATATATTTTGGTGACTCAACGTATAATATAACTCACCTTAACTTCAATACCTTACTTTTTTTTTTTTTTTTTTCACTATCAAAAATCCTAAAACTTCCATTATTCTTTCATTCCTTTCCTCTCTTCTTTTCTTCTTTCCTTTCTTTCTCTCTTTTTTTCTGTTTCTTTCCTTTCTTTCCTTTTCTTCTTTCTTTTCTTTCTCTCTTTCTTTTCTGTTTCTTTCCTCCTCTTTTCCCGCGGACGCCTCCCTTTAACAGGGGAGAATTGATACGTGGCAGATTTCGATAATAATTATAAAAATTTATTCTTATTCTTAATAGATATTTAATATAATTATTTTTTGACCTAACTTTTTAATATAATTATATAAATAAAATAATTTTTAATTAAATTACACATTATCATATATAATAGAAAATTAATTATTTATTTTAATACTACACTCATTATTATTATTATTATTATTAATATTATCTATATTATTATTATTTATATTTTGACCCCTAAACTTTTAATAATTATATTATTTTATAAAATTACGCATAATAATATATAATAAATCATATATTTTCTTAACTGAGATTAAATAATATTAGTATAAATTTTACAGAACAATTAAAAATTTGGGTTGTTACACCTTATTTAAATATATCTAAAAAGTAAAATATCCGTGAAAAAATATTTTTAAAAATTAATAAATATACAAAAATATATTAGATTTTTTTATAAAATTATACTTTTAAATGTATTTATATTAGATGTGTCTAAAAATTAAAAAAATTATATAAAAATTAAAACAATTTAATAAAAACAAAAAAAAAAAAACCAAAAATAGAAAATTTTGAAAATATTTTCAAAAAATTAAAAACAAACATGTGATTATTTTTTACGTCCCATTCAATTGTAATTGTTTTTTTTCTAAACCTGGAAAAGATGACGAAACCAGATTCGAAGGGAATGACGTTAGGTTTGGTGCGGGATCAGAAAAAAAACAAAGAAGAGAGAGAGAGAGAGAGAGCGCATCGGTGTCGCACGCGGAGTGATCTATCTGGTCCCCTACAGAACAACGACCCACCACCATTAATAACCCCCCCAAATCCAACCTCCCTCAGTCTGCCACTAACTGAATAAAAAAAGTTTCCCAAAAACCAAACGAAACTTAAACCAACAAACAAACAAAAGTCTCTCTCCCAACCAATCCCAAAAGAAAAATTGTTTGGAAGAAAGAAAAACCTAAGCCAATGCACATAAAAGGCTAGTACAGTCCCCCAACCCCCTCCACCACCGACTTGCTGACACGTGTGAGCACCACAGCTATTAATTTCTCAACATATACATTTAGGGATGATTTTGAATAATTTAAATAAGCGTACTTTTTGACTTTTTATAAAATATGAGTTGGGTTTGAAATGATTTAGTAGAGAGGTGATATGATTTAAATATGATAGTAATTTTTTGACTTTTTAATTTTTTTTTTAAATTATGACAAATAAGGCCTTAATAAATAATAATAAAATTGTGCATAATTAGCTTAGTAGTTTATGTAATTGTTTTTTGAGATAGTCAGAAGATCAAATATTCAAGATTTGAGTCGATGGAGTAACCATGAGACTGTTTGGTGAAGCTGAACTGAACTAATTATAGTTCATTTTAATTTGAGAGTTTTTGCTATATTTCATATTACTTCTATAGTTCATCTCAATGATCAATTTTATCTATGTACTTCTTATAATTTTAATTTTATACCTAAACTATTTGATTTTAGATCAATTTTACCTCTGTTGTTAGCTAGCATTTATAATCAAATAAAAGTTGCTGACATGATATCGACATTTTGTTTTAAATATTATTTTGGCGGCCAACTATCTCAAAAATATCAATTAGAACTCCAAATTTTATATCGTTTAGCAGTCTAATTGATATTTTGTAGATAGTTTGAGGGTAAAATGAAACTTCAAATGATGATGGGAGCAAGTGTCGTCTAATTATAGACGGTAGCTGATGGTAGGAGTAAAATTGATCAAAAATTGAATAGTTTAGATGTAAAATTGAAATTATAAGAAATACAGGGGTTAAGTTGATCATCGAGGTATAATTTAGAAGGTAAAATGAAATTTTCTCAAAAGAAAAACAAATAAAAAATGTTTAATTATTATTATTATTTTTGTTTTGGCCACAAATCTCTGATTTAAATTTATAATGGGGCACAGTTGAAGGCACGTAGGACAATGGCAACTGGGGTTCTCGTTTGAGTCTATTAAGGTGAGGTAATTGCGATAATGTTAAGTAGGATTGTGTAAAATATTGTTTAATTTGTTAAAGTCGTATTGATCCGTATCAATTTATATTGCTTTATTCGTTAATTACGGTTTAAAATTTAAAATTTATAATCTGTCTTTAAACCGCTCCGCTATAATTAATACATATATATTTTTTAATCTATAATGAAATATCAAAATAAAAATAAGTGTAAGAGAGATTTAAGATGTGAAATTTATTATAAATCAGTAATTATGTATATGAAAAATCTAATATAAAATTAGTTTGTGTTATATATATGAAAAATATTATGTAAATTAGTGTTATATAGTATGTAAATGTTTGATAATTAGTTAAAATATTCTTCAATCCCCCAATTCGTCCAAAACCGCTCAAACAACAATTTGCCAATCTGTCAATCCCCTAATTCATTGTTCGATTTACAATTTTACTCTCAAACCGCACCGTACACACCCTAATGTTGAGGATCCTTGCTCGTCTAGTCGATGTCGATAATATGGAAGCATTAGCTCTCTTTAGTGTGGTTGAATTTGCTAAGCACTTGGGGCTTCATCGGGTGCTATTTAAAGGGGATTCTTTGAGTGGCAAATGTTGTCTGTTCATCGGAAAGTTATTTTGCTAGCTTTGGCCATATTATACACTCTATTTGAGAATCTCTTTGACACTTTGATGAGAAGATTGTACAGCATGTAAGGCATTAGGGCAACTCGTGGCTTACTCTATCTTGTTCGGATGGCAGTTAATTCTGAATAACTAATGGTTTGAATGGAGGAGGTTCCTCTCTCTTTAATGCAGTTTGTATTCTTTGAGGCCTTCGGGTCACTGGTCTAATGTCTTTCATTTTGACATTTATCAATCTTAAAAAAAGAAAAAAAAAAATTGTGTGTGTTTGGTTTGAGTTTTTTAGATTAAGTTTTTTAAAAATTAAATTTTTTATTTTTCGTATTTTTTTATTTTTAGTGAATATTTATAAAATTTTAAACATTTTTTTTTTACTTTTTTAGATGTATCTTACTTAGATGTATTTAAAATATAAAAATTTGTGAAAAATATTTAAAAAAATTAATAAATACATAAAAATATGAAAAATATACTAAATTCTCATATTTATTTTTGTATTTTTGGTATTTAGTGAATTTTTAAAAGTTTTTTTTTTCACAAAATTATACTTTTTATGTGTATTTATGTTAGGTGTGTCTAAAATTTAAAAAAATTGTTTAAAATATTAAAAAATTCAGTAAAAATAAAAAAAACACGAAAAATAAGAAAGTAAAATTTTTTGAAAAGTGTTTTTGGAAAACCAAAAACAAGTAAAGTAATTATAATTCAAATTCAGTCTTAATTTATTTTGTTTTATTCATCAAAACTATGTGTATAGGTTCGTTTTCATAATGTATTTTTTGAAAATTACTAAAAATTAGTTTGGTTAAAATAAATATATATATATATATATATATATATTTAAGTTATTAAAATTTATTTTTATAAAAATAAAAAATAATTATATAAAAATGACTAGTATTTTTAAATTATTATTATTTTTTTGAAATGAATTTTTATTATTCAGAAAATTAAATGAGATAGTAGTGATTAGCATCATGAATTCTCTACCTCCACTCGCTCACGTGGCGCGTGTTATGACGAATGGTTTGCAAGGTGCGCCTTCACACGGTGAAGTGAAGGGGGGCCACCATGTGAATGTTTTGGCAACAAAATAAATCACGGGCAAAAGTTTCAAAAACTCTTATTTTATTATGGCTTCAACTTGTGTCCAATCGAGATCGGACTGGACGGTAATGTTGAGCTCGTAGAGATTTATTATCGGTCTTATTTTGATAATTTAAATCGTTCAATATGTAAAACTCATCAAGTACTATATACTTGTAAAAAATCACGTTGATCGGATATCGATAGCTATGTGATCAAATCAGTTTTGTATAAAAAAAATGGACGGTGAACAAATTAACAGTTGACAAAAAACTATTTTGATCACATAGCTATCGATATCCAATCAACATGATTTTTTTATAAATATAGAGTAATCGACGAGTTTTACACATTGAACAGTTCGGATTATCAAAATTGGACCCGTGGTGGGCTCCCACGGATCCAACAGCACTGTCCAATCCGATCTCGAACTGGACACAAGCTACTCCCTTTTATTATTGTTATCTCTATACATACATACATATATATATATATATACTATATATTAAGCAAAATGGGATTTTTAACCTCAAGCCTTGTGGAAGTTTCAATCTCTCAATCTAAATTTCCTCATTTTTTGATTTAAAAAAAAAAAAAAACTTAGCATTTATTAACTTCTCCCAATCCCCAAGTCTTACCCTCATAATAACACTTTAATGCATTAAGAACAAGCATAAAAAAAATTCTTTGAATCCAACACATATGAATTCCTTGAAAAGTCCCAACACATATGATTATTATCCCTCATAATAACACTTTAATGCATTAAGAACAAGCATAAAAAAAATTTCTTAAAAAGTCCAATACATATGATTATTATGAAAATATTAAACTTTAATATAATATAATAAAAAAAAGACATTTAATTCCTTAAAAAGTCTAACACATATGATTATTATCAAAATATTAAACTTTAATATAATATAAAAAAGGAAAAAAAAGAAGGCATTTTAAAAAAAAAGAAAAAAAAAAGATATTTAAAAATCGTAATTCACATATATAGATAATTGTAAACATAATCTGTGCATAGCACGGGTGATATGCTAGTATATATATAAGGAAAACACTGTTTTTAAAAATAATGATTGTGAAAGTTTCAAACACTCAAACTAATTTTATTAATATATTAATTTTTAAAGAAATAAAAAAAAAATTCTATTGATTAGTTTCTTAAGTAAAAAATTCCAAAAAAATAGTTGTAATTATCTATAATTTTGAATTTTAAAATTCAAAACAATATGATAAGTCACCCTCACTCTTTTCAAAAATAATATTGATCAAAAAAATTCAAAAAAAAAAATACACTAATTATCTATGATTTTGAATTTCAAAATAATATGGTAAGCCACATTCATCCCACTTTCACTTTTTCCAAAAATAATATAAATCTAAAATTTTAAAAACCCAATTAAATTAAAAATTCAATACAATTCTTTCTTTAAAATACTCAATATTTGATCTTTTTTCCAACCCGGCCAACTCCTCTCCAAATTTAATGATGCAATGGTTATTCTCTCTCTTTGCCAATAGTCTAAACTTATTTCAAGTTTGTTTGTTTGTGATTTTTTTTTTGTAAATTTATATTTTCGTGTGAGTATTTTTTTTTTCTATGACTTTTTTTTTTCCAATATATTTTTTCCAACTAAATTGATAATAAATATATATCTGTTAACTATCTTTATTTTGGGAGTTGATTTGAAGTTTTTTTTTTTTTTTTTGGTGGTTGTTTGTGTATTTTTTATATTGTTGTTATTATTTCTTTTGATATATGTGAATTGATAATATAGTTATGAGTTTTTTTTTTTGTTTTATATTTTTATTTATAGAATAAGGCGTCTTATATTTGTAAAAAATTAAAAACATTTAATTGACTTGCTCATCAATAATTAAAATTTTAAATAATGAACACTATTCCATAATTTATGGATTTAAAAAAAAAAATTTAACACCTATATATGGAATAAGAAAACCTAAAATCACGCATTTTTTTATTTTTCATTTTTAACTCTTTAAAACTCTAACGATACCTTTTTATTTCCACAACATTGTCATTTTACAAAGATAAAAACCTAGACCGGAGTTGCATAATGGTTCGTGGAGGTAGTGAGTATAGCAACAACCAAGGTAATGATGAGCTCGGTCAGAACATTGTTTGGGTGGATTTTGAAAAGGTAAATATTAAAAGAATAGTAGATCGTTTGGGTGATGAATTGATTTAGAAAATTGTGTGGTTGAGATTAAGTGTGAATTCTACCATATAAAAATTGATTATGGATCATATATTATTTTTTTTATATAATTTTGGGTACTTTTGTATAACTATCAAAAATTATTGTGATCACATATTACCTATCATTTGATATATTATTGTTGTATTATCGTAATGAAATTTATAATTAATGTCTATTATCCATGCAGTGGTGAGACGTCACATGATAAATAAAAATATATTTTTGCTATTATAACTATTTTCTTTCAAAAATCTTAATAACTCAATAACTATTTTATTTCAAAAATCTTAATAACTATTTTCTTTCAAAACATAGGAGGCCAACTTATATGTTTAGGTTGGGATAGTTTAAATAAACTATCAATAACTATTTTCTTTTAGAAATCTTAATAACAAAACATATTTTTGTTTATCATGTGATGTCTCACTACTACATTGATAATAGACATTAATAATAAAATTCATTACGATAATACAACAATAATATATCAAATGATGAATAACCTGTGATCACAATAATTTTTTTATAGTTACACAAAAGTACCCAAAATTATATATAAAAAATAATATATAATCCATATTCAATTTTTATATGGTAAAATTCACGCTTAATCTCAACTACACATTAGTTTTCTAAATCAATTCATCACCCAGACTATCTACTATTTTTTTAATATTTACCTTTTCAAAATCCACCCAGACTGTAATGCCCCAACCCTTCATATGTCATTGATATTGTCCATTTTAGGCCACGCCAGCACGGATTTGTTCTTTCCAGTGGGTCACCTATCCCAGAACTATTCCAACCTAAGCACGCTTAACTGGGGAGTTCTGTTAGGGATTTCACCACCCGGGAAAAGGTCTCGATGCTATATAAGGGTCTAGATTTTTACTTTTATAACCCAAGAACTCTCTCTCTATTCTGATGTAGGACGCTGGGACCTTACAATCCACCCTCTTAGGGCTGTACGTCCCCATGCAGTAGCCTGCCAGTTCACAAGTCCGCCCACATGCACCGAGAGACGCCATGGGCCCATACTTGGTACTCTGGAGAGTCGGCTCTGATACCATTTTAATTATGACGCCCCAATTTTTTTTTTTTGGAACGTCATAAAATTTAAATAATAAATAACTTGCTAAATAAAAATTTTAACAACTAATTAGGGAAATTTAAATTCTCGCATAGTCAAAGCTTATCAACAAAACAAAATTACAAGTCCGCATACAATATTACAACAACTTTATAACATTCGTAATTACTAATACAAAAGATAATAAAATTTTATTTTCCTAAATTCTTGATTTCAAGTTAGCCATTGTTCTATATTAGCAGTGGCCCCAATTTCTGGCAGATTTAAGGGCCACATAAAATCTGTAATCATTTTTCTAATGACATAAACTACACATGCAAGTCTAAATTCCACAATAATACCATGATTTTAAGACTACCAATATCTTCAAATATTTGATATACAAATCACAAACTATAAATAAAATTCTATCTACAAGTTTAGTCATTTTATCATATGAATACAATCTGAAAATTTCAACAATTAAAAAAAATGAGAGGGTTGAGAGGGTTTTCTTACTTAGTAGTAGGGTTGAAATGGAATGATGAAATGATACGAAAATATGTAACTTTCTTGATCCTCTACTCTTCTTCTTTTAACCTTGCTCACAGAATTTCCCTCCGCTTAGTTGAATAAGGAATGTGTACTGTAAGTATACAGATAAATAGACTCCTGAGGCTCTCTCTCTCTCTCTCTCTCTCTCAAGTCTATTTGTATTTTCCAAATCCAAGAAGCATAATGGAGCCTTATTTCCTATATTGGCATGCAAATAAACAAGTGGCATTCTACTGCCAACCGAAAATGTAATTCTGATATATATATATATATATATATATATATATATATATTTGTATATTTGTGTATTTGTGTGGGTTTCTTAAAATTGATACACTAAGATTTTTAACTAAGGTATTTAGTAAGAATAATTATCATGTTGAATCCTTATTAAAATAATTTATAAACAACAAATATTGAACATCCACAAAATTATTATTCTTAGTAATGTCTTTGTTAGTGATTTAATTGGATTAATTTAAAACAAACTTATACACTAATATATATATATTCGATAGACTCTGGGTAAAATTAATTAATTTATTAATTTATTTTCTTTTAAGGATAATTAAATGCGGGTTCTCACAATCTACCTCCCTAAAAAAAAATTTCATCATCAAAATTAATTCATACCTTTAGTCTCAAAAAGTTGAGGGTAATTAGCACGTATCATATCTTCTCGTTCCCACGCTGACTCCTCCATCCCACGATGTCTCCAAAGAACTCGAACCAATGGTATGGTTTTACCTCGTAATTTCTTTTCTCGACAATCTAAAATTTTAACAAGCTTCTCTTCAAATGTCATATCTTTATCAAGATTAATTTCCTTCCAGTTGATGATATGAGAAGGGTGCGGCTCGTATTCCCGCAGCATATAGACGTGGAAAACATGATGTACTCCAGCCAATTGAGGTGGTAGAGCCAAACGGTATGCCACCTCTCCTACTTTGTCCAAAATTTTGAAAGGCCCAACAAAACGAGGTGACAGCTTTCCCTTCTTTCCGAAGCGAACAACTCCTCGACGAGGTTGTATTTTCAGAAATACATGATCTCCAACTTGAAATGCTAAAGGTCTTCTCCTTTGATCTGCATAACTTTTCTGCCTACTCTGAGCGGTCTCAAGTCTTTGTCTAATTAATTTCACCTTCTCGGTAGTTTCTTGAACTAACTCTGGCCCTAAAAGAGATGCTTCTTCGACTTCTGTCCAATATATTGGTGATCGACAAGGCCGTCTGTACAAAGCTTCATACGGTGCCATATCAATACTTGCTTGAAAATTGTTATTGTAAGAGAATTCAACTAGTGGTAAGTGTCTCTCCCAACTACCCTTGAAGTCCATCACACAAGCTCGAAGCATGTTTTCTAAAGTCTGAATTGTTTTTTCTGATTGACCGTCAGCTTGAGGGTGAAAAGTTGTACTAAAACACAACTCTGTACCCATAGTTTTTTGCAGACTTTGCCAGAATTGTGACGTAAAACGAGAATCACGATTTGACACTATTGAGACTGGTACTCCATGTAACCTAATGATTCCTCGAATAAATAATCGACTTAATGATTCGAGTGTGTCTGCTGGTCCTATTGATAGGAAATGTGCCGTCTTAGTTAACCGATCAACCACAACCCAAATGGCATCATGGCCTTGTGGCGACCGGGGTAATCCCGTTACAAAATCCAATGTTATGTGTTCCCATTTCCACTCAAGTATTGGTAAGGGTTGGAGTTTCCCTATTGGCTTTTGATGTTCTTCTTTTACTTGCTGACACGTCAAGCACTTAGATACAAATTGAGCAACGTCTTTCTTCATTCTACTCCACCAATACTGTCGCTTAAGATCCTGGTACATCTTGTTTCCTCCCGGATGAACTGCAAAAACTGAATGGTAAAATTCTTTAAGTACTTCTTCTCTCAATTGTTCGATGTTTGGCACAAAAATTCTACCTAAATACCTTAAACTGCCATCTTGATGAAGCGTCCAAACCGGTGAAGATTCCCTGGACACTAATCGTGCCTTGATAAAGTCAGTATCTTGATCAAATCTTTGGGCTTCCAGCACTTTGGTAAGAAGTTGGGGTGTTGTAACTATTGCAAACAACCTAACCTTCCCATTCTGAGTCTCTGGTTGTAACTTAAACTCATTCATAGTACTTACCATTTCCCATTCTTTAATTGATATGTTGGCCATGATCTCCCTTGTCTTTCAACTTCGTGCATCTGCTACAACATTAGTCTTCTCGGGATGATAAGACAAAGTGAATTGGTAATCTTCAAGGTACTCTATCCAGCGTCTCTGCCTCATGTTCAAATCTCTTTGTGTGAATAAGTACTTCAAGCTTTTGTGGTCGGTAAATATTTTAAACTTTTCACCATAAAGGTAATGTCGCCAAGTCTTAAGTGCGTAGACCACAGCCGCCAACTCCAGATTGTGAGTAGGATAATTTTTCTCATGATTCTTCAATTGTCTTGATCCATAAGCTACTACCTTCCCGTTTTGCATTAACACGCCACCTAACCCTTCTTTAGAGGCATCACAATAAACTGTGTACCCAATGTCACGTTCGGGGATGATTAGTATAGGAGCGCTTGTCAGTCTCTTCTTGAGTTCTTGAAACGACTGCTCACAAGTTTCGTTCCATTCAAACTTTACACCTTTTTATGTTAGGCCTGTCATCGGCTTGGCTAATTTGGAGAAATCTTGAATGAATCTCCTATAATAACCTGCTAATCCCAAAAAACTACGAATCTCAAATGTATTCTTAGGTTGTTTCTATCCCATTACGGCTTCTACTTTAGCAGGATCCACTGATATTCCCGATTCAGACACAACATGACCTAAGAATTTTACTTCCTTTAACCAAAATTCACATTTGCTAGCTTTAGCATACAATTGGTTCTCCCTTAGAATTTGCAAAATGGTTCTCAGATGTTGCTCGTGATCTTCCTTCGATCGTGAGTATATCAAAATATTGTCAATGAATACTACCACAAATTGGTCCAAATAAGGTGTAAAAATTTTGTTCATTAAACTCATGAATACCCTAGGCGCATTCGTCAAACCAATTGGCATTACCACGAACTCATAGTGGCCATAACCGGTTCGAAACACAGTTTTGGGTATATCTTCTTCTTTGACACAAAGATGGTAATAACCCGACCTAAGGTCAATTTTGGAAAAACATTTTGAACCTCTTAATTGATCGAACAAGTCATCAATTCTTGGTAATGGATATCGATTTTTAATGGTGACTTGATTTAGTTATCGATAATCGATGCACAATCTTAAGGTTCCGTCCTTATTCTTTGCGAATAATGTTGGCGCTCCCCATGGAGACGTACTTGGTCTGATGAACTTTTTATTCAACAATTCTTGCAATTGCTCCTCCAGTTCTTGAAGTTCAGTTGGCGCCATACGATGTGGTGCTATAGAAATTGGTGAAGTCCTAGGTTGAAGCTCGATCATGAAATCTACATCCCGTTTTGGGGATAATCCCTGTAATTCGTCAAGGAAAATGTCAGCGTACTCGCACACCACACGGGGAAATCCTGGATCCTTTCGATTTTCGTCTTCCAAAATTAAGCTTGCCAACCATCCAGTTAGTTTATCATGCCACCATGACTTGCGACATGTTGGAGTTAGAGAATCATATCTATCTCCTTTAAATTGAACTTTAGTGCCATTCAGGGAGGATGTTGTCACCGTCTTACGGTAACAATCAATAATGGCTCAATGAACTATTAACCAGTCCATTTCTAGGATGACGTCAAAATCAAACATCTCCATAACTCTTAGATCGCATATCAAATATGAACCGGATAGTTCACAAGATTTACATAGTAGAGTTACTCGGGTTTAACCTCCTAAGGGTGAAGCAACACTCATAGCTATCTCTAACGTTTCGGGCTCCAAACCCAAACTTGACACACATGCAGTGGATATAAAAGAATGCGAAGCTCCGAAATCAAACAATACTTTAACCCAAGAATTCATAAGAATTAATATACCTTGAATTACTGATGGGTTACCAACATCTTCTTCTTCTTGGAAAGCATACATTCTTCCTACTGTCTGTTGGTTAGTCCCTCCTGGTTTCTTTCCATTTCCAGCTCCTTGTGGTTGTGTTCTTGGCCGACCTACATTCCTAGAGGCTTGTGGTTGCCCCTTGTTGGTCTGAGTATTTTGAGTGGGCTTAGAACCCTGTCCTAGCTAGCATTTGTTGTATTGTTGTGCCCCTCGTTAATCCATAAAATATTCCCCACCTTGAGGACACTCACTTCAACGATGCCCCTGTTGACCACATCTGAAACACTTTCCTTTCCACTCATTTACAAAGTTTCCTCTTTGCTGGTTTCCTCAATTTTACCTTTGTTGCTGCTGCAACCCTCCGGTATAAGGTGCTAGTGCATGATAGTTTCTGGTGTTGTGGATTGGAACTCCTCCTCGTGGTTGGTTATTGTTCCTTGATTACTAATTTCGAATGCGTTTGGAATCCGCTAATTCTCATTCCATAATTAAAGCTCGATCCACCATTTGAGCATAGGTGGAAAGTTGCACTACGATCAATCTTCCTCTAATGTCTATGTCCAAACCCCATTCAAATCATCTAACTTTATCCTCTTCATTTGCTACTATTGCTGAAGCATACCGTGAGAGAGCCTAAAAACGGTTTGTATATTGAGTAACTGACATTTTTCCTTGTTTCAGTTGGAGGAACTCTTAAATCATTTCTTGCCTTAGCGAGTTAGGAAAATACTTTTCCATGAATAAGTCTTCGAATTGTCTCCCAGTTAATGTATCTACTTGTCGAGTACTTCTGATCATTTCCCACCAATGATCTCCTTTCCCTTCCATTTGAAATGCTGCCATAGTCACTCTATCTTCCTCATTTCAGATGTCAAAAGTATCTAGCAACTTCTTAATTTGTCTTAACCAAGCTTCAGCTTCATAGGGGTTTGATCCACCAAGGAATTTGTGGGGATGTAGCTTTTCAAATTTTGCTATCATTTCAGATTTGCTTTGATCTTGGTTTCGAGGTGGTATATTACCTACCATATCAGCAATTGTCCGTATAATTCAAGCGACATCACCATCAGATACTCCATCACCATTACCGTTGTTACTATTTCTTGTTCGTCCAGCCATTCTGCATGATGAGATTTTTAGTAATTTGTGATTTATTCATTTATTTATTATTATTATTATTATTATTATTATTATTATTATTATTATTATTATTATTATATGCAAGGACAGTAATTTAAAAAAAAAAAAAAAGAAACTTCATTAATTAGATTAGATAAACTACAATTAGCAAAATACAAAAATAAAAAAAATAAAAATACAATGGGCAAAAGATAGCCCTTACAAATCTAAGTTAACTTTTACACCAACAATTCTAAACTAGGCAATTTTACATGTAAGCATACAAAACAATTGGTTAGCCTAGTTTGTAACTCCCTTAAGACCTCTAAAACAGCCAAGGAAAGTCTCTCCTCACAAGGACCTTCGCCTCCCACATGGCTTGGAAAAGCCCCATGAATCGCCACAGCACCCTCACGAAGACAACAGTTTCTTGCACATAATGCCCTAGCAACTGCAACGGCTCCTCTCGATAGATCCTTTAGTCTTTGAAGTCCACTGACCCATCTCTCTTCACAATTCTGTTTGGGTCGGGCATGATATACTGAAGCCTCCAAATGTCAAAAAGGTTGTCCATCCTATCGGTGAAGCCATCCAGGAAATGGCCTAACTGATATAACCAGCGAGTCTCTTGCCTTAAAATTTAGACAGGTCCTATGTAGGCACCTACCAAACTCTCAGATTTCCAAGCACAACCTCCTAGGGGATAAATTCTAACATATACGAATGAGCCAATTTACAGCCCATTTCAAACATCCCAATTCTCAAACACGGCCCCTATATCTCCAGTGCTCTCATCAGTATTGCCCTTTACAGATTCCTCTTCGGTGTCAGAATCAATCACAATTATCTCTAGTGGGTTGTATTGTCACGACCTAAACCCGCCCCTAAAAGTTTGGTCCATGACCGGCATATACTTAGGCCTCAAAACAAAATTTCAATAATATGCATTCGACAATGGGGCCTAATGCGGAACTAAATAAATTATAGGACATCCATTGAGCAGTGCTTATATGCCAGGATTTTAAACATACACAATCTATACATATATACATACAAGTCCACGTTATAGGTACATACAAGGAGTTAGTAATCAAAAATTTACATATTACTCAAGGGTTTAACAAAAGCCACCAAAAACTCAACCAAACATGTGACATTAAAGAATCAGACAAAAAGCTTCAATTGTAGAGGCTTAACACAACAGACCCACCAAAAAAAGGCTCCTGAAGTTGACCTAGGGCTGTCCTCCAAGCTGATCACCTACATAAACATATAAAAACGAAGTGAGCAAGACTCAATGAATAATAATAATGTAAAGAGGTTCGAGTGAATATGCATATATCTTGGAGAATATTTATCTAATGTTTACATGTCCCCTTCATCATATTTCAAAACGGCATCGGGCCCAACATAATACAAAACGGCCTCAGGCCCAACATAATACAAAACAACCTTAGGTCCATCCCATATAACGGAAATAGAACGACCTTAAGTCCATTTCATATGCCATTGCTCATACTTGTATCATTGCTCAATCAATCGTTTCCATTCACCTAAATTTATTTAATGTATGTCACACACAAACGAAAATACCTAAATCGTAGGACCATTTATCCCAACTATGCCATTCTCAATCATAATGTATAAACCATAGTATAATTAATCTCAAACGTGCTAAGTACAATCAAGGTACGTAATTCTTAAACAGGAATATACCATAGTATAATTAATCTCGAACTTGCTAAGTACAATCAAGGTACATAATTCGTAAACAGGAATACAGAAATATATATATATATATATGTCGTTACACTATTATTACGTGCAGTGGTTTAGGCGAGTAACGGTCTCTTTCTGCAAGTGACTTTGAGTTATATTCGTGACTTCCTTTTCCAATTTCTCAAATCTTCAAGCTTCAAGGTGAGCTCTCTTCTTCTTCCCTCTTTTCTCTTCTTCTTCTTCTTCTCTCTTTTCTCTCTTTCCATGAGATATTTTTTTTCGTGTTTGGTTGAGAGTAAATAACTTATAACGCTCCAATATATATAACAACTCTTAGGTATTTATATAGGCCAACCAAATCTAACTTAACGAATTAGACGAAATCAATTTTCAATTAAACTATCCGGATGGTTTTGAAAATTTCCATTAGCATATTTATGTACTCAATTTCGGTTTCTGAACTCATTAAAGTCGTTAATTTTAGTTTTAAAGTGTTAACTCTAGGAATTTTAGCCAAATAAAGCTAATTAATTCGTTACGAATCAAATTTTTACAAAACTTCTCATAATATCCTAAAGATCATGCTAATCATAACTGTAAAGTCAATTTTGGTTTATCGCACCTCTAAAGGCCTTAATTTGCAATCCAAAGGTCACAATTTCAACAGATTTCTTTATAACCGACATATATTAATTGAGAAACATGTAATTTACTCACTAAAATATGGAATTTCACATCAAACACATAATCATACGTATAATAACACATATAATGAGAGATTAAAATATATGGAAGATATAAGAGAGTCGGGTTATTACATATACATTGGTGCAATCTCTTTGGGTTTGGGTTCAGGCTCATAGTCTTCTATTGGTGCAATTTCTTCAGTGTCAGACTCAGGCTCATAGTCTTTTATAGGCGATTTCATTTCTTCACTTGGGTCAGAATCTATGTCATAATTCCCTCCCGAATCCTCTTCATTAGAGTTAATATCTGATAACCCTGGCATCCTACAATTAAAAAGGTTCTAACTTAGTTAAGTCACAGAAAATTACAAGTTAACGTGAGGTTTTCTTAAACGTAAAATAAATAAATAAATAAATAAATTGCTACCCATGGCCCAAAGGTTCGAATCTAGGCTTTGATATCATTTGTAATGTCCCAATCCTTCGTATGTCATCGATATTGTCCGTTTTGGGTCACGACCGCACGGATTTGTTCTTCTCAATGGGTCACCTATCCCAAAACCACTCCAGTCTAAGCACGCTTAACTGGGGAGTTTTATTAGCGATTTCACCACCGAGGAAAAGGTTTCAATGCTATATAAGGGTCTAGATTTTTACTTTTATAGCCCATGAACTCTCTCCCAATTCCCGATGTAGGACACTGGGACCTTACACAAACAATGCTCTGGCCGAGCTCATCATCACCCTTGTTGTTGCCATGCTCACCACCTCCACTAACCATTATGCAACTCCGGCCTAGTTTTTTATCTTTGTAAATATAAAATGACAATGTTGTGGAAATAAAAAGGTACCGTTAGAGTTTTAAAGAGTTAAAAATGAAAAATAAAAAAAATGCGTGATTTTAGGTTTTCTTATTCCATATATGGGTGTTAAATTTTTTTTTTTAAATCTATAAATTATGGAATAGTGTTCATTATTTAAAATTTTATTTATTGATGGGAAAGTCAATTAAATGTTTTTAATTTTTTACAAATAAAAAATTTAAAAATTTTGTTTAAGAAATTTAAAAAATGGCCAAATCATAAAGAACAATATAAAACGCCTTATTCTTAAAAAAATAAAAAAAAAAAAAAACTCATAACTATATTATCAATTCACATATATCAAAAGAAATAATAACAACAATATAAAAAATACACAAACATCCACCAAAAAAAAATTCAAATCAACTCCCAAAATAAAGATAGTTAACAGATATATATATTTATTATCAATTTAGTTGGAAAAAAATACATTAGAAAAAAAAAGTCATATAGAGAAAAAAAAAATACTCACACGAAAATAAAAATTTACCCAAAAAAAAATCACAAACAAACAAACTTGAAATAAGTCTGGACTATTTGCAAAGAGAGAGAATAACTATTGTATCATTAAATTTGGGGAGGAGTTGGCCGGGCTGAAAAAAAGATCAAATATTGAGTATTTTAAAGAGAGAATTGTATTGAATTTTTAATTTAATTGGGTTTTTAAAATTTTAGATTTATATTATTTTCGGAAAAGGTGAGAGTCGGATGAAGGTGGCTTGCCATATTATTTTGAAATTCAAAATCATAGATAATTAGTGTTTTTATTTTTTTTTTGAATTGTTTTAATCAATATTATTTTTGGAAAGAGTGAGGGAGACTTATCATATTGTTTTGAATTTTAGAATTCAAATTTGTAGATAATTAGAACTTTTTTTATTTTGGATTTTTTGACTTAAGGAACTAACCAATAGAATTTTTTTTTTATTTCTTTAAAAATTAACAAATTAACAAAATTAGTTTGAGAGTTTGGAGCTTCCACAATCATTGTTCTTAAAAAAACCATTTTCGTTATATATATAGATTGATATAATTTATTTATTTTATTTACCTTTTTACAATGTTCAAAAATTAATTTATGTTTATTGTTAGTTTTTGTAGATGAGAAGTCAAAAATAAATTTTAACCAAATTCAAGTTATAACTAATTTGAGATTTAAAAGGAAATTTCAAAAGAAATTATAATTATATATAATTTTAAAATATTTTAAAAAAAATACAGGGAAAAATTGGAACTATAAATTAAAATTAGAAAACAACCTAATTCTATGAAAAACTTTAAATGAAAAATTGATCAAATTTCAATTTAGGGGAAATTATCAGAAAGTCCTATGTACCAAAACTGTTACTCTTTATGGTCCCACATTGAATCTTTTGGATTGGCAAGTCCTATTTTGCACATTTGGTAGACAGCCAAGTCCGTTTCAAATTATGTGAGGTGTGGGTAGACGGATTTGCCTTTTTTGTTATTGGCATGTACGTGTATTGTGGGATTGAGTGAATATTTTGTGGGATACGTTGCTCTATCACGTTTGGTAAGTTGGATCTTATGTTTTGGGGTGTGACAAATTCGTGGGTCGGGCTGAAGGATTATTGTGAGTTAGCAAAGTAGGGTTACGTTGTTTCTTGCTGGTGATGAGAGCTGTTGCAGTCGTCAACATTGATTATCATTGCAGGTACATCATACGTTTATATGTTTTGGATAGTTAAGATGCCATTTCCCTTCAGAGGACGTGTGTTCATGATCACGTTTGTACATCCTTCACACTATCACGGGGGTTCTACTTATGTTGTCATCGTGGGTTCGGGGGGGTTGATGTGGATGTTGTTTTGGTACAATGTAATAATCAGAATACAATTTTTGAACGGTGTTAATGGGTTGGTTAGGTTTGTGTGTTTGTTGTTGTGTGGCCATAAACATGTGTTATTTATGGGGTGATGTATCTACCCGTGTTTTTTCCCTTCCCCCACCGTCTGTGCAGGGTGGGGGGTTTCAGTTTTATTCAGTTCATTAGTGTATCGATTTTGTTTGGTACATTTTTTTTTTTTTTACATGTATAGCATGTGTTTCACCCATGTCAGTGTCTGTGCTCGTAGGTATGGAAGGGAGTTTGATGTTGCTGTGTTCTTATCGGAACATTAGCGCAGCATACAATCTGCGGGATCATGGCACGTTTGCCGAATTAGTCGATTTTCTGTGTTCCAAGTTCAGTGGGATAGGTCCCCATAATGTGGGATTGTCGTACAAGATTCCAGGGTTAAACATTTTACGTTACAAGATGATGTGGATTTGCAAAACCTTGTTACTTGCCTGATCGTTCAGGTTGGAACACGTTTGTGTGTTGATTGATTAGCATGGAAGGTTGGATAGCGTACGTGCGTATGGCGAACAACATAATATGCAACCCAACCCGGTTTTCGGAATAATCGTGAATAACCAAGGAGAAAGTGATGACGAGGTTTATTTGTTGCCTGATTTCTGCCCATACAATAATAAAGTATTACTGACTGAATCGTGGGCGCAGGGGTTAACCCACGTCGGGCAATGCTTTGAGGGGGGTGCACACGAATTTCGAATGGTTTTCTGCAAGTATGCCGTGGAGTTGGGTTCAATTTCAGGTATGTTAAGAACGATTCCGTACGGGTAACAGTAGTGTGCTCCATGGTGGAGGATAAGGGATGCACGTGGTCTGTACATGCTCGGGTGTTGAAAGCGAATCAATTTTTCTACCTTCGCAAATGGAACAGTGTGCATAGTTGCGGTGTATCCGTCCGGACATCAAATCATCCAAGGGTGGGATCTGATATGGTTGCTGATATTATGGCAGCTCGTGTTCGGGACAGACCACTCACACGTCCAACTGATGTCGTCTTAGATTTGAAAGATGATTATGGGTTGGACGTCAACTACCGGGTTGCGGTTAGGGGTTGAGAAGGCAATGGGGGAATTGTTTGGCGCCCATTCCGTATCGTTCGACCAATTGCATTGGTATCGTGAAGCCGTCATGCAATACAATCCTGGGAGTTATGTTGACAACATCGATTACAATGAACACAACTACCAGGTCCGCCGTTTTTTTATTTCATTCAAAGCATGCATTGATGGGTTTCGTCATTGTCGTCCATTACTTTTCCTGGACGGAACCTTCTTGAAAGGCAAGTTCAAAGGGTTTTTGCTAGCTGCCACTGCGAAGGACGGTAATCAAGGTATGTCCCATTTCATTTAAAAACATTATGCTCACTTACTTCCGTAGTCCCATTTCTATTTGAATGTTCAGACAAGTTCAATTTGTTCTACACCCACTTATTTTTCCATATGCCGGAACCAAAACATTGTATGTTATGGTTGTTATATTATACACGCTGATCATGTTGTCATCATTACAATAGGGTTGTTCCCGCTTGCTTATGCCATTGTGGACTTTGAAAACAACACGAATTGGGGTTGGTTCTTACAACATCTCGCCAAGTGGTACCCAGTGATAGGACGCTCACGTTCGTGTCTGATCGAAATGTGGGACTCATGGAAGCAATGCCTACATTTTTTCCCACATCTCACCACGCATTCTGCCTCCAACATTTATAGAGAAATCTACGGGACAAACTATGCTATGTGAACAGCATGCATCAGATTGGGCTTGTCAGCAAATTACGTAAGTGTGCATACGCACCCACCATAACAACATTTAATCAAAAGGCCGACGAATTTCAACAATCTAGAAAAGCCATTGCTACGAAATTCCTTGCGGATGCACATCCACAACACTGGGCAAACGCATTTTTCAGGTACGGACATATCCACTACGTAACGTAAATATGAACATACCCAACAACAAACGAGCATGCTTTATTGTTTAATTTTTTTTCCCCTTGGGTTTTGTAGAGGTAGACAATATGGCGAAATGAGTTCCAACGCCGCCGAGTCATTTAACTATTGGATTTGCGAAGCACGGAATCTACCAATCACCAGAATGGTTGACAGCATCAGAGGTCAGATTATGCGACAAATGGCGAAGCGGAGGGTGTCGGCCCACACATGGACTGGTGCAATTTGTCCCAAAATGGAATCCCGGCTGGAAGAAGCTTACAACAAAAGTCGGGCATGGAAAGTTAGTCAGGCGAATAACGACGTGTACGAGGTCCATTCATACCCATCTGTTATGGTGGACATCGGCAGGCGTACATATTCGTGTTTCCAGTGGCAAATAAATGAGTTTCCATGTGCGCATGCTATTGTTGCAGTGCGAAAAAGCAGGAGAAACCTTGACGACATAGTCGTACCTTGGTACCATGTGTCTGAATACCATTTGACATATGCGCCCACCATCTACCCAATACCAACAGTTGAAAAACCACCATTCAACCCCACCGAACGTCAAATCCCCCGACGAAAGAGGGAAGAAGAAGAGAATACGTCCAAAGGTGAAAATGTGCAACAAATACGGTGTGTGAGGTGTGATCGTATGGGGAACCACAATAGGAAGACCTGCAAGGAACCTATTTAGTCGTAATCCCAATATGTCGATATCCCAATTTATATTAGTACGTTTTAAGTGGTTGTGTACTTCGTGCATACCATTAAATAAGAATGTGTTAATCACATACAGTTCAGTACTTAAATAAGTTATTACATCAATGTTTTGTTCGCCTATAAGTACAATTGGGTTAGAAATTTTGTTATGTTCTATCCGTTATGCAAATATAATTGCGTACCCTTGCTTAAGCCGTATTTTAATTTTATCATAGTTTTGTTTTCACCACATGAATGCGTACCATGGCTACAAGTACTATGCGTGTACGTTCAATACAGCTATTTGTGCACTGTGTAGTTTACTTACGAATAACCGTACACACAAAGACAACATAATGAAACTTGTGGAAAACCGTCTTTATTTACAGTTAATGACGTTGTCCCACATCACTTACCACATACCAATACTCATAAAAATGACACTGTGACATGCAACTGCACACATAAGGTACACACCTCGCACCTCAGCCAATTACACCGCCAAATTCTGCCATCATAATGTGTTACGCATGAGTGTTCATGCACTGGTAGACCCTCGTGGCACACTCAACTTTGTACCACTACATGAACCGCTATAATACAAAGACACACAATTGTGTACGTTACGTACAATGTATGTCCCACGTTAAAACGTTGCCTCCCTCACCTTACTTAACATGTACTAAACCACCCGTTTACACCACGCTCGCTCACGTCCACATCACTAACATCTCAAAAAATTCATTACAATTTACCTACCACATACTGAACGTTGTACTACATACACACTGACACACATAACAACCTTTTGCATCACACTAACACACTGCCATACATATTGTTCACCCCTGTAACACATACACACCGAACTGTTGTTCATGCACCACAATGGACTGGAACGTGTGCCTTATTTTAAGTAGTAAACCGATGTCACTCTGAGTGGGTTGACACATTTTCCATCAACCAGTAACATTAGACACGAATGAATGTCCCAATGCATAAGTCAGGGAAAACAACCAAACAACATACTTGCGAACAACCACATCGATCATCACAATACGCATATATTTCAAAGCCTTGCAACCAAAAAAAATCATAATATTTTCCAAAAAATATGCCAGATAACGGTAGTAAAAATGTTGTACACGCACATGGCGCATTAATTCAAGACAAACCATTCAACACACTAACCTAACAATCTGAACAAACCATAATCTGTGCTAATAATATAATGGGCATAACAAAAAAGGTAAATATTTGCGCATCATAGCGCACACAATCTGAAAAACCCATATTCGTTGCTAATATTATAACCAAATATTCATATGTGCACCCCTACACACCCTGAACGTTACCCAAAAACGCATCAGATGTACGTACCCTCAATCAGGCCAGATCGTTCTTCAATCCATGCAGCGGGTCATTCACAAAAGACTTCACCATGATCGCCCACAACACACTGCAGTTGGCCCCATGCAGTGATTTCCTAACGTCCACATGGCACACATACTGGCGCATCACAGCACACACAATGATAGCACAATCAAGCCTGCCCAATAATATCACATCACATGTTATTAATGTCGTAAGTATAAATTAAGACAATTCATTTTCTGTACCAGGTTATGTCGTGGGGAAAATAAAAACGTGCTTACGATTCGGGACGTTGTTGGGGATAGTCCACCACTGATTCTAACGGCGGATCATACTCTTGAGTATCAATTGAGTCATTTCCCATGGTCTGCCTCTGCACCTCTGACACAATGTTTTTCTACATCAACGCATACATACGTCAGCCAACACAGTTTTCATGTGGACACACACTCCCATACATTTTAACATGTACAAATCTTACCAGGGAAAGTGCCTCAATATAGTGTACGTCCACAATTCCGCTCCTCATCCTCATCGAGTTAAAATGCTTCCAACTCCTATCCTCAGTGTCGTACACGACCAGCGTCCAGTGTGAGTCTTTGCAAATTGGGAAATGTACGTAATGGAAGAGCTTTGCTGCATGCAGGTTGTCCAGCACATACCTATTCCTTGACCGTACATTGTTGTTCTTCATCATGTCCTACATCACCATGCGAACAAGTTACACATTATGACATCCCATAACCAAACATAACATTTACAGCCACAAACTTACTAGACATATACTACTGAAGAAATAAGATTTGTCTGGAGCATCAACGCCCTCATTTATCCTCTCCTGCTCAGCATTTAGCAGCACAGCGTATGCGTCGATTACCTGTGACATTTGTACATGTTGGATTCTTGCATGGTTGGGAAAAAAAAAACAAAAAAACAAAAAACACATTGCATAAATACCCATCTACGCGACTTACATTCCCCCGTATCTCAGATTGGCGCACAAGTGATTTCACATCGGTGAAATACACAGCAACACCATGACCATGCCCGTCCCACATCACAGCCCTACATACAATCCACAACACACGTCATCCAATTATCATATGGCAGTAGTAACGCTAAACCAAAATAATTTGTTTGTACATACCTATCACCATCTCTATTATATGCGTCGGTGATCTTCTTTTTCTCTGCAGCTGTCATCATTTTCCACACGATGTGTCTGTTGTTAATGTCAAAGCCTAACTTCTTCTTCGCTTGGACGTCAACATCATCCACATCAATTACATCCGTGCACCCACCATTTATGGCATTGCAGTCTACGTTACTCGTGATTGAAGGAACATGCACCATGTTCGATGTGCTCGCCGCCCACTTACACTCACCACTCAACCCCGTCAGTGTTAACCCCTTTCTCACTTTGCATTTTACATCCCACACAAACGAATTTTTCACAACATTCAACCTACCACCTTCTGCCATGTTTGGACTAATAACCACCACCTCTGTTCCAGCCATTACACCATGTTGTATTTCACTGACACCGTTTGTTTGTTCTCTTACCGGCATGACATCCCAAACCGGAACTGCATCCCCATTACTGCAAACACTCTGTTAGGGGTGGTATTGTTTGTTAGGTCTGTAACATGTTCGTTCCCACTCAACCCATATTTCACACCTACATTCACATCTACACCACGGAATGCTTGTGTCACGTTATGCACTTCGTGCTCAGCAAGTTGCTCCTCCAAAACATTTACTACCCTTTTCAATTCAACATTTTCAATGGTGAGTTTCTTCACCTCGTTGTCCTTAGCTTGCATCAAGCTACCAAATCCTCCAACAAGATGCAACGTTTGCACCTCATTCGCTTGCCTCAGTCTGTCAACTTCTACACGTAACTCTGAAATCACACCGTCTTTCTCGTTGATTTCTAGTTCAAACACTGCAATCTTCTGTGTAGCGTGGCAAACGTGTGGCCCCACGTCCATTACGTGCTTTCCTGCGTTTCATGTAACGTTCCTGCTTAGTGTCCGAAAATGGACTGAAGTTGAACCATGTTCCACATTTCTACCATAAATTCCTCCATCACCACCCATCACATTACCTTCCAGACCCATATCAACAAAATCATCCTCATGCACACTACTACCGAATTCCTCAACTGCATTCTCACACTCCTAGCGCAGTTTACCCCATTCACCTTCAAAATCTTAAGTTCATGGTAATCAATCGTTCAGCTGTCACTTGTAAACACCACATAAAAAATGCATGAACAATTTTCAAACGATGTCTCGTATAATTGTACACAAAATACCATTACGGTATGTATCATTCAATCATAACTACCATTTACAATTACCTCAAAATCCACATGCCCTGATAGATTCACCCCACGTGCAGCTGTTACTAACGTATAACATCCCACTTGAGAAACCTGGGGAACGCGGTTGCGGATATGGGCGATATGATCGTTGAATGTTCACACAGCCAATACTGTACCCCACATCACACACAACAAATAATAACGTCCAAATTAGCTACATGAATACACCACATATAACATAAATAAATCGCGTGCAATTAATGACACAACCAACAAATAAATTATAAGCGTACCATCAATACAACGAACATCAGGTTACTTTTTCAGGTGTTCGATAGAAGTCCCTCACTGAACTCATCAACGAGCTACGGATTGCACCCGTCCAATCGTATGTTTTCATTACATCCAAATTATCTACATATCGGATTAGCGCCCAGCTGATTGTTTCCCAGAATTTGAGAAGAATAATTTCCCACAAGCATATAAGCAAAGCAACTTCGCGGTGTCTTCCATATCACAGCAGCAGTACTGCCCTCCGCAGCTTCGACTAGTAGGGTCCGTATCAGTTTTGAGGTTATACGACTAGTGTTACGACACCTACGTTGTACGAAGTCGGACGGTGGCTTAGGTCGGGGGGTCAAATCAAGGCAACCAACCCCACATTGAATCCCAAATATTAACTTGATGTCATGATCGCTTACAGGCTTCGTCCTCCAACGCGAAACGTCCCGTTGCGTGCATTGTACGCCCGAATGATATTTACCACCAGGTCGTCCCTATTGCGGAACTCCGCGTGGTCAAGTTGATTTATCAAAATTGCTTCAAACATCAACCAGAACGGTGTTTTTTTAAGGTGGACAAGGTGTCCGTCTCGCAAATTCAGTGTGTACACCAACTTCACAATGCCTGCAATATTCGACCGGAAGTTGAGCCTCGTACGGTTACGCTTCGGTGTGACACTTGGACGATTAACAATTTTTGTCTGTTTGAACAGGATCTGTCCTTGCCTACATACCCCAAGTTTGTTTACCATTGTTTCGCTGGCTGCATCTTGACGTTTACGCTCACATGAACGCGTCCATGGACTGTTTGTCCTCCTAACCCCTGCATTTCGAACATCAAATCAAATATCAGTTTCGTAAGTCGAACGTTCCAAACACAATCTCTTAGAAACTACATTACAAGACTATAACATGTCAACACCATATGTTACAATGTAAACGTATGCACAACAACACACACACAGTTGACAACAAAACAAGGCAGGGGATGTACGTGATTTAAATCGATATACACGGTAAACAACAAAAAGACTCATCACAGTAACTAGACTTATTAAAACACAACATTTGAGTAACCACGTCCCACCAACAACAAGAACAAAATTAAGACATTGTCACATAACATTTTATATTAAAGTTTGACTTTTTAATGTATGCAAAGTACATATCAAACAGTTATAACGGAATGAACATACCAACATCCACCCCACGTAACACACCGTAATTTAAAAATGGCCACATGCAAATCATGGCGGAAACCCACGAAAATATGTCTGTCACATCAGTATGAATTTAGATGCGTGACAACACGCGCGTACCGTTTCACCCAACGTAACATTGAGAGTCACACAAAGCCATACATGGATGCCACACAAACATTTCACAGACAAGATGACATATTAATGTCGACCACATCAAACTACATGGATGCCCCACAAATATACACACTACATTATTAACACACCCCACCACACTCAGCGTTTTAATGGGAAATTCAATTGGTCTCCATGTAAGCGACACCACACACCAACCCACCAAAACAACCACGCACTATAACCTACTGATTCGACCAACATAATAAACACTAACACACGTCATATGCAACCAATATCAACAACCAACAAGGTGGATTCCAGTCATCGTCGATGAGTGTGAATAAGTTTCGTAAACAAGAAACGAATCATAAATTCTGTAAACAAAATTAGGTAATTACGTTTACCAGTCATCGTCGATGAGTGTGAATAAGATATTCTCCGACGTAATCTTCCCCTAAACGTCGTAAGGTCGTCACGTCGCACCACTCTTTAGGGTTTTATCCCAAACCAAAACTGCAGAAACAACACAGGGAATGCAGATGCAACGTTTTGAATCACCAAATCTTTGGAAAGCCACACCAAATCTCCACCGTGGGAACTGATTGACGGAATTTGAATTTTGAACCACCGATTCTCACCCTTAATTTTAGGGCTAGATTTATTTACCTACCAATTAGGTGGTGTTTCCAAATTGGGGATTTCAAACGTTAACGGGGCGGGGCACCGTGGGTCTTGTTTGCATATTTTAAAGTCTCACAACGTGACACCCACCCACATTCATCCATTACATTACACACTGTCAAACCCCCATACACACTATACTCGATGGCATTATAGTCATTCAATGTACATGAGGACCAAGTGGTGCATAAGAAAGCATTTAGGACCATCCGGACCATAAGTTCAAAAAAGGGGATTTACCAGTCAATTCCCCTTGAATTTATAATTATTAAATCTTTTTAATAAGTCATTAATTTTTTATTCAGGTTCTAGCCTGATCTGATCTTAAATAGTTTTTCAAATATAAATATATCTTAATATTGATACAATCAATATTAGACATATTTTAAAAAGGATAAATTATATCGATAATCCCCGCATTTTGTCTCTTGTGTCCATTTGATCTCTGTAATTTCAATTAGTTTGATTTTTATCCCTAATTTTAGATTTTGTATTAATTTGGTCAATTGATAATGCCGGTTAAGATTTTTGAAAAAAAAATAGTTATTGAGTTGGTTGAGATTAGCTTATTGAGTTGAACAATTTTATAATTTTGGCTATAAAAGTATAATAGATGCTACTCATGTGTGTATTTTCAATAAATAAAAAAAAAAACTAGCAATTATAACAATTGGACCAAATTGAGACAAAATTATAAATTTAGGATCAAAATTAAGCAAATTAAAATTGCCAGGACAAAAATAACACAAGAGTTAAAATATAGGGATTACCAATGTAATTTATCCTTTTAAGAATAAGTACATAATTTCTTAATTAATTTTGAAATTGTTAAAAAATATACCAAACAAATATGTACATATTTTCTATTTTTGCTATAATTTTTTTCAAAAAATATATTTACTAATTAAAAATTAAATAAATAGGTAGGTGTATTAACTCATGGATTGGACATGAACTAGGCCATTCTCTAAGGACTAGGCTTAAATCAAGAATTATTGGCAAAAAAAACCGACTTGATATAAATTTTATTGGCTACTTTTTAGTGTTAAATCCAATATTAGAATATCCAAATTAGTTCATATCAGTCACAAACTAATAAACTATGATATAATTTAAATATAAAATTTAAATTTATTAAGATTAGAATATGACCTACAATTTAGGGTGGCTTTATCTTAAATAATTTTTTTTATACATATATATATATATATATATAACTATTCATTTAATTGTTTTAAACATAAATATATAGTTTTTTTTTTTAAACTATAGTTCAAAATTTTTAATAAATATGCATAAAAAAGTCCATATTTCTTATTTTTATTATTAAAAAAAATATTTACAAATATTTATTTACTAATTTAATAAATAGATAGGTCAAATGATTCATATAAGTTGGAAATAGAACAAGACAATTTTTAAGGATTAGGTGAAGGACAAGTTGACGTAAATTTAATGTTAAGCCCAAATTAATATCACAAGTAAATCCCAATTCATTTTTACGTAAATCTTATAACATAAGACAAATTATAATTTTTAGACTTCACAAAACATGAAAAAATTACTATATTTACTACTATCATATGATAAATTAAATTTAAAACTTACATGACGAAATGTATTTATATTTTATCATAAATATAATTTTTGTGATTTATTTTTTAATTTTTATCACTTAAATTATGACATATATTTGTTATTAAGAACTTAGAGCACACAATTAATGACATAAGAATAAATAATAAAAAAAAATCTTATATTTAACTGTGATAAAAATGAATAAAATTTAATTATTTCTAAATCATTTTTGCTAAATATTGTAGATAAAATTTTAGATTATTATTTAATTTTAAAAATTAATTTTTGATTATTTATTTATACCGGTGCTATGCTAGTTTAAAAATAAATAAAAGGGAAAATTACAAAAAAATCCCAGGGTTTAGCGCCTTTTTCAATTTAAACCCTAGGTTTCCAATTTGGACAATTTGTACCCCACCATTCCACCCGTGTTGCAATCTGATCCCCCCGTCCATCTCCATCTCTATTAGTTAATGGAAGACTGATTTGGGCACCAAAATTGCCTTAATCTTCACGATTTAGGGCAAAAGACACCCCTCCATTGCAATTTAGGGCTCCATGTGTAGACACCCCATTTTTTACGGCTCTTTAAGACTTGAATATTCTTGTAGGTGCATCCGATGACGAGTCTAATTGCTCGCCGAACGCTCAAAGTCTCTAGCGAATGCCCTAGCTTTGAGCATTTCAAACCCTGCATCCATTTTGTCTCATCTTTGGACCATGCCTGGGTCTTTTCAGCTTGAAGTTTCTAATGGCCAGCCGACCATCCTTGGAGGCTGCCGGCCACCACTTTTCCTTTGTCGGCCATTGATGTGCATTGCCTGCCATTAATGAAGCCTTGCTGGCCACCACTGATGGTCGGCCGACCATCATTGTTTGCTGCAGATATTTTGTGATATTTTGTGCCAGCTGTTTGCATACATTCATGTATCTTCCTACATGTTTGTGAGGGAAATTTGTGTTTTCTATATATAAGACACCTCTCTCTCATGTGTAGGGGTTAGAAAAATTTGAGGCATAAATTTTTTTTTTCTCTCTCTCTCTTACAATTTTGTGCCTAAATGCTTGTTTTTTCTACACTTGTACATACACTACCTTAACCAAAGTTGCTAGTCTTTGAGCTGAGGTAACTTGGGACCTTCTTTGAGCTCTAGAAGGTGGTTTTAGCTTGGTTTTGTGCCTAGAATTGCCCTTTGCTTCAAGAGGTAGTTTACTTGCCTTGTTTACTTTGTTTTGCAAGCTTGTTTTACCATCTTTTCTTACTATTTTGGGGCTGGTTTTGAACTGTAAAAAGCTCTGTTTTTGTGGCTTAAAAATGGTGGTTTGATCCCTTTTTAGTTAGGGGGTGGTTCACCCTTCTTGTTTCTTTGTGTGTAAAGTTTTTGTGCCTTTATTCATCACTTTAAAACCAAATTTTTTGGGCCTTTTAACACTGAATTTCAAAGGTTTTCAGTGGTAAAAAACTCATTTTGAAGTCCAAAATTGGAGGGGTTAGCCTCCTTCCTTGTGTCTTGTTTGCATGCCTAGTTAGCCTCATGTGTTAGCTTAATGTTTTAGCTTCTTGTGGCTCAAGTCAGCATGTTTTAGGCTCTATTTTGACTTGTTTTAGCAATGTTTTAGGCTGGTTAAGTCTTTTGAGTCTTGTTTTGCATAGTTGTAGTGTAAGTTCCTTGCACTAGTTTGATGTTTTAAGGCTTTAACCACCATTGGTTTGAGTTGGTTGCATGTTTTAGTGCTTTTATCACTCATTTCCAGCACTTAATCATCTCTACAACCTCCCTCCTTTCTTGATTTTATTTTTTCTTTGAAAGTGGTTTAAACCATTTGTTTGTTTAAAGCATGAAATTAAGGTGTTTATGCTTAATGGTTTAATCCCTTTTGGGGTTCATTACCAATGGCATGAGGTCTCTTTCATACCTAAAACAACCTTTGGTTTAAGCCTTTTTTCATTAGAGAACACTCACCAATGGACTTAATGAATTAAGGAATGATTTGGTAATTAAAATGAGTAAACAAAATTGGCAACTAAAAGAGGCAAGATAAGCATTCTTTTGTGTTGCATTGCATGTATTCAAATCGAACGATAATTTGAACACAAGGTAAATGGGACATTTCATACTCAAAAGTGATGAAATGTGCCATTTTCCTAGGTCTCCATTGCCCTTGATCATGCATGATAGGGTGATGGTAATTTTGGTCTCATTTTGCATTTATTAAACTTGTACAATTGGTTTATTAAGCCATCATGCAATGAATTGCTTGATTGGTGGTTTTGTGAACCAAATCTTGTCCCTCCTTTGATTTTCTTATGAAAAGGAGAGACAAGGTGTGCAGACAACCCTTAGAAAACCCCCTTTTTTACTCTGTTTGTGCTCTGTTGCAGCATGGTGATCCAGTGCATCAGTGGGCGACAGTGCATCATTTATGGCTGGCAGTACACATTTTTGGCTGGCAGAGAGCCAGCAGCTTTCCTCCATGGCTGGCAGGCCACTGATGTAAACCTCAGCAAAGATTTGGTAAGATGGAGCAGAAAAGTTCTTGAAATGCTCAACCCTGCAAACAAAGACTTTCGAGAGCAAAACGGAGGTGTTTTCGGGGCGAAAACCGAGCATGTGCATCTTCCACTTCTCGAGGCGGAGCAGTGGCAGCATAGTTTAACGTCTTAATGCTTAGTTCATGTACATTTGTGTTGTAAATTAATTAATTAGTTTGCTAGTTAGTTAAAGTGTTGTAATAATTAGTAATTAGCTTAGTTAGTTACTCATTTGGTTTGTAATAATTAGTGTAATTAGATTAGTTTAATTAGCTTAGCTTAGATTAGATTAGCTCTTATTCATTCGGACCCTCCTTTGCGAGGGTGTAATGTTGTAATAAGTGTGCGTGCGTGCGTGTGTGTATGTTTTTCAACCCCACGTCTTTCTCCCTTTTATTTAATCGCTTTCGAAGATTAGGGATCATATTTCAATTAGCATATCGCATGCTTGCATCCATTCATCTTGTCTTGTATGCACCAAGGCTCGGCGCATCATTCAAGCTGCATTGTCATTTCAATATTTCGTTGAATACGTGTTTAATCACATGTTGTTCAAATCAATCCATATGCCATATTAGTAGCCGAGCCTATTAATTTCATATTGCATATGCTGCATTAGGCACTTTGTATAGTTAGGATCATGCATCTTTCTAACTAGTTTCTGTTTTGGCTTGGAGTACTCGGTGAGTTTTTACGCTTTAGCATACTTGCATAAGTGTAAATGTTGCCATGTTTCACATGCTTGCCATGAGGTTATGTACTTAAATGCTAAACTGCATGAATGCTTGTGGATGAAGGCTTGTTGTTTGAATTGGAACAATTCAACGAATGTACGTTTTAAGCCCACTTTGTTGAGTGGCAAATCATGTTTTAAGCCCACTAAGTTTGGTGGCAAATCCGCATCTTTAAGCCTACTTGAAGTGGCAAATTCAAACTATTTTTGCAAACAAACATGAGTTGAGTTGTTCCAAATTGAGCAAACTAGTATATACTTGATTGTGCGTATCACATAGTAAAGCTAGTTTAATAATCAGAACAAGAACACATAATGTTTATAAAAAATCATATCATGATTAGTAGAGGCCGATCTTTGATCGGGCGAGCGGAGGTGCTCAATTCATGACCTTCCCCTCTCATACCTAAGTTCCCGAGTCGAGACAACTTTGGTGATGACGGACACATGGCCTTTGGCACGGGTCAGGGTTTCCTAAATTTCCCGAAAATAAAAAAGGCGGAGATTATGTATTTGGCAAAACAGTCCAATTTTGGCATTATTTGATTTAAAATTATTTTTCCAAAAAGATTTGCCGGATTTAGACTCTTTGGTGATTATCAATTTCACATTGCACTTGTGAGATTAGATTCAGAACTGCAGGAGTCCGAACTGTGAGGCCTTTCTTTCAAACCTTCCGAAAGGGGCGCGAAAAAAGGCGAGTCCACAATTTCTGGCGACTCTGCCTGGGATTTAGAAAACTTGACTCGAACTCATGATATGACTTTTTATTTACACTTACGTGTTTCTTTGCATTTGCATTTGCATTTGCATCGGTGCGCCTAAGTCACAGTGTTTGCCATCTGCTATTCCTGAACAGTTTGCTGGAGGCTTGCTTGGAAAAGATTGCCAAAAGGCTGACCGGTTGCAGGCTCTGCCACGATGGGAACACAACCCTTGGATCTAGACTACCACTGTACTGTTTGATCCTCCTTTCACTTCTCAGTGTTAGGCGTGAGAGGTATATTAGGTAGTCTTGCTGAGGTACCCTTTTTGACCAATTAACCTAGTTGCATATCGGAAACCATAGAGACTGTTCCAAACTAGGACACGTTGCTACCCAAATGCAGGAATTGTATGAAACCGCTTGTTTTGCGTAGTGAATCCTTAGCTCCTGATGAAATTAGGACAAGGTAACCCTACCCCATCATAGGGGTGTTTTGGCTCTCACTTGTTTGATATGTTCTTTTAAAGTGAAACTCTGTAGGAATGTATGTATCAGTTGCAAGTCTGGGTATCAGTTTTGAGGCATAAATCAGTGTTGAGTACAGTTCTCCAGCATATGATTGCAACTGTGTGTTGTTTGTGTCTGAGCCGAGGTGCTGTGCAGTTTCTGATTTTTGTTGTTTTTGCTTTATTTTCTTTTTACAAGGTAGTTTTTCACCATTGCTTCAGACGATTCTGTTGCGCCCCAAGCACTCTGGACCTAAGTGAGAAGGATTTACAGATCTGGGGATCTAGTCAGGGGACAGCCAGTGTTTGTTTCACTCCCACCGGTTACCAGACGGAGGAGGATCAGGCAGAATTCACCAATTTTGCAGTCACCTTTTGCTTCGCCTATGCCTAGTTAGGCCTAGTCTTTAACTTCTACTCCAGACAGAGAGTATTTGCCAGTTTCGGTAGCTCAAAGTCCTTCAATTAGCATGGAAGATATACTTCGTCAGGTCCAGCAGACCATTGAGACTATGCAGCTAGATGCTGCCGCCAAGTTGAAACCACAGCCCGCCAAGCCGAGGTCGTAGCTCGCCAAGCAGAAGTGATAGAAAGGCTTTAGTAACAGCAGCCACAACCGACAGTAGCCTTAGCATCCCATTCATCCCCAACGGGAATTCTGGTACCCAAGGTCACAGTCAATGTTCAAGAGAATATGGGCATTTCGGCAGATCTAATCCTACCTTAGACCTCCAAGGCACCAGTTTACCAAATGGAGGTGCTGTTTGAATTCGAGGTTGACCCCACTGCACTGAAGGTCAACAAGTTGGAAAAGCTCTTCAAACGGGCGCAGTGCATGAATTCAATCCCTGATATTGAGGATGGATACACAGATTCCGCAATAACTTTGCCGGACAGATTTAAGATGCTGCATATAGACCGGTTTGACGGCTCTGGGGATCCTATGGTCCATCTATGGCTATTCTCTGACATCCTACGACCAATGGGTCTCACCAGACTATAGAAGTTGTCGCTTTTTGGCCAGACCTTGTCGAGTATAACGGCTATTTGGTATGCCAAGCTTGAAGACTCTGTGAAGAGAAACTGGGAGGAAATGGCCGAGGCCTTCATAGCACAGTACTCCTTCAATACTCAGATTGAGGTCACTACTCGTGATCTCGAACCGACCCGTCAAGAGCCAAATGAGGGTTTCTCGGATTTTGTGACTCGGTGGAGGGCTAAGGCCTCTATGATAACTATTCGGCCATCTAAAAATGACCAAATCAGAATGGTGGTCCGCAACTTGCAAGGGAGATTATTATAGAAAATGATACTTTGTTTACATTTGCCGAGCTCCATGAAATAGGGGTTCAAATTAAGGATGCGATGAAGCAGGGTCTGATAGTCCATGAGAAGGAACAGCCCAAAAGGCCCTTTAGACACAACTCCAATGCAAATACAGGTGGTAGCACTTCTACATGGCCTTCGGATGTGAGTATGGTCACCACCACATCCAAAACTGTCAACCCCTTTACCGGTACATCTAACACAACTTCACAAACCTCAAGCCATCAGGCCCAAGGCCAGAAGGTCTTTACTGCGCTTTATATGTCCTTATCCAAAGCCCTAGGGGTCCTAATCAAAAAGGGACATCTTAAGCCGTTAGAACAACACCCATTGCCCGATCTTCTCCCTCTGAAACACAACCCGGCCAAATACTGTGCTTTCCACCAACAACATGGTCATGATACTGATTAGTGCTTCAAACTGCGTCATGAGATTCAAAATCTCATTGACCATAAGGTGATAGCACCTCTCGAAAAACCCAACGTCACTACAAATCCTCTCCCACCACATAACCAAGCCCCTTTACTCCGGCAAAAGCCGGCGTTGTTCATCCCTAAGAGCACAGACTTGTGCATGATGAGCGCGTCCTCACTCCAACCTGAACCCGTGGTGGTGACAGAGGAAGATGAAGGGAGGTCAGCCTTGATGGAGAATATCAGTTCGTTGCCCGAGGGCTTTAAGGATTTATCTGAAGGGACATATGACCCGAGCTACTATGTTGTGTCAATCAATCAAGCTAAGCCAGAAGTGGTGTTGCAGACTGGAATGGAGGTTAGTGTAGTCTGAGAAGATGGACCAAATCAAGGATTAGAAGATCTAGCCGACCTGGAGGAGGACATAGACAATTTGCAGTTCTTTAATGAGCAAGATCAAGGAGACATGCATATTGATTGGTTTGATCTGAACGGGTCAACAGAAAATTTGGGCGGCTAAGTGATGAACTTGATATAGATGAGGGAACTAAATCGAAGCTTGGAAAACAAAAAGCGGGAACTGCTGTAATGGCCGGAACGGCCGAGAGGAAGGGTAAACTACCGAAAAGCATTGGTAAAGAACAATTGGCTCAGGGACTGGGCATTGTTAGCACTGTACATACAAAAAAGAAGCCGCGCTGGAGCGGTTTGGACAAGAAATGAGTGAAAGTGATTAGAAAGCTCGAATAGCTCAACGCCCCGTGGAGAATGTTTCTGCTGAGGGAACACTCAGACCGAAACCGGACGATTGCTTGTCGGTTGCCAGAGGTATGTGGTGGGAAGATGATGATCTGCATCTTGCCCACACTGATGAGGATTAGGGTGAAGGCCTTCCTGACAATACTTGGTATGTAGAAGAAGTCGACCACATGACAAGAAGTGGCCGATATTTCAAACCACGCATCTAGACCAACCTGAGGCATCTGGGAAGGACAAAGAGGTAGAGAAACAGAAGGAAAAGCAGTTAGAGGAAGAGGCTGTGCTGAAATAGTTGAAGAAGATTCAAGTTGACATATCTATCTGGAGGCTGCTTATGGCTTTGTGAGTGCATAGACAGGCTGTACCGTCAGCGATGGATAAAGCCAAGTTGTCTACTGACACCACCCCAGAACAACTGGTGGGATTAGTTTTCCTGGGAGGCGCTGCGCCAACTTTGACCTTTTTCAGACAAGGAATTACCGCCAAAAGGCTCTGCGCACAACAAGCCTCTATACATATTCGTAGAGTGCCGGGAAAAGTAGGTGCAAGTCGTATTAGTCAATACCGGGTTGGCAATCAACGTCTGTCCATGCCGCACGACTTATGCTATTGGTCTGAAACTGGCCGATTTTGTGCCTACAGCCCAGGTGATCCGGGCGTATGACAATACAAGTAGAGAAGTGATGGAAACAATGCAGATCAAAGTCTAGGTTGGACCTGCTCAACAGGATATTGAATTTTACGTCCTGGATGTTTCAGCCACTTTCAACCTATTACTTGGACGACCTTGGCTACACCAAGTAAGAGTTGTCTCTTCCACCCTCCACCAAATGCTGAAGTGCCCCCATAGAAAAGGTGTGGCCATAGTCTTCGGGAATTCATCTACATACCCTCTGTTAGAGATCACCACGCTTGTATTGGAGATTGTGCATGGCGAAGAGGATGTTTACATTTCGGGGTTTACTTTGGCTGAGGCCCAGGTAGTGCAGAGTATCCTGGTTGTCGATGAGGGCTTCTGTGTCAGCACCCAATCTGTGTACTTCATGAACAAGTTGCAGCACATGCCCAGAATGGGATTAGGCAGAAGTGGTCGGAAAGGCGTCGCTGCATTGGCCGATGTGCCACACAACCCTTATGCCTTTGGTCTTGGCTATACGCCACCAAAGAGGACTGGGTGAGAAAAGGGAAAGAAATGACCGGAAGGGCCAGAGCTAAGCAAACTAGAAAGCACTACGAGCTTGTGCATCGACCTATTCGGGGAACCCTGAATGACTATTTTATTTAGGAGGGTAAAGACTTCCCATTCTGTGGTTTCCCTGAACCTTGGTTCAACTCTGAGAGGCAACGAGTTCCCGGCTTTGAGATTTTCTTCGACTTGCAGTTGCAAGAGTGTGACACAGAGGAACAGACTGAACTAACTGCTCAGACTACAAAGAGCACAGAAAGTGATTCCAACAGCAGTGAACTTGAAGTAGGAGTAGCATTGGCATGTCTCCTTTAGATCCTCAGATCAACTTAAAAAGCTTGGGAGATGACCTAGCCGTTTCCATGATCGGAGACCAACCAGGTGTGAACCCTTCTAGTGGTATCTTGGATGCATCTGATGCACCGTCCCTCATTTGGCAGCTGGAGGAGGGCTTCCTGTCCAATAGTTCTGAGTCGGGTAGTGAGCCGGAATCTAATTCCATAGAGTCTGTGGAGTCGGAATCAAATTTCAGTTCCTCTGAGTCGGAGTCCGGTATTCTTGGGTTTGATAACCTGGATACCGACGTTTTGTCTAGGTTGTCTTTTTCTATTTCTTTTGAGTCGGTTGTAACCGAGGAACTGGATGAGCCGGACATTGTGAATGAGAATGTCATTGCAAGTTTTGAGTACTTCTCTGTGCCACTTGTATATTGCATTGATCATGACTTTCAAAATTTAAGTGAAAACGACGAGGAAGGAATTCCTCTGGTCTTGAAACATTTGATTAATCGAGAGGAGGAGAGGTTTGTAAAACCCCTCATTGGTGAAATCATTCTAATTAATGTGGGTACAGAGAAGGATCGCGTTTGGTCCAGATCAGGTCCACGTTGTCTTTAGAGGAGCGTGAGCGCTTAGTTGCTTTATTAAAAGATTTCAAAGATGTTTTCGCGTGGTCCTACAAAGACATGCCTGGAATCAATCTTGAGATTGTACAGCATCAGATCCCTCTTGACCCCGAGGCTCGACTCGTCAAACAGAAGTTGCGGAGAATACGCCTGGATTGGGCTTTGAAGATTAAGGAAGAGGTCACCAAGCAGATAGACACAGGGTTTTTGCTAGTATCTGAGTATCTGACTTGGTTGGCCAACATTGTTCCAATGCCAAAGAAAGATGGCAGAATTTGAGTATGTGTGGATTTTAGAGATTTGAATACAGCTAGTCCGAAGAACGACTTTTTTTTGCCGCACATCGGCGAATTGGTGGACTTCACCGCAGGCCATGCTTTGCTCTCCTTCATGAATGGATTTTTCGGGTATAACCAGATTCTGATGGCACCCGAAGATAGAGAGAAAATTGCTTTCACCACGCCGTGAAGAACCTACTGCTACAGGGTGATGCTGTTTGGGTTGAAGAATGCTGGGGCTACCTATAAACAGGCTGCAACCACAATTCTGCATGATATGATCCACAAAGAGGTCAATGTGTACATGGACGACATGATTGTCAAGTCTAAGGAAAGAGAGGGCCACTACACCGCCTTAAAATTTTTTTTCCAATAGATCAGAGAATACAGGTTGAGGTTGAATCCACAGAAGTGCACTTTTGGCGTAACAGCAGGGAAAATACTGGGTTTCTTGATCACACAGAGAGGCATCGAGGTCAATCCTTCCAAAATCAAGGCTATCCTAGAAATGCCACCACCAAGGACTGAAAAGAAGGTGCGAGGCTTTCTGGGTAAAGTGCAATTCATAAGACGATTTATTTCAAAATTAACCTTGACTTGTGAACCACTATTTGGTCTCTTAAAGAAAGGAAAGAAATTCTAATGGGATAATCAATGTCAGTTTGCTTTTGAGCAGATCAAGCAGTACCAGAACCCACCCGTGTTATTACCGCCAGAGCTGGGGAAGCCGTTGATTCTGTATCTGTCAGTAATAGACACAACGATGGGATAAATGCTTGCTCAGTAATCTGAAGATAGAGTGAAGAAAGCCATCTATTACCTGAGTAAGAAAATGCTAGATTATGAGACCCGTTACACTCTGCTGGAGAAGGCTTTTGCTTGGCCTTGGTATGGGCTACCAGGAAGTTGAGGCACTACCTGTTAGCTCACTCTGTAATTCTGGTTTCGAGATTAGATCCTATCAAATATCTTTTTGAGAAACCAGCGCTTACGGGTAGGCTGGCCCGTTGGTTGCTTCTTTTCTCTGAATTTGATTTAAAATATGTTACTCGCAAGTCTGTTAAGGGGAGAGCGGTAGCAGAGTTCCTGGGAAATCACCCAGTGGAAGGGGATAAAGTGGTAGAATACCTGTTCCCAGATGAAGTTATTCTGCAAGTCGAGGAAGAGATTTGGACAATGTACTTTGATGGAGCGTCTAACCAGTACGGTTATGGGATAGGGGTGTTGTTGCTAGCACCCGACAATTCCCATATACCCTTAGCCTTCAAACTCAGATTCAAAGTATCCAACAACGAAGCAGAATACGAGGCGTGTATCATTGGTTTGGAAGCTGCCCTGGAACTAGGGGCAAAAAGGTTGGATGTCATTAAGGACTCGAACCTGGTTGTGTCTCAAGCAAAAGGAGACTGGAAGGTCAAAGAAAAAAAGATGAAGATCTATCACCAAACCCTGGATGTTCTGATTCCTAGGTTTGAGAAGTTAACCTTCACTCATCTACTAAGAGAGAACAATAGGTTCGCTGACACCTTATCAACTCTATCTTCCATGATAGACATCCCATTTGGAGTCCGGATACGTCTCATCCTTATTGAGCAGAGATATAAGCTGGGTTACGAGTCTATCGCTGCAATAGATGAAGTGCAAAATCAAAACCCTTGGTATTATGATATCTGGAACTTCTTGGAAAAGGAGGTTTATCCACTAGGGGCAAATGCCAAAGATAAAAAGGCAATACGACAGATGGCTGTTCAGTTTATCATCTACTGTGGTAAGCTGTAGAAGAGGGGTCATCTAGGAATGCACAAGCTATGTGTTGACGCAGAAGAGTCAAAGCGCCTAATGGAGGCCATCCATGGGGGAGAGTGTGGAGTGCACATAAACAGAGTAATGTTAGCCCGAAAGATTCTCAGGCAAGGTTACTACTGATCTACCATGAAGGACGATTGTATTGGTTTTGTTCGGCGATGCCACAAATGCCAAATTCATGCCAATCGCATGAATATCCCGCCGTCGAAGCTGTACAACATGACTTCATCATAGCCTTTCTCAGTCTGGAGAATTGACGTCATTGGGGCAGTTACACCGAAAGGGTCAAATGGGCATGAGTACATTCTGGTGGTAATTGATTATTTCATGAACTTGGTGGAAGTTCAATCTTATGTAGTGTTGAAAGCAGCGCATGTGGCTAAGTTCATCCGAAACAACATCATTTGCCGTTATGGAGTCCAGAACGAGATCATTTCAGACAATGGCTCCATTTCAAGAAAGAAGTGATCGACTTGTTGGAGAAATACAGCGTGGCTTTTCATAAGTCATCCACATATCAGCCGCAAACCAACGGAGTTGTTGAGGTTGCCAACAAGAATATCAAGCACATTTTGCAGAAAATGTTTGAAACCTATAGGGATTGGCCAGACAAATTGCCATTTGCTCTCTGGGGCTACAGAACATCAATTCGGACATCTACTAGGGCAACTCCGTACTCTCTTGTTTATAGGATGGAAGCTGTTCTGCCAATTAAAATAAAGGTTCCATCACTGCGGGTTATGGCTGAGTGCCAGATAGCAAAGGCGGATTGGCAGCAGAGCAGGTTTGAAGAACTAATGTTGTTCGATGAAAGAAGGCTGAAAGCACTGTACCATGTTCAAGGGTATCAACGTAGGATTGCCAGGGCTTTTAACAATAAGGTTAAGTCCCAGAATCTCAAAGAAGGGGATTTGGTGCTAAAAGACAACCAAGCTCCCATCCATGACCCTAGGGGCAAGTTCAGACCCAATTGGACTGGTCCTTACATCATCAAAACCATCTGGTCAAGTGGAGCTGTTATTCTTATGGACCTGGATGGCCTAGAATTTTCCCAACCAATCAACATGGATAAGTTGAAGAAATATTACCCCTGAGAGGCTCGCTAGGCCGAAAACCCGAAAGGGTGACCTAGGCAAAAGTTAGAGTACAAAAAATTTGAAAAAAGAAAAACTGAGCTCGCAAGGTTGAAAACCCAGAAAGGGCGGCCTTGGCAAAAGTTAGAGCGCAAAAGGAGAGCGTTAATACTCGAGTGAAGCTGAACTGAACTATGTAAGGCCTGATTCCCATCTTCGAGATATGTAGGCAACTTCATTCTGAAGCTCGGTTGTAAACACCTCCAAATCAACTGTGTCCATGTGTTTGATCAAGGCATCCTTGTCTATTCGTTATCTGAAAGTTCGGTTGTGATCCTTACTCTGAGAGAAGAGCTAGTTACAGTGCTAAGTAGTGCCATTCAAACAATGGACAATTTTCCATCTTCGGATTCGGGTTTGTACATCTCGAGGATAGATTCCATGTGTGTCAAGTTATGATCCTTATCGAAAATGGTTTTGAAAAGTTTTTACAAAAGTTAATTTTGTTCAAATTAATCTTTTTACAACTTAGACCATTTTTGGAACAAAAGGAAAATTTTCAATGCCCACAACTTCAATTTCATTGATTTCAATACAAAATTCTCCAACTCTCGATACAAATCAAAGTTGCTTTTATTACATTCAAAAGGAAAACTTGAAAAGTAAGATCAAAGAAATAAACTTGGGGCATAGTTGAGTCAAGTGTTCCTGCATCCCTCGCTTGTGCTTATGGAAGCTTCTGATGCTAAAGTGGGCCCGGTTTGTGCCTCATCTTTAAGTCAAGTTAGGCACTCGCCAGAAAGTGCACAGTTGAAACTAGGGGCAGGAGCCAGAAGCTCTCTCGTCCTCCACGTAGTGGGATATCGAGCCAATTGTGAACCTCGGATTGGGAATGAAGCTGGGTACTCTATCTCCTCTTCTAGGCAAGTCTAGTTGTGTCCGAATTGGCTCCTGAACCGGAATGGAAAGTAGAATACACAATGTGTTAAGCCAATTAGCTGAATGCCAGGTTGTCGAGTCATGTTGTAGCTCATCTTGGGCAGATCAAACCAGGGGCAACACCAAGCAATGTCAACAATAGACCTGTTGCACATCCAATGGCACCACCATTCCTCGTTCGGGAAATCCACTAGCCGTTGGCGAAAGAAATAGCCCCGTGCTGAATATGTAGGGCAAGAATCCACTACCTTCAACCTGTCCATAAGCCATATCTAGGGAGGGATGAAAGAAAAAAGAGATTAAAGAATAAAGAGATGTGCGTTGAGAGAAAAGTGAGAAAAGGGCTTTGAGAGAAAAATAGAGCATGAGTGCCGAGTGATGTAAGAAACACATATTAGAAAGGGTGGGAAACATTACCTGAAGAAGTAGTGGGTTTCCTGCAAATTTGTTCGTCTCCCGCAGATGGAAGGCGTCTAGACCCATCAAAGTCTCGGCCAGTACCAAGCCCATGCAACTCTTGCCCTCTTTCAAGCCTTGCACCACTTCAACTAGCCGAATGTTAGACCCGCCAAAACTAGGGGCAAGAAGGAAATGAGCCAACATACACAAATAAAGGGCGTGTTGCCGAAAATCCCGCCAAAGAAGATTGCCTCGGTCACCGGTGTCAGAAAATCGATAAATCAAACTGGGGATGTCTAGTTCTCCATTGCAAACCAAGGATCGGGCATCGTGTAAAGTGAGCCCACACATTCTTCCCAAAGCTTGGATGTGACCAAAACGGGGCTAAGGCAAGATTTCCTCGTCGCGCTAGGATTCCATTAGTGCCTGAAATTCTTCGACTGTCCGGTATATCTCTTGTCCCCCGAAGTTAAAGACATGGGTGATCAGGTTCCAACATCTAGCAGCGGCATGAAAGAACGAAAAACAAAGTGGAGAACGACTCAGCGAAAATAGTGCATTTATGCCGAAACCCCAGAAATTCACTTTTTCCAAGCCATCTAAAGTTGCGATCCAATCGGAGAGTTTTTGGGCGAAGAATGGCTTTATTTGTGAAGAATTTGCAGTTGAAATGAAAAAATCACGAAGCTCAGCCTTTTGTGGAAGATAAGGCAGTGAGTGGAAGCCAGGTGTCAATAATGTGGAGGTCCTGCACATTGATGGCCGGCAAGAGGAATAGATGGCCGGTAGCCACCCCTCATAGCCGGCAGGCTTCCTGTCATACCTGCTGTCCTCTTTTGTGAAGAATAATGTTGGATGCATGTGTTTTGCTCTGCCGTTTGTGTGTCTTGAGGTCTTGTGTTGAGCCCTTTTTGTCTTTTTTTTTAACAAGTTTATCGAGTTGTATTTGTTGTTCATCGAGTTGTTTTGCTTATCGAGTTATATAGTGCTTTGTTTGTATGTCAGTTGTTGGTCGGTTCGTTACCTGATTCAGACTGTTGTGACAATACAAATTCAATCTCATTTTCATGCAATGCGATGCTCATGATGCAAAATACAACACTCTTTTAAGAAAAAAACTTGGTTTTCATTCTGATCATGGTTGTTTTCACAAAAGGTGCGGTATAAGTTTTTAAAGAAAATAAAATTTGTCCGAAGCTATACAATGTGTTAACACTATAAACCAAAAGAAACTACGCAAAAATATAAAGATCAGCGCCAGTCATCTCAGGATCTAAAGGCCCTCTTTGTCCTCTTCCTCGGAGGAAGGGACTCTGGGGTACTATCTCCATCGGCACCACTGTCTAGATCTAGATTAGAGTCTGAACCAGAGCCATCTCCACTCTCTGCCTCGGAGCCCTCCTCAGCGTCAGCATCCCCACTCTCAGAACCTAAGCCAACGTCATCATCTCCACTCTCTGATGACTCTGAATACTAACTCGTTGCCTCCTCAGCCTCGCTAGTCTCAACATCATCATCGCTCAGAATAGGCTCTGAAAGGCCACTCTCAACTCGCGTGCCCCTAGCCTCAGCTGCGTACTGGAGCTTGTCTCTCTCTCCCTGTTGCCGGAGGAGGTACTGCTAGTCCTGCTACTGCTCTTGCTGGCGCACTCGGTATGGGTGGGACCTGAAAAGACAGTTGTCATATGTCAGCCACAGCATGCGTATCAGATGCAAGTATGGGGGAGAATGAGTATATGTTGAAGTTAGGTACAGAGTATGAATACAGTATGGAAGTGCAGTATTTCAGGTGTAGTGTATCAGTGCAGTGTGGAGAAGTTCTCATGTCAGTTTCTGCGTGTCAATGGAAATTTGATGACTGGAATGTAAGAAAACTGAAGAAATTACCTGAATGCCATGGAAGCCGAGCAGTGTCTTCATCCTCAATAGCATGCCCTCAAATGAGGCTAGTAGCTCAAGCAGTTCCTCGGTATATCCTGGAGGTGCCTATAAATGCATTAGGAATGATTAATGTCCAGAACAAACAAATATCAAAAAGAGATGGGAAAATTAAAAATGTGGTACATACCGGAGGTGCATCCTGGGCTTTGGTGTGTATATATGCCCAGCTGTTGCGGGCTCAATTGGGATCCGATAGGCCTCCCCAGTATACCGCCTACATGTGAGTGCAGTAGGCAGCTCTGGCCACCTGGCCCCCTGCCTCGCCTGAGGAGCCCCTCTACCACGGGCTTTGCTCGCCCGGGTCGTTCTATGTCTCACTCCCGCGGCAGGAGCTCTCACTCCATCACCCCCACAAACACCGGTCAGAGGTGGCATAAGATGTGTCTAGATAAAGGCTGTGTAGTCGCCCTTTACACGAAAATACTCTACCTCCAAGTCTACCATGAACTGGATCACCTCTTTAACAGATAGCTTGTCAGTCGCTCTCATGGACACTGGCGGTGCCATCGGTATAAACAGAGCAAGTAGGCCTCGAAGCTCTGTTGGTATTGTGGCCCAGGGCTGCTATGTGATCTGAAATGGAAAGTGAATAGATTATTAGTCGCTGTCAGTTGCAAATGTATGAATCAAAACAGTTGTAAAGCAAAAATGACTGTGGTTTGAGTTACCTCATGCGCCGCTATCGTGTCGAAGTACTGACAGAAAAACATAAGGGGCTCACGAGTCCTACGGCAGAGTTGGCTGTCGTATACTCAAGCAAAGGGACCGTTAATGGAATCTCATCTACATGCTCTGGGGCAAGAGTCGGGAAGTATGCGTACACCCATAGTTGCAGGGAGAATGCAGAGGCATGTAATCAACACAGTTTGAATAGATGCAGAAAGTGCAAAGCAGAAAGCACACAATATAAACAGATGCAGAAAGTGCAAAGCAAAAAAGCTTACAATATGAACAGATGCAGAAAGTGCAAAGCAGAAAGCACATGTGTTGAGAGGATGTAAAGCAAGAAATGCTGAGCAGAAAATGAAAAGTGTAAAGAGAGAATTGAGAAATGTACCTCCCAGGCTCGCCAGTAGCCTCCAACCAAGTTCCCTCACAGACGAGAGGAAGAACTCATATATCTGTATAATGTCGTGAGGCCGGCATCGCCCTAATTGTAAAATTGAACTCGAGGAAGAGTCACCAAGGCACTCAGCAAATATAAGCCCACGGTGTTCCACCTAGTTGAAAACAAGGTGGTACCGAAGATGAACATCAAGAAGCCCTTGGCATACTACTCTGTCTTCTCTATTATCTCGGGCTCGGTCCCGCTGAACTGCTCCTCGAAACAAGTGTATCACGCCATGCCCGTCCAGTATATCGATAGATGTGCCCCAAGCAGCTCGAGCTAGGCTGCCCTCTACTCCTCCATATCTGGGTCAAGAGAGATTGGATCACCCCATACGCCTAAGCTGGTGATCATGGCGAAGTCGTAAGGAGTCATCATCATCTCCCCTATGGTGGAAAAATGGAAGGAGTTGGTGTTGTCCCACCACCTCTCCATCAGTGCTCCTAAGAGAGAATGGCTCGCGGTAACCCAAGTCAAGCTGGAGCAAAAGAGGCCGAAGCCTGCCTTGTCAACAATGTCACGAACTCCAGCTGGGACCTCGTCATACCAATCTCGAGTAGTCGTCGCACCATAGCCCCTAAAGGCGCAAGACTCACCCTGTGGCAGTGCATGAGATGTAATCAGAGCAAGGCAGTGCATAAGATACAGTCAGATGAAAGCGATGCAAGAAATGTGAACAAGTAAGGGCAGAAATGCATAGAAACAGAGTTCGTACCTCAATGGCAATGGCCGATAAATGAGACTCTAGCTCCTTCAATAGGAGGTCCTCTGGCGCGTCGTCAGCGAAATCAGTAAAACATCTGATGCCTCCAGTAGTGGGCAATATGTGTGTCTGAGGATGATACCTCGCTGGATCAAAAGGCCGTACACTCAATGGTAACAGCTCTGGCTCGGCCTCGATGTCCGCCTCAAAGTCTACTGGGGAAAGCTCGGGAGGAACCCCATCCTAAGGAAAATCATTTGCCATCTGAAAATAGGTGCGAGATGGGTGAAAAGTGAAGAAAAGTGAAGAAAAAATGGTAAACTTGGAAAAAGTCAACCCTAAGAGAGAGAGAAAATGAAGGAAAAAGTCAAAGCCAGGAAAAGTGCACAAAACTCAAGAGAAACTCGTGGGGAATGAGCCTGGAATGGTGGAAATGAGGAAATAAGCGTCAAAATCAAATTCCAATCAGTTCAAAGCAAAGAGAACTAGGAGGATTTAGCGAATAAAGTTTGTGTGAGACGTTGGAAAACGCATAAAAGGCTCAAATCTAGAGAAGGAAAACACCTAAAGAGAGAGAAGAGAGCATTTTCGGTCAAGAGGGTGTGAGGAAATGAGCCCTAGTGGCTTGTATTTAAAGGCTCGTGCATAAAAGTCAGCTTTGTCCCGAACTGCCATCGATGGCCGGTAAGGCACATTGGCCAGCAAGGCACACGAATGGCCGGCAGGTGGCCGGCGGGTTTCCAAAGGTCTCCTCTGTGTCCCTGGTTCTGTTTTGTGTCCTTGGATTTCAAACTTGAAGGGATTGTTCATTATTGAGTTCAGAATGTCTCTACGGAAGCTCAGAACAGCATTTCCAGTGCACGATGTTCGTCACTCATTAACATAAGCAAGGTGTATCCTTTTTAACATATTGCAACTTTTCCGTGAGGTAAATCGGAAGTTGTTCTTGAATTGGTTTTGACGAATATGTGTTTTGTTGTTGTTGAATGGAATATGCATTTTGCTTATACTGTCGCATAGAACATGCTCTTACTCTAGCTGCATAGAATGTGCTTCTGCTCTTGCATTATGCATAGAACATGCTTGTTGCTTTCGCTTTTGAATCATGCATGGAATATATGCATTTGTCTTTGAATCATGCGTAGACTATGCTCCTGTTACAATCATGCATAGAATATGCTCTCAAATTGTTTGGTTCGCATAGAACATGCCATTATATCTCAGTTGTTGTCTTGCATAGAATATGCACTTTTCTTTTCTATTATTGCATAGAATATGCTTTCATTCTTGTTTCATGCATAGAAAATGCACTGTCGTTACATAACACGCTTTTGTACAAAGGCACGATATTGTATGTACGGTTCATTTAGCAGAGCCAGCACAGACAAACGATATTGTATGTACAGTCTATTCAGAGGAGTTCCAGGTAAAATCATTCGTGCCCTTCGAGTTATATCCTTTTACTCTCTCTCTCCTCGCGTGTGAGACGTGTTAGGATTACCCCTTTTGGTTAAAAACATTTGAGTGTGTCCTGATGTTCACCACCTCCTTCGATTACTGCCTTTCAGTTAAAAACATTCGGGTGCGTCCCGGTGTTTACACCGTTCCTTTTGGTTAAAAACATTCGGGTGCTTCCCGGTGTTCACACCACCCTTTTCCTTCTCATGTGTGCAACACATTAGGATCTTGTTTGATATCTCGGGTACGCCCGATGATTTTGTTGTTCTTCGTCTTTCCTGTGCGTCGCGTATTTAAGCTTGCATAATTTTCTTATATCCTTTCTGCATGAAATGTGGTTTGGCTCATAATTCCTACGTGTGGCTTGTTTACTTACTTCTTTTCATGATTGGAATTGTTGTGCCTTGTTTCAGTTTGTTTAACTGTGGCATTTTCATTGCATTGCGTTTGCATTTAAATGTTTCATTGCATAGTCTCATTGCATGATCATAAGTTATGTTCTTGCATCAAGCATATCATTTGCATCTTGCCCTAGAAATACACTAGTTTGATTCCTTGCAAAGGGATGCGTAGGTAGCCTATGGGCGCAACCGTTTGTTTTCTGTGTTGATTGTTTGTCCAAGTCTTATGACCTTGTCAAAATGGGTCGTCTCTAGGCTTTGACATTCACTCACGTCATTTCATGACTTCCGAGTTCTGTCAAAGAGAGGCAACTGTAGACACCCCATTTTTTACGGCCCTTTAAGACTTGGATGTTCTTGTAGATACATCCGATGACGAGTCTGATTACTCGCCGAGCGCTCGAAGTCTCTAGCGGAATGCCCTAGCTTTGAGCATTTCAAACCCTGCATCCATTTTTGTCTCATCTTTGGACCATGCCTGGGTCTTTTCAGCCTGAAGTTTCTGATGGCCTGCTAGCCATCCTTGGAGGCTACTGGCCACCACTTTTCCTTTGCTAGCCATTGATGTGCATTGCCTGCCATCAATGAAGCCTTGCCGACCACCACTGATGGCCGGCCGGCCACCATTGTTTGCTGCAGATATTTTATGATATTTTGTGTCAGCTGTTTGCACACATTCATGCATCTTCCTACACGTGTGTGGCTGGATGTTTGTGAGGGAAATTTGTGTTTTCTATATATAGGACCCCTCTCTCTCATGTGTAGGGGTTAGAAAAATTTGAGACATAAAATTTTTCTCTCTCTCTCTCTCTCTCTCTCTTACAATTTTGTGCCTGAGTGCTTGTTTTTTCTACACTTTTACATACACTACCTTAACCAAAGTTGATAGTCTTTGAGCTGAGGTAACTTGGGACCTTCTTTGAGCTTTAGAAGGTGGTTTTAGCTTGGTTTTGTGCCTAGAATTACCCTTTGCTTCAAGAGGTAGTTTACTTGCCTTGTTTACTTTGTTTTGCAAGCTTGTTTTACCATCTTTTCTTACTATTTTGGGGCTGGTTTTGAACTATAAAAAGCTCTGTTTTTGTGGCTTAAAAATGGTGGTTTGAGCCCTTTTTAGTTAGGAGGTGGTTCACCCTTCTTGTTTCTTTATGTGTAAAGCTTTTGTGCCTTTATTCATCACTTTAAAACCAACTTTTTTGGGCCTTTTAACCACTGAATTTCAAAGGTTTTTTAGTGGTAAAAAACTCATTTTGAAGTCCAAAATTAGAAGGGTTAGGCTCCCCTCCTTGTGTCTTGTTTGCATGCCTAGTTAGCCTCATATATTAGCTTAATGTTTTAGCTTTTTGTGACTCAAGTCCAGCATGTTTTAGGCTCTGTTTTGGGCTGGTTAAGTCTTTTGAGTCTTGTTTTGCATAGTTGTAGTGTAAGTTCCTTGCACTAGCTTGATGTTTTAAGGCTTTAACCACCATTGGTTTGAGTTAGTTGCATGTTTTAGTGCTTTCATCACTCATTTCTAGCACTTAATCATCTCTGCAACCTCCCTCCTTTCTTGATTTTATTTTTTCTTTGAAAGTGGTTCAAACCATTTGTTTGTCTAAAGCATGAAATTGAGGTGTTTGTGCTAAATGGTTTAATCCCTTTTGGGGTTCATTACCAACGGCATGAGGTCTCTTTCATGCCTAAAACAACCTTTGGTTTAAGCCCTCTTTCCATTAGAGGACACTCACAATTGGACTTAATGGATCAATGAATAATTTGATAATTAAAATGAGTAAACAAAATTGGCAACTAAAAGAGGCAAGATAAGCATTCTTTTGTGTTGCATTGCATGTATTCAAGTTGGACGTTAATTTGAACACAAGGTAAATGGGACATTTCATACTCAAAAGTGATGAAATGTGCCATTTTCCTAGGTCTCCATTGCCCTTGATCATACATGATAGGGTGATGGTCATTTTGGTCTCATTTTGCATTTATTAAACTTGCACAATTGGTTTCATAAGCCATCATGCAATGAATTGCTTGATTGGTGGTTTTGTGAACCAAATCTTGTCCCTCCTTTGATTTCCTTATGAAACAGATAGACAAGGTGTGCAGACAACCCTTGGAAAAACCCCATTTTTGCTATGTTTGTACTCTGTTACGACATGGTGATCCAGTGCATCAGTGGCCGACAGTACACCTTTTTGGCCGACAGAGGGCCGGCAGTTTCCCTCCATGGCCAGCAGGCCACTGATGTAAACCTCAACAAAGATTTGGTAAGGTGGAGCAGAAAGGTTCTTGAAATGCTCAACCCTGCAAACAGAGACTTTCAAGAGCAAAACGGAGGTCTTTTTGGGCGAAAACCAAGCATGTGCATCTTCCACTTTCCGAGGCGGAGCAGTGGCAACATAGTTTAATGTCTTAATGCTTAGTTCCTGTACATTGGTATTGTAAATTAATTAATTAGTTTGCTAGTTAGTTAAAGTGTTGTAATAATTAGTAATTAGCTTGGCTAGTTATTCATTTGGTTTGTAATAATTAGTCTAATTAGATTAGTTTAATTAGCTTAGCTTAGATTAGCTTAATTCTTATTCATTTGGACCTTCCTTCGCGATGGCGTAATGTTGTAATAAGTGTGTGTACGTGTGTGTATGTTTTTCAACCCTACGTCTTTCTCCCTTTTATTTAATCACTTTCGATGGTTAGATTAGGGATCATATTTCAATTAGAATATCGCATGCTTGCATCCATTCATCTTGTCTTGCATGCACCGAGGCTCGACGCATCATTCAAACTACATTGTCATTTCAATATTTCGTTGAATACGTGTTTAATCACATGTTGTTCAAATCAATCCATATGCCATATTAGTAGCCGAGCCTATTAATTTCATATTGCATGTGCTGCATTAGGCACTTTGTATAGTTAGAATCATGCATCTTTCTAACTAGTTTTTATTTTGGCTTGGAGTACTCGGTGAGTTTTTACGCTTTAGCATACTTGCATAAGTGTAAATGTTGCCATGTTTCGTATGCTTGCCATGAGGCTATGTGCTTAAATGCTAAACTGCATGAATGCCTGTGGATGAAGGCTTGTTGTTTGAATTGAAACAATTCAACGAATGTACGTTTTAAGCCCACTTTGTCGAGTGGCAAATCATGTTTTAAGCCCACTAAGTTTGGTGGCAAATCCGCATCTTTAAGCCCACTTGAAGTAGCAAATTCAAACCATTTTCGCAAACAAACATGAGTTGAGTTGTTCCAAATTAAGCAAACTAGTTTATACTTGATTGTGCACATCACATAGTAAAGCTAGTTTAATTAGCAGAACAAGAACACATAATGTTTATAAAAAAATGATATCATGATTAGTAGAGGCCGATCTTTAATCGGGCGAGTGGGAGTGCTCAATTCATGACCTTCCCCTCTCATACCTAAGTTCCCGAGCCGAGGCAACTTTGGTTATAATGGACATGTGGCCTTTGGCACGAGTCAGGGTTTCCTAAATTTCTCCAAAATAACAAATATTTAGGTGGCGACTCTGTATCTGGCAAAGCAGTCCAATTTTGGCATTATTTGATTTAAAATCGATTTTCCAAAAAGATTTATCGGATTTGGACTCTTTGGTGATTATCAGTTTCACATTGCACTTGTGAGATTAGATTCAGAACCGCAGGAGTCCGAACTGTGAGGCCTTTCTTTCAAACCTTCTGAAAGGGGGCGCGGAAAAAGATGAGTCCACACCATGCAATCCATCTGGTGCGATCGGTGATTCAACTTGCGATTAAAGACACGCATCAAAAGAAGACAATAATTTCATAGTTGATTTTCCAAAAAGCTTTGGACCCTGAGATAGAGGTAAGAAATGGGTTGGTGTTTGGTTGTTTCATACGGGTTTTCTAATTTATTTTTTCTCCATTGTTGACCTTCTTTTTCTCTCCATTGTTGACCTTCTTTTTCTTTCTATAGTTGGTGCAAACTGTTTTCATCAAAGTGAAAGACAAAAATGAGTGAAGGTAATAGATGGGATGGGAACAATTATGATGAGTTGACTCGTTGCAGCTGTGGATTAAGAACGAAGATCAGAACTTCACGGACTCATACTAATCCTGCTAGGAGGTTTTTGGGTTGTCCTAATTATGGAGTAAGCGTATACAATTTTTAAGTAAAGTCAGTTAGCAATTTTTCAGTATTTAGAGGAAATTGAGAATAAAGTAATACCTTCAATTTGAAGAAGATAACAATTGTATGGAAGATTCACCCAAAAACAATTGTATGGAAGAATGATATGAACACTTGCTTAACTTGTTTATGTTTGATTGCAATTACAAAAAAATGGGGCTTGTGGTTTCTTTTCCTGGTACGATCCACCCACATGTGCTTGTGGTAGACAAGTTTTGCCAAAGTTGGTGGATAAGGTTGCAGCCCTAGAAGAATTTGTCAATGAGGTTGCACGATTAGAGGATGCTGTCTAACGTTATTGTGCACGATAGAGTGGCTTGTCATTGCCTTGATTGCTACATTGCTTATGAATGGACTATTTGTACTCCAAAATAGTTGAAGGAAAACTTGTGTTTAGGCTTGCTATGTAATTGATAATATGTGTTTTGGCTGGGTACATTACTTTCACAATTTGTTTTGTAATTGCAATGCTTTTGTTGAACAACGGCAATGTCATTTGTGTTTGGTTTGAAATGGTGAAATGGTTTGTTATCAATTACAATTGCAATGCTTTTGTTTTGTAATGGGGAAATGGTTTGTGCAATGTTTTTGTTTTGTAATGGTGAAATGTAAATAAAATGTTTGGTTTGAAATGGTTTGTGCAATGCTTTTGTTATTAATTGGTGAAATGCTTTTATTTTGTGATGGTGAAATGGTTTGTGCAATGCTATTATTTTGTAATTGCAATGCTTTTGTTTTGTAATTGAAATGTAAATAAAATGCTTTCAAGCAATGTGCTAAACTTAGAATACTTTTGAAGAAAAAACCATTTCAAGCAATGTGCTGAACTTAGAATACTTTTCAAGCAACCACTTCTTCATTTATTTGTACAATGTAAATAAAATTGAAGTAAAAACCTGGTTTGACATAATCATAACAACCACAACAAAGCAAGTATAAGAACTTGTTATTTTCCCACATGAACTTAGAACATAATTCAAGCTAACTAAACATTGGGGTTTGAACCATTCAACTATTGAAAGCTAATAACCATACAAGCATTGTTCAAGGTTTCATAACCCATATGTACAACATAATTGTTCAAAAAGCCTATTTTAATTACAAAAGTGGTGAGTAAGGTAAGATAAACCATGAACATTGCAAAAACCCTATTTTAATTACAAAAGTGTTCAAAACCACTTGTTCACACTAGACTGACTGCCCATTGCTTGGTTCTTGCCTATGTCTATTGCTGCTGATCTTGTCCTCTTCGTTGGTTGCCCATCAATTGATTCTTCAACACCACTTACTACTGTTGGCGTCTTTCTAGATTGGCAACCATCAGCTTGTGCTTGGCTACTCCCCTTTTCCCCAAATAATGCAGCTGTCCTAAAGCCCATGAATGTCTATAAAAGAAGTTTGTAATTAGTAACATGTATTATTTATTACTAACAAATGTTTATTTACTTTCAATCAATTGAATACTTACACTAATATTGGATTTCCCATAAGGTCCACTTTTCTTTCCTTTCACAAGACCCTTGTAAGTCCTTTGATTGTGACCATAACAACCACATTTAGAGCATTTTAGGGTAGACTACCTCCTCTGCAACTTGTATGGATTCTTAGGTTCATCTGGGTCCCTAACTCTTTGTCTTGAAGGCCTACTAGTTGGTCTTTTAAGCTTGGGACGTAAAAGAGGGTTACACCTTGTTTTGGGCCACAGATCTGGCCCATTCATTGGTGTAGGGAGGTTCGAGGTTATGATGATGATTAGAGAGGAAAAACTATGTTAATGGTCCAAGAATGGTGGAATGACTGGAGAATGAGCAGCAACAACTGTCTAGGAGGTTAAAGAGTGAGCAGCTGGGTGAGAGTGAAGCAAGTAGCTCAAGAAGAACACAATGGCAGTGCACAAATGGGCAGCATCTCCCCGAAATCCCCAAAATTCCTCTTCTTGGACCTTGGGAAATGGGTCCTATTTATAGGCTTTTCCTTGGTACCAAGAGGACACCAAGTGACCAAATAGAGAGAAGACAGGTGTCCCTAAGGATCACATAGAATATTCTGCCTTGTGCCACCAGGCTGAAGGTGCCACGTATCCCTCTGCATGTACTGTGTATTATCTGTTTGCCTCCACAACTACTTTTTGAGCCTCAGCAAGTGTATTTGCGACGGGAGTGTTTGGTGTTGTAACTCCCCTTTCAGCTTTAGCAAGTTCAGTTGCGGCGAGAAAGTTGGCCGCTGCACTTACCTTCTTAGCCCGAACCTCAGCAAGTACACTTGCAGCGGTAAACCTTGTTGCTACACTTGCCTTCTCAATTCTATTTAGCCAGTACATGCATTCTCAGGACTCCATTAGCCTGTTATCGGCTATGTTCGTGTTCACCATAGCAAAGCCTCCACTCTTAGCCATCTAACCACAAACTCCCCAATTTCCCAAGGCGAAGGCCACAGCCAAGCCTGCTATCAACCATGTTGCGCCTTAGTACTAAGCCCAAGGGGGCTTCCTTGGTCCTGCCTGTGCAACCAAGGTAGGTCCATAACTTGGGTAAATGGAAAAGGAGTCCCTTGCACTCGGGCTGCCCTTCTCTCATCTTCGCAAGGCTACTGCGGTATACTGGCGTCTATGGGCCTGCTATCAGCTTCAACCAGTATGCCTTGGGGCCTGCTATCAACCCTGGGCTAGTAATGCCCTAGGGCCTGATATCAGCACCAAGCATTAGCCTCCACTTGCAGAAGAAAAGCTTCTCCTAAAGGCTGCTATCACCTTGGTAGGATGTTCCCTCCGTAAGTTAGTTGTAGTGGCTGTAGTTGCGGTGGCAGTCATTTCCTGCGACAAGTTCAAATGGCAGAACTGACAGTATTAGAGATGGTGGCGCCGATGGAATGCCTCCGCAACTTGGGCGCTACAAGTACTGCCTCTGTAACTTAGTTGCTGCAGTTTTCTCTTTCCCTCAACAACTTCAGATGGCGACGGAACCGAAAATACTTAGAATAGCGGCACTGAGACAAAGTGCCTCTGCAACTTGGCTGTCACAAGTACTGCCTCTGCAACATAGTTGCTTCAGTTTTCTCTTTCTCTCAGCAACTTTAGATGGCGACGGAACTGAAAATATTGGGAATGGTGGTGTTGAGGCAAAGTGCCTTAGCAACTTGACCGCTGGAAGTGTTGCCTCTGCAACTTCACTTGGCGGGTTGGATTTGTATCGGCCTACTGTTGGCCCATTTCCCTTGGGCTTTAGCCTATGTTCCTTTAGACATTCTTGGTCACCTAAACGGGGCAACCTCAGCACTTAGGCCCGTACTTAATTTGGAGCTTAATTTCTAACCCTCTACATTTGCCCCCTGTGCACGTAGGGGACACGTCTCCTTGTTTCCCGCATGTGCATGACGTCAGCAAGTGACCCAAGGGTTGCATCGGTTGGGTCAGAGGTTGCGTCGGTTCTCTGTAGGGTCATGATGACTCTTAAAAGGTGCCTTTGACTAATGGGTCATAATGGTCCTAGGAAAGCGTGTTGGCACATTTTCGTTGATTTCTTTATAAATAGTGCCCCATGGTCCACTGGTCCCCCACTTTCACCACAATCCACTTTCTTGTCTCATTGTCTTCTTCCCTCTCTAGCCTATACTTTTGTAGCTAGGCTTTTTCGCGCCCCCTTTCGGAAGCTCGAAAGAAGCCCTATAGTTCGGACTCCCGTGGTTCTAAATCTAATCTCACAATTGCAATGTGAAATTGATAAACACTAAAAAGTCCAAATCCGACAAATCGTTTTGGAAAAATGATTTTGAATCAAAAATGCCAAATTGGACTGCTTTGCCAGATACAGAGTCGTCACCTACATATTTTATTTTGGGGAAATTTAGGAAACCCATGACTCGTGCCAAAGGCCACGTGTCCGTCATCACCAAAGTTGTCTCGGCTTGGGAACTTAGGTACGAGAGGGAAAGGTCATGAATTGAGCACCCCCACTCGCCTGATCAAAGATCGGCCTCTACTAATCATGATATGATTTTTATCAACATTATGTGTTCATATTCCAATTATTAGGCTACAATTACTATGTGATGCGCACAAGCAAGTATAGACTAAAATTGCAAGAATTGGAACAACTCAATTTCATGTTTGTTTTGTGAAAAAAGGGTTTGAATTTGCCACCTCAAGTGGGCTTAAAGTTTGTGAATTTGCCACTCAACAAATGGGCTTGAAACTGTGAATTTGCCACTAGACATAGTGGGCTTAAACATTCATTCGTTGAATCGTTCCAATTCAAGCAACAAGCCTTCATCAACAAGCATTCAAGCAGTTTATCAAATAAGCATTTAGCCTCATGGTAAGCATGCTAAACATGGCAACATTCACAATCATACAAATATGCTAAAGCATAAAAATTCACTTAGTACTCCAAGCCAAGAAGATATGAGTTAGAAAAATATGCATGATTCCTAACTATGCCAAATGTCTAATGCAACACATGCAATTTGCAATTAATAGGCTCGGCCACTAATATGGCATATGGATCGATTTGATAACATGTGGTTAAACATGTATTCAAAGAAGTATGGAAATAACAATGCAGTTTGAATGATGCACCGAGCCTCGGTGCATGCAATACAAAATGAATGGATGCAAGCATAAAGCATAAGGTATGCTAATTGAAACATGTCTCTAATCTAACCATCAAAAGCGGGTAAATAAAGGGAGAAAGACATAGGGTTAGAAAACATACACATTATTACAACACGCTCTTACGTAGGAGAGTCTGAATGAATAAAGCTAACTAAATAAGCTAAGCTAATTAAGCTAATTATTACAACACTTGAATGAATAGCTAATTAAACGAAATTAACTAGGCTAAGCTATTTAAATATTACAACATCAACTAATTAGCTACAATTAATTAGGCTAATTAAATATTACAATATAATTCACTATGATAACGAAATAATTAAATGATCAAACGCATTTGATATGAGCACCAAGGAAGATGGATGGAGGTTGCATGCACATCGCCTGAAAGCTACTTTGTCTGCCTAGACTGCCTCTATTTCACCTTCAGCCACTGCCTCTGCTTCTGCGAAATTACACTACTAGCCACACACCAAGGGCCGGCCGTGCATTACTGATGGCCGGCTGGGCCTACAGAAGGCTGGTCGTGCATTGATTTGGTGCAAAACTCTGTTTCTGTGCTCTGAGGTGAAATTAGTGCAGATAGAGCATTTTCAAGCTCTGTTTGTCCCTCCTTCCTTCTCTGTCATGGGAAAACCTCAAGAGAAGGTTGGGATTGACTCCAAAACCATCAATGAGCGATATGATCGCTTGATGGTCTCGGATATCACTTTGGACCAAAAATCAATAAATGTAATGCAAATGGACCACCCCTCCCTTTTGTCATGGAATGAACTCAAAAAAGGAAGTTGAGACGCTTCAAGGACATCAAAAACACCATGAATTGATGCTTGATGACCCTTGACACAAAGAACTTGACATAACGTCCGGCCAAGTTCAAGCTATTTAAGCCTTTCTTTAAGTGTGTTGATCCAAATTTTAAACCAATTGTTTTAGGCCTTGCTATTCTTTAGTCCATTTGTCTAAATATGATATTAAAGTCCTCTAAACAAGAAGTGATGTCAAACAAGAGGTCCTTCCGAGACATGAGAAGGAGACTACACCGTTGACGATGAATCTGCGAAGAGATTAAGCCATTAAGTGTAGGTCTCCTTTACATGCATTGAACAACCTCAATCGGTTGAAACCATTCTCATGAATGAAAGATATGAAATGATTGATTGATTAGTAAACTTAGGCTCCAAACATGGAAAATGAACAAAGAAAGCATATTAAACAACAAGTATGCCAACTTATGAGACCACAAATGTATTAAACAAGGCATGAAACAATTGAAAAAGCCTAGACAACCTCAAAACAGCCCTAAATACATGAAAATCAGAGGTGAAACATGCATGAGAAGGGGGGTGAAAAGCTAGGCAATAAAGATGAGAATTAAGGCTAGTAAACAAAGATAAGGAGGGGTGGCTAACCCCTTTATTTTTGAAGCTTCAAAACATGGTTTTTAGCCTTTTCAAACCTCTGAAAATCAGTATAAATACCAAAGGAAAAGAGTAAAAGAAGAAGGTTTAAGTTATGAATAAAGGTGTAGAAAAAGCAAGCTCTCTCTATCCCTTTTGTTAACTCTTCAAACCCAACTCCAATACTTCAAACAAACTCAAAACCAACCAAAACAGCAAAAATAATGAAGTAAAGGATAGAAATGAAGACAAGAGAAGAGAAAACAAGCTTATACCTTTCAAGAAGTAAGCTTGTTCTTGGAGTTTCAAACTTAGTTTCAAAGCACTCTCAAGCTTGAATTACACTTCCTCAAGATCAACCAAGGCTTTAGGATGGTAAGGCAAGGTTGTATATGATGTATATAGGTGGTGTAAGCAAGCTAGATTAGCTCAAAGATAACTTGCAATGGAAGAAGGAAGAGTGAAGGGCTCTCAAGGTGTATATATCTCTTCTAGAATTTTGTTCAACCCTCAAAACAATCCCAGAGCTTCGGTTTTATAGAATTCGAGCACAAAAGGTGATAAATAGTTTCAAAAATGGACAACTGGCGGCCTTCCGCCCAGAACAGTGTTTATCGCCATCAAAGGCCGGCCGGCTATTCATAGCCACGGCCAACCATCACTGATGCACGGCGGGCCTTGACGGCCTCCCATGTTTTTTTGGTTCAAACTCAGCTCAAGGTGAGAAATGGTCCAAAAATGAAACCCAAGGGTTCAAACAAGGTAAATGTTGAAGATATGAGGTTATTTCGGAAGCCTGATTGATTATGAATCGTTGTGAATTCATAATTCAACTTTCATCATTGAGTGCATTGAACCAAGCATCTGAGTCTTAAGGGGGGTCAAAAATGGGGTGTCTACAACCTTCCAAAATCTTCTTTCTTCTCTTTATTCTTCTTTATGGCCACCACCAGGTTTCCACCCGACAGGGTTGTCCCACCCAATACTGAGTGGAGGAGGGCCCCATACTTTGGGGGCTTTCTGACCCGTTTTGGAAGGCTGTTGATTCTTTTGTTCTTGACGTCCCTTCTCTAAAAAAGCCTATGCTCCCTTTTGGTGAGGCCTCTTTGGATGACGCTGACATGGTGAATCCAGTCTCTATATTGCAATTTTGTGTGGAGCGCGGTGACTTTTCCCATTCATACATCTATTACTGCACTCACTCAGGCCCTTTGGCAGACTGGTCTCTTTGGGTTGATGATGTTATTGCGAACAACGACTTCAAGCAGCACTTGAGGGATGTTCGTCTCTTCAACGCCATTTTGATTTCGAGGAAGTTGTCCGTGTGCTAGGTATAGACCAATATTGATATGGTCATTTACCGTTGGAGTCACGACACTCACACTTTTGTTCTGGTTTGCGGGAAGATAACCCCAACTCTTGAAGACGTTGCTATTCTTTTACGCCTGAGCACCCGTGGGGACTACCCTTTTGATCCCTCATCCCTGACTGCTACGGAACAGACTACCGTTACTGCTTTCTAAGGTGCCTTTCAAGAGGCACGAAAGTATGGCTCTTGGTATGATCTCAGGACTGGGGAACTGCTTCAAGAGAGGCCCAAAAGGGACAAGACCACCTACCTCTCCGGGCTGAAACACTTTTTCAAGGACATGCAACCAGTTGTGGGTGACATTATCGAGGACAATTGTAACTCCATAATTGGCCTGGGTTACCGTAGCAACTTGTATCTGGTTGCCTTTGTCAGTTACTTCATCTTTTTTTTTTGTTCTCCCTAGCAATTCTACCGAGAGCATCACTCCCCTGGTGTTCCCTCTTGCCATTAAACTCTGCAATGATAATTAGATCCCTCTGGCTTCCCTCTTCTTGGGGAATTTGTACTTCCGTCTTTATCTTATCCATTTGGACATGGAGCGGTCCATGGGCTGTTACGATGTATGGAGCTTCGTACATACTCAGTTCCTGACCGCCTTTTTCTACGAGCGGTTCCCTGCTATGGGCCTATCCCTAAAGAGCATGAGCCTTTTTTCACCGATGAAATCCTTGATGCAGAGGGTCATCCTGTCCTAGATGCAGAGGGACGAACCATCACAAGACAAGTGTGCCATTCCCTCCCTCACATCTCCAGATGGTCTGGTGTTGGTACCAACAGACCTTTCGTGGACTACATTGATCGCATGAAGGAGTATGTGTTCCACCCCTTTACCCAGCTTCTTCCAAGTATCTCTGTTGTTCCGTTTTATCTTTCAGAGGCTCGTAATATTGATTTCTCTCTTGACAGTGTCCAAGCCAATTCTCTTCTGGTGGCTGCTATGATACGCCCTGGGTTCCTGCCCATATAGAACGAGAAGGGCATGTCCAGCGTTGTCTATCGATCGGATAGGGTCCTTAGGTAGTTTAGCATGGATCAAGGTATCCCATATGCCCCTCCGCCTTAGACAGATTTTCATCAGAGCTTCCAGCGGTTTGCTCATGATTACATCGCTTTACTTGTGGAGGGTTTGGGCCTCGTGGAGCTACCCTCGCTTGGGAGAGAAGACGCCTTCACCCCTTGTAACAAGCTATTTTGGCACAGCAACCTCAACTCTTTTTTCAACTTTTGCAACAGTGACCCAGTTGTCCCTGCAATGGAACCCATTCTGCAACCTAACTTATCCCTTCATCTCCCCTCTGGTCGCGAGAAATAGACCAGTGTATTTTTCCATTTCAAGCTTTTGTCTTTGCCTGTAGTAGAGGAGCTTCATTCGTCCAGGGCAATGTCCATCCAACCTCTGCAAGTCACTCTCTCACCTATCGATACAATAGTGCGTATGACCTGCTCCCAGCTAAAGGCAGTCCAGGAGACAGCATCATCAGTTGCTGAGGCTCGTGCCTTGCCAACTAGGAAGGGACTCCGAAAGGTACCCACACTTAGAACATATTATGTATTTTTCTATACCTCCTTGGGCTTTTTATCTTTACTTTAATAGTTACACAATCTTTTTCCTTTTCAGGGCCTATTGGCTATACCACCTTTGGGCCCTAGAGGTCCTTCGACTGTCATTGGACTTTCGTCAGATTCAGCAGATGATGACAACCTTCCCATTGCCTCAAGAGTCACCAAACTTAGAACTCATAGAATGATACTCTCGAATGTTGAAGAAGAACCAAGTGCTAAGGCCGAACCAGTTGTTGGGGCTAAGGCAGTTGCTGAGGTTGAGCCAGCTGCTGAGGTTGCAGATATGGAAGGGGATCATGATACCCCTCTTGCTGAAAGTGGACAAGTTCCCCCTGCAGTAGAAGTTGCAGATGGTGGTACAGTTCCTGAGGGTGCTGAGACTCCAAACCCTGTTGATCTCATTCACTCTGACCATTCCTTCATTAGTGGAGAAGATTTTGTTCCTGAAACCCTGAGAGAAGAGCGTGGAGCAAGGAAACCACTTGAAGTTACACCAACCCTAATGGAAGCTGGATCTGGGGGCTCTTCTCAATCCACCAAGTCTCTGCTAGTTCAACAAACCATACCTTCTAATGTTTAAGTTGCTGAGGAGGGTGCAAGTGTAGCGGTTGTTCCTGCTATGGGCTCGCCAAATTTGGCCCAACTTGTAGAGGTAGCAGTCAACTTAGTCACTCATGCTGCTACTGATGCTGCTGGTACTTCCAACCCAGTTGCCTCAGCAACTTTGGAGCAGCTCGCTGATCTGTACCCCACTCATTTTCCTGAAGTGCCAGCTAATCTTGGGGTATCACAAGACTTTTACATTGGGATGTACACTACCATTGTACCAAATCTGAATGTTAAAGATTACTAAATGGATGACCTTTTCTCGAAGTGGCGAGGCAATGGGGGCAGTTTTGGTTTGTCTCGCGAGATCAGCTCGCCTGGCCACCTCTCAGCATCCACTCACTCCAACGCTGCTGGGTAGTCATCTTCGGGAGAGGTTCGTTGTCCCCAAAACTTTGGTAGCTCTGCAAGTCTCCCTCCTGTGATCCAGGCTAGCAGTGGTGTGAGTGAGTCCCACAGCCCTTAGGGAGAGTTTCTTTTCTAAGTTATTGGGTCTCATCCGAAGCTACTCCCATCCTTGCTCGCATCCAGGTGCTGCACCCTGGCATCTTTATTGCTTTTAATGTTCTAGGCTCGATGGTGCAGACAACACTGTTGGAGTCACTTGCCAGTTTCATTCGTGACCTCGCTACAAAGAAGATTCTAACTACTCTCAGCAAGCTTGTGGAGAGTGTTGAGGCCAATCTAAGTGTCTTTGAGAGGAATGGTTTGGACCTATCGTGGATGAGGGATAGGCTTCAGGCAGCCGATGGCTTCCTTGAGCATGCAATAATGTGGCGATGATTGCATCTTTGGAAGAGACTATCAAAGAGTGTGAGGGTGCTTTAGAGCAGCACCGACAGAACATGGCTCAATTCAAGGAAAATGACTACGCGCTTGTTGCTCAGTTGCCTCAGGATATGACCCTGATGGACTCCCTCATGGAGGGTTTGATTTGATATATTATGACTTTGTTATGGCACTTTTTCTTTGTACTTTTGCTATCTTTTTCTTTTTTCTTTTCCCTTTGAACATTATAATCATGCTATGGAAAACTTTGATGTTTATAAGTGTAGGGATATTGAGTCTTACTTCATTGCCTTCCTTTCATTGTCTTTACATATCTTCCAAGGATGAGCAAAACTCTTGTTGTGATTGTTGCCATATCGAGCATGCTTTCCATGAGGCTAGCTGCTTAATTGATATACTTGTTTGAATGTTGTGGATGAAGGCTAATTGCTAAAATTGGGATAAATTGATTAATGTCCATACGAGTCCACTTTTTTAAGTGACGTGTATTCAAAACAATTTTCAAAAAATCATAAAATAAAAGAGTGCCAATTTTTGCAAAATTAGTCTATAACTTGTGTGCAACACACAGTAATGTTAGCCTAAATAATTGGAACAAGAGCATATTATGTACATAAAAATTACATCATGATTAGTAGAGGCTGATCTTTGATTGGGTGCGGAGGGGTGCTCAATTCATGACCTTCCCCTCTCATACCTAAGTTCCCGAGCTGAGACACTTTGGTGATGATGAGCTAATGGCCTTTGGCACGAGTCATGAGTTTTCTAAATTTCCCAAAAATATTTAGGTGGCAACTCTATAATCTGGTAAAGCAGTCTATTTTTGGCATTTTGATTCAAAATCGATTTTTTCAAAAGATTTGCCGGATTTGGACTCTTTTGTGTTTATCTGTTTCACGTTGCACTTGTGAGACCAGATTTAGAACCACGGGAATCCGAACTATAGGGCTAGTCATATCCAAAAGGAACACAAAAAGCAAGCTACATAAGGCCCATACAAAGTTGCTGAGGGAAGCAGCAGCGGGTATTACAAGTTGACAAGAGTAGATGCTGGGTTCAGAACTGGCCCTATCAACGCTAAGTATGTAAGGAGTTTTTTCCTTAATTTCTTTTGTTCATTTTTCAGTAAAAGAGTTGTAAGTTTCTTTGTTAATACTTCCAAAGCAAAGTGTAAAGAAAGTGCCATACACTTAGTAAACATGTTACTCTTGTAAACACTTAGTGTGAGGAAAATTTTCCATACTTAGTGAAATTTTATCTTTGTAAAAACTTAGTCGTGGTGAAGTATGCAAAAACAATAAGCGCTCACCTAGTACTCCAAGGCGGGTCAAAAAAAATAAAAGAATTAGAAAACATGCATACTCTTAATTAATGCAACATGACTAATGCAACACATGCGATATGCAATTTTTATAGGCACGGCTATGAGCATGGTATATGATCCAATCCAAGACATGTGATAAATCACGTTTTCAAACAATGAAATGGAAAATTGACATTGGTTAGCATGATGAGCCGAGCCCAAATGTGCATGAAACAAGTGTATGCGAACTTGGGAATGCTAAGTAGATATGATGCTCTATGCTACCATCATAAGCGGGTAAATAAAAGGGAGAAAGAAATCTGGGTTGGAAGACATACAACTTGTTACATATTTTTGCCCTCACACAAGCAGGTCCGAATGAGTGTCCATGTGTCCGAATTAAACTAATTATTACAAATTGAATGAATAAAATAAATAACTTAGTACTTTACAACAAGTATAATAATGAGAAATAAACTAGCTAGCTAAGTTAACTAGCTATAACAGTTACGAATAAACAATAATAATAAGTACAACAATAATAATTAACTCCAACGATAATTATTTATAACAATAATAATTACAAAATATAAGCGACAATGAGGCACAATAATCGCATGCACAGTGTCCAGAAGCTACTCTGTCTACCCAAATTGCTCTGCCTCACCCTCAGCCATTGCCCTCTGTTTCTACCAACAGCTCACTGCTTACCAAACATTAGGAGCTGGCCGACCTCAAATGAGCTACGGCCAGACCCAAAAAGTGCCGGCTGGCACTAAATTTTATGCCAAAAAATGTTTTGTGCTCTGAGGTGAGAACAGTATAGATAGAGCCTTTCTAGGTCCTGTTTGTCCCTTCTACCCGTCTCTGTCATGTGAAACACAAGAGAAGAACAAATTTGCATTCGAATCCATCAATTAGCACAAATTGATGGCTTGATGATCCTGGGCACATTTGGACAAAATTGATAAATATGATGAAAAACCACCATTCTCTCTTATCATGAAGACTTAAAGAGGGAAGTAGACACACTCCAAGTCTTATCAACATATCAAGTATTCATATGTGACAATTCCTAGAACGATGGACCCGGCATAACGTCAGGCCAAATCCAACCAACTCTAAACATTTTCTTTATGTCGGTTTAATTTATTTTAAGCCGATTTTATTAGTCTTTGCCATTCTTTAGTCAATTTGTCCAAAGTGATATTTAAGTCCACTAAATGAGAAGAAACGTCAAACAAGAAGTGATCCTAAGCATGAAAGAGAGCCTATGTCTTGACGATGAATCTCCATAGAGATTAAGCCATTGAGCGTAGGTCTCTTTCCCATGCCTCGAACAATCATCAATCTTTTTGATATAACTCTCAAACAAAAGAAAAGAAGAAAAAGAAGGAGGTTGCAGAAATGGTTATGTGAGATTGATTATTAGAATGAGACTCTTTACATGAAAACTAAGCAAAGAAAAGAACTCAAATGAATTACAACTGAAGCCATGAAGACTTACAACACAACAAGCAAAGCATAAACTATTTAAATGAATTAAACAGCCTATAACAACCCCTAAAATGTAAAAAAATAGTAGTTAAAAGCAAGAGAAAATAAGTAAAAAGAGTAAAGAAAAAGCTATAGAACAAAGCCTAAAAATGGGTGGCTAACCCCTCAACTTTTGCAATTTTAAATCACACATTTTCGCCCCAAAAAAAGTCCAAGAGCAGTCCCAAAACAGTGGCTAAAAGTGTGTTTAAAGAGCACAAAAAGATAGACAAAAGCAAGAGATATAAAGCCAGTAAGCAAAATCAAGGAGAGGTGGCTAATCCCTCCACTTTTGAGACTTTTATACTATGTTTTTTTAGCCTTTTTAAACTCTGAAAATCAGTGTATAAAGACAAGAAAAATAGAGGAAAAGACTAGAAGAAGTTTAAAGAAGAAGGTACAAAATTATACCTTACAAAGAAATGATAAGCTCTTAGTTAACAAACTTGATTCCAACACCCTCAAGTTTATGAAATATGGTTTGAAACTCTAGCAAAAATCTTCAAGAACAAGCTTTAATGGTGTATGTATAGCTAAAGAAGGTTTGAAGGTGAAAGGAGGAAGGAAGGAGGTCTTTTTAGCTCTTCAAAACTTTTGGAAAATTTGCTAACCCCAATTCTGAATGCAGGGGCTCTATTTATAGAATTTGAACCAATTTGATCCAAAAACATCTTTAAACAAAGCCAGCTGTCCAATTCTCGCTAGCTGTTTGTCTATTGCCATTGGGAGCCGGTCGGCACTATTAGGAGCTGGACGGCCCCTAAAACATATGGCCGGATCCAAAAATGAAAGGCCAGGTCTAAAAAGGCATTCTAGACAAATTTTCATTGAAAGCCGGCTGGCTCTAAATGAGTGACGGTTGGATCTAAAAGGAGCCAGCCGATTCAAAAAATCTACATTCTAGGCCCGATTTCAAATGGCCATATCTCCCTCATCCAGACTCGTTTTTAGGTGATTCTTGAGTCTAAATTGAAACCCAGAAGTCTAATTTCCAATGGTGGTAGCCTCACAAATAAATTCTAACTGTGCAAAGAGATATACCTAATTTAGTGAAGGATACTCATTTCTTTCTCAACGATTTGATGCTCGATCTTTTCCTAAACTAGTTTTCTTTCATCCACTCCTATTTCCTTAAACTCCAAACCTATAAATAAGATGTTTTGAAAGATTTTTCAAAAATTTCACCTCATTTCATTTATTTCCACTTTGTCCTTACTCGATTTACCAAAAAGTGCAATTGTTTAATCGAAATGCGAGTCTCGGAATATCGTAGAAGCATTTGGAAAAATATTTTGAAAGGAGGGTTTTAAGGCCTAAAATAGTTTGGCCAAAATGGGGTGCAAGGTTTGGGATTAGAGCTTGAATCCAAATTTCTTCGTTGAGAATTCAAAAGATTGCATAATGTAACTTTCATCATCGGGTGTTTGGAATAAAGCGCCCACGTCTTATGGGCGGTAAAAAATGGGGTGTCTACAGTTGCCTCTCTTTGACAAAGCTCGAATAGTCATGAAATGATATGAGTGAATGTCAAAGTTCGAAGACGACCCATTTTGACGAGGCCGTAAGACTTGGGCAAACAAACAAAATGCGGATGCAGTTAGTTGAACCCGAGGGTTGCCTACGTATCCCGTTGCAAGGAATCAAACCAACGTAGTTCAAGGGCAGAATACAAATGATACACAATGTAACGAAATAATGCAAATGATGTACAATGTAACGAAATAATCAAAGCACAAGTAGTGCAAAACACACAAATACCATAAAGGAATAGAGATGCAAATCAAACTACGTTTTATATAGAAAAGACATGACATGGGCACAAGCCGAACGATGCTTAACATAGGCTAAGTGCCTACATCCTCAATTCTGGCCTCAGCGCAGCATGGATGCTTACACATAATAGAACCATGTTTTAACGTTAAAAGGGTGCGAGCACATGCAAAACTATGTTTTTCGTAGAAAGAGAAAGAGTACAAGTAATTGAGTAGTACGATTGTAGCTCGACTTTTTGTGCTCCTTTCGGAAGACGACTAAGCCCTACAATATTGGACTCTTGTGGTTCTGAATCTGATCTCACAAGTGCAATGTAAAATAGATAAACACCAAAGAGTCCAAATCGGCAAATCTTTTAGAGAATCGATTTTGAATCAAATTGCCAAAAATGGACTACTTTGCCAGATATAAAGTCACCACCTAAATATTTTTGAGAAATTTAGGAAACGCATAACTCGTGCCAAAAGCCACGTGTCCATCATCATCAAGATTGTCTCAGCTCGAGAACTTAGGTACGAGAGGGGAAGGTCATGATTTGAGCACCCCCGTTTGCCCGATCAAAGATCGGCCTCTATTAATCATGATGTGATTCTTATCTACATTATATGCTCTTGTTCTGGTTTATTAGGCTAACTTACTATGTTATGTGCACACAAGTATAGATTAATTTGCAAAATTTGGAACATTTGATTTCATGTTTGTTTTTGAAAAGAGTTTGTGAATGTGCCACTTGAAAAAGTGGGCTCAAATGTTCATTAATCAAATTATCCCAATTTAAGCAATTAGCCTTCATCCACAGGCATTCAAACATTTTATCAGATAAGCACTTAGCCTCATGGTAAACATGCTAAACATGGCAACATCAATATGTAATGCAATATGCTAAAACACAAAATGTTCACCTAGTACTCTAAGGCAAGTCAAAAGAAACAAAAGAGTTAGAAAAATGCATGATCTTAACTATGCAATATGATTAATGCAATACATACAATATGCAATTACTAGGCTCAGTTACTAATATAGCATATGAATCAATTTGATAGCATGCGGTTTAAGCATGTATTCAAAGAAGTGTTTAACTAACAATGCAAGTTAGAATGATGCGTCGATCCTGATGCATGCAATACAAGTGGATGCGAGGCATGAGAGATGCTAAACGAAACATGATGCTCTAAAAGTAACCATCATAAGCAGGTAAATAAAAGGGAGAAAGACGTGGGGTTGAAAGACATACACATTATTACATTGTTTGCCCTCGCGCAGGAGGGTCCGAATGAACTAACTAGCTAACTAATTACTACGAATTAACTAGCTATTACAAACCGAATAAACTATCTATGCTAGTTAGTTATTACAAAAACAATTAATTAACTAGTCTAAAAATAATTAGAACACAAAACTAACTAATTATTTGCAAGACAAAATTAACTAGCTACAACTAATTAATTACAACACTTTACAAAATTTAAAGAAATGGCTAAGCTAAGTAATTAAACTAAACAGCCCCAGGGAGTGAGGAGTGCTCATGCATGCACATGGATTTCCACCCAAAAAAGCCACTGTTTTGCTGCTAGGAAGCTTTTGTTGCACAGTTAGAACACTTGCACTATTTTTCACCTCAAAATCAGCTCTGTTATGTTTAAAAAAAAACCACTACTTGGTTTTACAGAGGTGGCCAACAGGCTAGAAGTGGTGGCCGGCTGACCACAAATGGTAGCCTGCCGTCCAAAAATAGTGGCCTGTCAGCCACAGAAGCTTGGTTCCCCTACTGTAACAGAAAGCATACAAAGCACGAAATAGGGTATTCTCAAGGTATATTTGTGCACCTTACCCCTCCTTATTGTCAAAACAACTCAAAGGAGTGGTAAATTTGATTCATAAACCATCAATCGATGCAATTTCATTGCATGATGGCCTATGAACCAAAGGGTACAATTTCAATAATATGCACAATGAAAGACTCTCAAACCCCTTCCCTATCATGGATTGATCAAGGGAAGTGGTTGACAATGACTCTTGAACCATTTTCATCACAAACAAGTATTAAACGATTCAAGACTCAAGGGTTCAATTAACGGTTGAACCCAAACCAAGTTATTATCTTGCATCATTTTAGTCTTGATTTTATTTCTTCCTTTTAATTACCAACCATTCTTTAACCAATTGAGTCCAAAGGTGATCTTTAAGTCCTCTAATGGAAAAGAGCACCAAACCAAGAGTTGTTTTAGGCATGAGAGAAGTGTCATGCCGTTGGTTCCCAAAGGGATTAAACATTAAGCATAATACCTCAATCTCAAGCTTCAAACAAACAAGTAGCTTGAAACAACTTTCAAAGCAAAACAAAAGCCAAGAAAGGAGGGAGATAACAGAGGTGATTAGATATGAATACAAGTATGGAAAGCTTGAAATAAACACTATCAACTCGAATAGGTTGGTGGCTAAGGCCTAAACCACCAAGTCTATGAGGACAATTACACTACAAGCATGCAATACAAGGCTCAAATGCAATAAACAACCAAAAACAGTCTTAAAATAGTCCTAAAAAGTGTTGGAATTAAGCTAACAATAGCTAAAACATTGAAGAATTAATACTAGCACACAAGCACAATGAGGGGAGGCTAACCTCTCTACTTTTGGGACTTCAAAAAACGATTTTAGCCACTAAAAAAGCTCTGAGATTCAATATTAAAAAGCTCAAAAAAAAGTTGATGAGAATGAGGAAATCACAAGGGCAAAGGCCTAGGAAGCTAGATGGAAAAAATGGTGAGCCATCCCTCCACCCTTATTGGCCTTAAACACAAGTTTCAGTCCAAAATTTTAGAGTTTAGATAGTCCAAAAATAGTAGAAAAAGAATAGGAAAAATGATAAACAAAGCGAGGAAACAAGCCAAGACTTATACCTCTTGAAGAAGAAAACCCTTTTCAAGTGTTAACCCAACACTTACACACCCTCAAGAGCTCAATGTAAGCTTAAAAGTACCTCAGCTCCAATACCACAAAGTTTGGTTTAGAGTGTATCGATAAAATCTTAGAAATTTGCAAGAGAGAGAAATAATTTTGCTCCAAAAATGTTTAACCCCCAAAAATGGAAGGAGAGGTCTCCTATATATAGAAAACAATGAAACTCCCTCAGAAATATCAATACATACACGTGTAGGTAGGTGCATGCATCTATGAAAACAACTGGCACAGCTAACCAAAATATCTACCAAAATACACTTGTGGCCGGTAGGCCACACAAGTGGCTGGCAGCTTACATTGATGGCTGGCAGCCCATAGTGGTGGCCGACAAGTCCCAAGGTTTTTCAGGTTTGAAAAACTATCGTTTTGGTCCAAAACAAGACAAAAGGTGTGTAGGGTTTGAAGGCTCAAAGCTGTGGCATTCTGTTGAGGACTTCGAGTACTTGACAAGCATATACAATTCATCATTGGGTGCGTAAGCGGTGGCGTCCAAGTCATAAGGGCGGTCAAAAATGGGATGTCTACAATGATATAAGTGAGGAATGATTTGCTGGAAAAAGATAATGATCTAAATGCTGAATGCAATAAGACAAAGTACGATACAATTAATGAAATGAATAAGGGGCACAGATCGAACTACGTCTTACCTAGAAAAGGCATGGACACAAACCAGACCACGTCTAACATAGAAAAGGTGTTGACACCCTCAATACTGGCCTCAACGCTGCATGGGTACTTACACATGACAGAACCATGTTTCAACGAGGAAAAAGTATGAGTACATGCCAAACTAAGCTTAAATTGGAAATGATGCAAGCAATAAAATGATATGATGTAATGGATGCAATCGATAGTGTAGTTGATGCATGTGACAGATGTTATATGCAATGCTATAGATGATACTAATATGATGTAGTAGGTAGGAAATGGAAGTACCTTACAGGGGTAATTGGCGAGGACTCACCTTACACTGCTAGGGAGCTTCCTTTTTTCCTGGTTTTAAGGCTTTTTCCTTCATCTCGCGCTTCGAAACCACAGATACTACTTTTCTCCCTTGTTATGTTTGCAACTTTCTCTATTCTCCAACAGGGTGATAGGCTAGGTTGGTTTAGTATCCAAAATTAAGGCGCATACAAGCTACCTCAACCTATGGGACTGCCATACAGATTTCAAGCCGAGGATACACCCCTGGGTATTTAAACCAGACTTTAGTCTCAGAAATTCTGAACCTTTGCGTTCTAGGCATTGCTATTCGAACTCTAGTTTCCACCATCTTAATTGATCTCCTAGGAACTCACTGCAAACATAGTCAGGTGTTGAAGTCGTTTGGGCACAACAAACACCCAAGGAATTATGCCTTTACAGGATTTAAGGTCTCCTAGACCCAGTGAATGCACAAGACATTACGGGTGAGGTGAATGCTCAAAACAATGCTATTGGCTACACAAGACAGTGCGATAAGGGTAAATGCACAAAACAGTGCTATACGGGTGCACAAGACAGTGCGATATGGGTGCACAAGACAGTGCGATGCAAGGTGCACAAAACAGTGCAATGCAAGGTGAATGCACAAAACAGTGCGATGCGGAGTCCTATGTGGGTGAATGCACAAAACAATTGTCACGACCTAAACCCACCCCTATAGGTTTAGCGTTGTAACCGGCCAGTAATCCTTGGATTACTAAAGGCCTCTTAATAGAATAACATATAATCAGGGGCTGCGGAAGCAAATAGCAATTATACAACATCTATTGAGTTATGCAGACTTATATGAGACATAAATTTTTTTAAACTTTATATACATACATATACACATCATCATATATATATATAGAAACTAGACAGAAAGGGACTTGGCCGTGAATACAGAATAAACAAAAATAAGAAAACAAAACATGAACTTTATGTACATAGCCATAATAACTTGACATATCCTGAACCTCCACGGGAGACACATAGGTTGGCTGACAAAAATAGATTCCAGGCAGACGCCTCTAAGCCTGGTCATGCGCCTGATCACCTACATACATAAATAATATAGTGAGCTAGAGCCCAGTGAATAATAACAAAGTAAAGGGTTTTAATGAATGATGTCCATCACAGAGTCAGAAATTAGAGTTTATATCAAAACAGATTCTTATCAGAAACAAAGTCTTATGCATATTCAGATTTCAATCAGAAACAGGTTCATATTCATATTCTTATTCAAATCAGATACAAAAATCTGAGTTCATGCTTAATCATACATGGTACATCCATTAACGTTATCTTGCTTGTTAGTTCCTTAAGGAACCTCCGGTACCGGGAAACTTATAACTTGCTTGAACCACGGTATTGTTACCCTTGGGTAAAGGCCATGAAACCACGGTATTATTACCCCCAGGCAAGGGCCTTGCTTAAAAAGGCACGGTATTGTTACCCCCAGGCAGGGGCCTTGTGCTAAGGATGCCACGAATACATTTCAGAAACTTAGACAATCATTCATTGCACATAATATAACATTTCATAAAATAGATCTTAATCCATATCATTCAGAAAGTAATTAAGTTAAACATAGCTTTACTAAGTTATTACTCACAGACGGCTCCGATAGCAAATCAGATAATGAAGACAAATCAGATAGATCAGGCAAAAGATAGCGCGTGACCTACACAAACCTATAACATATACACATTGAAACATAATATTAATTCCTTGATTAAACTTGACTTTTTTTGTCTTTTTCTGTCTAAGTAGTCTGAAGTTCTACTATGCTTGTTATTTCTTATTTAAATGAATCGGGTTCTCATTTCACATATCCTTTCATTACTAAATCATTCTTTTATGAATAAACCAATTTCTTATTTGGTTTCTTAATCAAGTACTACTAAGTTAATGACTTATTCTTTAATCAACTAATTAATGTTGATTGTTAGCTTAGTAATCTTTATTGAGCCATAAATCATGTCTAGAATGCTTTGGAAAGAGATGAGAATAAAAATGTGAACTAAATGCAATTTTTCAAAATATGCTGAAAATAGGGTCTTCACTCGAGCGGACCTTTGGTCGCTCGAGCGGTCTGCAAGCTCTGTAAAAATACTGGTTGGCCTTAATGTTCGCTCGAGTGGTGACTTTACTGCTCGAGCGGCTAGCAAATTTCCTGTGCTTTCAAAATCAACAAATAATTTCTAAATACATTTTCAAAACTTAAACTCTTGCATAAACCAATTTAAACATGTAATTTTATTAATAAAGATGAACCCATGACTAATTTTCCAATTTCTAATACAAAAATCTCTTTGATCATTAAGATTAAAACCAATAATTTCATGAATATAATAATTCCAACATTCTTCTTCTTTGTTTTATAAAACATAAATTAAAGCTATAAAACCCTTTCAAAATATTTACATGTAAGAAATTTAAATCAAAATCAAACTAATTTTTGAAAATATAAATTATAATTTATTTCCATATTGATTGACCTTAACCATGTTCATGAATTAATTTTTTAATTTCTCCAAATTACATGCATGTAACAATAAGATTCAAATTCATATAAGATATTCAAAATCAAACCCAAAATAATTAATTTCTAAGTTAATTTCCATAATCAGGAACCTAACTCATCTTCTTGCTAATTTATTTTTGTTTACATAAAATTGACTTCAAAGTCTTTTCTATCTTCCTCCAAGACATGAAATTAAAATTATAAGCTTCTTACATAACCATTTGCATGTATGGAATTGACATCAAAATTACTAATCTTATATTCTTATAAATTTTCTTCCTTCTTCTCTTCAAAACATGAAATTGATCAACTTAAATTCTTCAAAATCCATGATGCATGTATAAAACACTTATCAAAATCCAACCAATTCTATTTCTTCTTGATTTTCAAAACATGAAATTAAACATGTGAGCCATAATTTTGTTTTTGAAAACATGCAAGATATATATACATTCTTATGTTATGCAAGATCTTCAAAACCAAGTTCAAAATGATGAAACATGAGACATGCAACCATAGATGTGAACTTAGTTTACTATTCATCATCTTCTTGACATTTCTTAACAAATTTCACGTAATTAATCACAATTACTTCATGAATTCAACCCTTAGATGATTTCTTTACAAGAAATAAGAACTAAAATCTTACCTAGAGTCTTTAGCTTGAAGAGTTCTAGCCAAATTTTTAGCTTCTCCTACAATTCTTCTTCTCTTCAAAACTTGGAACTCACTCTCTCTAGAGTTGGTCTCTCCCTCTCTCTCTAAAGTGAGCTCTCAGCACAACTAAATGAACAACTCATCTATAACTCACCAACACATAACACTCACACACACAACACCTCTTCACACCACACAAGCACACGTGCACCCTTCTTGAATTCCAACACATCACTTACATACACACACACAGATTTCTCAATACACCCACAAAATTCTCAGCACACCCACACCCACAATTCCAATTTGTCCCATAATTTAATTTATGTCTAGGATTAATTTAATTAAGCATCACTTAATCTTAATAAATTTTGATTAACACAGAATTAGTTAATTATAACTAATCTCAAATCCCACATAATTTAATTAGTCTAATTGACTTCCATTAGAACCTAATTAATTGTATTTAAATTTATCAATCTGAATCAGATTTTTAATCAAACTTCCAAAAGGCTCCATATATCAAATTAAATTTATTTTCATCATCAATTTTGGCTTCTCACATTATTAAGGCCTTCAATTTCAGATTAACCCAAGATTTTCGTCAATAAATTACATATTCATTTGAACACCTCATAAATAAAGTTAATTCATAATAATCTTTAATTCCTAATCCTCATAACTGAATTAACTCCAGTTTGGACCCAATTAACCAAATCTCAATTTTATAAACCTGAGTTGAATATTTAATTAGACTCTCATATGGTCCGATACTCGAAATTAAAATAATTCAATTCACCAATTATAATCTCTTGAGTCATTTAGGCTTTCAATTTCTAATCCCAAAACAAAATCCTCAGTAGAATCATATATGAATCAGTCTTCATAATTTTCGTAAATCCCAGATTAATCTAGAATAATTGGCAATTAAATTTCAAATCTCCTTAATTAATTAAGTGCTAATCATTATACGTGGTGGGGTCATTTCAACAGTGTGAACTCAAAGTACACAAAATAGTGTGATACAAAGTGCACAAAACAGTGCGAACTAAAGTGAATGCACAAAACAGTGCGATACAAAGTGAATGCACTAAAACAATGCAATGCAAGGTAAATGCACAAAACAGTGCGATGCAGTGCACAAGATAATGCGATACAAGGTGCACAAAACAGTGCGAACTCAAGGTGCACAAAACAGTGCAATGCGGGTGCACAAAATAGTGCGAGGGAAGGTGCACAAAAACAATGTGATGCAAGGTGCACAAAATAGTGCATGCAAGGTATGTAGAGGGAAATGAGCAGTACATAGAGTAGTGCGTCATGTACCTTATGAAATGAGTGCAGGGCAACTTACCCCAACTCATTGAAATGTAACACAAAATGAGGTAACTTGACAAAACTCTATTAAGTGCAGAACAAAGTCAAGAGCAAGAGGAACCAATCATGCAGTTCAAATCAACAAGAGTGTATGAGCATGCATGCATAAAGCATATGTATTAATCAGAGGGAAGATGGCAATCCCGAGAGAGTTTTGAAATGGTCAGAGATAACTTTCGAAAGTTGAATCATATCAGAATCATTATGGGGGTGAGTTTACCCTAACCTAGGGGAAAGTGCCCAACAAGTGGCTTTGAGCGGATGGAGAGAAAGGTTGGATCCATTCCCCTTGTTCAAATGATGACCCGATCTGATGTACTGAAAATTGCCCCTAGTGTCCAGTCACTAGCCACCTTTTTCAACATTATGCAGGCACGTGTAATGGGGATCATCAGATCCTAGAACGGTTGCCAACCAATCAGACTCATGCTTCTTTTCTACTCTAGCATGTTGAGAACTTACTCCAGTCCTGTCCAAAGCAGTGACGGATTCTCATATATACTTTGTAATGATCAAATGCGATGCCTTTGTACGGGCACTCTCAGTTTGTTTATGAATTCCACACATAGACTTGTTTTTTAGGCTGGAGCGAACATTCGTGTATGGAATTTTGACCACGCCACTTTGTTGAACTTAAGCGACATACATGCTATGGTGACTCGATGAAGAGCATTTTTGAGCGACATACATGCTATAGTAACTCGATGAAAAGCGCAGACCAAGATAAACACCAGGCACGACACAACTGAACTCACAATTGATCTAAAAGCAGAAAAAGACTCAAACTAACTAATCATTCATAGTGCCCCTAGTATTAATTATGTTTCCTTTAGAGCTCAATTTCAATTCCCCCTTTTTTTTTTTTGCTCGAGTTAGAGATTCTACTGATAAGTTTAAGTATTGAAAATTGCTCCACCTGTTGATTCAAGTGAGTTCCTTCTTTACCTAACACAGGTATTTGATATGCACAACAGTCGGTGTAACTCATGGATTGATGTAAAGCTGACGATGTGAATTGGACAAGGTGATTGAGTCGAGATGGATGAGATGGATATGGTCGAGACCGAACTTCAGGATAAAGTTGCCTACGTATCCCAAGAATGGGAATTAGGTCAACATAGTTCATGGCTAAGGTTCACTCGGGTATTGACACTCTCCTTTTGCGCTCTAACTTTTGCCAAAGTCGCCTTTTAAGGGTTTTCAACCTTGTGACTTCTATTTGTTTGATTTCTCATTTTTCATGCTCTAACTTTTGTCTAGGTCGCCCTTTCGAGTTTTCGGCCTAGCGAGCCTGTCAAGGATGGCATTACAACATTTTGTAGTGAATTTGATCAATCAGTCATCCTTGCCCTAACACTAGAATTGGCTTAATCTTGATTTGAGATTGGTTCTCCATTCCTTTATGCATGTCCTCTTCCTTTATTTTGCTCCATTTTCAAAGTTGGTTTTTCTCATGGTACTTCCTCGCATTGGCTTCCCTAAATTCAGACAAAAGTTCCATTCCTCACAGTTGATTGGATTTCATTCCAATGAATTCCCCTGGCTTGGTGGTTGACCTTTTTTCCTTTTCTTTTCCTTTTCTTTTCTCTTCTCTTTTTTTCCTCTTTTGGTTTCTTTTCTTTTCTTCTTTTTGGTTTCTTTTATCCATTTCCTTTTGAAGTAATGAAAAAACTAGGAGAAGAAATTCTATGATTGTGAGGTCTGAAAACCGTCTTGTGCTTGCCAAAATGATCTCCCAAAGGTGAAAAAAATCCCCAAGACAGTGTAGAATACCACGCATAATTCTGAATCTATCTTTGTCAGTTTTGCAGAGAAACAACTGAAGAAGCAACTTAAACTTTTAAGATCATGAAGGACTTTGCGCTGATAATTCAGAATCCACTCAAACCATTTGGGGGATCCCTCTTAACACTTGAGCATATTAACAGAATCTCATTCAAAAACAAAAATTCAAAGCTTTTTCCATTTTCAAAAAGGGCACACATGCATTACTGTAGGCACAATAAAATGATTAGAAACTTGACTCCTGCTTTCTTATTGAAAGCAACGAAAACTTAAGGGTACGCGAGAGCTACTCAAAAGAAAAGACTCAACTGACGCAACAACGCAAGAAAAGACAAAGAAAATAAACTCACAACTCGATACACAACTCAACTATTTATAAGAAAATAACTCAAAACAAAATCAGTATGCTTGAGACAAAAGGGGTTTTCACTTTAGAAGTCCATCTGCATAATTTATGAAACAAAACTTCAAGTAGCCCTGGGAGGGTCCAAACCCGCCTTCAATTCAGAATTACTAACATCCACACCCAGTAGGATTGATTTCAAACTTCCGATCTAAGTCTCATAGATTGAGCCTCACAATTACCCCAATTGTCCCCACACATCTCATTGACTGTGCTGGCTGGGGTCAAGGTTGGTTATTAGCAAGCCATGGATGGGATTTATGTTATGGGATGGTCTATTGTCGTCAGGGAGAGGTTTATTGACAACTTTGGGATTTGCAGGTGAGGTGATGACCTTATTGTCAATCAGGTCTTGAATTTCATCGCGAAGGCAAAAGCAGCGGTCAGTATGGTGACCGTACTACTGATGGAATGTGCAATATTGGGTAGGGTCATGTGTAGGTGGGAGAGGATTAGGGAGAGGTCAAGGATTGAGTGGTTTGAGATACCCTTTCTTCATCAATACCTGCAAGGCGAGGGTTGGGCTCATATGGAGATGGGCGAAGGTTCATTTTTAAGAAGAAGAAGCATCAAGTTTAGAAACATTAGCAAATGGGTTGGCGGGTGTTGGCTGGGTATTTATGGGCTCGGGATTGGACTTAGGATAGGTGTTTCTGATAAAGCATCTTTTTTCATTGTTTGCCCCTTGATTCAAAACCTGAGTGATAAAAGTATCATTCATAGTCTTTGTAACAACTACAAACACTTGCTACTTGTTCAATCCTTTGATCTTCAAAGTCTCAATAGCCCACTGAAGGTGTGCATATGGATCAATAGTTACCCCAGACTCATTCTTGCTAGTTGTTTCGACCATGTTTGCTTTTGATTGGCCCATTCCACTTTTAGTTTGTCTTAAGATTGGAGAATTCTTTGACGAGGTCAGAACCCCAAAGGTTAAATCTACCACCGTTCTTTGAAGGTCTTCAATCATTCTCAACATCTCAATAGCAGTGGGTTCGGCCATTTGGCGCTCTCGGGTGTTCGAACCAGAGTGGGTGTATCTATCATGCATAAATTAGTACTTTCAACAATGAACACCTTTGGCTTGGGTAGATGGGCTGGGGTGATATATATATTGGGGTCGAAGGTAGGAGGTAGTGTCTGGATGAGGTTAAGGTGATGAGAAAGTACTTGGTCATGGATGGGAAGTGGGTTGGTGGTAACATTGGATTCTTGAGGTGGAGCTATTGTCTGGTGGTCAATGAGATTCTGAACCTCATGACGAAGGCTATAGCAACAATCAGTACCATGACCGCGTTGCTGATAGTACGCACAGTATTTGATGGAGTTATGTCTAGGGAGTGGGTTAGGAAGAGGTTGGGGATTAAGGGGTTTGAGATACCTCTTTCCATCAGGACTTTTAGTGCGCTGGTTAGGCTCATATGGAGGGGAGTGAAAGTTCTGCCTTGAGCTCGGGTTGGGCCGGCTATTTATGGGTTGGTATTGGCAAAAGGGTCGGCAGTTTTAGGAGAGGCGACGGTATGGATTTTAGTGGGTTTGGAAATAGTGCTACTGCTAGCATTGGTACTCCTGGAAAACACCCTCCTTGTTGGTGCACTTGCTCTAGGAATAATCCCTTTGTTAAATGCGCTCTCAATCTGAATCCCTAATTCATACAAAATTTTGAAAGTGAACAGTGGAGCGACTATTAACTTTTGTAACATATCAGGCTTAAGGTTCTGCATCACTATCCGCACTTGGTCCCTCTCAAAAGGTCGATCTGTCATTTGTGCTGCCTTTGCTCTCCATCTTGCAACAAATTCCACAAAAGGTTCTTTAGGATTCTGGTGGGTTGCTTCAAGCTCTTGGGTGGTCATTTCAATTTGGGTATTGTAAGAATACTAATTGACAAACGCCTCAGCCAACTCTTCCCAGTTCTGCTTCACTTTATCCTCCAACTTCGCGTACCAAATGGCCGTTATACTGGATGGGGTTCTTCCACACAAAGAGAGTTTCTGAGGCTTAGTTAGACCTATCGATTTTAGGACATCCAAGAAAAGCCGAATATGTACCATAAGATCTCTGAACCCGTCAAAACGGTCAATGTGTGACATTTTGAATCTGTCTAGGAGCCTTACAGTAGCCTCGGTGTACCTATCATCGATGTCGGGAATGGAGCTAATTCCATGTGCCTTCTTGAATTGCTTATCAAGGTTAGCAATTTTTAACAAGGTCGGGTCGAGCTCATTAATATTAAGGGGAAAAGGCCTTTCAATAGGCTACACCAAGGGTCTAAACACTTGAGTTTGAGCTAACCCTTCTCGAGGATCCGGACCTTGCAAATCTTCAGCTAGCAGAAGTGGATTGAAGTTCGACTGGAGGTCCGGGATTAGATGTGTGGTAGATGCCCCAGATGAGCGTTGCATCTCAGCAACAGTCTCATTCTCCTCCACAATAATTCTCTGGTTTAGGGCCATTATCATGGCCGCAGTTTCTTCAGGACTCTGTGCCATCACGGGTCTGCCGAGTTAGCAATCAGAAAAACAAATAGGTATAAGTTGAGAGCTGACTAACAAGGATTTTGACCTGGTTTATACTTGATGTATTTGAACTGGATTAGTCTAGACGGGTTTAACTGGATTGGGCTTTTTATAATGGGTCTTTCGGTATTGGATGGATCTTTTTGAGCTGTCTTTGGGGATCAGATGGACCGGACCTTTGCTGAGTGGTTTTTTTTTTTTTTTTTTTTTTGGGATTGAATGGACTGTGATGGTTAAGGCTTTCTGAGTTGGATTGGGCTTGGCCTTTGCCGAGTTGGGTACTGCTCCTTCTTTGGCTCGACAAACCTAGCATTAAAAATAAATACCCTATCAGATCAAGATACCGGATATGCTAGTCAAAACAAAGCAAGATACACTTTGGCCCTGGTCCTGGTATTGCTGAAAATTCACCCATATCAAACACAAACCCCTAGATTTTGACCCAAATTCTAATTCTGATATGACCCTCAAGTTTTAAAAAGAATTGCCTTAAGATTAAGACTCTCCTAGGATTGCATCACACATTTCCAAAGATTTCACATTTTGCATAAAAACATTCAAAACACCCCTATGAGAGGTTAGGGTTTCCCTGTCCTAGCTTTGACATGGTCTAGAGTTTTACTACTCAAACAAACGGTATCACAACATCTTGAAAAGTGGGAGAGCATCTTGCCATAGTTTGAAAGGTCACTAGAGCATACTATATGCACTAGGCCGATTGGTCCAAAAAGGGTACCTCGGCAAGATTACCAAATATACCTCTCACACCTAACATCGAGAAGTGAAAGAAGGATTAAGCGGTACAGTGATAATCCAGATTCAAGGGTTGTGTTTCCAACATGACAGAGCCCATGACCAGCCAGCCTTTTGGCAAGCTATTTATGCAAGTCTCTGACAAGCTGTCCAGGAATAGCAGATGGAAAACACGGTGACTTAAAGTAACAATGCAAATGTAATACAAAGAACATATAAATGTAGATAAAATTTCACATCTTGAAATTCAAGTCAAGTTCTCTAAATCCCCAACAGAGTCACTAGAAACTGTAGCTTGCTTTTTGTGCTCTTTTCAGATACAACTAGCCCTACAGTTCGGACTCCCGTGGTTCTGAATCTGGTTTCACAACTGCAATGTGAAATAGATAAACACAAAAGAGTCCAAATCCGACAAATCTTTTGCAAAAATTGATTTTGAATCAAAATGTCAAAAATAGACTGCTTTGCCAGATTACAGAATCGCCACTGAAATATTTTGAAAAAATTTAGGAAACCCATGACTCATGCCAAAGGCCATTAGTCCGTCATCACCAAAGTGTCTCAGCTCGAGAACTTAGGTATGAGGGGAAGGTCATGAATTGAGCACCCCCCGCACCGGATCAAAAATCGGCCTCTACTAATCATGATGTGATTTTTATGTACATTATATGCTCTTGTTCCGATTATTTAGGCTAACATTACTATATGTTGCACACAAGTTATAGACTAATTTTTCAAAAATTAGAACTCTTTGATTTTATGTTTGCTTGAAATTGTTTTGAATACGCATCACTTAAAAAAGTGGGCTCATATGTACATTAATCAATTTATCCCAATTTTAGCAATTAGCCTTCATCTACAGGCATTCAAACAAGTATATCAATTAAGCACCTAGCCTCATGCAAAGCATGCTCGATATGGCAACAATCACATATATGTGGTATGCTAAAACAATAAGCACTCACTTAGTACTCCAAGGCAAGCCAAACAAAACAAAAAATTAGAAAACATGCATGCTCCTAATTAATGCAACATGACTAATGCAACACATGCGATATGAAATTTTTATAGGCTCGGCTATGAGCATGGTATATGATCCAATCCAAGACATGTGATAAATCACGTTTTCAAACAATGAAATGGAAAATTGACATTGGTTAGTATGATGAGCCGAGCCCAAATGTACATGAAACAAGTGTATCCGAACTTGGGAATGCTAAGTAGATATGATGCTCTATGCTACCATCATAAGCGGGTAAATAAAAGGGAGAAAGAAATCGGGGTTGGAAGACATACAACTTATTACATATTTTTGCCCTCATACAAGAGGGTCGAATGAGTGTCCATGTGTCCGAATTAAACTAATTATTACAAATTGAATGAATAAAAATAAATAACCAAGTACTTTACAACAAGTATAATAAAGAGAAATAAACTAGCTATCCAAGCTAACTAGCTATAATAATTACGAATAAACAATAATAATAAGTACAACAAGACTAATTACAACAATAACAATTAACTACAATGATAATTACTTATAACAATAATAATTACAAAATATAAGCAACAATGAGGCACAATGATCACATGCACAGTGTCCAAAAGTTACTCTGTCGCTCAGATTGCTCTGCCTCACCCTCAGCCACTGCCCTATGTTTTTGCCAATAGCTCACTACTTACCAAACATTGGGAGCCGGCGGCCCCAAATGAGCTCGGCTAGACCCAAAAAGTGCCAGCCAACACTAAATTTTATGCAAAAAAATGTTTTGTGCTCTGAGGTGAAAACAATGGAGACAGAGCCTTTCTAGGTCTTGTTTGTCCCTTCTGCCCCTCTTTGTCATGTGAAACACAAGAGAAGAACAAATTTGCATTCGAATCCATCAATTAGCACAAGTTGATGGCTTGATGATCCCGGGCACATTTGGACAAAATTGATAAATATGATGAAAAACCACCATTCTCTCTTATCATGAAGACTCAAAGAGGGAAGTAGACACACTCCAAGTCTTATCAACATATCATGTATTGATATGGGACAATTCCGGAACGATGGACCCGACATAATGTCCAGCTGAATCCAACCAACTCTAAACATTTTCTTTATGTCAGTTTAATTCATTTTAAGCCGATTTTATTAGTCTTTTCCATTCTTTAGTCAATTTGTCCAAAGTGATGTTCAAGTCCACTAAATGAGAAGAAACGTCAAACGAGAAGTGATCCTAAGCATGAAAGAGAGCCTATGCCTTGATGATGAATCTCTGTAGGGATTAAGCCATTGAGCATAGGTCTCTTTCCCATGCCTCGAACAACCATCAATCTTTTTGAAATAACTCTCAAACAAAAGAAAAGAAGAAAAGAGGGAGGTTGCAAAAATGGTTATGCGAGATTGATTATTAGAATAAGACTCTTTACATGAAAACTATGCAAAGAAAGCTATTAACTCAAATGACTCGGTGTCTAAGGCCTAAACAACTGAAGCCATGAGGACTTACAACAGAACAAGCAAAGCATAAACTATTTAAATGAAATAAACAACCCATAACAACCCCTAAAATGTAAAAAAATAGTAACTAAAAGTAAGAGAAAGTAAGTAAAAAGAGTAGAGAAAAAGTTATGAAACAAAGCCTAAGGAGGGGCAACTAACACCTTCACTTTTTGCAATTTTAAATCACATATTTCAGCTCCAAAAAAAGTCCAAGAACAATCCCAAAACAGTGGCTAAAAGTGTGTTTAAAGAGCACAAAAAGATAGACAAAACACAAGAGATATAAAGCTAGTAAGCAAAATCAAGGAGAGGTGGCTAACCCCTCCACTTTTGAGACTTTTAAACCATGTTTTTCAGCCTTTTTAAACTCTTAAAATCAGTGTATAAAGACAAGAAAAATAGAGGAAAAGAGTAGAAGAAGATTAAAGAAGAAGGTGCAAAATTATACCTTAGAAAGAGAGGGTAAACTCTTAGTTAACAAACTTGATTCCAACACCCTCAAGTTTATGAAATATAGTTTGAAACTCTAGCAAAAAGCTTCAAGAACAAGCTCTAATGGTGTATGTATAGCTAAAGAAGGTTTGAACGTGAAAGGAGGAAAGAAGATGGAAGGAGGTCTTTTTAGCTCTTCAAAGCTTTTGGAAAATTTGCAATGCAGGGGCTCTATTTATAGAATTTGAGCCAATTTGGTCCAAACTATCTTCAAACAAAACCAACTGTCCAATTCCCGCCAGTTATCTGTCTATCGCCATTGGGAGCCGGCTGGCACTATTAGGAGTTGGTCGGTCCCTAAAACATATGGCCGGCTCCGAAAATGAAAGGCCAGGTCTAAAAAGGCATTCTAGACAAATTTTCATTGAAAGCCGGCTGACTCTAAATGAGTGACGGCCGGATCTAAATGGAGTCAGCCGGTTCAAAAAATCTACATTCTAGGCCCGATTTCAAATGGTCATATCTCCCTCATCCAGACTCGTTTTTAGGTGATTCTTGAGTCTAAATTGAAGCCCCAGAAGTCTATTTCCAATGGTGGTAGCCTCACATATAAATTCTAACTATGCAAAGATATATGCCTAATTTAGTGAAGGCTTCTCATTTCTTTCTCAACGATTTGATGCCCGACCATTTCCTAAACTAGTTTTCTTCCACCCCCTCCTATTTCCTTCAACTCCAAACCTATAAATAAGATGTTTTGAAAGATTTTTCAAAGAGTTCACCTCCCTTTCATTTATTTCCACTTTCTCCTTACTTGTTTACCGAAAAGTGCAATAGTTTAATTGAAATACGAGCCTCGAACATCGTAAAAGCATTTAGAAAAATATTTTGAAAGGAGGGTTTTATGGTCTAAAATAGTTTGGCCAAAATGGAGTGTAAGGTTTGGGATTAAAGGATAAATCCAAATTTCTTCTCTGAGAATTCAAAAGATTGCACAATGTAACTTTCATCATCGGGTGTTTGGAATAAAGAGCCCACGTCTTACGGGCGGTCAAAAATGGTGTGTCTACACATTCCCATCTTGGCGAGAACTTGGGGATTGGTTGCCCCCACATGATTGTGTCTACTGTTTTCCATACCAAGTCCCGTCATTGAACTCCCTGTGTTGAACAGATTGATTGTAGGTGTGGGTTCTGGATTAATGATACTTTTCCATTGCTGGCAACACCCGATCTCTTCTTTCTTCGACTGCCTCTATGTTGTTCTTTCTGCTGTTTGGAACTAAGTGTTTTGACATAGCCATTCTTACTGAGGGTACTGCCAACTCAATTGGTAACACAGCTTCGGACCTGTACACTACGGAAAATGGGGTTGCTTGAGTTGGCTTCCTCTTTGACGTTCTATATGCCTAGAATGCTACGGGGAGTTGTTCAGACCAAGTTCCCCTGCTCCATCCATCATTTTACTTAGTATTCAGATGAGGGTTTTGTTGGTTGCCTCAGCTTGTCCGTTCTCTTGAGGGTAGTATGGAGTAGACTTGTGGTGCTTGATCTGGTAGGCGTTTAGCAATCTTCCTACATGGCGATTTATAAAAGGAGTTCGATTGTCAGACAGTATCACTTTGGGTATGCCAAACCTGCAGATGATGTTTTCCTTGATGAAGTTGGCCACTCCTACCCCGTTTGCTTTCCTCATTGGTATAGCCTCTACTCACTTGGTGCTAACTTTAATTGCTGCAGGTATCCACCTCTGGCCTTTGGATTGTTGTGCTATAGGACCTACAAGGTCGAATGCCCAAGTATGAAACGAGTAAGGAGTTTTGATGTTGTATAGTTCAACCACGAGCGCGTGTATTAAGTTTCCAAACTTCTGACAAGACTGGCACCTTTTTACAAAGTTTTTAGCATCTTTTTCCATTATCGGCCAGTAATAGCTGAGGTGGATAAGATGTCCATATAATTGATGCCCTCCTTGATGCTCTGCCTTATGGGCTTCCCTCAGTACTTTGTTTGCCTCATCTTTTGATAAACACACCAAAGGTTCCCCTTCTAAGCTTCTGCGACACAGCTTGCCTTGGTCAAAGAAGAAGTGGAGGGCCTACCTCTTTACTCTAATTGCATCGGTTTTGTTCTCAGGCAGTGTGCCACTTCCAAGATAGTCAATATATGGTTGTCTCCATTCTTCACTACTTAAGAAATGGGCTTCCTTTTCTTTGGGATGGGATTGAACTTTTGCACATTGCCTCTGTAACTCAGTACTTTCATTTTCCATCTCTGGCCAGTAATACCTTGCCTCTGCGTCCGTCGGTATAGACTGATATCTCTATCTATACAAGACTTAGCATAGATCTGTTTAAGTCTGTAAGTTGCTTCTTGGCTATCGACGCACCTTGCTAGCAAGTTATTGGGACCGCGAAAATACAATTCTCCTCTGAGGAGCAGGAATGATACAAGTTCTGTTGGTCTGATTATCCCTTGGCCTATTTTCAGTTGTCGAATAATGTCTGTTTTCCATCCCTTAGCACTTACTCTGTATGTCCTTCGGTTAATACTGCTGGTGTTGTTATTTTCTCGATGACGATGGCTATACTATCATCTGGTCTACCCACCTTTGCCCCCAGTGTAGCTAAGGCATCGGGGAAACGGTTATGTGTTCGAAGGGTGTGCTGGATTTGGACATCATCAAACTGAGTAAACAACTTTTGAACTATGGTGTAATATGGGGCCAACAGGGGCTCCTTGAAGGAGAAATCACCCATTGTTTGCTTGACAACTAACTTGGGTCACCCCAAGTTCTATTTTCAATGCCTCATATTTAGCCTTGTTGTTTGAACATTTAAAGTCAAGCTTATATGATAAATAGAACTTCTCTCCTTCTTGATTGGTTAGTGTGATACTAGCTCCACATTTCCTAGCTCCAGAAGCTCTATCAAATTTTAAGTCCCAATAAGTCTCAACTGTGGCTATTGAGACATGGACCTCTCCTGGTAAGGTACCTCTACAGGTTCATGCTCACCAGATGGGAATTGGGTTAGTAAGTCTGCAAGTGCTTGACTCTTAACAGCCTTGGAAGTAACGCAAGTGATGTCATATTCTGCTAGAGCTAAAAGCCATCTTGTCATTCTCCCGTGCAGAGCGGGCTTGCTTAGTAAGTAACAGATTGGATCACTCCTGGTCACAACCTGGATCGAGTGTGCCAAAAAATAATGGCGTAACTTCTGCGCTGTGAAGATTAAGGCTGAGTAATGCCTCTCAATTGGGGTATACCGTGATTCGGCACCATTGACTTTGTAACTGATGTAATAGACTGGCTTCTCAATGCCATCTATGTCTTGGACAAGTAAAGCTTTAATAGACCGAGATGTAGAGGTCAGATACAGTAGCAAAAGCTTTTCAGGCTGTGGGGCGATCATTGTAAGTGGAGAAGTAAGTGCTTGCTTCACTATATCAAATACCTGTTGGTGTTCTTGTAACCATTCAAACTTGTGATTCCCTTTCAGTAGTGTCCTAAAGGAAAAGGTTATCTCAGCAAGGGTTGGAATGAACCTCTTGAGGTATGACACTTTGCCTAGGAATTTCTTCAGGGCCTTTTGAGAGTGTGGTGGTGGCATCTCCATGATTGACTTGTTCTTATCCCATCTACTTCAATACCATGCTGGTGTACTAGGAAGCCAAGAAACTTGCCTGCGGTAACTCCGAAGGCACACTTGAGAGGGTTCATCTTTAAGTAGAATTTTTGGTAGCGTTAAAAAACTTTTTCCAAGTCGCAAAGGTATCGGCTTGCTTCGGTAAACTTTACCACCAGATCATCCACATACACTTCTACTTCGTAATGTAACATGTCATGGAACACTGCAGTCATAGCTCGTTGATAGGTTGCCCCTGCGTTTTTCAAACCGAAGGGCATCACTGTATAAAAAAATTTCCTAAGGGCGTTCTGAAAGCTGTATTTTCTACATCTTCGAGTGCTATTTTTATCTGGTTATAACCACTGAACCCATCCATAAAGGAGAATATTTGATGGCCCGCAGTAGAATCAACAAGTGTATCGACATGGGGCAATCAAAACTTATCTTTCGGGCAGGCCTTGTTCAGATCGTGAAAGTCTACACAGACTCTGATCTGGCCATTCTTCTTCTTTACAGGCACAATGTTTACTAGCCAGGTTGGGTACTGTATAGGCTCAATGAACTTGGCCCTTTGTAACTTTTCTACCTTTTCCTTAATCTTTGCCTCAAGATCAGGGTGATACTTTCAGGCATGCCGCTTTATTGGCTTAGAGTTGGGAAAAATGTCAAGGTGATGAGTGATAAGAGATGAGTCAAGGCCAGGCATCTTGCCATATGTCCAAGCAAAGACGTCACTATATCGCTTTAGTAGTGTTATCAATTATGTCTTAGCTGCTGGAGCCATAGTGTCGCTGATAAACCCAGGTTTGTTCTGGCCTGGCAAGTCGCTAAGGTTTACCTCAATGTGTACTTCCTGCTGCAGTTTAGGGCTGTTTTGCATGCAATCGGGGACGGGTTTAGGAGTCTCCACAAACCCTTCTTAGGACTCATCTCCATCACACTTGTTGGTCACGGGGCCATCTTCCTAGGGTATGAAGTCTGGCCCACAAGACCGTCATAGGTAGTAAAGTGTCTTGCCACATTCGCGCACCTTAACAATCTTGGGCGAAGGACTTGTGGACTTGCTACTCCTCTTTTGCCCACTACTTTCTGGAGCAGCCTCTACATCTCGAATGCCTTCCCACTTCGGTAACTTTACTCATGCAACTTTACCAATCCTTGGAGTTTTATCCGTTGACAGCTCAGTAAAGAAGATTGCATCAGAATAGTAAGCCTCCTCTACTCCCAATGGCTTTTTAGACGCATTTATGGTCATTGTTCACTTCCCAATTTTGCCTTCACACATTGGTGATAACTCAACGGGATAGCCCCATATCGGTGCATCCAAGCTCTACCAAGTATCATGTGGTAATTTGTGTCTGCTTCAATCACATGGAACTTAGTTGCGAAGCAGATCTTGCCAATGCTAAGTCCAATACAACATGGCCTTTAGTAACCTTTTTCTCACCACCAAAATTCGTCATGGTAATGGGTTGGTGTGGACACGCCCCGAGCGAGGGCCTCACCCCATAGTTCGGACTCAATTGTCACGGTTCTTAATCTGAACCAAAGAGTCCAAATCTGGCAAATCGTTTTGAAAAAATAGATTTTTGTAAAGAAATGCCAAACATGGACTACTTTGCCAGATACAGAGTCGCCACCTAAATTTTTTTTAATGGGGGAATTTAGGAAACTCTGACTCGTTTGCCTAAGGCCACATGTCCGTCATCACCAAAGTTGCCTCGGCTCGGGAACTTGGGTACGATTGGGGAAGGTCAGCTATGAGCACCCCCTCTCGCCCGATCCGAAGATCGGCCTCTACTAACCATGATATCTCGTTTTTGAAAATACATGCGTTCTTATTTCGATTAATTAGCTAATCTTACTATGTTATGCGCACAGCAAACAAGTATAGATTAGATCGCCTAATTTGGAACGAAACATTGCGTATCCGTTTGTTTTGAAAAACAGTTTGAAATTTTGTTACTCGCAAGTAGGCTAAAGCACGGATTTCAACGAGTTGTCCCAACTCAAACAATCCAACCTTCACCCACAGGCATTCATGCAGTTTATATCACATAAGTATCTAGCCACATGGTAAGCATGCTGTCATATTAACATTCACACTCATGCGAGATGCTAAAACATAAAACACTTACAGTGTACTACAGGCCAAAAACAGAGAACATGTTAGCGATCATGCATGATCCAAGTCCATGTTAAGTGGCTAATGCAACGCATACAGAATGTCGCTAGAATAGGCTCGCTAATCCTAGGATGGCATGTGGGATGCAACAAGTAGCACGTATTCAAGTTAGATTTGGAATACTATGCTGTTAGCACGATGCGCCGAGCCCGATGCATGCAATACTGATGAATGATGCACGCATGCATAGCATAAGGATGCTAAATTAAACATGTCCTAATACTAACCATCAAAAGCAGGTAAGTAAAAGGGAGAAAGAAATGAGGGTTGGAAGATATGCACACACGCACCCACACTTATTACGAATGCGCCCTCACTCGGAGGGACCGAAAGAATAATACAAATTTAACCGACCTACAAGCTAATTAAATATTACAGACCAATTAAACTAGTTAAGCAAATTAACTAATCTAATAAAACAGTAAACAGCCTCGGGAAGAGGGCTCAATGCAATGCGTGCTCGGCTCCGCTCGGAAGTCCACTGCTATGCACAAGTTGCCTTTGTTTTCCCTGCTCTGCTCCTCTGATCATTGCAAAATTCCCAAGGTGCACTCTATGAACCCTGTGGGATACCACCAGCGAAGAGAAATGGTCACCGGCCAAAGGAAATGATCACCGGCCACTGGGAATGATCACCGGCCACAAATTGTTGGTCGGTCGGCACTAAAGATGGCCGGCCGGCCAAACCTTCCTGAAGAATCCTGTTTTGACAGCAGCAGAGGGCAAAACAAGGCATATCAATGCATTCCAAGCAAATGTGTGCACCAACACATCCCTTATCATGTTTATGGCTCAAAGGGACATGGTTCTTGGTTCTCGGACCACCAATCGCGCATTTCCATGCATGATGGCCCAAGAAACCAAGTTATGCACTTTGATTTCAAATGGAATACACACAAACAAGCGAGGAGCTCAACCTCTATCATGCTCAATTCAAGAGGCTAAGCATGCATCTCAATGCAATGCATCCTAGGCATGTTAACTAAGCATGCAATATGGGCATGCAATGCACAATGCATACTAGGCATACAACCTATGCAAGCAAGCATGCAAGGCATGAGGCAATGCAAACCAACAAGTGTGCAAGATACAATGTGGATTTTCAAACATGCAACAACACATGGAGCAAACATGTTAAACAACCTAAACATGTAACAACACACAAGTATGCAACAACACACAAGGTGAGCATGCAACAACATGCGAATAATGGACTTAAACTAATTTGGGCAGCTCTATACTAAGCCCAAAACAGTGGCCAATTGCTAAGAGAATGAGGACCAAAAAACATGCAAGCATGCATGCACACAAGGACCAACACTTAGGCATTGAAGAGCAACTCTCAAGCACACTTAAGAGGATGAAAACATGGACAAATGGCATGCATTATAGGCTCTGAAAATCAAGTCATGAAAGGTGCCAAACCAACTAGACAAGACAAACAAGGCATGCAAGCAAAGCCAAAATTCAAGGCAAGCCAAAGGTGTATTGAACTACACTTAGCAAAATCGAACATGGCTGAATTAAGCAACCAAAATCAGAGTTTTAGCATATTAAGACAAAGCCAATAACACATCTAGATGGCATCTAAATGGCTTAAACATGCAAGCATGCACAAGGGCTCAAACAAGGGGCGTAAGACAACAACCTTTTAACACATTAAAAGGGCATCAAATGCAAGCATGCAAGCATGTCATGAGGACTGAAATGACATGTTAAATGGTTCCAAACCACTGGAATAATGCAAGTAATGCATGCTCATGGTTCATACACTTGAGGCTTACAAACCAAGAATGCAAAGAGGCTAAACAAAGCATGGCAAGGATGGCTAAGACAACCTACATCAGACCTTAAGCATCGCAAAACAAGCCTAAAAGCTTCACAAAGCTTGGCCAAAACAAGCAAGCATGGTAATCTACATGCTAAGTACATGTTAAGGCAAATGATGGCATTACAAGACATGTATGCTAAACAAGCATGGTGTGCCTAAACCAACATAAAACAGTGCTATAGTATGGCAAAATAACATCAAATAGCAACTAAGATATGGCCAACATGAACTTAAATAAGATGCTCACACATGTGGCAAAAATGGCCCTTTTCAAGGACAACAAGGAGAGGGGGTGACCCTCTCCTTCTTAGGACCTTAAGGCACCATCCTCACCACTGAAATCCCTCAAGATTTCAGTGGTGAGGAGGCCCAAACAAGGTGGTCCCGGAGCTCACCAAAATAGCACAAAAATAGGGCCAAACAAGGCCTAAAAGGGGTCAAACACCCCCAAACAACAAAACACTCTTAAATAACTATTTAAAGCACTCAAAAACAAGACTTTTATTAGTTATATACAAAGTCTAAAAATAGTTGCAAGATAGTCTAAAATACTATGCAAAAATGGGGTAAAAAGGGACAAGAATCTTACCCTTGATGACCCTCTTCAAAAATGGTGTTCCAACAGCTCCTCCAAGGTTGAATCAGCTCCAAAACTTCAAGAATAGCCCTCCAATGCCTCAGCAGCTAAGGGAAGGTGTAATGGTGGGTGTTTGTGTGCAATAGTAAGGACAAACACACACTAAATACACACAAGAGAGAGAGATATAGAGATAAGTGATACACAAACCCTAACCCTAAAACTCAGAGCTCTGGAAATATTGTCCAACCCTAATGAAGGGAGAAGAGACTCCCTCTTATAGACAATCCCTCTTGTAAAGCTTTCCAAACAAGCTAGTCAAGAGGGAGATCCCTCCATACACGTGTATGGAGGGAAGCAAAGGTGTATGCCAGCTAACACAGCTGGCATAAAAATATCTGCAAAAGCAGATGCACAGTGGTCGGCCGGCCAAAAATGCAATTTGACAAAAAAAGATGGTCGGCCGGCCACAAATAGTGCCGGTTGGCCAAACATTTGGCTGGTGGCAACAAACTAATGGCCGGTGGCCTCAAACCATGGCCGGTGATGTGTGGGAATGGCCAACAAGCCATTCCCTGCCCCTCAAAGGCAAAACACAAGTGTTTGGTGCAAAACCAGACACAAAACAGTCAAGCCGAGAGATCTTGAGGCAAGGCGCGTGGCCGAGACCTCCGGGAACTCAAGACAAACACAAACATGGATGATCACGAGTGTTCAAGCGGTGACGTCCAAGTCTTGAGGACGGTCAAAAATGGGGTGTCTACAGTTGGCGGACCATCCTGGACTGTAGGATACTAGCCTTCGCAAAGGTATCGATAGTGATAATGTTTATGGATGCTCTGCCATCAAAGAAAGCACGCTTGAACTCTACATCATATATATGTAAGCCGTGACAAAAAGAGGATGGTTATAGGGGAATAGGTATGCTCTGTTCGCTTCTAAAATGTGATAGCCCTATAATCTTCCTGGATACACCGAGGCACATAAATGTAGGGAGGTTCGAGGTTAGGAAGATGATTAGAGAGGCAAAACTATGTTAATGGTCCAAGATGGTGGAATGACTGGAGAATGAGCAGCAGTAATTGTTTGGAAGGTTGAAGAGTGAGCAGCTGGGTGAGGGTGAAGTAAGTAGCTCAAGAAGAATACAATGATAGTGCACAAACAGGCAACATCTCCCCTAAATCCCCAAAATTCCTCTTCTTGGACCTTGGGAAATGGGTCCTATTTATAGGCTTTTCCTTAGTACCAAGAGAACACAAGTGACCAAATAGAGAGAAAACAGGTGTCCCTAAGGATCACATAGAATATTCTGCCACAAGCCACCAGGCTGAAGGTGCCCCGTGTCCCTTTTCATGTACTGCACCTCCACAACTACCTTTTTAAGCCTCAGCAAGTGTAGTTGCGACAGAGTGTTTGGCGCTGCAACTCCTCTTTGAGCCGTAGCAAGTGCAGTTACGACGTGAAAGTTGGCTGCTGTACTTGCTTTCTCAGCCCAAACCTTAGCAAGTGCACTTGTAGCAATAAAGCTTACTACTGCACTTGCCTTCTCAGTTCTATTTAGCCGGTGCATACATTTTCAGGACTCCATTAGCCTGCTATCGGCTATGTTCGTGTTCACCTTAGCGAAGCCTCCACCCTTAGCCACATAAACACAAACTCCCCAGCTTCCCAGGGCGAAGGCCACAACCAAGCCTGCTATCAGCCATGCTGCGCCTTAGTACCAAGCCCAAGGGGGCTTCTTTAGTCTTGCTTGTGCAACCAAGGTAGGTCCATAACTTGGTAAATGGAAAGCGAGTCCCTTGTACTCGAACTGCCCTGCTCCCATCTTCGCAGGGCTACCGTAGTATACTGGCATCTATGGGCCTGCTATCAGCTTCAACCAGTATGCCTTGGGGCTTGCTATCAGCGCCAAGTTAATGAACTCTGGGGCCTGCTATCAGCCCTGGGCTTGTAATGCCTTGGGACTTGCTATCAGCGCCAAGTATTAACCTCCACTTGTAGAGGGGAAGCTTCTCCCAAAGGCTACTATCACCTTGGTAGGATGTTCCCTCCGCAAGTTAGTTGTAACGGCATTCATTTCCGTGGCAAGTTCAAATGGCAGAACTAATAATATTAGAGATGGCGGCGCCGATAGAATGTCTCCACAACTTGGGCGCTGCAAGTACTACCTCTGCAACTTAGTTGCTACGACTTTCTCTTTCCCTCAACAACTTCAGATGGCGACGAAACTGACAATACTTGGAATAGCGACACTGAGACAAAGTGCCTCCACAACTTGGCCGTCACAAGTACTGTCTCTGTAACTTAGTTTCTTTGGCTTTCTCTTTCCTTCAGCAACTTCAGATGGCGGCAGAACCGACAATATTGGGAATGACGGTGCTGAGGCAAAGTGCCTCAGCAACTTGACCGTTGCAAGTGTTGCCTCTACAACTTCACTTTGGCATTTTCCTTTGTGGAGTCTGTTCGGACCTTTGGCGGGTCAGACCTGCTTCGGCCTACTGTTGGCCCACTTCCCTTGGGCTTTAGCCCATGTTCTTTAGACATTCTTGGTCGCCTAAAAGGGGCAACCTCAGCACTAAGGCCCATACTTAATTTGGAGCTTAATTTCTAACCCTCTACAATTGGATTAATCAATGGCTCATAAGTCCTCAAAAAAGTTTCCTTCTTGAAATATACATGAACATAATCTTCAACCCTCTCCTTCTGAAAAAATATAGGAGCTACCCCATGGGGACAAGGGATTCCAGTGAGGTCCCACTTGAAGCATGTGCATGTCCTATTGTCTAAATTCACTACATACCCAAACCCTCTATGTCTTACTTCAAACTCAGCACCTCCTGACCATGTTGGTATCCGTACTCTGGACTTCAGCTTCCTCTTTTCAATTTTATATTATATCTTTTCACAAAAGGGCCCTTTGTATTTCAGCATGTTGACCTTACATTCATGTATCCTTACTTTCAAAGCCCTCCTAATCATCTCCATCACGGTAAGGATGTGTTTGTCCCTAACTTGTATCACTCATGAGTTAAAGCATTCAGAGATGTTGTTTAGAAGCTTATGGATTTAGTTCTTGGACTAAACCCATGCCTAGACCATTAGACTGGGTTCACTCTCATCATACAGTCGTATGCCTTATTATCTACTCCTTGCAGCTTAGTCATGTGCCTCTCCCATTTAACCCTTGTGTATGCTTTTGTTGCCTTCCAAACACAATCCTTCAACTCTTTCCCTTTAAACAACTTCTTGAAGTTTACATACAAATGTCTGAAACAGAACCTGTGATTGGATTCAGGGCATACCAATCTCAAGCTTGGAACAAGTCCCTGTAACAAAAACAGATAGCATAGACAAACAATTAATTGACAACATTATTCTAGGAATGACATAATGATAAGATTATTTCAAAATATAAGGAATATATAAAAATATTTACCTTCTGTTGATCAGTCATAAATGTCCATCATGTTCTTCAATTGGGCCAATATCTTGTAACAAATTGTGCAAAAACCAAGTCCATCTCTCCTTACACTATGCCTCAGCTACAGCATAAGCTATTGGATACATTTGATTGTTTCCATCCATCCAACAGCTGCAAATAACTGCCCTTGGCAAGGTCCTTTCAGAAAACAAGCATCTAACCCAATTAATGGTCTGACGTCAGATAGAAACCCTCTCCTAATTGCACCAAGGCATACATACATTCTCTAAAACCTAGGTTTAACTTCCAATTGAGGCCTCCGCACATTTATGTCAACTTTAGTACCCTCATTGGTTCTTCTCAACTCAGCTACACAATCCTATAGCCTACTATATTGTTCGGCATTGGTTCCCTCAATCTTCTGAATTGTTGTCTTTTTGGCTCTATAAGCTTTCATTGTTGACACACTTACAACAAAATCCTCTTTGATAGTTTCCCGAAACTCATTTACTTTCAATGTTGGGGTGGTCCTAAATTTGTGGACATACTTTTCTGCCAACCAAGAACTAGTAATTTGTCTATTCTTGTAAGTTTTAGAGCTAGAGTGTTTAAGTTGATATATTTTTATCTGCAAAGTGTTCTTTCCAATCATCTTGGATGCATACAATCTCCATTTACACCTAGCACTACAATTCACTTAAACCTTTCATTTTTCACTTTTAGTAAACTTTACATCATACCTCCCTTTTATTGCATATTCCTTGACAGCATCTTTGAACTCATTTGCATTACTAAACAACATTCCTAGTTTGAATTCTATGTTTTGCATATCAACCTCATTGTCACGACCCAAACCCGCCCCTATGGGTTTAGCACCGTAACCGGCCAGTAATCCGTGATTACCGAAGGCCTGCTTAACAGTAGAACAGTAGGACAGAGTACAGGGGCTGGCGGAAGCCAATACAGTAATTAAACAATGTCCAATGAGCTGTGACAGTCTGTATGCAAAAGACTTTTCATACATATGTACAATCTGTGCAAAATAGTATATACAACATTTACAATCGTTCAGGACAGGGACTTAATCCCTATTAAAACAGTACAGTAGCAGTGCTATCACTCTATACAGATTACAAAACAGATACAGAGACAGACGGGGGAAATTAAAACACCCCTAAGCCATAGCTTGACAGGCTCGGAACCTCGCAGTGAGGCACAATGGTTGGCTTGACAAAAAGAGGAGTCTAACCCACGCTCCTAACTCCGGTCTGGTGCCTAAACACCTACATATATATAAACAGTGAGCTAAAGCCCAGTGAATAACATAATGCGTAAAGAGGTTTAGAATGAATGTCCTTACAGTAATGAAAACAGTTCATTGATTCAGTATTTCAGTCATTCGGTCATAACAGTCATATGTGGTACATCCATTAGCATAGCAGTACAGTAAACAGTAGGTCTTAAAAGACCAAACAGTCAATGATGGCCATCATAACAGTAAACAGAAGTTCCAAGATAGGAACTGACAGAGATCTCTGTAACAGTAGCAGTAACAGTAAACAGTAGTTGCTATGGATGCCACAATACAGTTCAGAATAGAGGACATAGATTCATTCGGCTAACAGTGTCATTTCAGAAAGCAGTACAGTTCAGTATTCAGAAGATATTCATATTTGAACATATCTTTACGACATTGTTACTCACAGAGTTCTGGGCTACAATTAGGCTAGAGCGCATCTCCAGATGCCAACCCTACACAGTTACAGATTGAACATACACTAAGCTACACAGTTGGGAAAATAATAACTTAATCCCTAATTTGCCTCGGTGTGGTTCTACATCTATATCCTCATTAAGATGTCTTAAACATGCCCTAGGAATGCCTAGGATGGAAAGAGGATGCAAAGTTGCAGTTAGAAACACTTTTCGAAATTTTCAGAAAACAGGGGTCTCGCTCGAGCGTGGATTTCTATGCTCGAGCAGATATGCAGACAAAGGATCTCCGCTCGAGCGTGACTTCCGTCGCTCGAGCGGACTGCAAGCTACAGTGAAAATACTGGATGCTCAAAATTCATGCTCGACGGGTGCTCGACCCTCGCTCGAGCGTGAGACACAAGTCCTTGCTCGAGCATGAATTCTCTCGCTCGAGCGGACTGTAAGCTCATGCAAAGTACTGGATGCACGCATTTCACGCTCGAGCGTCACTTTACTTGCTCGAGCGAAAGGCATGATCACAGAGTGTACGCTCGAGCGTGAAGTTCCTCGCTCGAGCGTGGGTCCAAAATCTGGAAATTCCAGATTTGAACCTCAAGCTCAAAACCAAGTTTTAATGCATAAATTTCGATCCTCTTGGGCTAATTTTCTAGAAAACACTTCAAAACCCATAATGTTACACGTTTCAAAGATCAATTTAGGAAATCAAAGCCCAAGAGTAGTTCAATCAAGCTCAATTTCAAAACCAAATTTCAAGAACATGGAGAATAAGTAACATGCAAAGTCTCATTTGAATTCAAGGCTTCTATACAAGAGCAAATGAGTCTATTTCTTCAAACACATGGTGAATTCATGTCCCTTAGCAAAGAAATGAACATGCATGTAACAATTTCCATGAAATCAACTCAAAATTCATCAATATAGACATGCATGCAAGCCTTAAGCTCAAATTCAACAACTTAAGCTAGTTCTAGACTCAATCCACTAATTCGACATGAATCATGCAAGAACAAGCTCAATTCATAAACAAGAGGGTAATTACACTACCTTAGGCCTCCAATGCAAGATAAGGGAGCTCAATTTACAATCTATACTTCAATTCTTCAAGCCAATACACAAAATCAAGTTGAAATCACTCATTTCCTCTCACTCTCTCACTCTAGTCGGCTGTGGCCTCTAAAATGGCTGAAGGAATGTTGAGCAATGCATATGACTAAGTCTCATAAGTGTCTAGCAAGTGGCCCACTAGGATGGCAATTTGGTAATTAAAGCCAACTATGCAATTTAGCTTATTTTAATCTAATTTAATCATGCTAAATCACATTTCAGATAAATATGCCATAAAATCATATAAATTCTAATGATCATAAAACATCGATCAATTTCAGTTTCGGCCGCCTACAAGGCCTTCAATTCGCAATTTAAACATAAAAACATGAATAGGTAATCAAACAGGCAACAGATATAAATGCAATTTAACTAACATCTCAATCAATTCAGTTCCAGATTTCAGTCAGTCAGTCAATTATCATACTTGATCTCAGTTTAGCAGTAATCAGTGATTAAATCAATAATCAGTGGTGAGGGTTGTTACACTCATGCCTAAGTTTAAGGTACTTAGCCTGTCGTTATTATCCTCATCATCAAAGCCTATAGGGATAACTACTTCTTCCTTAGATGAATCTCCATCATTCACTTCACACTCATGACCTTCTTTAAGCCCTTTTTCATTGACATCTGTCTCAACATTGCTATCAAACATAATGTCATCAAGATCAGGATCATCATCATCACTACTATCTGAGAAATCCGTGTTTGGTGGGTCATCATTGCCATTACTGTCACTGTTTGAGTTCTCTTGACATTGATCATTGTTGTAATTTCCATCATTTTCCACATCCTTCACAGGCACATCAGTAAGAAATAACACATGATGAGCAATATCTACATTACGTGGCTTATGATGCTCAATAAACATCTCTGAGGTATTTGTATTTTCCAACAAGAAAACATTTCTCTAATATCATCATCATTAGCCAAAACTCTTAACCCTAAGACCAAATTTTTGTCGGGAATCCTATAGAAAATATGCTTGTAATAAAAAACACCCAACTCCTTCAACATGCAGCTAATCTGTGGGACAGATAATTTATCAGCATCAACATTACCCCCGACATAACTCCTTTCATCATTCTCAATAAAATACCCACTGATGTATCATAACTTTAACAAAAGTTGCCATTACTACATCCATACATAAACAAAACAATGACAATAAGTATGGGTCCACTTGCAAAACAAAGCATATTAAAAAAACAAAACCCTCATATAAAGCAACTTGGCCCACATTTCTCCATCTATGGAGACAAAATATAATAGAAAGACAGACACACAAGACCCTAAAAAAATAAGGGAGCCCTGGGACCACAATATATTCAGTGATACAGAGGCATGCATACAGTTGGAGACAAAAGCAATGTCACAAAGCAATAAACAATAAGTGTGCACAGACAATGGAGAGAAAAACAATGTCATAAACGAATAATAAAAAAAGAAGGTCAACAATGGAGGGAAAAAAAAAATCAGAAAACCTGTATATAACAACCAAAAACCAACCATTACTCACCTCTATCTCAGAGTCCAAAGCTTTTTCGAAAATCAACCATGAAATTGTTGTCTTCCTTTGATGCGTGGTTTTAATCGCAGATTGGATCACCAATTGCACTAGGTGGGTTACATGGAGCCCTAAATCGCAATGGAAGGTTGTCTTTTTCCCTAAATCGTGAAGATTAAGGCAATTTTGGCGCCCAAATCAGTGTTCTGTTAACTAATAGAGACAGAGATGGATAGGGGAATCGGATTGCAACACGGATGGAATGGTGGGGTACAAATTGTCAAAATTGGAAACCTATGGTTTAAATTAAAAAAGGTGCTAAACCCTGGGGTTTTGTTTTGTAATTTCCCCTAAATAAAATAAAAGTCAATTTGTCAACAAAAAAAAAAATACAATTATCATTATTTTCATATGATCTTTTTGGGACAAATTATTTTTAAAATTTGTAAAAAAAAAAACTTAGTGTTTATTTTGATAAAATAAGTTTTAGTTTTTGAAAATTAAAAGTAAAAAGTCAACCAAAGGACTTCATTTGGTGGGGGAGTTTTTAAAAATAATTTTTGATTTTTTAATTTGTAATTTTTTGATAATTTTTAAAATATTTTAATCAATTTTTTATTTTTTAAATTCACATAATCTAGATATACATTTCCTTTTACTCTATTTTTTTTCCTTTTTTTATGGGAAACCACAAAACTTAATATATTACACATTTGATAATCAGTTGCCCAATAAAGTATATCAGAGTACACATTCAATATGTATGTATATATATATATATATCGGAGTACAAAATAGATCCAAAAAGGGATAAAAAGAATCTTCATACAGGGAGGATACAAGTCTCCACATAGAGAGAAAAAATAATCTTCCACCACGCAGAGAGGAGAAAACTTCTATGAAAAAAGGAAACTTCTACATAGAGAGATATTAGTACAATAATAATAATAAAAAAAGATCACAACTAAACAAACAATACCCATTATCTACACAATACATTCATTGTCGCAACCGATTATTCTGAATCTGAGGTAGTTGGCTAGCATATAATAGTGCATTTAATAGCGTCAGATCTCGGTTATAAATTAGATTTGAGTCTAGATTTGCAAGCATCCTCAGTGGCAAGCGGATGATAGAGACGAGAAGTGGTAATGGCTAGTATGGTGATAGAAATCACAGGAGAAGAAATAGATGGGGAAATGATAGTTAAAAGCACCACCATTTCCTCCTTAAAGAGGAAAGAAAGAGAGAGCAACTACGATTTCTTAGAGAGAGAGAGAGAGAGAGAGAGAGAGGGGTGGGGGAGAAGAGAATCTAGATACACTTAGAAGTATAAAAGTATATTACTAAAATTTATAGTAAATTTGGAAAAAATATAAGCAATCTCATAGTTTTGATATAATTAAATTAACATTCATTTTAGTAAAAGTAAATAGATTGAAACTAATGCACATGATATAAAAAACACTAGTACAAACAAAGAATAATATATATTTCAGCATAAAAAAAAAATAATTTTTTTTCATTCATATGACTAACAAATTATTAATAAAAATGAAATAAAGTGTTATATGAATTAAAATATTAAAAAAACTAAATATAATTATATCAAAACTATTACATTTTCTTAAAATCTAAAGAGAGATCAGTGTGAATTATTTATTTATTTATTTTTTAAAACCTTATACAAAACGGGTAAATTACAAATAAACCCCATGAGATTTGCTTAAAATGCGAGAAATTACATTTCTCCTCTTAAAGTTTTTAATTTTATAACAAATGATCAATTTTATTAATAAATTATCAAGTTAATTAATAAATTTTAATGATACTAGAAATATTTTTAATTATTAATTTATGTAATGTTATCATTGTATAAGAGGAAGTTAAGATTTTTTTTTAAAAATTAATCCTATTAAATAAAAATTTTGAGAAGAAAATATTTATAATTTTTCAAATCACATGAGATAATTTATATTTTAAACAAATTTTAAAAGATTCATTTGTAATTTAACCATACAAAAAGACTAGGAAACAGAGCCCTCGTTTGGCATAAGACAATTAAATAATCACAAAAAGACAAAATAAGTTAAAAAATCAATAATAAAATGTCATATTTAAATCATAATCATTTTATTTTCTCTTACAAAAGTTAAAAAATTTAAAAAACTCAATCTAAGGTCTTGTTTGTCATAAATTAAAAAAGTCAAAAAGTACACTTATTTAGATCAATCCAAACCACCCCTAAATAAGATTTTTTAATTTAGGGGTTGTTTGGGGTTTCCTAAATAAGTGCATTTTTTGTCTTTTTGGACTAAAAAGTTGAAGAAAAAAATATGGTTGTTTCAGTTAACTTTTTGATTTTTTACAAAAAAACGTGTATTAAAAAATTGTATAAATTAGTATGTAAGAAAAGGTAGGGTAAGTAGTAGTAGGACAACCGTCTTGGGCAGGGGCATTTGATATAAGAAATGGTTATCTCATTTGCGGGCATTGCAATGGACTGTGATGTTCGGCCCGTAGGGGCTCACTACAGGTTCCTTTTTGCTAATCGAAACCGTTTAATGTGTAGAATTCGTCGATTATTATATTTTCATAAAAAATCACGTTGATCGGAAATCGATAGCTATCTGATCGGATTAGTTTTTTTCAACTGTTAACTATAACACCATCCATTTTTTTATACAAAACTGATTTGATCATATAGTGAGCGATATCCGATCAACATGATTTTTTACAAGCATATAGTACTCGACAAGTTCTACATATTCAACAGTTCAGATTATCAAAACGGGATCCGTGATGGCTCTCCACGGACCGAACAACAGCATGCTTTTTGTGCAATATGACTGTACAATTTTTTCAAAAAAATTAGCATCACCTGTGGATGTCAAACTGAGTTTTATTATTTTTTGTCTGAAATTAAATTTTTTATTATTTTTTTTGATGAATAGTGTTAAATTTTTAACTTTTTTTATAACTTTTTAAATTATTTTAAAGATATCAAATCAGGTCTTAATTTAAAATAATTAAAAAATTAAAAAAACAACCTACTTAAGCAAATGGATTTTTTGTGTCAGAAAAAAACAAAATTGTTGTTTGGCACGCGCCATTGAGAGAGGGTGGCAATCCAATGGTTTAGAGAGAAGACAGAGTAACCCTAAAAAAGAAAGAGAGAGAGAGGAGGGACCATGTGATGTGGTGTGTCCGCATTTGACAAAAGCCGACGATCCTGTGAATCAATGCGTCCCTATGCGTTTTCAATTTCTCATTGGTCGTTCACGTACCATAACGTACGATCGATGTTGACATCTTGCTAACCTTGTACGGACACCCAAAATTTTTATCTTTTTACCCCAAAAAAACCCTCATAAAAATAAAAAAACACAGCCTATATATGTATACACTCTTTTTCTCTCTCTCTCTCTCTTTCACTACTGGTCACAACAGCCCACTTGCCACAAATTCTCTCTCCTTTTTTGCCAATTCAATCTAATTTTTCTCTTTTTGGGTTTCTTTGAGAGTTTACCAAAACAAGCAAAAGATTGAGGTTTTGCTCACAAATATACTAATATTATATATTATTTTCTTTGCCCTTTTTCCTGGTGGGGTTTTGAAGAAGTTGAGAAAAGAAAAGGAAAGAAAAAAGAGAGAGAGAAAGTGAGTACACGAATAAGGAAAGTTATAGCGTGTGTCATGTGCTTGTGAAAGTCTTTCTATGCCTTTCTTTCCTCATCTCTTCCTTCCATTGATGATGTAGAGATAACCCAGAAAAAAGAAATTACAGAGAAAGAGAGAATCAATCAATCAATACCTATTTCATCTACTATACCTCTCTGGTCTTCTGGGTTTTGCTCTATATTTAGCTTCTTCTGTTAATTTTGATTCATAAATTCAAAATCTTTTTTTCTGGGTCTTCAACTATTTTGTAAGATTTCTCTCTTGAATCTTTAAACTTTTTGGTGGATTGTTGTTTTGTTGTTATGGGTATTAAAAATTTGAGTGTTTGTTTTGTGGGTTTGAAGGTTTGTGGGTTGTGGAGATGGTGAGAGGGAAGACTCAGATGAGGCGTATAGAGAACGCTACAAGCAGGCAAGTCACCTTCTCCAAAAGGAGAAATGGGCTTCTGAAGAAGGCCTTTGAGCTCTCGGTTCTTTGCGACGCCGAGGTCGGGCTCATCGTCTTTTCTCCGAGAGGAAAGCTCTATGAATTTGCCAGTTCTAGGTAAGATTTGTGTATTTATTATCTATATTTATTGAATTGTTGATGGTACATGATGTATTTTTGTCCGTGTATTGATTTTTGCTTATTACACTGAAATTGTGTCAGTAGTAATTGGTTTTGACAATAGATATCATGCATTTGAATGAATGGACATGATTTTAAATGTGAGCCGCTCCTGGCGTCGCTACACCGCGATGAATATCGGGTCTCGATGTAGCTATCAAAATTATAGTTATGGGAATTTATCTTGATACGATTATTTAAAACTAGATATGGGCATTTAAACCCCAGGATTGGATCTTGGTCTAAGATAGCAGTACGTGTCTCAATAAGGCTGTTTAAAACCATAGCTATGTGTATCTACATCGTAGGGTTTTATGATCGTGGTCTAACTCTCTCTCCCCACAAGGTTGGATCAGATCTTCTGTTGTTCATGAGAACTAAGTCTTATTGAACATAGAAATGGCAATCTTACAACTACTGTTGTCTTTGTAAGAAGACCTCATTGATATGTTTTGTTGTTCTAGGCTCTTTCCCTTCCCTTCTTCCTATGGGTGTGTTTTGTATTTGTTCATAGAGACAACTACAGAAAATAGAAGAGGAGACTGTACCTAAGTGAATTTTCTTGCCTCTGGTTCCTTCACTTCCTGTCTCAGAAAATTAGTGCTTGCCTTACACAATCTGCTTTGATAGTATTTTAACAAATGGGTCCAGTGTCCTTCATGGGTTTTGTTTATTTCTATGGCATTTCTTGATCTTTAGATGCAAAAGGACACTAACTTCGAGTTATATTGTGTGTTTCTAGTGACTTGTTTCCATCATAGTGCATGATCGTAGTTCCACTTTCTGACAGTAGAGTTATTTATTTTGATTATATATAGTATATTCATTGAATTAGGGTTATGTCAGGGTGCTTGTTCTTTGACACGAAATTTTTTGTCTCAAATTATTTTGTTCTACATTTCATTCTATCTTTATGTACTAAAACACTCATAGCGGTTAGCCTATGTCTTGAGATTTTCACATCTAGAAATTCTTGCATGATTCAACTATTGTTAGTGTTTTGAGATATCGGAACAAAATGATTTGTGGATAGGTTTCTTTGGCCTTGTTCTATACTTAAATTTGATACATAGGTTTGTGAATGATAAAGTAGACAAAAAAAGAAAGAAGAAAAAGTACTTCAATCAAATTATATGTGGTGCAAAGTATGAATTAGTGGAACACTGACATGGGTGGGTTGGCAATTGTTAACTAAGGCATTAGTGACAATTAATTGTGCTAGTGATCCATTCAATGTTATGCTTTGCAAAGTCCCTTAAGTACTATTACACAAACCATCTCCAAATTCCGGACACAATCTTTTGGTAGAATTTTTGTGTGGAGTTGGATATAAAAAAACCCTTGTAGTCCCAATTCACAGTGCTTGTGATATTTCTAAGACTCAAGGTATACAACCCATGTCTTTCACTTGAAATGTCATTCCAAACAGTTACCAAACTTTGTAATGTTACAAATTCTTTTGACTTCCAGGCTTGAATGGCCTATGTGTGAGTGAGAGAGAAAAAAATTCCACAGTGCGCATGTCATCGTGGTGTACTTTCAAAAGTTACGATTCAATGTGATCGAATTATGACATAATATTATTAACCACCACATTGTGTCTTGACTCCCTCAACTCAATATGGTTGGGTTGCAATACAATATAATTAATAAACTTATTATATTGTAACGGACAACATTGAATCGTAATTCGATTATATTGAGTCGTAATTTTTGAGGGTGTGCACCGTGTGGAGTGCACACAGCAAACTGACCTGTGAGAGAAGTTATTTAATTGGTCCATATATGCCTTTTAATGTGACTCGATTAATTATTTTGTAATTGTTTTAACCCAACTAAAAAATAATGAAAGATTTAATTCAAGTTTTTGAGCTTAGTTCTTAATTATTCTCTCTCTTTTGGGGCCATGTTTATATTCCACCATATGCTTCACTTGTCCACTTAAGAACCTTTGGCCCAAATTCTCCGTCTCCTTGGCTTTCCTGCAGTGCATTCAGCTTAAATCAACCCACTCTCTTCTTTATTGGTGTTGTTTTACAGTAGATAATTATACAACTTTGACAATTTGATGCACATTTCAAAACCATCTTCGTTCGAGGAGAGATTTAAAATTTGATACATAGGTTTGTGAATGATAAAGTAGACAATAGAAAGCTGATAAAAAAAAGTAGATAAAGAAAAAAATGTACTTCAATTGGACTAATGTGGAGCAAAGTATGAATAAAGTGGAACACTGGCATGGGGTTAGTTGGCAATGTTAACTGAGCCATTTGTTACAATTTAATTGAACTAATAATCCATTCAATGCTATAATGCTTAAACAAATACCATCTCCAAAGTCCCTACAGAACTTTTTGGTGGAATTTTTGTATGGAATTGGATCTAAAAAAACCTTGCAGTCCCAAATCACACAGCACTTGTGACATTTCTAATAATTGAGGCATAAAACTCATGTACTTTCACTCAAAATGTCATTCCAAATAGTTTCGAAGCTGAACTTTGCCATGTGATAAATTCTTTTCACTTTTATGCTTGAATGACTCGTGTGAGTGAGAGATGGCAAATTATGTGGTGCGCATCTGATTGTGGCGTACTCTCAAAAGTTATGATTCAATGTGGTTGAGTAATTGATATAATATGATTGTTTATCATATTGTGTCTTAATTCTCTCCACTCAATGTGGCCAAGTTGCGATATAGTAACTTATTATATTGTAACCGATCACATTAAGTTGTAAGTTGTAATTTCAATCACATTAAGTCGTAATTTTTGTGATTACGCACCATGCATAGTGCGCACAACAAATTGACTCGTGATAGAGTAGATAGTTTTATTCAAATAAATAGGATTTATTTGTATGAGTTCAAAACAGTAGTTGAGATAACCATCTCAATGATGGTAAGCCAATTGAATTATGAATACGGGAGTCATGACCAAGATTTCATCTACGTAATTGGCTTTCATGCAAATCATAAGCAATTATAATAATGTAGGATAAGGAAATGCAAGGATATGCATCAAAGGAATATGTGTGTGAAAGAAGAAAAGCTTTGGAGAAAGAATTAGTTGATAGGAATTGAATTAGTGAAATTGCCAATACAATAAAATGTATACTTTGCTGTGTCAAAACAAGAACCTGATGCTTATTCTCAATTGAAACCATGTTTTTAGATGAATTTTGATGAAAACTTATCCTATCTAGGTAATTATTTTCATTAATAGAATATCTAATTAAACTTTTAAATTGCATATGGGCGAATCTACTAGCACCATAGGAATAAAAAAAATATATTCTGAAGTTAATAACATGTTCCCAACTTGATATGGATGATCAATTTTAAAAATGATGTATACTAATATGAAGCACGGGTATGGGTATGAGTACTGGTATGGCTATAATACAAGTAAGTCGATATTGTAAAATCTAGAAAAAAATAGGGTAAGGGTACATGTACGGCTTGGTATATTTGTAAAAAAATATTTATTTTTAATTTGGAGTACTGCAAAAATTGATTAAATAGTTTAATTTGTTGAGATCCAACCTACAATTAACATTTAATGCCAAAAGTAAAGGTATAAACCAAAATTAAATATCATTATATTAAATAACTTACAAACCATAGCTTAGTTTTAAAATCATGCTAAGCATAAAATCAGAAATAAAAATGAAGTCTATTGAAAGGAAATTCTTCTTGGTAATAGAAGAAAATATTGTTTCGACTAAGGTACGGTATGGCATAGGTTTATACTAGGTACGTCTGGATACGCCAAAAATTAAGAAGAAAAAATTCGAGTATGTGTTTTGTGTACCCGGTACATATGCAGAAGTACTATATGAACTACCATACTCCAGTAAGTACCCAATACGGGTACGGCATGTTTGTCGAAATACTCATACTTTATAGATATTAATAGTTTTAGGACATAAATTTTTGTTAGTTTTATGTCATAACTGTTGGTGGGAGTCGGGGGCAAATCACTGTTGGTGATTCACAATGAGAGGTTTACAATTGAACCAAACTGAAATTTAAATTCACTCAATAATTATGAGAAAAACATACAAACAAAGCAATCTTCCTTTCTTTCTCCCGCACACATATCACTCTGATACATTAGCTATTTATAGATAAACTAGCAGTGTGAAGACATTTAATGCAAATACAGCTATCAGTGTGAAAGCATTTAATGCATATACGGCTATTAGTGTAAATGCATTGAATGCAACTACGGCCATCTTGATTTCAGCCTCCATTTTTGACAAACAATTTTTATATCAAAATTACTTCACAACATCTCCCCTTAATCTTAATTCTCAATGCGGCTTCATCCCGAGCATTATCTTCATTCTGTTGAACAGATCATTTTTCAATGGCTTCGTGAAAATGTCTGCAAGCTGATCTTGAGATTTGTAAGGAAATAATTCCACCTCTTTATTTTTCACATGCTTTCGGATGAAATGATAGCGGGTGTCAATGTGCTTACTTCTTTCACGATAAACCGGGTTCTTTGCCAACGCAATTGATGAGCGATTATCAACATAGATCTCAGTGGGTTTTTTTTGTGGAAATCCCAAATGCTTCAGCATGTTCCGTAACCATATTGCATGGCACACAACTGAGTTGGCTGCAACATACTCAACTTCGCAAGTCGATAATGTCACAGTGGCTTGCTTCTTGGACTACCATGTGAAGGCTGTATCTCTCATGAAGAAAGTAAATCCCGTAGTACTTTTTCGTTCATCCAAGTCACGTCTCTAGTCGCTATCTGAGTAGCCAACTAGACTGAAATTATCAGTTGGTTTATAGAATAAACCATCATCGACTGTACTTTTGATGTAGCGAAGAATCCTCTTTGTTTCATAAAGGCGTGACTGATCCGGTGTTTCCATATATCTGCTAATCAGTCCTACTCCATAGAGTATGTTTGGCCTGGTGCAAGTAAGATAGCGAAGACTTCCAACTAGGCTCTTGAAATAAATTTGATCCACATCACCTGCCTTTGTACCTTTTTTGAGCTCCACTCCACTGTCTACAGGAGTGTTCACTGGATTACAATTCTCCATTCCATATCTTTTGAGAATTTCCTTGGCATAGCCACTTTGGGAAATAAAAATTCTATCTTTTCTTTGTGCCACTTCAATGCCGAGAAAATGAGCCATCAATCCAATATCTATCATTTCAAATTCTTGGACCATGCTTCTTTTAAAGTCTTTGAACATGACTGGATTGTTTCTGGTGAAAATTAGATCAACATAAAGACCATGCTTGTGATAACCCTGCCCTGTACTATGTTAATTAATCATGCTTATGTTTGTAATTATGTGCTTAATTCAAATTTGGGTGTTAATTGCATGATTATATGTGGTTTGGCTTTGTATCTGTTCACCGTAGGAAAATCTGTTAGAATCTGTGCTTTGAACTGAAAATTGAAGGCCTTATTGGCCACAAAAACCGAAATTGACTACGCCATTGTGGTTGGCGTAATTTTTATAGCCTACGGTAAAATTTAATTAGAAATTGGTTTGGATCAAAATAATTAGATTAAACTGATTGAATTGGGTATAATTAATTAGCCTTAATCAAGTCTAATTAGATGAGCCTATAAATAGGCCCTTATGCACTTAACTCACCATATGTTTGAGCTCAAAATCTGAATTTGCTCTCTAGAGAGAGAGTGTGTCGATTCTAGAGAGAGAAAGAGGGAGAATTGTGCATTTTGACTCAAAGATTGTGAAGATTGAAGCTCATAGGTGAGTAATTGAGCAAAGACTTATGAGTTAAGTTTGTAATATTGTGAATTCAAGTTATATTGGAACCAAGAATGAGGATTTATGTTGCATTGAGTGAGTTTGAAGTTAAAATGCACATGCATGTAAGAAATTGCCTTGTAGATGCATATTTGAATGCAAAGCCTGCTAATCATGATGAAATTGAGATCAATGTGTGCATGCATATAGCAATTTGTTATGAGTCCTCATGTTTGTGTATAAGATATGTTAAATGAGTTGAATTGGAAGTCAATTACGGCATGCATCCATGGAAAATGGGACTATGGGACTCAACCACATGTTTTGAAGATGGGTTTGGCAAAGATTGTATGAGTATGAAATTGATCCATGGGAATTGAGCTTCAAAATGTTGTAATTTAGCATTTGTATCATGTTAGAAGGTTTGCATGTGAAGTATGAGTCATAATATGCAAGTTACATTAGTTTGAATGCAAGTTTGAAGCTCAAATTGGCTGCTGGGAAACCCAAAATTCAGCATGTCCGCTCGAGCGGGGAAAGCGTTGCTCGAACGTGAAATGCTAGTTCCCAGAACTTTTACAAACATGGACGTCCACTCGAGCGGGTAGATTCACGCTCGAACGGGGAGCCATGTAGTTTGACTTTCAGCTCGAGCGTTCGAAGTCACGCTCGAGCGTAAACATGAGGCAACCAGTATTTTTGCAGACCCAATGGGTCCGCTCGAGCGGCCAAGCCTACGTTCAAGCGGGGATCCCTGTTTCAGATATTTTGAAAAGTGGTTTTATGATTTGTTATCCGTTCTCTTTCATTTTTAAGCACTCTTAGGCATGCATTGAGCATTGTGAATGAGTTAAAATGATAAGAAAGGAGCCTAAGAGGAATGTATAAATTAAGAACGGATTGAATCGTTTGTAATCCATATGTGTTATATAATGTGTAGGGTCGAGCTCAAGGGCAAATCCACCGGTAGAACACTGTGAGTAATATCTTAGTAAAGATATTTTCAAGTATGTTACTTTCCGAATGCTACTTCTGTATAAGTTTCATGGATTTGTTGATTTGAAATATGAATGAATATTCTATATGTCTAATTTTGTATAAGACCGTTTGCCGTTGATATGTTTGACATGAACGATTGGGCCAAAGGCTGTTTGACATGAATGATTGGGCCAAAGGCCGTCGGATATGAACAATTGGGCCAAAGGCTGTTAAACCTGAATGCAAAGATGGGCCAAAGGCCGTTTGAATGTTATTTGATATGTTTGAATACCGTGATAGGCCAAGGGCCGTTTGAATGAAAGGGATCATGATCATGAATATGAAATACGCATGGATATGAATATAAAGAGAATGGGCCCGAGGCCGTTTGATACGCCTGATAGATTCGAATTGGGCTTGAGGCCGTTTGATATGTTTGAATTGGACCAAAGGTCGTTTTGAATAAAGAGTTGGCTGGACCAAAGGTTGTTTCGTATAGATAGACCCGAGGTCATATTGTTTTATATAAGAATTGGGCCTGAGGTCATTTTGCATATAGATATGATGTGTTGGACCCAAGGTCATTTTGCTTTGTTGAGATTTGTAAATCTGGTGTGAATGAGAATAGTGGTTCAAATGTGTATATTATAAGTATGACTCATTTATGAACGAACCTCATTCATTAACCTCTTTATTTTGATATTATTCACTGGGCGTTAGCTCACTCTTATCTATATGTATGTAGGTGACCAGAGGGACGTTCAACCCTAGCCTCAGTGGAATTTAAGAAAGGAATCCGAGTTTTGTGAAGTCAGCCCATGTGCCTCACACAAGAGGCTTTGTTTATAATCTTTTGTATTTTTTTTGCTATTTCTATTGGTCATGATAGATCATTTATGTGTATAAGTTTTTGGCATGGCTGGCTATGTGTTTGAATGATCCTGGGTATATAAGATGTTAACTACTGGTATGTGGTGTGAATTATTACTAAGTATATGTGAAACATTTTGACATGCCATGTAAGCATAGCTCATTGGACAAAAACTTCCGTTTTGGCCCCTTCACTCTGTTGCTATATGTTTGTTTGGATTTGAGGCCGTAGGTAATCTCATGATTACTGGCCGGTTATGACCTTAATCTATAGGGGCGGGTTCGGGTCATGACAATGCTTCCATCAGCTTCCTTCTTCAAATATAGTGCGTGCTCATATGGGCATTTTTCAAAACCATTGTCATGAAAATACTGATCAATTCTAGTATTCCATGCATGCGGAGCTTGCATCAATCCATAAAATGCTTTCTTCAATTTGTACACTTTGTCTTCATGCCCATTTTGAACATACCCGGAGGTTGTTCAATATAGATTTCTTCTTCAAGGAAACCATTAAGAAATGTAGATTTCACATCAAGTTGATAAATCTGCCACTTGTGCTGGGCAGCCAAAGAAATCATTAGCCTAATAATCTCCAATCGGGCAACTGGAGCAAACACCTCTCCATAACCAATTCCAGCTCTCCGCTTGTAACCTTTTGCCACTAATCTTGCCTTGTAGCGTTGCACTTCGCCTTGTGCATTCCTCTTTGTCTTGTATACCCATTTCACTCCAATGGGTTTGTGCCCCTCCGATAGACTAATAAGCTTCTATGTGTCATTTTGCTCAATGGCATAAATTTCTTCATCCATTGCTCTCTTTCATTTATCTTCTTGGATGGCTTCTGAGAAGGTAAGTGGATCATTATCTGCGAGTAGGCAGAACAAATTTAGATCTGCTTCTTCTGTAGCTTCATATATCTCCTACAAATTTCTCATTGGTCTTGATTGTTTGAAAAACCTATCATCTGATGATGCTGATGATGATGATGCAGCACTTCTGTGAGAAACTGGCGATCTAGGTGTCGGTATTCTATATGGAGGAGTTTGTGGCTCATCTTGAACTTCTCTTGTAATTTCAACCGGAGCTTTTGATGTTTCATCTTCAAGAATGAGTTCTGTATCTTTAACAACTTCATCTTGATTCCAGTTCCAAGCTTCTTCTTCCTTAAATATTACATCCCTACTCATGATCACCTTTCTGGTAATGGGATTATACAACTTGTATCCCATTGTTCTGTCTCTATATCCGACAAGGATACATTTTTCTCCCTTATCATCGATTTTGGTTCTTCTTGCTTCTGGAATCTTGGTATACGCAACACACCCAAATATTCTGTAATGGTTGACACTTGGCTTATGTGAACTCCAAGCTTCTTCTGGAGTCATAGAATGAAGGCTCTTGGTTAGGCATCTATTTAGTAGATACAAAGCACATGATACGGCTTCAGCCCAAAATTACTTGGGCAGTCCCTTTCCTTTCAACATGCTCCTTGCCATATCTAAGATTGTGCGATTCTTCCTTTTAGCAACACCATTCAACTGTGGCGTATAGGATGGTGTTGTTTAATGCTTGATTCCATGCTCTTTGTAATAATTCTCAAAAGCATTTGATGTGTATTCTCCACCTTGATCTGACCGCAATGTCTTGATGTAGTAGCCGCTTTGCTTCTCTACAAAAGCTTTGAATTCTTTGAAGATACTGAACACCTCGACTTACTTTTAAGAAAATACACCCATGTCTTTTGGCTATAATCATTAATGAAGGTGAGAAAATATTTATTCTATCCATTTCACATTGGCTTCAATAGACCACACACATCAGTGTGTACTAGCTCCAGCGGCTTTGTTACTCTCCACTTCACTTCTTTGGCAAAGCTAGTTCTGTGATGCTTGCCAAGAATGCAGCTTTCACAGACCTCATTAGTATGAGCAATATGAGGGAGCCCTTTCACCATATTCTTGCTTGACAACAGCTTCAAGTTTCCAAAGTTGAGATGTCCAAACCTCAAATGCCATAGCCAGTCTTTGTCTTTGATGATGGCACTTAAACACTTCGCAGCATCATGTTGGATGTTCAATGCAAACATCCGATTCTTGGACATTCTCACCCGAGCGATCAAATTACCATGATTGTCTTTGATGTTAAGATGACAATCTTTCATGCTGATGCCATTTTTTTTCTCTAGGAGTTGTCCTATACTCAAAATGTTGTTTTTCATGGCAGGAACATAATAAACATTGGAGATGTAATCATGATCTCCATTCTTGAGCTTGATCAGAATATTACCTCTTCCTTTCACTAGAGTCTTTGAAGAATCACCAAATGAGACTTGTGCTTGTACAGTCTCGTCAAGTTCAACAAACGACTCTCTTTTACCACACATGTGATTACTGGCTTCCGAATCTAGATACCAAACATTGTTTTGGTTTTCAGTGTCTCCATGGTGGACAAACAGGACTGTAGGTCCAACTTTGTTTGTTTCTTCCTCGGCAAAATTTGCTTGCTCTCCGGCTTCTGCTGTTGTTCTACTTCGGCATTCATTGCTGTAATGCCCAAACTTGTGGCACTAGTAGCACTGAACATTGCTTTTGTCAACTCTGTTCGGTTGTTGTAACCACTTCCTCTACCTCTTGCTCTTTCTCTTGGAGCAAAGTGTGGTTGACTTCTTCCTCCTCTGGCTAGACCTCTTCTGCCTCTTTCTCGAAAACCAGAACTTCGGTTATTGTAACCTCGGCCTCTTCCTCGGCTTCTTTGTGATGTCCCCCCTTGTTCATTTCTGTCATCTCTGAAAGACAGCTTTGATTGAAGAGCTTGCTCTAGAGAACTTGAGGGAGGCTTCTTGTTGATCTTTTGTTCATGAATCTCAAGTGTGCCCATCAACTCTTCGGTGGTCATGGCACTGAGATCCTTTGACTCTTCTATTGCTACAACGACGTGTTCAAACTTGGGACTGAGTGATCGTAGAATCTTCTCTATCACTTGAAGAGATTCCATCTTCTCTCCATATCTTCTCATCTGATTAACAATAGTCAATGTTCTGTTAAAGTACTCAGAAATTGACTCATTCTCATTCATGTGCAGCATCTCGAATTCGCCACGTAACACCTGGAGTAGAACTCTGATCGTCTTTTCAATTCCACGGTGTAAATTGCGAAGAATACTCCATGCTCTTTAGAGGTTGTTGCTACTGCTGAAATCTTCTCAAAACTTGACTTATCAATGCCTTGATAGAGTAGATACAAGGCCTTTTTATCTCTCTTCCTTGAATCTTTTAATGCTGTCTTCTGAGCTTCATTTAAATTCCTTCATCTTCGAGAGTAGCTGGCTCGTTATATCCTCGATCCACTAACTCCCACAAATCTTGTGAGGCTAGTAGGACTTGCATTTGAATACTCCAATTTTCATAGTTTTCCTTGCTGAGTTTTGGAAACTGGGGCTGAAAGAAGTTGTTTGTGCTGGCCATTGGTTGACTTTAAAAAACTGCAAATTTTCAGGATGGAATTTGCAAATTCTGACTGTACAATGTGTCTGGAATACTCTAAATAGTTGGAAAGCACTATTGGATCATCAGAAACGGACTCTGAATGGCTCAGATCAAGCCAAAATAGTATTGACGCTTCAGATCTGCAGCTGCACCTTAGCCGCGTCGCACTGGATTAATCCTCGGTGTGCTGATGTCAGCGGCTCGGTCAACAGCATAGTCAACGTGGCTTGGTTAGTAGCGCGACTCAGGCCAGGCTCGGCTCGGTCAGCGGCTCCGGTCAACGCGCTTGGTCAGCAGCTCAGCTGACATCAGCGGATGACGTCATATCGTTTGGTGTGTTCGTGTGGCACGTGCTTGTGCGTGGGATCACGCGTCTTCTTCCTTGGCAGCATGTGAGCACGTGAGAACAACGTCAGTGACGCGTGTGGCGCGCGCGGAGTCGTCTGAGATCCGTTTTCGACGCAGTTTTCATGGTTGTGCTCATCTTGTCAGGAGCTTCAAGCTGATGTGATTAAAAGTGGATTTCGACCACTTGGATTTTTGGGCAATTTTGAAAAACACTCTGTTCTTGAAAATTTTACAGAATGTTTGCAAATTCAAGCTACTTCGGTTCTGATACCACTGTTAGTGGGAGTAGGGTGCAAACCACTGTTGGTGATTCACAATGAGAGGTTTAAAACTGAACTAAACTGAAATTTAAATTCACTCAAAATAATTTTGAAAAAAACATACAAACAGAGCACTCTTGCTTTCATTCTCCCTAGTAGTGTGAACACATTTAATGCAAATATAGCTATCAGTGTGAAAGCATTTAATGCATATACGGCTATTAGTGTGAATGCATTGAATGTAACTACGGCCATCTTGATTTCAGCCTCCATTTTTGACAAACAATTTTTATATCAAGATTACTTCACAACAATAACCTATAATTACCTTGTAAGAAAATCGTTTTAGAGATCCTTGCATTCTTCTCAGCAACAAACTATTCAAATCTATTAGGATAAATTAGATTAGTGAAATTAAGTAAATTTTTTAGCAAATTTAGAGAATGAGGTTGATGCAGGTGAATACGGATAGCTCTGTAAGGGCTGTTTTGGGGTTGTGAAAGTGTTGAAAGTCAAGGAAAAAAAGAAAGGAGAAGAAGAAGATAGATCTAGGAATCACTTTTAGAATTCTTTAGACATCACCCCTACGGTTTGATTGCATTACACAACCCATAAAGAAGCTTCAAAACTCTCAATTTTTTTTTTTAGTAAAATATCAGTTCTATTAATTATAAGCATTACAAGGCTTTAGGAGATTTCCTAAACCAACTAGAACAAAAAAAGAAAAAGAAAACTATTATAATATCTTAAACTTCCAAAACTAATTTAAGACCAAATAAAAAATATAAATAAAACTCAATTAAATAACTTCACCCACAAGACAATCCATGGGCGACCCCTATAGCCCATAACAACAATAATGAAAATTACCAAAATACCCTTGACCTAAAAATCCTACAAAACATAAAAGAAACCACAAAATAATACTATAATAATATTATAAACATAATTATATAAAATTCTATAAGTGTCTCTGTGAAATCATACCAATGTCCAAATATCATTACTTTTTTGAATTTAGCCTTTCTTGAGCTTCTTGTACTCTGTATCATTCACCCTTGGTTGGAAAAAAACTCGACCTCGAGTTTTGAAGTGTTATAAGAATCCACAAGTTTTGAAATTGCATCTATGGCTTCACATTAAAATGTTCAAGTTGACACCACCTTTTCTTCATTGGAAATTGCAAAAAAAAAAATAATGAGAGATTGATCTTTTTAATTATGTTACTAATTTTTCTGGAATAACAAAGTCAATTGGCATAGAAATCAAATCTTTGAATTCATCCATATCAATTTTCATTAGGCTTTCTTTGATATTCCTAGCTTTGATTCTTTTCTTTTTAGCCTCTTTTCTTGGCACAAGGTAATCTTTTGATTTACCATTGGCCACTTCATTGATTATGATTGGAGCAAATTCACTAGGTAATTTTGTAGGCACTACATCGGAGACCTCGGGTTGCAATATCATGAACTTTAAAGGCATAATAAGTTCTGAAACAACAACAAGATGCATTAATTCTTTAGTAGTTATTATTGAGACGCACTCAACAAAGTCTTATCCTAACTACTTAACATCTGTTACATGAATCCCGTTCGCCAATCCGCTCAATCAAAATTCGTTTAGTTAAACCAGAAGATAACATATCTTTCTTGGACAATCTTGGAAACATATCGACCCTTCTTTCTTTATTATCTCAACCTATGTAAATTTCAGTTTCTCTTGTTTCCCATCATTACCCTTAATGTGGACAATATTACTCCTTGTAAAGGGTGCAATCATTTGTTTTCATTGTACATGTTCAAGCCATTTTAATTGATTTTTCCAGATCTTATCTTCAATAAACCTCTACCATTGAACGAAGTTGTTGGTTCCTAATCTTATCTTTCCAAGTCTTGCCATACATTAACGTCAAGTTTTCCTAGTTTTGCTTTACAATGTACTTTGTTGCGTAACAAAAAAATGCCTGTGAAATGAGTGTAAACTAAAGGAGGATTGGAATAAACAAGTGATGAGTGCTAACACAAGGAGGAAAAAAAAGGATGGGAATGTGTTTTTAACAAAAATAAATAATGAAGATTGATAAGTGTGCAACAAAATTGGAGCAACATGATGTAAATTGGATAAATTATAAGGGTGTGGGTTAAAGTAGTGATGGACGAATAGATTGTCCATGACTCGATGCAATGTGTTTATAAAGTGGGTGTAAACAAAAAGAGGATTGAGATGAACAAGTAAAATTGGCAAAACAAGGAGAGATAGGAGGCCATTCCTTGTAAGATACGAAAAATTAATAATTCTACTACCAAGCAATGGTTTGATGTAAATTTGAGGTGTTAGACCGATGTAACCATTAAGTGTTAGGAATGTGGATCCATGATTTTTAGGATTTATTAAATTAGGTGGTACATTCATTTCTTAAAAAAAAAGGCATAGAATAGTTGATAGACTTACATAAGAATGTGAAAAGTTCTTTTTAAGGTATGAAAAATATTTACTAGAATATTCTATGTAGTCCTATATAAAGGAAATTCTATATTGGCAATTGTAAGTTAATAAGATCATAATCTATAGGTGTATTTTGGTGAGCATTCTTTTGATGAAGTTCTAAGTTCATATCAAATGTGCTTTGTGTGATTACATCTCAATTCATTCTCTCACTTGCTACACTATTTTGGTTTTACACTTTCTTTGCCCTCAAAACAAATTTGGTATCAGAGTCACTATTATTTTCCAAACTCCCCCCAAAATTCTTCCCACTAGAAAATAAAATATTGGTATATAGAAGTGCTATCCAAGGTTTGAAGTAAGTAGAGTTGCAAAGGTAAAAAGCACTAGGGAAGTTAGCAAGCACTTTATCGAAAAAAAAAATGTTCTACGGGTGCAAACTTGGGCGGGTTGAGGAGTTGGTCAGGTCCAACCCAAGTTGTGTTGATAGTTGTTCAAGCCTGCCTAGACCCTACTTCCAACCTGAATTTGTCTACCTAAGCCTGTAATCATATTATATTAAACTCGGGCTAGGCTCAAATTGCCCACAAATGTGATGTTTGTTTTTTTTTGCTAGGCTAATTGATTTGTTAAAGTTATATTCTATTAATAATTTTTTTTCCAGTAACCCCAAGGGGTTGGCCTGGTGGCAAGGCCGTCGGTCTTAGGGGTGTGATTTCTCTAAGGTTCAAGGATTGAAACCTCTTAGCTGTTAACAATTCTTTAGGGCCATCAGATTGGCGAAAAAACCATTGGATTAACTGTGGTGCACTTATAGAAAACTCCTTGCCGAGGGCGTGTGCTCCCTAGGGATTAGTCGGCTTTTGATCCGAACAACTTGGTGCCAAAAAAATAAAAAATAAAAAATAAAAATTCCTAGTAAAATAATTAATAATATCAAAACAAATAATTTATATGATAAGAGAGAAACATAGAGGAGAGAACAATTGGGCCATTGTAATAGTTTTTGTCATTTCTGAGTGAGAAGAAAATGGTTGGATTTGTATTGTGTTATTTGCGTGTGTGGTATATGTAGTGAATATTATCTAACGGTCTATATTAATTTAATATCATACAAAGGCTAATAATTTTTATGTATATTTAATATTTTTATAAATTTATATATACAATTTGGGCATCGCGTTACTTGAGTTTTGCCTGATACCTTTGCCTGAGCCCGCATCAAATTCAAAATTACATTGTCGAAGTCTTAAATTTTTTTTGTCTAGGCTCGGGTTTTTCAAGTTGGGCCTGCCCACCATTGGTGTTCACCTTGAAAAAAGAAAGCTCATTAATAACCAAAGAAGTAAACAATAGATAAAGTAAAATATTCTTAGTCTTGTATAAAATTATGATGACAATAGTAAGTTACGATCATAAAATATTGATATACTTCAATAATAAGATTTCTTTTGATTAAGTTCATATCAAAGGGGCTATGAACAACTTCTATAGCAGTACTGTACATCTCTATAAATTCTCACACCTTTTACACACACATATATGTGTATATTTTCTTTTACGCTCATGTTGCCACAATAGGAAGACATACTAGCAAGAGAAAGTATGATCGTCTACAATTAAATTGGAACACCTGACATTACATAGAGCTAAACAACTCTGAAATTTTTTTTTATCAACAAAGTGAAAATTTCATTAAGAACATAAAATTAAAGGTACATGAAGATGCGATTCATCGAGAGAGATTCAGATAGTACAGAATACGCTTGCTACTCGCAAACATGCAACCAACCCCTCGGCCTCACAATTTTTATAGAAAAGAAAGCCAAAACAAAACAAAACAAATTTTTTTTTCTTCTTAAAGTTAAGAATTTAATTATAAAAAAAAAAAAAAACGCTTGAAACCCCAAAAGTCACCCATGCCTGATCTTCTCAACTCCCAAAGCACATCCGCACTACTCCCAAAGTATAGCCCCATGCTTGAAACCCCAAAAGTCACCCACACCTAAGCACTCTGAGGTTTCCAGGGCCGAAACTCCTACGGCAAAATACCGATACTTCCATGGCCGAACACCGTTAATTGGATACACCCATGGTTGAACAAAACCCACATCCACAGCCGAACACACCCACTTCCATGGTCGAAATACCTCCTCTATGCGGTCAGGGTCAAACAAACATCCATTGCCGAAAGATTTCCATGTTCTAACACCACCTATGGCTGTCGAAGCACCTCCATAGATATAAACGGAGTTCACCCCTCAAACTCCCATTTGCATAGGAGCTCCCGAATGAAGATCCTAAACAAATCTAGATCATCTTCACCAATGACTAGAACTACAACACCCATGTTATCCCCTCTTTGTCGACCCAATGCTGACCTCCTCTTCGTCGAACAAAGTGCCGAAACACCTCCAAAACCCCTCAAACTCCCTCTCACATAGGGGTGCCCAAATGAATATCCTAAACAAATCTGGAGCGTCTTGTTTGTCAATCCAACGCCGAAAATAAACTGCTCTCCTCCTTAGTAGGAACTAGTGTCATGACCTGAACCCGCCCCTATAGATTAAGGTCATAATCGGCCAGTAATCATGAGATTACTTACGGCCTCAAACCTAATATCAATTAATAATTAATAATATGGGGCTAGATGTGGAAGCAAACTTAAAAATTTTGTCCAATGAGCTATGCTTACATGGCATATTAAAACATTTCACATATACTTAATAATAACTCACACCACATATCAGTAGTTAACATGTTGTATACCCAGGATTATTCAAACACATAGTCAGCTAAACCAAAAGGTTATACACATAAACGATCTATCATGACCAATAGAAATCCTGCGGCATGAAGTTCCCGGCATACGATGCAGTTGGTGGCGGGGCCGACATTCCATAGGTTAGATGCAAAAGATTATAAACAAAGCCTCTTGCGTGAGGCACTTGGGCTGATTTCATAAAACTCGGGTTCCTTTCTTAAATTCCACTAAGGCTAGGGTTGAACGTCCCTTTGCTCACCTATATACATATAAATAAGAGTGAGCTAACACCTAGTGAATAATATCAAAATAAAGAGGTTAATGAATTAGATTCGTTCATAAATAAGTCATACTTATAATGTACACATTTGAACCACTATTCTCATTCACATCAGATTTACAAATCTCAACAAAGCAAAACGACTTCGGGTCCAACACATCATATCCATATGCAAAACGACCTCATGTCCAATTCTTATATAAAACAAAACGACCTTGGGTCCATCTATAAAAAACGACCTTTGGTCCAACCAACTCTTTATTCAAAACGACCTTTGGTCCAATTCAAACATATCAAACGGCCTCGGACCCAATTCAAACATATCAAGCGTATCAAACAGCCTCGGGCCCATTCTCTTTATATTTATATCTATGCGTATTCAATATTCATGATTATGATCACTTTTCATTCAAACGGCTTTTGGCCCATTACGCTTATGTTCAACCGGCCTTTGGCCCATCACGGTATTCAAACGGCCTTTGGCCCATCATCATTATATTCAAACGGCCTTTGGCCCATCTTTATATTCAAACATATCAAATGGCAAACGGCCTTAGGCCCAATTCGGACATATCAAATGTATCAAACGACCTTAGACAAAATTAGGCATATAGAATACTCATTCATATTTCAAATCAACAAATCCATGAAGTTTATACAGAAGTAGCATTTGGAAAGTAACATACTTGAAAATATCTTTACTAAGATATTACTCACAGTGTTTCGCCGATGGATTTGCCCTTGCGCTTGACCCTACACATTTCATATTACAATGAGTCATCAGCGATTCAATCCGTTCTTAACTTATTATTTATCTTAGGCTTCTTTCTTATCCCTTTAGGTCATATACAAAGCTCAATGCATGCCTAAGAGTGCTTAGAAATGAAAGAGAATGGAAAATGAACACAAAATATCTTTTCAAAATTTCAGAAATAGGGCTCCCCGCTCGAGCGGACCCCTTTGGTCTGCAAAAGTACTGGTTACTTCATTTTTATGCTCAAGCGTGACTTCGGACGCTCGAGCTGAGAGCCAAAGTGTGTGTCTGGGAGCTCGAGCGTAACTCTTCCCCGCTCGAGCGGACATCATGTCTACAAAACTTCTGGGAACTAACATTTCACGCTCGAGCGGCGCTTTCTCCGCTCAAGCGGACATGCCAAATTTTGGAATTTCCATAATTGTTCTTGAAGCTCAAACTTAGCATTCCAAGGTTCAAAGTTCGTGTTTTTGGTACAAAATCATGGAAAAACATTATATGGCATGAGAATATAGGTTATTTAAAACCAATTGTCCAAAACTATGATCTAATTCTCATATTAATCAACATTTCTCTTGGTATGGTCAAAGCTCATGCATTCAAACTTTATACAAGCTTCATATCTTCACAAACCATTCATGCATGTCAATTATTGACTCCAATCCCACTTTAAATGGCACAAATGATGTTCAAAATCATGGAATCTATTAGAATTATGCATGCATGTATGATTTGGTGTAATATTCTTCATGTTCTCATAATCAACTTCTAATTGTAACATGAATCTTTTGAATTGAGTTCCATACCATGGAAATTCTTACATGCATGTAGTATATGACTCTCAAGTCAACACGAGCTACATGTTTCATGCTCAAATATGCAAATTCATGACAATTTCTTACATGCATGTGTATATTGACTTCAATTTCATCAATTACAACTTAATTCTTGCTCTTGGTTACATATTCTCTTTGAATTCATATAATTACAAACTCAACTCATGAATTAAGGGTTGGTTACTCACCTAGGAGCTTCAATTCTTTCAACTATGGCCAATTCTTGAGCTAATCCTTTTAGTTTCTTGAATTCTCTTGCAATTCTTCCATGTTGACCCACTTCTCACTCTAATTTTGGTTCTCTCTCTCTCTCTCTCTCTCTCTCTCTAGAGTGTAACTTCAGATTTTCAGCTCAAAAATGGTGAGTTTAAGTGTATATGGGGCCTATTTATAGGCTTTAGACTTGGTTAAGGCTAATTAATTGTATCCAATTCAATCAGTTTAATTTAATTATTTTGATCCAAATCAATTTCTAATTAAATTTCACCGTAGGCTCTAAAAATTACGGCAATCACAATGGCGTAGTCAATTTCGGTTTTTGTGGCCGATAAGGCTTTCAATTTTCAATTCAAAGCACAGATTCTAACAGATTTTCCTACGGTGGGCAGATCAAGATCACCAAGCTCCTTGATCAATTCTCTATCTTGAGCTCCCTCTCTCTCTAAATTCGGCACTCTCACTCTCTCTAGAGTGTAATCTCAGCCAAAGGAGAGAAATGAGCCCAAAAACAATGCTAAAAAATGGTGAGTTTAAGTGTATATGGGGCCTATGTATAGGCGTATCTAATTAGACTTGGTTAAGGCTAATTAATTGTACCCAATTCAATCAGTTTAATCTAATTATTTTGATCCGAATCAATTTATAATTAAATTTCACCGTAGGCTCTAAAAATTACGCCAATCACAATGGCGTAGTCAATTTCGGTTTCTGTGGCCGATAAGGCCTTCAATTTTCAGTTCAAAGCACAGATTCTAACAAATTTTCCTACGGTGGACAGATACAAAACCAAAATCACATATAATCATGCAATTAACACCCAAATTCAAATTAAGCACATAATTACAAACATAATCATGATTAATTAACATAGTACAGGACAGGGTTATTACACCTAGCTTCTTTGCAAACACCTTGTACGACAAACTCTCTCTAGAATGAAGTCACTGAACACCTCCATGGATAACAAACTCACTCTAGAATGAAGTTGTCGAACACTAGTGCTACATCGAAACACCCTGTGCCGAAGCCGACCAATCCCAATGCTATGACGACCAACCATCGAACCCCATAGCCGAACCATTGCAAAAAAAACCCATACTCAAGCACCAAACACCGCCAAATGATTTGATACCACCGGAAGTGAAAGATTTAATACACCTAAGAAACATCCAACATTGAAGCTAAAGATCAAAACTAGAGATCAAAACAGCAATCTAAGCAAACCTGGAAGGGAAAAATAGTACGGGAATCAAGTTTGTTAAAAGGGGAAAACACGCACACACAAGAGGAGAGAGAGAGAGAGAGAGAGGTTTTTAGAGTGAGAATTCGGCGCTCTTTCATGAATAAGAAAGATGACCAACCATTTAACAACTAAATGAATATGACATGCTCGTAAGATTGAGGATTTGGAATGAACAGATGCTAGTGAAGACACAAGAAAGGAGAAAATAGGAATATATTCACTATAAGATTGTGAAGAGTAATGATTGTATTGGACTATTGAGTAATGGTTTAAGGTAATTTGGAGAGTGTAGAAGGTTGTTTGTCAAAGCACTACAGAAAATCTGCTTGTACCCTAATTTCTTTTGTGATTGGTGCTTTGCATGTTCACATCTGCATTATATAATTCTTTAGTTGAGTTGACTATCTTTATGTGTGAGTTAAGATGAAAAACAAGATTGCATTAACTTTCGAATCCCGAAACTGGTTAAAATGGTTATGCTCCTAAATATTAGGGAAGAGGAAATCTTGAAACGCTAAAAGGTACACAAATATGGATGCTACCAAAACTAAGTTAATTCCCAAAAACAAAATATTCCTTTTAGAACCCCCTAAAACTCGTGATGTGAGTTTATTAAACATCAAGAGTTTGTTAGAATTGAAAGTTAGACATACAAGTCTTGGTGAAAAAAATCCATATTTTGTAAAGAGGAGGATACAAAATATTGGTGCCTGATTTGTAAATGCTAACGAATAAAGTGACAAACAATTTCAATGTGTTTCGTGTGCTCGTGACAATTTAAGTTGTGGGAAATCTGAATAGCACTTGTATTTTCACAATAGAGAGAAGTAGGAGAGGAAATAGAGACATAGAGACACCCAAATCAAAGAGAAGCCTACAAAAGACCTACGATCTCAATTGTAGAATGAGTTATAGCATGATATTCAACCTCAACTGTAGATCTACCAATGACATTGTTTTTTACTTTTCCAAGAGTTAAGGGAGTTCTGAAAAGCCACAAAAAATTACTAGTACGCTTGCAATCATAAATATCATCAACCCAATTAGCATTAAGATAAACCCTAAGTGTGAGAGAAGAAACAAACAACATTAATACATTCTGAAAGATAGTACCTTGAACATAACATAAAATACGTAACAAAGCAACCCAATGAGTAGAGCGAGGGGTAGAGACAAACTAACTAATCACATGAACAGCATAGGTGATATTAGAATGAGTCACAATAAGATAAACCAAACATCCAACCAATTCCTGATAGAAGGTAGGATCATTAAGAGGAACACCATTAGAGGTAGAGAAATTAGCATGGAGCTCAATAGGAGTATCAACAACCTTATAATCATTGAGTTTGGCATGGTGAAGGATACCACGAGCATACTTGGATTGAGACAAAAGATAGCCCTTAGGGGAAGAAACCATCGATGCCAAGAAAATATCTACTTAATCCTAAATCTTTATATCAAATTCCAAAAATAGATGTTTTACCTCAACAATAACACCTGAGTCAGAATTAGTAATGATCATATTATCAACATATAACGATATAACAACTATCTCAATAGAAGTATGGTGAATAAAGAAAGCGAAATCATAAGCACTAGAGAGAAAGCCAATCTGAGTAATAGTCGAATCAAAGTACTTATACTAGGCACAAGGATGTTGTTTGATGCCATAAAGAGCATGATAGAGGCGGCAAACATAGCCTTGGGACAAGAAAAACCCAAATGAATGCGCATATAACATTCTCATTATGATGACCATTGAGGAAGACATTCTTGACATCCAAGTGAGAGGGACCACTGACAAATAGAAGCCACAAACAGGTACAAATACTCGTCATCTTAACAACGAGCAAATTTTACTTAATAGTGAATTTCATACTCTTGAGAGAAGCTCTTGGCAATCAAACGCGCCTTGTAATGCTTCAAAAATCCATTAGAAAGTTTTAACTTCATAAATCTACTTGCAACCAACAACATTTTTACCTATAGGCAACGAAACCAACTCCAAAGTACGAGTCTCTCAATAGCATTTAACTCAACTTGCATAGTACAAACCTAATTAGGATCAATATAAAGGCCCTGTTTGGTAGAGTTGTGGGAAAGTGCTTATAGCTTATGCCTAAACAGCTTATAGCTTATAACTATGAACATAAGCTGATTTCTAACTTATAAATTAAGCATCTTCTGCCCCACTCAAAGAATAAGCTGATTTCTGACTTCCAAAAAGCTATAAGCTAAACCAAACACATCAAAATAGCTTAAATTAAGCTGAAAGCTGAAATAAGTAGCTTTTAAGCTGCACCAAACAGGGCTAAACTTTCTTATAAGACTGAGGCTCAAAGTAGACATGAATAGAAGATAGAAAAGCACGATTGGAAGTAGAGAAACAAGTAATAGAAAAAATTAAGTCTTATCGATGGTTTAAGATCACAAAGAGAATAGCATGGTTCACGAGGATTAGGGTCCGTAGAAGAAGTTGGAGAAGCAATTAATGGAGATATGTGGAGGAGCAACCTTCTTGTGAGAATAGACCAAAGAAAAAGATGTGAATCTTGTAGAAGCTAAGTTACACGGACGCAGGTACGAGGATCGGGTGCGGGTGCGGGTGCGTATCTAGGGGTCGGACACTTCAAAATTAAAAATTAAGGATACGTGGATATGTATCCAAATTTGGATACGGGTACGGGGATACGTTAAATATATATATATATTTTTAAATATAGTTATTAAGATGAGTTATATTATATAAATAACAAATAATTATTTTACATATATGTGTTTATTTATTTTTGTTAATATATATAAGTGTATATTATCTTATAAATATATTATATGTTATACAATAATTATTATATAATATATATAATAATAATTATTATTATAGTTATTATAATAATAATAGTTATTAATTATTATTATTTTATATAGATATATACGAATGGTTATAGATAATAGTTATAATAGGTATTATTATAATAGGAATTATTATTATAGTTATTATAATAATAGGTATTAACTATTATTATTTTATATAGATATATACGCATATAGATTATATAGATATATACGCATATCTGAATCAAGAGACAGGGACGAGAGGGAGAGGGAGAGAAGCGCAGCGAAGGAAGCGATCGATCGATCGATCGCGATTGCGATCGCGAGGGAGAGAGAGAAAGCGACAGAGAGAGAGAGAGTCGTCTGGGGCTTCGATCGACTGGAACGACTGACGGAGTTCGATCTGCGACTGGAACGACCGGATGGAGCTTCGACTGGATGGATCTTCGACTGGATCATTCGACCAGGTTATCTCTTTTCTCACCTCTTTCATTTCTTTTGCTGTGAGCCGTGTCCGATCGAGAATAGACGAATCCGACACAGATCCCACACCCGCACCCGTGTCGTGTCGTGTCGTGTCGACACGGGTACTTCGCCCCAAAGTGGCGAGTCCATGTAACACAGTGTAGAAGTATCTAGAGAAGATGGAAGTTCAGAAACTTGGTATACTTGGCATTAGATACATCAACAGGAAAAAGATTAATATGAATCAAGTTTTCCTTAAATATGGAAATAGTCTTTGGTGGAAGGAAAAAGTTTGGGAGATGCTCAAGAAAAACTACATGGCAAAAAACATATCATAACACCTATACCCTTTTTGATGAGTTTCATAACCCAAAATACACAAAGGGTAGAATGAGCATTGAGTTTGTTACTTTTAGGAAGAACAACAAAAAAAGGGTTCCAGAGACACGTAATAAAGAATAATTAGGAACTTCTCCAAACAACTGTTCATACGGAGTAATAAGATCGGAGAGGAGAGGCAGGCATACAATTAAGAAGATAGGTTGTCGTAAGGATGGCCTGTAGTTACAAGGATCTATTTTAAGGTATCTAACAATTATAAGGGTCGCCCTTGTAGTTTCTAAAATTACAGTCTTCCCTTGTCAACTTTGTTGAGTAAAGGGCATTTATAGATGGTGTAACCATTTCACATCTTTCTGTAGCCAAACAACCTTAATTTAAAATATCTTATCTCACTATTTATCTTTATATATATATATATATGTGTGTGTGTGTGTGTGTTGATTTTTGATCTCACAATCAAATAGATCTCCTTGTCAAGATCTGGGAACCTTAGCTGGAGAGCACGTGGCTGAATAGATTAAGCCCAACACCTGCACACAAGAAGACAAGAAATATCACAGTAGCTCGTCCACTCGGAGGCACTCCAATGATTAAGTCAGTCAACTTATCTCTTAAAGATATCAACACAAGTATACAACTCACAATCAAAAGCATACCTTAGACCCATAGGAGTATCTTACTTTTATAGCTAGCGGTGTCCTTGTCCCCAAGAAGTCTTACTTTATATAACTCTATCCTTTACAAGGATATCACTTATCTAAGACTCCTCTTATTTAGATTAAGATCAACTCTCTTAAGAGTCCAACCTTACCGAAACAAGTAGTCTAACATCATCTAGGACTCTTGTCCTCTATCCGAATATCTCAGATTCCGATATAATTTGCATCATACCTTGGCATCCCTAGGTTCCCTACGTGCCGCCTCGGCCAACAACCTAGGCCATGTGGACAACCCTAAAAATATATCCCCACAACTGGCTCTTAGGTTCTATTACTTCGGCAATCTGAGGTGAGAGAACTTCCATCATCTGTCCTCTCAACATGTCGGCTAAACAACATGCTAGAGATACTTCTTTGTCCGAGATCATGACTCGTTGGCTTCCAAAAACAAGGACTCAAGTATCTACTTGTCAAGGATCAAGAACTAACATGTTCTTTCTCATAAAAGTACAACATCTCAACCGTGATTGCACTACTAGCTGAGATCGTAACTTGTTAGTTCAAGAACATCAAGATTCGAAATCTGTCATCTCAAAATAAACTCAACTGTTATATCAACATCATGACGTGTCACCTTCTCATTGGTTCCCAACAAGTCCCATAATTGACACTCAACCATGCCAAGCTCTTCTATCTTGGATCTGCATTACCTAGGGCTTGCTCTTCCATCTAGGATTTGTTTCACCTAGGTTAATGTTTTCTCTTCTTGGACCTATTCATCTAGGCCATGGTCATGCCTTCTTGGATCCACTCACCTAGGGTGAGGTCATTCATCTGGGATCTGCTCACCTAGGTTGAGCTCTCATCTTCTTGGACCTACTCATTTAGGTCGAGATCTTATCTTCTAGAATCTGGGATCTGCTCACCTAGGTTGAGCTCTTCTTCTCGAAATTACTCATCTAGGTCGAGATCTTGTTTTCTCATATCTGGGATTTGCTTACCTAGGTTGAGCTCTTGTCTTCTAAGACCTACTCATCTAGGCCAAGGTCATGCCTTCTTGGATCCACTTCCTAGGGTGAGGTCGTTCATCTGGGATCTGTTGACCTAAGCCGAGCTCTTCCATCTAGGGTCTGCTCACTTAACTCGATCCTTCCATAGTTGAAGGTCTCATTCATCTCCTCGGGAGCACTCATGCCCCCTATCTTTGCATTCATCCCTTCTGGAAGGATCTTCACTCCGTCAATGTCGTCTCGTTCTCCATCTTCACTGAACTCATCGTCGCCGACATGTTGATCTTGCACGATGACGGTCATCTATACCAAGTTCCCACAAATGGTGCGAAATTGTGGGTATTGATTTTTGACCTTACAACCAAACAGATCTCCTTGCCGAGATCTTGGGAACTTAGCTGGAAAGTACGTGGCAGAATAGATTAAGCCCAACACCTGCACACAAGAAGAAAAGAAATATCGCGGTGGCTTGTCCACCCAAGGCATTCCAACGATCAAGTCAGTCAACTTATCTCTCAAAGATATCCACACAAGTACACAACTCACAATCAAAAGCATACCTTAGATTCACAGGGGTGCCTTACTTTTATAACCAGCAGTGCTCTCATTCCCCAGAAGTCTTACTTCATATGAATCCTTTACAAGGACATCACTTATTCAAGGCTCCTTTTATTTAGATTAGGATCAACTCTCTTAAGAGTCCAACCTTACTGAAACAAGTAGTCTAACATCATCTAGGACTCTTGTCCTCCATCCGATATATCTGATTCCGATATAATTTGCATCATATCTCAGCATTCCTAGGTTCCTCACATGGCACTTTGGCACCCCTAGGTTCCCCACGTGGCACCTCGGCCAACAACCTAGGTCACATGGACAACCCCGAAAAATGTCCCTACAATATATATATATATATATTTATATAGAAACACATAATTACACACACCACCCGCCATCGTCACAACAAATCACCACTATGTAAAGGAATGGAAAAAGGGAAGAGAAGGAGAAAGTCACCCATCTTTGAACTAAGACCCCCTTATCGCTACCTCAACTCACATTAAAATATATGTACACACATGCATGCATATAGCCTCTTGGCGAAGAAGCAGCAGTTGGAGAATCACGAGGAATGTAGGGAAGTGGGATTAAATCTCTCTCAGGTTTGAAGAAGCTATCATTGCTCTCAATATCTGTTTATGAAATTTGCTCTAATTTTATAGTTACGGTTGATCATCTTTGGATGATATTCTTTGATTTTGATGAAAGAACAAAAATTGTGGGTGTTCTATTTTGACCCATTTGAAGTTTTTACATGTAATGGTGGCCATTTGAAATGGTTCTTTTAATTATCCTATTGATTTTTTATTATAGTAATTTGTTTATTCATTCACACTGAATGTTCATGGATCCTGTAGTGTTAGATTAGTGAGCCTAAAGAAATAATGTCAGTGGAAAATTTCATCCAAAAGTCATGGTAATTTTTTTTTTTTTTTTTTGACAAATAATAAAGTTTTATTGAAAAAATATCAAGATGATGCAAAGAATACAAAAAGACCAAAAAAGGAAAACCAAACTCACCTAGCCAATTACATTATTCAAAAAATCTAGGAAAGTAAACAAATCTAGATCAATTCTACACTCTAGCCAACTATACAGCATAACTAAGAACTGATTCTCCATTCACAACACCAAATGATAAATTTCTTGGAAAGTTCTCCTGTTCTTTTCTAACCAAACCAGCTACATCAAACCAGAAGGCATCAACGACCACACCCGTCGTCGACGCCACCCAACCTGAGCTCCCTTCCAACTCCACAACATGTCCACAACTCCTTTTGGCTGTACCCACATAATCCCAAAAAGAGAACAAGCCAGCCCCCAAAGTCGCGATGCAACAGAACAATGAAGAAATAAATGATCAACCAACTCTGCATCAACACAAAACATACAACATCAATGCACTATCACATGCCCTCGATGAACCAGATTATCAATTGTAAGATTCCGACCTAAAGCAATAGTCCATAAAAAGAAAACCACCTTAGAAGGAACTTGAGGCACCAAAATACTCCTCCCAGGAAACGCACCTTCCACGTCCTCCACCAAACTTTGATAAAAGGACCGAATAGAAAACTGACCTTTAGCACCCACTACATTCCAAACCAACACACCTTCCCCCTTACCCGTGAGCCCTGACCCATATAGAAAATCGAACTCCCCTAACTGATCAACTTTCTAATCTTGAACTTTGAGTCGAAGCTGAATATCTCAAATCACTACATCCCCATTGCCAAACAAGAATCAGCCTTGGCCTCTCGATCTGTAGCAATGCCAAAAATCAAAGGGAATTGCACCTCCAACACCATCTCCCCACACCATATGTCCTAGCATCTAACCTTTTCCCCAGTCCCCACTCGAAAATTCACCCCCTCCCAAAACTCCCCGCTAAAAGCCATGGTAATGGTAAACCCAAGATCTAATTTGTTTTCTTTTACAATGATATTCATGGATGCAAGATCTGGGTTCTTGATGGTGGTGTTGGTGGAGGAGACGCAAAAGAGGGAAGGGAAGAGAAGCTGTTGTTTAGTTATGAGAATCACATTGAGGTGAGATGTTTGGTTATAAAGATATGTTGGCGTTGATTGATGGTTATAGAAGAAAGTTATACAATATTGGCTTACCCTAATTTGGGTGAGATCATGTCTATTTATAATCAATATAAGATACACAAGAAAAATGAATTAAATAATTACACAATCAAATCCCTAAATAACCATAATTTGTAGAAATCATGGGATCTCCTAAATATACAATATTATGTATTCCAACACTTCCCTCAAGCTAGATCAAAAGATGTCAACCAAACCTAGCTTGTCAATGGAAGATCAAAGTAGGGATGGTTCGATAGATTTGGTGAAGATGTCGGTAGTCTGATAAGAAAATGGAACAAACGAGGGACATACAATACTAGCTTGAACCTTTTCCTGGATGAAATGAATATCAACTTCAATATGCTTAGTACGCTCATGAAGCACACAACTGGAGGCAAGTAAGATGGCAGACTTATTGTCACAAAATAGCTTGGAGGAATTATTCTCCTCAAAGCCTAACTCAGTAAAAATGGACCGAAGCCATAGTAACTCACATGTCCTATGAGCCATGGCTCGGTACTTAGCTTTAACAGTTTTTTGCTTTTCCATGATAGAAGATGGATACCAAGGAAAGTGCATACCCCAGAAGTGGAACGTTTGTCAGACAATCGTGGCTGAATCTCACCATTGAAGAATAAACCCAAACCTGGACATGATTTGAGATATCTCAAGATGTGGTGAACAGCATCAAGATGAGCAATACGAGGTGAATGCATAAACTAACTAACCACACTCACAGCAAATGTCAAATCTGGTCGTGTATTAGTCAAATAGATCAAACGTCCTACCAATCTCTGCTAGCGAGATGGATTAGAAAGCAACTCACCAGGCTCAGCCAAAAGGTTTAGATTTGGATCCATAGGAGTAGATGCAGGCTTGCATCCCATTATACCGGTGTCCCGAAGAAGATCCAAAGTATACTTCCGTTGGGACAATGATATCCCACTGCAAGAACGAGCTACTTCAATCCCTAAGAAATATTTGAGAGGATCCAAGTCCTTGATGTCAAATACTTGACTAAGCTCCTGTTTTACCTTAGCAATACCAATGGAATCATCTCTTGTAAGGATGATATCATCCACATAGACCAACAAAATAATACATCGACCATTGGGCTGACGACGAATGAAGCATGTATGGTCGGAGTGACATTGAATAAAACCCATGGATAGGATAACAGAGTTGAAACGGTGGAACCATGCACGAGGAGATTGCTTCAAGCCATAGAGACTTACGTAGACGACAGACCTTGCTAGCATACTCCCCTCAGCCCGAAACCCGGGTGGAGGATCCATATAGATCGTCTCAAGTAAGTCCCCATGTAGAAAAGCATTCTTGACATCAAGTTGATGAGGGGGCCAAGAAGAAGAGGCAGCCAAGGAAACAAGCAAACGAACGGTGGTGCCAAGAACCTGGGTAAAGTCCTTAGCAACAAGACGAGTCTTATATTGGTCCACTGTACCATCAGCCAAGTATTTGATAGTAAAAACCCACTTGCACCCAACAGTCGTCTCACCAGAAGGTAAAGAGACAAGATCCCAAGTGCGATTATGCTCCAAAGCAACCATTTTAGTTTGCAGAGCTGCAACCCATTGGGGATTCTAGAGAGCCTCAGACACAGACCGCGGGATAGAGATCGACTCAAGCTTGCCAAGAAAAGACCGATGAAAAGCTGAAAGGGCATCATAACATAAAAACTGGAAAATAGGGTGATTAGTACTACTAAACCAACCAAACCGATTAGGGGGACGATGTTCACGGGTTAGATAACGGGAAAGAGCTAGGGAGTGAATAGTAGAGGGAGTACTTAGGCCTAAGGGCAAAGAAGATGCTGGAGGGGGCAGAGCACGAGGGTGACGAGAGTATGTTTGTAATGGCGGAGGACTAGCAGGTGCAGATACAAGCGATGATGAAGGAGCAAATGAATCAATGATAATAACAGGGCGAGCACTCGGTGACACAGCAGGAGGCGGGCACTCGAGGCGGAATCCTGAAACACAGGGTTAGAACCAAAAAATGGCATATCTTCGCAAAATGCCACATCCGTAGAATGATAAAAACAATGAGACAACGGATCATAGCACCTACTGCCTTTAGAGAGAACTGAATAGCCCAAGAAAATGCATTTAAGAGACTTGTTATCTAACTTGGTCCGAGTAGGACTACGATCCTGAACAAAACAAGTACAACCAAACACACAAGGCATAAGAGGGAATAACACGGTATTTGAACAAAGTAATTGAAAAGGGGCCAACCCGTGAAGAATCCGATTAGGTGTCCGATTGATGAGGTAAACAGCAATAAGCACAACCATATGTCAGTAGGATTTAGGGACATTCATGCTACAAAGAAGACATCGGACAACAAACATAATATGACGGTTTCTACGTTCAGCAATCCCATTTTGTTCAGGGTTGTAAGTACAAGTGAGTTGGAAGCACATCAGACTTCTTTTTAAGCAAATAAACCCAAGTACACCTAGAATGGTCATCTATGACAGTCACATAATGGCGATGCTCAGGAAAGCCAAAAGAGGAGGACCCCAGATATCAGAGTGAATAAGGTCAAACATACAGGAGGCGCGATACATGCGAGGAATATAAGAAGTACGAGTATGTTTAGACAGTTCACAAACAACACAGTGAAATTGATGATCTTTGCAAGCTTTATTAGGTGACGGAAAAAGTAAACATAAATAACAAAAGTTTGCATGTCCTAAACGAGTATGCCACAAGGCTATAGTCTAAAAAGAAAACTCATAGAAAGACGACTCAGGTAACACAGATGCTTGCAGGCTAGAAGTGGTAGGATGGAAAGGTGTTGGGTCCCCGAAGTAGTATAGCCCGTCGCGCTCAAACCCCCTACCAAAAATCTTCTTCGAAGTCTGGTCCTGTAATAAGCAATGAATAGGTAAGAAAATAACAGCACAATGAAGGTTTTTAGCAAGGCGACTAACGGAGAGAAGATTATAAGCAAAACGGGGTACATGTAAGACAGAAGTAAGTGTAATATCAGACGACAATGACACATCAACCTTATGTTGGACATGTGAAATAGACCCATCAGCAAGACATACAGTCTGAGCGGTAGTAGAGACAGGAGAGGATAAACAAGAAAACTCACCAGTCATATGATCATTGGCCCCAGAATCCAATGCCCAAGTAGGTGCAGTGCGAACATGAAAGGCTGTAGGAGTACGTATAGCAAGTGTGGCAGTCAAAAGGACACTTGGAGACATGGCAGTGAATGAACCAAGTTACCCTTGAAGGCGACCAATCTGAGTTGAAGTTGATGAAGATCAACAGAATGAGTCGGCTGAGGAGTACTATATGTGTCAGCAATAACAGCAGTATGAGGAGGGCCTGAAGGGCGTGTCCTTGCAAAGCGCTGCTTCAACTTAGGATGAAGCATGAAGCATTATGTTTGGACATGACCAACTGCGCCACAATGGTGGCAAATAACCTTGCTACTAGAAGCACGAGAACTAAACTTGGCAGCAAGAGCCATCTGATCTGAAACTAAAGATAAGGCAGGAACGGAGGAAGGAAGCGGAGCCACCGGTTAAATCAATCGACGAGGACGCTCCTCGCTGTCAATAGTAGCAAAAGCTTATATAAGGATGGCATAGGTGATGTGTTCAAAATCTGAATGCGAAGAGACTCAAATTCATTTTTTAAACCCATCAGAAATTGATAGGTGTGCTGGTGAATAAGATGAGCAGACACAATAGAAGCAGCAATAGCTGAAAAATCACTCAATGGCTCATAATGTGCTAACTCCTCCCAATAAGGCTGAAGGTACCCAAAAAATTCGGCAACGATAAAACCCAAAGCTTCTTGAGAGGCATGAGAAATATCCTAATAGAGTTCGAAAATCCTAGCATCATTGTGGGAATGTGCGTACATCTGGGTAAGAGCACTCCACAACCGAGGAACTGTATCACAGTATATGAACATGTTGTAGATGCGTTCTTCCATAGAGTTGAACATCAAACCAAGTAAGGTGCAATTGTCAATATCCCATTGAACCTGCTTAGGATCATCAACGGGAGGTTATGTCTCGGTTTCCAGAAGCCATCCAAATTTTCCTCTATCCCTAAAGTATAGACGTACAGATTGACTCCAAGCAGCAAAGTTGCGACCATTAAGCAACACACTCGTAATCCGATGAACCGGAACATGGGAGGCAAGGGAAACATTTGAACGAGGCATAATGCTCTGGGTTTGTGTAACAAAGTCAGACATTCTGAAACACCACGAAGCTGAAGTAGCGGCGTCACACAAAAAAGATGCTACCGAACAAACCGGTAGTCCAAGTAATAAGGAACACTCGGCTGCTGTAGGAACCCTAGCAGTGTCTAGAAAGGACTGCCGAGGGAGAGAGAAAGGGTTTCGGGTGGTGTAAGGTGGTTGAAGAGGGCTAGGTAGGTGAGTCGGCTACTAGGAAAGGGAGGAGAGGCTGGCGGTGGTGATTGGTAGGTGTGGTTAGGGTTTCTTTGGCTCTGATACCAAGAAGAAAGTTGTACAATATTGGCTTACCTTAATTTGGGTAAGACCATGTCTATTCAAAGATGCACAGGAAAAGGGAATTAAATAATTACACAATCAAATTCTAAAAATCAAATCCGTAAATAATCGTAATTTATAGAAATTAAGGGATCTCCTAAATATACAATATTCTGTATTCCAATGACGATGTATTAGATTAGGGTGTTTGGTTGGAAGGAAATAATGTGGGGAAAAAAAATTATATTCTTGACATTGCATTCAATTCAGTTGACCTTTAGCTTTTTGCTGCCAAGGCCTGTCAGCCAACTTGCTTAGTCTCCAACTTCATTCCCTAATCTTTTAGTTAAATCATCCTTGCTCAAACCCCAATCTTAGCAAATGAATTTCATTCTCCACTAATTTGTTAGTTTAGCTTTAACATTTCCAAAGAACATTGTATTCCATTTTTTCAATTTCTTTTTAAAACAACGTAATTTTTTTTTTACCAATTTGAAACGTGCTCATCCCCAGAAAGAGTTCCCTTCCCAATACTTGTTGGCAACTTTAAAGAACATGGGATGGGCCATACAAATATTAAGAAGTTGGAAGGGTTTTGACGCGAGAGTATAGTACAACCTCTAATACCAAATAACATAGGTGAAAAAAAGAGAGAAAGAAAAAGGTTGATTTAATAGCCAATGGTTACATTTCGCTGTCCAATACAATGGGTAGTGCTAATGCCACACACTAAATGGTTAGAAACAAACTGTATACTGTATAGACAAAATTATCCTCAGTCTGACCGTCATAGTGACTCTCTTTTTCTCTTTCTCTATTCTATCTTCAACTTTGATGAGGACATCACTCTGATACATCAAAGCATTATCTCAGGAAAAAAAAGAAGAAAAATATCAACAAATTTATTGATTTTAGAGATATGTATGATATGTGTGCATGTTCATGAAATTTAATGGTGAGTTTTTATGCGTGAAAGTCCACAATAAACCGAAGCCCAGGAAAAAAGGAATTAGATATAGATATAGATATAGTAGAGCTTTTGAAAAGCCTCGTGGATGATATCAACACAACAAATGAAGAGATAAAATTGCAACCCATACAAAATTCACATTTCACACTCACGGATGATATCAACACAACAAATGAAGAGATAAAGATTGCAACCCGTATGACAAAATTCAAATTTCACACACAAACTGATTTACATATATAATTTGATAAACATGTACCTCGATTGTTGTTGCTCTCTGCTAGATTACCAATCTGATGAGGTAAGAATACCCCTGATCTTGCACATTCCTGTTTGGACCAAATATTTTCAAGAAAAGTGGTTGTTATGCTTGAGCAAGAGAAAAAGAGAAGAAAGATAATTGAATCTTCTATTGTGGTTTCGACATTGTGACCAGTGCTAGAACCCCAAGATTGGTTGATTTTGAAGCAATGCCGCCATGGGTTGGTGACCAGGTGGAATGTGGAGTTCCAAGGAGGTCTTAGACACGTTAGAGTTTGATTTCTGACCGGAGGAGAGAAAACTGACCAGGAAGTTGTAGCTAGAGCTCGTCAAGCAAATTATGAGATTAATTGGCCAAGTCGATTTTTCTTAGAAGTTGTCTCTTTGAGCTCCAACTTTTGTACGGTTTGGGACCAAATAAAATCCCAGAAGTAGAGAGGAGTGTTTAGTGGATATTTCGATCCGTCCAAACTGACCGAACCGAACCGAACCGAACCGATCCGATCCGATCTGATCCGATCCGATCCGCCACATTTTGGACAGATGCGTGATGACAAGCAGGCGGTTGCGGATTGATTTTTTTCAATCCGCTTAGTTTTGGACGGATAGCGGATTTGAGGTTCCTTTGACCGCAACCGAACTGCCAAACCGCGAGCACTCCTAGTAATTTGTAAGACTTTGTATTTTCAATTTAAATATTCTGTTTGTGTTTTCAATTGAAAAAGAGTTTAGATATTTTGTTGGGTTTTCAATTTGGAAATCCTTTTATCAAATGTCAAGTGTTGATATTTAGTATTTTTGTGTGAAAAATATAAGGTTTAATTTTGTTATTTTTTTAAAAAATCAAATTAAATAGTTTTTCAATAACAAAAAAAGTAATGATATAGTTTTGATAATGTATAATTTTCTGATATGTATTTATTATTGGTATTTGATAATTTACTTGAAAATCTTTTGGTTATATTGAGTTGAATTGTTATCAAAAAAAAAAAAATATTGACAAGTATTATGTTCAAAATTTGTAAAAGTTTAAACCGCGAAACCGATTCGCATCCATTTGCCAATCCGGTAGACAAATGCGGATTGATTTTTTCCAATCTGCCATCCGCCAATCTGGCGGATTGGAGGTTTCCTAGCCACCCTCTATTAGAGAGAGTAGATAGTGGATGGTGTCAGTAAGAGGAAGGGAAGGAGAGAACGAAGGAGGTGGAGACTGAAAAGGGTAATTTTGTCCATACGATCAGATGTTAGAGACTCCAGCTATTTAGTGTGTGGTATTAGTCCCACTCTAATACAATATATATGTATATATTGTTGACATCCCATTTTTTACCCCCCTCCAAAAGAGATGCATGATATGTATACACACACAATATATAAATCATTGATTTTCTTCTACAACTTCCAATTTCATGAAAATCACAATAACGAGACATTAATTCAAACTTGAACAATGGCATCCACATGAGAGTGATATGGTTGCCAATGTTAGCACTGCATCAGTAAAGAAGCATTGGTTGTCCAAAGTCAAAAACAATCCCTTTTCATTGGGTGGGGGTGGGGTGGGGATCAAACCTGATAATTTAATTTAAAAGAGAATGAATATATGATACTAACAAAATTATCAGCTAATAATATGGGATTTGCATCAACAAGATAGAAATCTTTCTAGGTAACCTCCCAACTGTGCAGAATGCAACTAATGACTTATTCTGAAAATATTAGTCCTATCTTTACATCAAATTTTGATGAGACATCAATGACTTTCCAACTTTAAAATCCTTTTAGGAAGGGTGAGAGATTAAAGGTTGGCTAGCATTCTAACTAGTATGCAATTTCCAAACTTCATTTTTTTGCAGAATGACTTGAGTACAAAACTTTATATAGGCATAATATGACATCTACTACATGCTTGTACTTGGTTAATTTCCCATTTAATGCTTACTCATCTCCAATACTAGATATTTACTTCATACATGAATGGAGAACTCTACAATTGTTCTAGAAATATAACTTGAAATGTGTATAGAAACATGCATAATCATCTTCCACTCTAACTTCCATGTAGGATGCATGAATCAAGTTTAATTTAAAAAAAAAAAAAAAAAGTCTGGTGAGGTCTGGATTTAAAGCAAATTAGATTAATTGTTACTAAATATGACTAGATTTGTGCAGACTTGACTATCAATTTTGATAGTCTGTCATTGTTTCTGGTTAATAAATTTTTTATTTATTTATTGTTGTTCTTGAAAACCCATCATTGGACCTTCTTCATATGAAAGCCTAGCTACATACGCTATAATAGAATCATATAACCTTCCCATAGTGGATATGCCAATTAATTCTTTTCACCATATACTATGATTCAATTTATGATTCTGCAGATTGTCTTCAAAATTTGAAGTCAATGTATGATGCAGACTTTGACGAACATGAGTATTTGATTGAAGCAATTCTCACGTATTCATGATTGAGTAATTCAGTGACTGCATGTGTGTTGGTTTTGAAAATTTTCAGCATGCAGGAGACGGTGCAGCGTTATCAGAGGCACACAAAAGATGTTCAATCAAACAACGCATTATTAGTGGAGCACAACATGCAGGTTATGCCCCCTCTATATGATCATATACCAATTTCTTTTTTGGTGTACTACGTCTAACTTCAGGATTTATAGTTAAATTCATTGTTATAGACATATATATGTATATTTCTATTAGTTTACTATAATTATCAAATCTCTTAAAACCTCATTTGGTTCAGGCTAAGAAGCCTGGAAAACCCAGCTTATATTCAACGTCTTGTTGGAATTTTTCAAATTTGATGGATTTTTTTTTTTTTTAATAAGATGAAGAGATTTTAACTGTAAAGACTATGAGCAACAATTTGTTCTCATGTGCTGTCCATTTTTTTCTTTCAAACGCAAAACCTTGTGGGAACCCATTGGACCTTATGGAACTCAAATTTCTCGCAATTATTTGTGTTTTGGACTGGCAGCATTTGAAGGATGAAGCAGCAGACATGTCAAAGAAGATAGAGCTTCTTGAAGCTGCAAAACGGTTAGAAGCCTAGTTTGAACATAACTCGTGTCATATTTGAACGAAGGCTGTTGCATTTCTAAATTCTGGATTTGAAATATGCATTAGGAAACTCTTGGGAGAATGTCTAGGGTCTTGCACCATCGAAGAATTACAACAAATTGAACAACAGTTGGAGAGGAGCGTAAGCACTGTCCGGGCCAGAAAGGTTCATTTGGAGTACAAATCTATTGAATTTCTACAAAACAATAAAAACTGAAAAAATCAGTAACATATTTGATTCTTGTTTGAATTTCAGATGCAAGTTTTCCAGGAACATATCGCGCAACTTAAAGAAAAGGTAAATTATCAAAATTTATTGATATTAGGCCCCAATAACACATTGTTCTAGTTAGTTATGAGAACTTGAACAGAGAGTTAAAAAACCAAGAAATTTATGATGGATGATTGAAGCTTAGCCTGTTTGGTTGTGTTTTCATTTTCCTGAAAACACAAACTTATTTGACGAACTGTTTTTCAATTTCTATTTATTTTTTAAATAACCCATAAAATTTATTTTCAAAATTTTGAAATCTGCTTTTGCACAAAAAAGAAAATGATGTGAACATGATGGGTGTTTTCAAACTTTTCATTTTTTTGTTTCCAAAATCACGAAAAATGAAAACACAACCAATTAAGGCCATCTCACTTCTTGCTGATGTTGCATCTCTTTTTCTTGCATCACATTTAGGAGAGAATCCTAGCAGCTGAAAATGCAGTTCTATCCGAGAAGGTGATTCTCTTTTTCCCTTTTTATTGGGCTTATTTTTAGTGTTTCCTTTATAATTTTCAATATTCATTGTGCCCATCCACTGGTTCTTTCAGTCCTCATGAAAATTAAGATATTTGGAACTGAACAACTATGATCTCGAAAAGTCGCTACAAGGTTACATTTTTTTCTCTAGTCATTCAATTGACAACTAACCAAAGTCATTTAGGAACATTTTAGATTAGCTTTAATGATACATAATTTTAGGAAAAATAAAAACAGTACCTTATTTATGCATGCCCTATTATTATGTATCGCATTGGGAACATTAAAATGGGAGAAACTTAGAGGTGATTTGGAATGTTCTAAATAAATATACTTTTTGACTTTTTATAAAAAAAAAAATGTGTAGAAAAGTAGAAAAAGTGAATAGAAAAGTAAAGAGGAAATATTGATAGATGTTGATTGATGTGATCCAAATAAATGTATTTACGCAAAAAAAAGTGTACTTTTTTAGTGCATGCCAAACACCTACTTAATATCTAATAAAATAAATGAATCAATAATATTTCAATCCCCGAAGATTATTAATTATTAGAGAGTCGACTCTATATATATGTTTCCAGTATGGCCTAGATCCGCAGCAAGAATCAAATGAAGACATGGAAATTGTGGCGTGCACAAAAACTACTGAGAATTTAGATGTGGAGACTGAATTGTTCATCGGACCACCTGATGCGAGAATCAAACGAGCTTTGCAGAAGTAACGCGTGACAAAATTTCCTGGCCAAGCCCTGCAAATGTGCAATATATATATAATCATGATAACTATTTTCATTTTCCACCTGTTGTCGAATATTATTGCTTCCAGAAAATTATTTTGTCGCAAGCAATAATACTGAGGGCAAAATTTTGCTCATTGATCCTTAAATGAAGAATGAATGTACTTCTGCAATTTATGTGCTGAATGTATGTTATGTGATGGTCCGATGTGATTTTTTGAAATTATTTTTAGAATGAATTACACTTTGCTAAATGGCTACTTTCTTACTTTGGCCTTTTATGTTTTAAATTACTTTTAAAGTTAATTTTTGTTTAAAATTAGACAGCAAATATCATAATAATTGTCATATAATATAAAAAATATATTATTATATTAGAATTTAAGTGTATGTTAAAGATGTAAATTATGTGCAATAAAATATTTTTATGTTATGTGACTGTCAATGTATTATTTTTTGTCTAATTTTTAACAAAAATTAATTTTAAGAGTAAATTTAAAAAAACTTGAAACAAGAAGGGTCAAAGTGAAATAAAGTAAATCTTAAGGGTCAAAGTAAAAAAATGATTAAACATAAAAAGGGCAAAATGTAGTTTATCTTATTTTTATGAAGATGTTATAAATGGAATATATATATATATATATATATACTTTGCTGGAATTAGTAGGTAATATTGTAATTGCATTTGATGGCTCATTGGTTCCTAAGAACAAAAATGGCAGTTCCAGTGCACTAGTTTTTCACCAGTATAGGAATTTGTAGATGGATAAATGTACGTGTTTTCCGCCCTATTGCGTGCATGGAAGCAATTTTTGTAATTTAAATCCGTGATATTTAGGGGAATGGTTTCTCAACATACTCTTATCTTCTATATTTTTTTAATATTTCATTTTTGACTTTATTTTAGGTCTATATAGATAATTTAAATCGTTCATCTCATAATTCAACAATTTAAATGAATTATGTAAAAAATTAGTTTCATCAGATATCACCAAATATATGAATAAATTGCATATTGTTTTTTAAAATGGATAGTAATTATGAGTTTAAATTTAAACTTTTCATTTTATAAAGCAGAAAGTGATTTGTTTATGTATTTATCGATATTCGATAAAGTTGATTTTTTGCACAGACGGTCTTCAATGTGAGATCTACAAGATGAACGATTTAAATTATAATTGTGAGCTTAGATTGGAGCTTACAAAATGAAGTATGGAGAAGTATGAAAGATAAGAGTATAGAAGAGAGTCATACCTGATACTTAGGTGAATTAATTGTTTTATTTTTGGGTATATCGAATATGGAAAAAAAAGTAATAAGATTCTAATGAAGCTACAAAACAAGAGAATGATAAAATGCATTGCTCTTAAAATATTCAATTTTATGTGAAAATTCTTAACTCTTTGATTCTATTATTATTCAGAATCAAACATGAAAAAACGTATGTCACAACATACATTTTAATATAATTTTTAAAATAAATTTTCAATGCATATCTTTGATTGAAAAACAAATAGAAAGAAAATATAACTCTTAAAATTTATGCTACTACCACTATTTTAATTCGAGTCAGATTTGCTAAAGTTGATATTTAGAATCACTTCGATGATATAAACTGTTCATCTCATATAATTAATTATAAAAATTATCTATATTAAAAGTTAAGTTGATCTAACATTGATTGTCATACCGTCAGATCATTTTATTTATATGATATACATATTTTTAAGAATAAATTGTCAATTTATTATTATGATCATATATATTTTCTAATGCATTTATACTACGCGCATTGCGTACTGGGGCGGAGATTCAGCTAAATAGACAATTGGGCTCTAAGCGATAATCAAGTCAATGGGCTCAAAAACTTGGGCCAAGCCCAGCAGACACAGTTTGCCCATACTCCAGATGACCATAAGAATATTGTCAAGTTTCTCAAAAAAAATTCCCCTTTTTTTTTTCTGAGAAAATAACCTACTTTTAGAAAACATCAAAAGTTGTTTTCAATTTTCAAAAATTGTTTTCATAAATAAATAAAACAAAAAACAAAAACAATGAGATTTTTGAAACTTTTTATTATTTTTGCTCCAAAAAAACACAACAAAACTGAAAACGATACCCGAACACAAGTAGTGTGTGCCTACCTCTAGTAAACTATTTATGTGATCACATTCTTCCTCCAAAAATATAAAAATAAACAAATAAATAAATGTGTTTCAATGGTGTGCAGGGAATGGGCTTATTGGATAAATATATTTATTACTAATAATGCAATTTGTAATCTATCCCCATGAAGGGAATGATAAAAGAACACATAAGTTTCAGTTCATAAATATGTGGGACCACATTGCAAAGCTCCAAACATGATTAACCATTCTTTTTTTTTTGGTGACACAAACATAAATAATTCAGACAATTATATATAAAGTCATATTATATATATGTGTATTTGAGAGAAGTTCAAAGCACCCAACCCTGGACTATGTCACCAGCCATGGTCCTTGGAACAGATGATTCACCAGCTACATAGTGTTGGTACCTGTTTTTAAGTCCAACAATGGATTAGAAGTTTCTATTTAGTAAAATGCAATTCATACAAAATATATTTATAGAAATTGTCACTTGAATGATGTGGTAGCGATATTTTTGAAGTTGAATTATATATATATAAATATATATAAGATTAAGTTATTATAGGCACACTGAAAAGCTAAAGGACTAAATCAAAGAATAAAGTGAAGTATTTATTTGAATCTTTATAGAACTATTTAAATTTTTTTTTGGTCAACATATAAAGAAATTTATTAAATATAGATGAATAGTACAAAGGACCATAGAAAGGATCAAGAAACTAGCACACCATAGATCAACATACAGAATTGTCACTCATTTATTAAAAATTTATGAAAGATTATAAATAACTATATTTGACATTGTTATTTTTAAATTCATCCCAACAAAACTCTCAAATTTAATATTGAAATTCATATCTAAACTATCATAACTAGCTAAATTGATGCTAATCTCCTTTGAATGAATAGTGTGTTGGTTCTTGAAATTTATTTGTCTAGACACTATTCTGTTTGTTCTTGAAACCTCAAGACTTGTTTGATTTATGAATTTAGATAGGAATTTAGAGAGGGGGAAAAAAAAAAAATTTATATGAAATTTGAATGAAAGCTATATTTCACACCATTTTTTCATATTTTTTTCCTTTCTATTTTTAAATTTCTACCCAAATTCATGAACCAAGCACAGTCTAAAGTTGTGTTTGGATCATCAATTTGGAAAGAAAAAGAGAAAAGAAAAATGTGTGTAAAATATGAAAAAAAAAATAGTTACATTTCACTTACATCTTGCTCACATTTTTTATTTACCTTTTCAAATTTTTAGCCAAATTCATAATCCAAACATAATCTAAAAATTATTTCAGCAGCTAACTTTTTAGTTAAAAAAAATTGAAGTAAAAAAAAATAAATCGAAATGTCACATTATATATATATATATATCAATTAATAGCTTTTTTTCACAACTATCTATTTAACTAAAAAATTATTCCAAACACATTAATTTTTTTGCCTTACAAAAAAGTCTAAAATATAAATAAAAAAAAAAATCACTAAAAATAATTAAGTTGTCAACGGAGATCTAATGCTCTGTTTGTTTGGGTGAAAATTTTTTCTAAAAAATATTTTTCATATTTTCTAGTGTTTAGTATAATAGAAAACAAAAGCCAACAAAAAAAAAAATTTTTTTTATAGTTAATGGAAAACAAGTCTATGTGGATAGAAAATATTTTTTATATTTAAGAGGCGAATCGGATTAAAATTTTACCAATATCACTATACCACCACTACCATGGCCACCGCCACTACCACCATCACCATTGCAATCACCCCACCGTGCGACATGCCACCTCCTCCACCTCCACTTTCATTCCATCACTACCACCATGAAACGTAGAAAAACAATTTCTTTTTCGTCCAAGCAAGTAAAGCGTAAGTTTAAATTTATATCAAGTACTTTTTTCAGGTAACTTTTCCCATATGTTTGAGAGAGAGAGAGAGAGAGAGAGAGAGAGAGAGAGTACCCTATTTGTAAGACAGTTTCATTGTCACAGTCCATGGGATTGGGTTGAGAAGGGTGAACAGAGAAGCTGGTGTTTCCAGTTGATGCATTAGTAGGATTCCATGAGCATGGAAGGGGTCCAAGACCTTGTCCTTCTGTCTGGAGCTGAAGCATATGCAACACAAAAACACAGACAAAACAAACACAAAAACAAAAAGGAACAATGGTTGGACACATGGTTACAAACCTATAACAACAAATGACACATATATATATGGTACTACTATACTATGTAATGAGTACCGATGATAACTCTAGTGAAACCTTAATCTTGAGCTGTTTGTTCATATCTCCAAGATGACGCTCCTGCATCCAGTTGAACCATGCCCCACAATCATCAAAATATTTGGAGAAAATAACATATGAGTTTTAAGATTGTATTTAAATCATAGATTTAAATAAGAATTTAGAAAAAGATAAAAAGTATGAGGAGTAATTTTCATTCACATTTTTTTTCTCTTAAATACTTAAATTCAAGATACAAACCTAATCTGAGGTAATTCTACTTCTTGCCATATCCAACCCCAACCCACTGTCATATGTCAAACTTAAAAAAAGAATATGAGGTATTAAACATAATTATATTGAATAGTAACTGACATCAATTTGGGCCACAGGTAAAGATTACTTTGGTGGCAATCGAATCCATCCCAGTGAGACTAATTGACTTTGATTTGATAGTATACTGACCCTTCAGTATAGTGTTGAAAATCATAATTCACAATTTTCTAAGTTACATTTTTTTTGGATGAACATTTATCTATGGAGAATTAAATAAATGTTCAAAAGACACGTGTTAAGAAAGTAATAATTAACTTTATCTATTTCTATTAATATGCAGAATGTTAAACAAAAGTATAAATAAATTTAATATTTTTAAAAAATTAACAAATTTGATATATATTTTTTTATGCGAACAAAAATACCCCATTCTTGGGGTGTGAAAGTGACGGTAAGCTTTTTAACTATTATAATATAATGTTAAAAAAATAATTAATAAAAATTAAAATAAAATAAAATAAAAACTAAAATTGTCATGTGAGCCCAACAAACTTTTATCATAAATGGTTATTTAATTTTTTTATCATTTATCTTCTCTTTTGTTTTTAATTTTTAATTTTACATACTATATCTTTCATTATTTTTATAAAAAAATTAATCCAAATTAGAAAGACCTAGAAATTATTTTTGTTTGATTGGATTTTCAAAATTGTTCTTGAAAAATTAAATTAATTTAATAAAAATAAATACAAACAAAAAAATGTTTTCAGCTTTTTAAAAATTATTTCTATACCAAAAAAATAAATAAAATAAAAAGTTAAAATAAGAAAGAAAAGCAATAAGGGTGTTTGGGTCTTCTTACAAAAAAAAATAAAAAATAACTATTTAATTTAGACAACTCTAAGTTTTTACAATTTCCTATAATAGTGGATATAATTATATTAATTTAATGATTCCTCAAGGTAGACATATGTTAACAAAGGGAAAAATTAGGGATCATGAAAATTTTGTGATGAAAATGATCATAAAAAATTTATGATCCTTGGATTACCTTGATTAGTGTGTGGTGTTTTATTCTAAGTGTAATCCAAGGGTCACAAATCTTTCATGATTATTTTTATGATAAAATTTTCATGATACCTAGCATTGCTGGTTAACAAAAGCCATACATGAATGCATATAGTAGATTTGGATGGGAATATGAAATGGTTATTTGGGGGTGTGAGATATATTCCAAAAGTTCTATTCCAAAGACTTCAATGTCCCATTGTTTCAGTGCTAAGTTTCCTTAGACACTTGAAGCCAGCCCACCTTTCTACATTATTTTCAGTCTAAATTCTCTCCACAAAGGTTTTGAAATTAGAATGTAGAGTCCAGGCATTCAAAAATCTAAATGGCTTTGGACCTCAATCTATCTCATCTTCCATAAGCATTCTTGATAATCCCCATAATTTGAATTTGAATTTGAACTTGAACTTTTACATCCATTCTAGACTATGCAAGAACCTATCAATCCTACTCCATTTTTCCCCTTGTTAAGAACTACAAGAAGTAAATTTTCTCCCCCATCATTGGAATGTCACACACTTCCAAATTATCAATTTGCTCATTGAAATCACCCATACCTCTGTCTCTTCTAGCACAACCCTTCCTCTCAGATATATTCCTTACTTCATTGAAATCACCCCCCAAACACTAATGTTTTTTGTATAATTGATTTAATCTAGACAAGATGCCCCATACCCTTCTCCCATTGGTACTGTCATTTGGACCATGTATATTTACAATAACACAATTCAAAACTCCAATTTGTTTGGTTCCTATGTGACACTAAGAAGTTAGACAATGCATCTTTTGACTTTGAATGGCATAATGATAGCCAATAAAATAGTTCCTTAGTTTCTATAGAAATTACCCTTGGTGTTATACATGTGTGTGTGTGTGTTTTTTTTTTTTTCAATCTACAAAAAGTTGATGGAAATCCAAGGTATAAAATCAAACGCTAAAAAGACAAACATCAAAGGAGAGAAAAAAGTTCCTGTTGCATCCTAGCAAAACCCTCCTATCTCAACAAGGTTTCTTTGCTCGCCTCCTAATTTAAATCTCTACTATAGTTGAACTCATAACCTACTCCTTGAGACTAAATCCTTAGGAGAGTTATGGTGGCCAATTACACTAGACCTATAATTAGCTTCCTATCTCAAAAAGGTTAGCACATAAGAGCAAACCATATCATGAGTAGTCACTAACCAAAGGTTGGTGAGCATCCAACCTTTCATATGTTATTGCTTAGATTGATTTTTATTTTTTTATTGTATGTCATTTAGGAAAAAAATATTTAGTTCTAGGTAAAGTTTGCTCTCACTAGACGAATAGGTTCAACAATGTTACCTCTTTGACATTATAGATGTGAAGTCAATGTTACCTTTTCGACGTTATGGATGTGATACTAGTTTTTGAATACCATAATTGTCAAATTTAAATTTGAAGAAAGTCAAAAATTCTAGAGCCAAGACTTCAATAAATTTCAAATTAGATCACTACTTATAATTTGATTTTAAAGTAAACTATATGATTGTGATTACCTTTTGCCTGAGCTCTTCCATTTGTTCTACCATTATCTGTGTCTGCATTTATAAGAAATTATAATTAAAAAAAAGGAAAAAGAAAAGAAAGATAAAAATATATAGCAGATAAAAGCATTGTTGATGTCAAAAACTCATTAGCATCATAAATTTAGAATTTCTATTTTGACGAATTTTGGAAACTAGTTTTTTTTTTTTTTGGCATATGCATGCAAATCAACTTGGAAATATTAAAATAGGCAAATGCACTTGGACATAGAACCTCATATTTAGTTGATACTCTGAAGTGGTAGTTCTTGTAACCCAAGGACTAATACTCACGGGCGGAACTGCAAGTTGATTTGCATGCGTATGCCAATCAATAAAGATTTCTTTTGTCGATTTAAAAAAAAAAAAAAAGGACGGAACTGCATTTGGTCAAGTGTGAAAATTGCTCCCATTGAGTTTTAAAAAGTATAATTTATGCTACGATTAATTTTTTTCCCTTTAAATTGCCCTTATTGGAATTTCAAAAATATTAATTTTGCCTAAGATTGTAAAATTTATTTTGAAAACTATACCCATTATTTTTTATTTGTCTTTATGTGCTAAATCTAAATGACATTGAAAGAGAATTAATTGAAACATTTTTGAAGATTTTCATAGCTGTTATTTAGTACTTTAATATACATAGAATTATTCTTTACAAGACTAAATGTTTCAATCAATTGAGAAGATTTTGATAGAATTACAACAAGGCAATTAAATCATTGGCACCAAAATGCATATTTTCTTTTTTCCTATTTTCTTTTCATTTCTTTTGATTATAAAAAGACTTACAAAAGATTAAATCTAACTAAAGCACCTTAAATTGGTATCTAGGAATGAATGTGCATATATGCAACATATCTAAGTGCAAAAGTGTGACCTTTTTAGAACTCCATTCAAGTACCTTTCTTTGCCTAGTTTGTGCAAGCGCTCCTTCGAGTTGTTTCTCAAGATTTTGCAACTCTTTCACACTTAGTGGTCCAAGATCTTCTCCAAGCAAGTGCCTTCATGCATTATATATATACATATAATATTATAAAAAATGTTAGCATTGTGGTACTTGTATTATTGGCCAGTAAATAGTCTATTTCAAACTTGAAGTTTTAAATGATACATGTTGCTAACAATTTAAATTTGATGATGATGATAATCCAATGAGTCTATGACTAGTAATGCAACTAGTAGTCCTAGTCATAGAGATGCATGAACTATGAAGAAGACAGAGACCCTTGAAGATCTATTCAGATAAAAAATTAGTAGTGGCATAATTAACCTTTGAGTGCGCTGAAGGGATTCGAACTTTGCCCTTAACTTCGATACCTCCTGGTACCAGCTCTGTATTAACTCCAAAGTCCAAACACAAAAATTTTCATTAGAATAATCCATTTTAAGCATGGATTAACTTGAATATGAGAACAAGGTATCATAATCAGCTCAATTCTTCATGACGTAAAAATTTACCATCATTCAAAGTAATTTTTTTTCAAAGAAGAAACATATAAAGAACAAACCTGCGTTTCCCGTTCCACACTGTTGTCATGAGGATTAAAGTTGCAGTGTTGGTACCTCTCCAGGGTTTTGGTCATACTGCAAAGAGAAAACAAGTGTAAATATCAGTTTGCATAAGCTTATTAGTCCATATGTATAGATGCGATAAAATAAACATAATCATAATACCAAAGAATTTGTATTTTGTATGCCCAATTCAATAACGACTTGCAATAAGGGATTTATTAGAGATTTAACAATGGGGAGTAGTAGAATTTTTTTGTTAATTTTTAAGTTAAGAAATCAACAATGTTGCATGGGATCCACACATTTAGGTGGAGAGACTAACTGGATACAATCACTTGAGAAACCTCACGGGTGGAGAGAGGCAAAAGATGTAAGCTAAAAACATTGCAAAGAAAAAGGATTAGAAATCACCCATCACATTATTGAGGAAAAGAATGAATTGTTTTTCATTCTTGCTGTTTCATCACTATTATAGATCCAAATTATTTTATGTAGGCACATATTCTTTGAATGCTCTTCAATTTCAAGTAAACTAGTCTGACTAAAAATTGAACATACACTCCAATTCAAATGTGAAACTATAATGGCAATGTAAAATCTTTTTTTTTTGAACAAGGCAAAGAGAATTTTTTTTATTAAAATGAAATGAAAAACCATTATAAAGACTCAGGAGGGAAATTGCAGCATGCATCATTATCCAAACACCACATCCCAACTACGTCGGCACTCGATGATGGAATGAGTTGGTTTATATTGGAAAAGTAATTTGAAATTTACAAAATATTTAGTTTAGATGATGCACGACATGTCATAAGTGTAAATTTGTTCACACATAGTGTGTGAACATTATACTTGACATTGATTGGTTTTTTTATAAGGTTAAATGTGGGACCGCCTCATTCAATTATCAATGGGAGAGTGTGTAAGATTCGCCTTGGATGAACAAATTTGCACTCGATGTGTTCATATGGTGTTGAGCTCCTAGGTGAAGTCTTTTAGACTTCCTAGGTTGACTACCATTATTGATATAGCTAGATTGGCTGATCTACTGAATACATCTCATCCAATTAGGGAAGGGTTGTCAACATTATCAGATGGAATGCATCTCCATCTTCATAGTTTTCAATAAAATTAGCCTACTCGAGTCTCGAATCTGACCTTGGCCCTAAACTAAAAAATGCTTCTCCACCAAAAGCTATGCTCTTTGCCTGGTTTGCATAGAAAGGCAGGATAAAGACCTCAGTTTTTCTACAATCAATTGGAGTAATTAGTAGGGATGCAAGTAACACTTGTGTGTTTTGAAGTGGAAGCATTGGACCATGTTCTATTATTATGCCCCTTTGTCTGGAAGCTATGGTCCAACATCATCAATTGGTGGGGATTATGTTGGGTTACTCTAAACTCTGTTACCACTTTATTGGATTGGTGGTTGGGATTCAAGTTTAAAAAATTGTAACATTTGATTTAGGGCACTATTCCTCTTGCAGTCCTTTGGTCAATTTGGAAGGAACACAATGCATGCATCTTCAACAATCATCAACCTAACCTTGAGGAGTTGTGTGAGCTTGTCAAAGTACGTGTTGCATTATGGGCAAAGGCTCACTCAACAAAGCTGCCTTATTCAATCAAGGACTTCATCTCGAACCTGAACTAAATTCAACATTGCATCTAATTTAGTGTTGGTGTCTTTTTATTTTAATTTGTTTGTTCTTCTTAGAATGGCTTGGTGTTTGGCTGGTTTCATGTAAAATAAGGGATTGCCACTGGGTGTGTTGTTAACTAGCCTTTTTCTACAGAGTCCTTTCGCCAAGTCATGCGCTAACAACCTCAAATATTAGTGGGTAGCTGTGATATCTGAGAGGGTAAGTGATCTGGGATTTGGGATTTGGGCTTGGTTCTGATTTGGGTTTTTTGATTTGGGATAGCAGAGAGCAGGTAGCTGGTCCTGATTCGCGTAGTTAAAGGTTTTGCCCACCACCTGTTCAAAAAAATGCCCCAGCAAAAATGTAATGGAACAAGGGGGAAATGGAGGTTGGATTCCAGTTGTAAGGTAGCGGAAAGGTGGAGAAGCACAAGGCAAGGAGGCTAAACATGGACTGCTTGCTGTCTTTGTGGACAATTTACCTTTAGCAATGGATGCTAAAACACTGTTCGAACTTTTCACAAAGTTTGGGATAGTGAAGGATGTCTTCATACCTACCAAAAGAAGGATAGTGACAAACTCAAGATTTGGGTTTGTGAGATTTGATTGCCATGTAGCAGCAGACATTCCCATCCAAAAAGGGAATGGTTTATTGGTGGATAACATGGTGCTGGTAGTAAAAAAAACTACTTATGTCAAGAACTTCAGAGATGAACAAAGCAGGAGTAGGCCTCAGATCATCAGGAAACCTTTTGAAACAAGCAGAAATAGGGTTGAAGTTTCTTTTGCAGGCCAAAGATCCTTCACTGAGGTCTTAAAAGGGGTCACACCCATAGTGGCTGGGAAAACAAATTTGAGCTTAAAAGTCATTGAAGAAGGCCATGGCTGGCTCTTTGAAAGTGCAATAGTCAGGCTTAATACTGAATACCCCACTCATTACATTGAAAATGCACTAAAAAAGAAAGGGTTGGATCAGGTATTGGTTAGAAAAGGGGGAGGACGAGATATAGTATTAACCTTCAAATCTCAAGAGGAGTTGAAATCAAATATCGGTAATATCAAAGAGTGGTTTAAGGATTGGATTCAATTTGTGGTGGAATGGAAGCCAGGATTTCATATCGAACAAGAGAGATATGTGTGGTTGAGGTGTTGTTATGGCATACTCTTAAATCTCTGGAATAGGAGCACATTTAACAGCATTGGAAGCTTGTGGGGTTCAGTTCTCAACTTGGATGGAGATATTTGTCAACCAAAGGTCTTCTCCCATACCAGAATCAGAGTGGTTACATCTTGTATGAAGTTTATAAACAAAACTATATTATTGGAGTGCAAGGGTAAATTACATCTCATTCTTGTGTGCAAAGATCTTATATCAGACTCTAGTAACATAAAGCACAATAGCATGGAAGAAAGTAGCTCTAACGACATTTGTGGCAGTGAGGTGGCAGAAGACAAATTACACAGCCCAAAAAGTGGAATGGTGGTAACCATAGCTGTTAAGGAGACAAAGTGGGATAAAGGATTCAACAGAGATTATGGAACATGTAGTAAGGAGGTAGAAAAAAGGGAAGGGCCTATTGACTGTCACACAGGAGAGGAGACAGCGGAAACTATGTTGGAGGAGTCAATGCATAGCCCAAAAAGTCAGGTGCAAGTCTCTACTCCTAGATTTATCAAAAGCTTTAGTGGATCTAGAGATGGACTTGGGCATAGCATCAATCTTGAAGTGGATTTGGCCCAAGCACTAAGTAAGAACTTAAATGGAAGGGGGATTTTGAGCCTAAATCATGCAGGCCTTGCTAGGCAACCTGCTTCTGTCCATAAATTCCTGCGGCTTGAGAAGAAAAAAAAAGGAAGAAGAAGGTTCAGTTAGAGGGGTTCACTAGTTTTGCTAGACTTCATGGGCATAAAGTTGCTACAGTCAGCAAGCACACCTCCAAGTCTGTCATTTATCGACCAGCAACAGCTGCTATAGCACATTCAGATCTGTCTGAGGGTGCTACAAGTCCGAACAATTATGTCCTCAAAGAAGCTAAAGCCACTTTACAATTGGGGAAATCTCTTGGCATCAATTTCAATGAAGAAGAAGATGATGTTCTGAACAAAATTATTGAGCTAGCGCTAAAGAATAAAGAGAGAACCAACAACGAGGGTAGGCCTATGAAGAAAGGTAAAATCAAGAAGCTATTATGTCTGTAGGTCATTGCTAGGATTGGAGGATTGTTGGTTTGGCTTTAAGTATCAAGAGTTAGAAGCAAGATTGTGTAAACTCTTCTGTTGGCAATAGTGTGGTAAGTGCGGAGGATTTAAAGTCAAAGTGCTCTTATGGGTTATAAGCAATTGTTAATCTAGTCTTTGGGTGGCATCAAGTGTTGGCTTAAGCTAGTGTTGGTTTCTCACTAACACTATGCTTTGTTCCCCTTTTACTTTTTTCCTTTTATTTCTTATTGATGTAAACTCATATGTAATGTATGTTTTCTTCATCAATAAAGATTTTCTTTGCTGATCAAAAAAAAAAAAAAACACCTAGCCCTTCCCTATCCCCTCTCCCCAAGTTTTTTTTTTCTTCTTCTTTTGTCGTTGGTTGGTGCAAGCTTTGGGGTGCCAACCTAGTTGGAATCTCCTAGTTTTGCTGTGATGCTCTCTACCCTCTTTGTCTTGTACTTGGATTTCCCATCAATAAAGTTTCTCTTTTTTGCTAGATTATGAAGTAAGTCTATAATTGTCACACTACAAGTATAAATAGGTTTGTTGAGAATGCCTCCAAGAATAGGAAAGAAAAACCCCAAGTAAAAAAGTGTAAAGAGAAAACGCTAAAGATAGGGTGAGACAAAAGTCTCAATGAGAGACTAAGAGGAAAAGCCTTGAAGTCACTACAAAAAATTAAGATTTTAGAGATTAAAATTTATGGGCAAAATTATTTTTTAGAGACCAAATATTTTTGTTACGAAAAGTGTCGTCATTATATTTTTATCAATAAAAATTGGACATTAGTAATGAATTATTATATCTTTTTGGGACCAAATTTTTTGTTTCAAAAAATAAATCATTTTGAGACCAAATTATTTTGTCCCTAAAAGTATATTTATTAGTGACATTTTTAAAATTTTGTCGCTAAAAGCCTTATTTTTGACTTTTCGGGACGACCTTTTCACGACGGTAGAATTTGGTCCCTAAAAGTTTTTTGTAACAAAATTGTCACTTTTAGAGACAAAAATTTAGTCGCTAAAACTCTTATATGTTGTAGTGAGTAGCTATTGATGTAAAAATCAAATAATAATAGAAAATATTTTTGAGTGCATGCATGCAACAAATATTGCCCCTCCTCCCCCAAAAAAGAAAATTCCAAAATGCTATCAAAGCATGTTAAGTTCATAAACTGAGCGTAAAAAGAAAAAAGAAGTAGTTGTTGAAGAAGAATCAAATTTTTCTTGTGAAAAAAAGTGATGAACATATTGGTGGCCAATAGGTAGGTGTTTGCCGAAGGAAGAAAAAACAAATATTTTTTAGTTATTATATATTGGGAGAAACTAGTGTTTTCAAGTTACGAATTTTCTTTCAAACTACAATTTTGTTGTAGAAGTTGGCAAGTAGGATGATGCAATGATGAAAAAAGAATGATTTTACTATAAAATGGCTAAGTGGACAAAGCATACTTGCCTAATAGCAAGAATGATGAAAATCTGAAATTTTCAAACATTCACTTTGGTATGGAAAATTTCATGTTTGATACTGTTGGAAATTGGGCCGGGTATTAGACTCGGATTTGTACTCATGTGGCATGACCTATGATCAATATCAGATCATCTAAATAATTTGATTTTTGAATTTAAATTATTATCTATCCTTAGTTTTGGATAACCCACTATCTTATATCTATATCTATCATATCTTATAAACAGATATGGATAGATGGTTAGATAGCCTTTATATCAGATACGTTATATATGGGATGCAGGATGATTAGAATAACGATTGATATTTTTCCCATACTCTTTCTCTAACTCTCTTCCATCTGTAAAACAATCAAGCATTTGCACTGTGACTGGTGTAGGTAATACTCATACTGTGGTATCACTCCATTACTGGGTGTTCGTAGTTTGTAGTTTGTGAAGCACATGATTTACCCACAAGGTTCATCATTTCGGATTCCATCACCTAAGGTATGGCTTGAATCTTTTTACCCACTGCGTTTGATATATTTTACATTGGTATCTGTTGGAGAAAATACCAGAAACTAAACAATATTATTGATAAATGATGTAAAGAAAATGAGATACAAATAGATCAGGCTGAGGCACGGATATCTCGTTTTCTTTAAGGAGATCAAGCCCACTGCGGTAGGAAGAACCCAAATACCGATGCAGCAGTCACAGCACTATGACTTGTCCCCTCCAGGATACAACAGCCCGACCACTTGTCGTATGGTTCAGGCCAACTCTGCACAAGATGGTGAACCCAAAGCTCCACCAATAAAACACCCTTCTTTGCTAGTAATCTCTCTTGTAAATAACATAGGTGATATATGTAGATAGAAAAGAGTAGACTATATATAGACTATAAGGACCTTTCAGATACACCAAAAGTAATGACCATTAAACAAGAAAATGGTTACACCAAAATAATGACCATTAACCAAGTTCATGAATCCTATTAACCTCCATTAAAGACCAAGAGGTTACCAAAGTAATGAAAGCCCATTTATGAAAAAGATAAATCAATAAATAAATATAAGATATTAAAATGGTCCAACAATCCCCCACTCATTTTAATATCAACAAAGACAAAAGAGATTACCAAACAAAGATAGACTAATATGCATCATGAAGGTGTGCTCTGCATTGAACCTTCATTAGTGAAACAGCAACCTCTACTCCAGAGTCAGTAGTGGTCTCAGACTTGAACTATGACTGCTTAGGGGAAATAAAGAATTACTGCTCACACATAATAATCCAGGTGTTGACATGAGCTTTAATAGCTAGCACATTACGGCCTTGTGCTTATCCCAGTTTTCATGAGCATTTTTGAGAATAAGCCTTGTTCTCATAGAAAGCGGCCCCACTTTCATGCTCACATAGGTGAAATCTGTCAAGGATGTTCCTGTAATTTACACACCCCACTCAACAAGAGCTACAGAATTTCATTAAGAGTATAAAAACTCAACCCTCCAACATTACAGGATAAATGCACTTACATCATAGGGATGAATAACAAAATATTAAAGAGTGCATTTTTTACAACCACCATATGATTCGTTCTTCCCATTGAACCTAGTTACAGGATCTCTGGTCCCTAGGTTGGGTATCCTCATACATGGTTTATGATTTTATAGGCTTCAAACCCATCCCCTCGATGTATTCCAGACCCTATCTCTCGCCAGGCCTTGGTTAACGGATCCGCAAGATTATCACAAGATCTTACATAATTCACAGTTATGATGCCATTACTCAAATAGGATCTCACATTACTGTGTTTCCTTCTAATAGGTCTGGATTTACCATTATAAAAATGATTGTTCACTCTACCAATAGCAGCAGTGCTATCACAACGAATTAACACAGAGGAATTGGTTTTTCCCAAAAAGGAATTTCATGTAACAAATCTCTCAACCAATTCGCTTCCTCACATGCTGAAGCTAACGCTATAAGCTCAGCTCCATTGTAGAATTAGCAATTATCGTCTGTTTTTTAGACTTCCAACATATAGCACCACCACCCAAGGTAAAAATAAAACCCGAGGTAGAGAGAGAATCACCTGACAAAGTGTTCCAATCGCATCACTATATCCCTCAAGTACCGCAGGATACTTGTTATAAAGCAAACCATAATTTTTGGTTCCAGATAAATATCTCATAATTCTTCCATGGCTAGCCAATGATCTCGACTTGGTTTGCTAGTAAACCAGCTAAGTACTCCAACAACATATGCAATGTCAGGTCTAGTTACAGTCAGTAGCATATCTCAAACTACCAATCATGCTAGCATATTCCTCTTGATTAATTACTTCCTTTTCATTTGTTTCAACAGACAAATGTATGCTTGCATCAAAAGGAGTAGCAACATGTTTACAGTCTAGAAAATTATATTTCTTTAAAATTTTCTCAACATAATGCGACTGATCAAGAAAAATGCCATCTTTAGTCTTGGTAATTTTAATTCCCAAAATAAAATTGGCTTCACTAAGATCTTTCATATCAAAGTGGCTATTAAGCATATTTTTGGTCTCATTTATAATATGCAAATTAGAGCCAAAGATAAGTAGATCATCCACATATAGGCTAATAATCACATGTGCATTCTCACAAGTTTTATAATATATGCACTTATCACATTCATTAGTCTTATAGCCATTCTCAAGCATGCAGGAATCAAATTTCTCATGCCACTGTTTAGGAGCTTGTTTTAAACCATAAAGGGATTTAGTTAGCTTACACACTTTGCTTTCTTGGCCAGGCTCCACAAAGCCTTCGGGTTGGTCCATGTAAATCTCCTCATCTAGATCTCCATTTAAAAAATGCTATTTTTACATCCATTTGATGAATTTTTAAATCATGAATTGCAGCCACTGCAATCAACAGTCTAATGGATGTAACTCTAGTAACCGGAGAAAAAGTATCAAAGAAATCAAGATAAACTTGTTGCTTAAACCTTTAGCGACAAGCCTCGCTTTATATTTATCTATAGTTCCATCCGGTTTAAGTTTTTTACGAAGGACCCATTTACACCCAATAGTTTTACAACCTGGAGGTAAATCCACTAACTTCCATGTTTTTATTTGAAAGTAGTGAGTCTATCTCATCATTTACAGCCTCTCTCTAGAAAATAGCATCAGGTGATGATAAAGCTTCTTGCACCGTATGAGGAATTTCTTCCACATTGTAAAGATAATAGTCATGGCCAAAATCTTTTCAACTCTAGCTCGTTTACTTCTTCTTGGTTGGATTTGAAAATTTTTTTTTCTTGAAAAACTTGAGAAGGAGTAGAAGAGCTAGGCATAGATAAAATATTTTCAGAAATTATTTGAACCCCACTATTTCTAGATTTGAAAGGAAATTTATTTTCATGAAAATAGCATCACCTGATTCAAAAATAATATTATTTTCCATATCAAAAAATCTATAAGCTGTACTATGCAACGCATATCCAAGAAAAGCACAGGTGGTAGCTCGTTCACCCAATTTAGGTCGTTTAGGATCTGCAAGCCTCACAAAAGCTAAACAACCCCAAACCCTCAAATAACCTAGATTTGGTTTATGCCCCCCCACAACTCATAAGGGACGATTTTAGTCTTTTTGTGTGGCACTCTATTTATCACATGGCAAGCTGTCAAAATAGCCTCACCCAAATATTTGAGGGAGCACCTGAATCAATAAGCATAGCATTCGTCAAGTCAATTAACGTTCTATTTTTTCTTTCAGCCACGCCATTAGATGAAGGTGAATATGGTGGAGTAGTCTCATGAATAATTCCCAAAGACTGCCTCTATCACTTCTAATTCTTTTAATCTTTTTACCGAATTGATTTTCCACTTCAAGAAGGAATTCTTTAAATTTCTCAAAAGCATCACTTTTATTTTTCAATAAATATACGTTTGTGTATTTTGAAAAATCATCAATAAAAGTGATAAAATATCGGTTACCACCCCGAGTTAAAATTCCTTCAAACTCACACAAATCAGTATGAAATAATTCTAGCAATTCAGTATTTTTTCAACACTTTTATGAGGCCTCTTGGTAATTTTTGCTTTACTGCAAACTTCACATTTCTCAAAATTTTTTGTCACTTTAGGAATTAATTCTAAACTACTCATGATTCCCACATATTTACTATTTATATGACACAAGCGAGCATGCCATAAATTAATAGAAGACAACATGTAAACCGAATTGGTAGATGGTTTATTAATCTCAACATTCAATTTGAACATCCCATCACAAGCATAACCCTTACCCACAAAAATACCCTTCTTGGTAATCACATATTGATCAGATTCCATAGTTTGCTTAAAACCAGCCTTATTCAACAAATAACTTGACATCAAATTCTTCCTCATGGACGGTGTATAAAGCACATCTTTTAAAGTAAGCACACGTCCAGAGGTGAATTTAAGGTCAACCTCACCACTCCCTAGTATCTTGGTTTGACTAGAGTCACCAAGCATAATTGTTTTCTCATCATCAAAGGGAGTATACACCTTGAACCAAGTTTGATCATAACAAACATGTCTATTAGCACCAGAATCTGCCCACCAACCGTCCACATAATTAACCATGCAAATGTCTGTAATCATAGCCACAAATGGCTCCTCGATAATGTTAGCCTTTGGGGCAGGTGCACGTTTTCGGAATTTGCAAGTTCGAGCAATATGCCCACTTTTGCCACAGACAAAGCATGTAAAATTTTGTGGAGGTGATGGACCTTGGTTCTTATCTGGATTAATCCACTTATTGTGAGGTTTACCATAACTCTTCATATTCTTTTTATAAGGCTTCAAATAAGCATTCTTGGAATTATGACCTTTGGGTAAGTTATTATTGCTGAAACAACGTTTACCTTTGTGGTAGAATTGCCATTACCCGCTTGTGTTATTAATGCATCTTGGCCTCTAGCCTCCTCTTCTACTCGGATGCGAGTGATCAACGTCTCTAAGGAAGTCTCCTTTTGTTTGTGACGCATGCTCTTTTGGAATTCTCTCCAGGATGACGGTAGCTTGTCAACAAGTCCTGCAACTACCAAGTTGTCACCAATCTTGATGCCTTCAGATCTTACTTCTGCAACTATCATTTGGAAATCTTGTGCTTGCTCCACAACGGATTTTCCATCTACCATTTGGAAGCGGAAAAACCGGCTAGCTGCATACTTTTTTGCTCCTGCCTCTTCGGTATCATACTTAGTCTGTAAAGCTTTCCAAATTTTCTTTACGGAAGTATAAGTGGTGTCATAGTAATCATAAAATTGATCAGCAAGGCAATTTAAGAGATAAAAGCGACATTTATACTCATCTGTATTATAGGAAGCCACTTTTGCTTCATGTGCCTCATAGTCTTCATCATTCATCTCTCCTCGGTTGGGATTTTGTTCGGATTCTTTTCGGTAAGAACATATGCAACTTTCAAAAGGCTAAGGTAAAAAAACTTTTCCTTTCCACCTCTTAAAATGAACTCCTTTGAACTTGAAAGGCTTGTTGAGATCTCCAATTCCATCATTGGTTTTTTCTGGTACTTGTTCCATGTTTGATCTCCTTAAAATTGTTGGAAAAAACCAGAAACTAAACAATATTATTGATAAATGATGTAAAGAAAATGAGATACAAATAGATCAGGCTGAGGCACGGATATCTCGTTTTCTTTAAGGAGATCAAGCCCACTGCGGTAGGAAGAACCCAAATACCGATGCAGCAGTCACAGCACTATGACTTGTCCCCTCCAGGATACAACAGCCCGACCACTTGTCGTATGGTTCAGGCCAACTCTGCACAAGATGGTGAACCCAAAGCTCCACCAATAAAACACCCTTCTTTGCTAGTAATCTCTCTTGTAAATAACATAGGTGATATATGTAGATAGAAAAGAGTAGACTATATATAGACTATAAGGACCTTTCAGATACACCAAAAGTAATGACCATTAAACAAGAAAATGGTTACACCAAAATAATGACCATTAACCAAGTTCATGAATCCTATTAACCTCCATTAAAGACCAAGAGGTTACCAAAGTAATGAAAGCCCATTTATGAAAAGATAAATCAATAAATAAATATAAGATATTAAAATGGTCCAACAGTATCAAAGCTATAAATGGGCATTTTCGTGCTTGTTTTTTGTGCATTAAAATATGTATATAATTATATATATATACACATGACATATGCTTGAAAATTAATATTTTTCTGAACTTTCTCTGATCAACCTGAAATTTACATATGTTGTAGTATATTTCATTAAAGAGAGAGTGTGATACATTCTATTTTTTGGGTTTGTTAAATGTCATTTTTGATACCACCAAAATTGGACCAGAAAACACCCCGGAAGGCTGCGCGTGAGCCACACGTGCCAGATGACGCCGTCAACGGCGGCCACGCACTTCTACGCGTCATCACACGCCAGGCGCACTTCCCACGCGCTGCCACGCGACATTATGCGCGCGTCAGCCGCCCTTTCCGCGCGCGCGCTGTTTGCGTCTTCCACGTACATGCCCTGGCGAGTCGAGTCGCGCAATTTTTCCGCGCCGATTTGGCTTCTGGTTTTTTTAAAGCTCTGTTATTTTGTTTTAACAATTCAGAATTGCTTTAAATGGTTATAAGTAATTCATTATAGCTTTGTTTTAAGCGTGGTTGGTACTTTTAGACTCAGAATTAAATTTTTTATCTACTGTAAAATTTTCAAAATTTTATGAAAATAAAAAACAATTTTCCTGAAATAATAATTCATTATTTCTGCTTTAAAATGCTTCTAGGGTGGCATGACTAAGTTTCTGAGGCTGAAATTTTTACAGTAGACTACTGTAATGGTTTACTATTTATTGGTATGATTGTTGCATTTTCCCAGATTCTGAAATATTTATTTCTGATTTTATGTGTATTTATTAATTATTTAAAATTTTAGAAAATACCAAAAAATTCTAAAAAAAATTCTGAAATGATATACTTTCTGTTATGGCATAATCTGAATATTAAATACAGAATATTGTTATTTTTTGCCTAGAGTTTCTAATATGTTGTGATTAGAATAGCATGATTAATTGTTTTTTATTTAAATTTCATTATTAATTGTAACATAGTATGAATTGATTATGAATCTACATTATGATGTTATTGTATAGAATTAGAATATTTTATTATGCTTTAGACATGCCATAGTCAGTGGGAGCTTGTTCGGTTGAGAGAAATCTTTGTAGATTTACCCATGAAAACTAATATTTTGCGCATGAATTAAATTAAATTTTGGATAATTGTCACCTGTAGCGCAAGAGATGATTACGAGCATAGCGGATTTTCGATCTTGCAACTTGTGTAATATTGTCACTATTTAATTTATATTTTTGCAGTAAAATTATATTATGCTAATCAAATTAATCCCAATGCGAATTTCTCTCTAAATTGACTTAGCTTATAGAAGTTAATTTGGTTGATCTAGACTTAGTATAGATGTTCAAATGTGAACAATACAATCATATTCGTTAGATGAGTAAAAAGTCTTGGAGATTTTAGGTCAGACTTTAATTGAGCCAAAGTAAGGAAACATGACTCAAAATCGCCATAGTTTTGTTACCTTGTTTGGCACAATAAAAACTGATGTGTGCGCTATGGTTAACGGCATGCTAAGTAGTTTTGATTGGCGAGTTTTGGAGTTATGAAATTAGTAAGCCCTCAATAGATCTGTATATGATCTTGACTATTGAGCTGCGGAATGACTTTGTAATTTGACTTGTAATAATGTTGCATCATTGGATGAAGTAACATTTAAGAGTCACATCATCCAAGAAATGCGAGCTTAAATGAATTAGTCATTAAGTGTAAGACGAGTAGCTAATATGAGCAGTGTTTTGCTTTCTATCCAACTGTTGGTAATGGATGGAGCAAAATTTCACGCACTATAATAGTGTGCATTAAAGTATCACTTGAAGTTAAAAGATTAGCGCTTAGTAACAGCAAAATCTATTAACACTAAGTGAAAAGATTAGCGCCAAGTGACTGCAAAATCTATTAGCATTGCCAACTTATCTAAATCTGGACACTTACTGTTTTCACACTTTAGTGTGAGACATGAGGAGGTGCTTCTTTGTATGATTCATTAGCTAGGCTACCGTTTTTTAATAACGTTTACCACTAAGCGCAAACATTGTAGCATAGTAATAAAAAGGTCAAGGCCGACAAGGTTGTTATGATTCTAAGAATTTGATGCATCGCTTGTGAGAGCATTGTATTGAATTAGACTCTTTAGCCTAATTCGCACTTAAGTTACTTCAGGAGCTGTCATAGATTGATAACTTATTCTCTCATTCTTGTGGATAGTAGAATTAATTGCAAGTAACTATGAAGTAAGAAACAAAGATGGCAAGAGGAGGATCGTCATTTTTCAACTAGACGCAGTAAAATGTATGGAGAATAAAATTGACTTGAAGGTGTAAGGGATTAGCACTTACCAGTTCAATTTGCAACTTAGGCACAGTTGATATCTCCATGACATCATTTTATGATCTAGTGAACATGAATTAGTCGTGACTCATTACCTAGTTAGGCCTAAACCTTTAAAACTTGTCTTCGAGAACTTACACATTAGGATGATTGGAATTAGTTTATGACATTGGTCATGAACCAGTGGTTTATTATACTTAATCACATTAATAAGAAAATGACATGGATGGTTTGAGTAGGCTCTCTCGGGCCCACTCGCTTGTGACATCCTGCTCTCATGTGAATGTGTAACTTTGTTCACAATGGTTGCGCACAAGTAGGAAAGCCGCAAAAGGGCATTTGTATTGGCACATTTAGTCTACTATGATATTTGTGACTAGATATGTGTAAGGGTATGATAGCTAAGCCTTAATCTCGACACATTTATAGATTACGATACGCATCTTAGTCAAGACTATTTAATCTCCCATAAGTCAAAAGTTTTGAGATGATTTTTGACATTGCACATATGAGGTTAAGACCAATTAGATAATAGCTTTCGCGCTTTTAGTTTTGACCAAGGTGGTGAGTATCTATTTGAGTTATTTTAGAAAGCTCTGTGAAGAGAAATGGATGCTTTGAAAATTGATTATTCCTACTACTCAGCAACACAATTGTGTAATAGAGATAAGAAATTAAGTATTGTTTATGTTAGGTGGATGATGGCACAAAATGTTTTCCAATTGGGAATTGCACTAGTTTGTTGCCTATATCCCTAACAAAGTGCCCTCCATATAAGATTTTACACTCCATTTGAGTAATGGGTTAGCGGAGAGCCATTTATGGGCAATCTATAACTGTTAAGCAGCTTATCTTTATTTAACTTCTCATAAGGTTACAAAGTTAAGACCTAGGGTTCTATGGCGCATTATTGTATGTTGTCTTGTAAACACTTAGGGTCATGTGGCGCATTATTGTATGCTGTCATGTAAACCCTCAGAGCCATGTGCATATAGGTAAGCAACTTTGTGGGAGTGTAACTAAGTCACATAAAGTTTTCTTAGTAAAGGTGACGTAAATAGAGTTTTGGAACTCTGTAAGATAGAGAATTCTAAGCATAGCGCTCTATGTAGCCTAGTTGAGAATGGAAAGAAATTTCCAATATCCTAGGAACAATGGGAGCGATGTGCCTACTAATGGATTACTCCATAAGAGAAGAATACTCTACATTCTTAGTTGCGTGGTAGCGAATATGAAAATTTTTCACGTCATCACTGGGTGATTGAGAGGGAAACATTCATGATTGCTCCATAAGATGATAAAAAGCCTAGGATAATGCCAAAGGCTCTAGTCCCCTGTTTTTAGAAAGTGGATCAATGTTGCGCAATTTAAGACAAAGTCTTTGAGGATTAACCATTTCTATAATTTGGTTGACTTTCCATTATGACGCGAAACTGTTCTAAAGTTATGCACAATTTAGATAGTAATTGTTGAGGCATAAGGCTTGTTAGATACCGAAAAGTCGCACCATTAAGGAAGGTGTAGACCATGAGAAGACTTCCTCCTGGGGAGTGAGGTTATTTTGACTTAGGCTATGATTGACATAAGTTTGGAACATTGATTTGTGAACGTTGTGACCCAGCTTCTCGTTAGAGAATTGGATAAGTAAATCCGTAAGGATTTACCTTCTGCTTTTATGGTGAAAAGTTAGAGCACAAAAAGGTTGCTAGTTCCAATAAATCTTTTATAGCCTAAAACAGTTATCCAAATAGTAGTTCTTAGATTTCGTTGAGCCATGATAGGCCGACGATGATCAATGAAGACCACTGAGGCATGATCAATGGTCCAAAAGAAGTTTTTCCTTACTTAGTCATTATGAGCCAAGAATTTATAAGGTTGTCGCCACCTAGGGTGGGCAATCCTCTGTTTTAGATATGATGGACATGGGTGATGTAATTTATATGCTCGGATGTACGATCCTTAGGGATTTTTTTGGGAGAATTCTCAGTTTGTCTTTATGACTTACATAAGGAATATCCTAAAATGATTCTAGATGCAAAATTGCAAATGCATTGACTTACCTATCGGTAAAAGCCAGAGCCTTAGCTATTGAGTGAATCCTCGGATTGTCTTTGGGAGAAATAGATGACCTATATTTCTTGTTTTTTTTTTTTTTTTTTTGTGGGCGTGTTTGGCATGATGGGTGTTATCTTTGGTAAATGGTCAACTGAGTAGTTTAGACATTGACCTTACTCATTAGACTGTGAATAGAATGCTTTACTAGTAGTATATTGATTTGCCCCTTGTAAGATTCAATGCGCTAGTTGGGCGCATCTTGAATGAACGCAGATTGGTCACTAAAATATCTTTAGAGAGGTAATTGTGCAAGAGGTAATGATCTTGAACCATTTCATGTGAGGCGCACATGGTGGATTCCGTTGTATCTGCTTATCGCAAGAGATGTTGATAAGGCTTATACTTGGAATCTAGAATTGCGCAGACTGTGATCGTGTTTTTTTTTAAATCGATCACTTATTTTTTGTGAGATGACGGGATGTTGACTATTATGGTTTGTGTCATAATGATTAGCAGATGATGATGTCAGCAGGCAAGATTGACTCACCCACACGAGCAATCACCCTTGGCGCTTAGGAGCGAGTAAGAATGAGACTAGTAGTTTATTTTTATTTAGAGCCAAGAGAGGCTTAAATTATCCACTATGTATGTCACCTTGGTTACAACCAAGATGAGGTAGTGTTAAAGACTAAACATGAATGTTAGTACCCACTTTCCATGTTGTGCCTGTTATGATTAGCCAGATGCGAGATCTCATTTGGCGCCTAGAAAGCGAGCAAATAGAGAATTCGGGTTAGGCGCTAGAAAGCGACAAGACTAAGATCTGTACGGTGTATTGAGTATGACGTCACTCTTTGGAAGAGTTACTCTACCGTAGCATGTATTCATACTACATGTGCTTTGCGACCGAGTAATGAGGTGAGAGAATGTATCCCTATTTCCTCACCGTGTGAGTCTTACGTGTCATTATTGATATGACTTTCATTTATGTACCCTTTTGTGACCTTTGACTATGTCATAAGGTAAGAGATTGATGTTCTGCTACTTTGGTGTGTTGCCTGCAGTCATGTATGATTCGGCCTTAAGGGATATCACTGGGAAAGTGGTCAATCCTAAACTAAATAGCATGAGGGCAAAGGAAAGATCATCTAGTATTACACCACAGTTGTATATTCAATGCCAGCAACTCACATCGCTTTGTATGAGATGCGGATTGAGTGTGAATATATTGCAAGAATTGAAAAGGTCAAACATACTCTTTTTTTAGGGATTAGAGATGTTTTTTGGACCGGTGTAATTAGTTGGGTCTGGGGTATATGAGACACTATTTCTATTCTTTTTGGGTTGATGTCTCTATGCTGGCTCATTTTGAGTTTCTAGTATAGAGCTCCCACATGCAGGTGTTTCTCAGCAGTCGCACGGTCCATTGGCTAGTATGTGATTGTTAAATATCTGGGGAGATAGAGATGTAGCAGTGTCATGCTAACTTATGTGCGAGTGGGAGATGTTAGAAATTGGACCGGATATTGGACCCGGATTTGGGCACCCATGTGGCATGACTCATGACCAATATTAGATCATCTAAATAATTTGATTTTTGAATTTAAATTATTATCTATCATTAGTTTTGGACAACCCACTATCTTATATCTATATCTACCATATCTTATCAACAGATATGGATAGATGGTTAGATAGCCTTTATATCAGATACGTTATCTATGGGATGCGGGATGATTAGAATAACGATTGATATTTTTCCTATACTCTTTCTCTAACTCTCTCCCATCTGTAAAACAATCAAGTATTTGCACTATGACTGGTGTGGGTAATACTCATACTGTGATATCACTCTATTACTGGGTGTTCGTAGTTTGTGGTTTGTGAAGCACGTGATTTACCCACAAGGTTCATCGTTTCGGATTCCATCACCTAAGGTATGGCTTGAATCTTTTTACCCACTGCGTTTGATATATCTTACAAATACATGTTTGTTTGGGTGATCAGTATGGAGCCAAAGGCAAGGGTTTCCAATATGCCCCCTTCTAAGGAGTGGTATGAGAGTGTCTTAGCATGGAACTTTTTTTTTTTTTTTTTGAGATACAAGATCAAGGAGAAGAAAATTGTAAGAAGCATATATGGAAGAATGAATGAATATGAAGATCAAACACAAGCTCGTGTGAAGAATATATTCATAAGCATGTTTAAGAAAACAAAATTCAATCTGATCAAACAAAAAGAAAACAAAATTCAAGCCATGCACATCTACGAACATAGAAAAGATCATTGCATTCAAATTTAGATGGGATGTACTTCTTAAGCAATAATGCTTTTCTTCCAAGACTACTCTTGATGCATTTTTGTTGTACAGCTTGTACTTGAATAATTCATCAATAAATTTTATTTTTTCAATCACAATAAAAATAAAAATAAAGAAGATGAAGCTTTTGGCTAACATCTTCACCGAAGATAAGAAATGAAAATGTCAAGTTAAGAGGCAGTGTTGGAAAAGTAACTTGAAATTTACAAAATATCTAGCCTAGAATGATGTGGAAAATGTATCAATTTTTAAAATAAAATAAAATAAAAAAACTAAGCTGCTGTTATATCCTTGGCAGGATAGGCCTTCAAAGAGTCAAATTGAAGCATTCAGTGTACAAGAAACCTGTTTACTCCCATTTTCAAAATCAGTGTTTTTCTTTTTTTTTAGATAACTAAAATTTAGTTTAGTAAAAAAAAAATTAAAAACACTCTATATTTTCATATAAATTTATTTTTTAAGCAAAAATCATTTTAGTATTTATTTTTATCAAACTAATTTATATTTAAAAAATTGAAAGCAAAATTTGAAAACCAAACTAAATTGAGTATTTATATTTTCAATTTTTTTACATTCAAACACACAATTGATGAAAATATTGATACAAGAAAAAAAAAATCTTAAGACATGATTAAATTGACTGAAGTATTAGGAAAATTGTATTGATGTACTATGTATTTCATTAATTCATTAATAAAATTTTCTTTTGCTGATAAAAAAAAAAAAATTCCCTTCAATCTGAAAATATTAATTTCTTTTGGAGAATCCAATTTTTTTTTTTTTTGGGGTAAAAATACTAACTTTCCACTATTGCCCTTTGACTTTTTTTTGGAAATATCAATTGTCATAATTATACTTTTTGTGTATGAATTTAAAAGAAGAGCAAAATAAGAAATTCATGTTATTTTAGTCCTTAATTTTTGGAAAAAAACTAATATTTTGAGACAATAAAAAATAGAATAAGGGACTAATATTTTGGGACGAAAGAAGTATATATATATACATATAGGGTTTGGTTTCTCTCATGTTCACAATATAACTTGAGAGAATAATTGGACTTAGTGGGCTCATTGTGAACCCAATATCAGTGATCCAAATCATTCACTTTTTAGTACTCGTTGAGAATAATATGCATGTAAAAAATAAGATGATTGGATTTGAATTACATTTATCTTTAAAAAATGGACGACAAATATAATTTCAAGAATAACTGTCAGTTTTTTAAAGACAAATGTGAATCAAATATATAACTACCGAAATTCAATCATATTAATTTTTTATATGAATATTCTTCTCAATAAGATCTAAAAAGTGAACGGTTTTGTACGGGGGCGAAATATCTTCTGCTTTCCGTACTCCTCGGACTCCAAGCTTCTCGTGACGGCGTCTAACCTGGCAACATAGAAACGGTGAGCTGCCCGGCGGTGGCTTACCGGAACGACCCTCCGACGATCAAGTCAGACCACTTGAGGAAGAAGAAGGCTGTTAGAGAGAGACGTGCGTTTTAGATGGCGCAAAATTGCTTTTGGTTACTTACCTCCAACGTTCACCCTCCCACTCCTATTTCTAGGCTGGCCATGCAGCCTCAGGATTGTGCGCGCACTTCCTCTGCTGTCCTTCCCTGGACAGGTGGCAGTGCTCGCCTCTCACCACCTTACGCGTGTAAAGGTTCAGTCCTCCAACCAGTACATGCAGAACTGCCAAACGGTATTGACGCGTGCCTGGAGCAGATTTCCTCTCCCTCACGCCATTGGTCCAGGTGGCATACTTAACCGGAGTACCACGACCGGCCTATCCCTTGTGGAGAATTGCCTCCACAAGCACACAACCGAGCTAGGAACCGCCGACCTGTCCCTTGGCAAAGGGGCAAATATCCGATTGTCATGGCCGAGCTGTTCTCGACCGGTGCATCCTGGCTAACCGGCTGCGAGGCATGCCGGCCTCCCCCCGTTCTTCCTTCATTCTCTATTGCCCGAAGTCAATCTATCTCGGCTGACCGGCTAGAGGCATGCCGAGCCCTCGCCGTGTCCTTAGTCTAGCCCGGGCCCTTAGCTCGGTTTCCACATGCCACTACGTGCTCTGCCAAATGTCTACCTAGCCACAGCTCGGTCAGGCCTTAATTCATACCTGGTTGGACGATCTCTTTGACCGTGCAAAACAGATCCACAGGCCGTGTTAGCAGAGGAGATAGCGCGGCGCCGTGAGATCTGTCACGACCCGCGCTACCGTAGCTCGGCCGTACTAACGGTGTAAATCTCTCCTCTCAGGTTTGAATTACTAAGATTGGGCTTACAATGAGCCTATTAAGCTTAAATGCTCTCTCAAGTTGAATCTCTAACATGAGAGAAGTCAAACACATATATAAACATTTGATAACCGGTTGTCTGAATTAATTTATATACACTTCGACTTTCAATGACTCTAAGATTTTGAATGTTTAGCCTTTATAAGATTCGATCCGCAAATTCTTGTGTGGTAAACCCATATATATATGTGCCAAATCCTAAGCCAAACCTTTTAAAATTGTATAATTTTCCCCAAGTCAAACCTCTTAAAATTTGTATTGTGATACAGTCCTGGTTTGGCAATGGATTTGGGGCTAAATAATCGTATATGAATAAAAAAAAGAATCAAAAAAGTCAAAAAATTAAAAAATCAACAAAAAATTTTATCATTTCAAAGTTAAAAAGTCAAAAAATTCAAAAAAAAAAATCTCAAACTAAAAAAATTAAAAAAAATCAAAAAATAAATTAAAAAAAAAAACATTACCAAACGAACGCATATTCATATAGTGCCCTAACACGATTGTTAAGATTATTTTGTAACTCTCCCGTTTGAGAACATGCTAATTTAGTAACTTTTTGGCTATTTGGCTAAAATATGAGCTAAAAAAAACTAGTATGTTTAGGATGACTTTTTGACTTTTTACGAAAAGATGTGCAAAAAGTAAAGAGAAAAGAGAATCTTTAATTTTTTAGAATAAATTATTAACTTTTTAATTAATTTAATAACTTTTTGATTTTTTAACTAAAAGAGAGGTTCCAAAACATTCCTAAGACATGGTTCTAAAATGACTAATCATTAATGCATTGGGATCAACATACCCATAACTGCTCAATTTCAGCAACTATTAAACAATCCCATCTCTATCTAGTGAGAAACCTACTTAAAAGATGTCTAATCATTATAGAATTAAATTTCAAAAAAAATAAAAATACTTTGCTTGTAGCTACTAGAGACATCCTAAAAACCAAAGGGTAAATGGTTGAAGTTAAAGAGATGTAGCAGAGTATCAGTAGTGATCTATATATTATATAGAGTTTTGAGATGTGAGTTGTTTTTTTTTATATTTTTTAAATTTTTAGTTATTTTAGGTTTTATTTGGGAACATGTATTTTTAGTAATTTTTTAATTTTTTAGTTAAAATATGATGTAAAAAAAATTAGTATGTTTGAGATGCCTTTTTGACTTTTTACGAAAAGATGTGTAAAAAGTAAAGAGAAAAGGAAATCCTTACCTTTTTGGTATAGATTGTTAGTTTTTTAATTTTTTTAGTGACTTTTTAACTTTTTGACTAAAAAAGTCACTTGCCAAACAAGGTCTGAGACTAAAAAGTCTCGTTTGAGATAAGTTTTTTGATTTTTTTTACTTTTGTGAGAGAAAAAATGAAATGATTATGCGTTGAATGTAATATTTTATTTTATTTGGCTAAAATAACCTATTTTATTTTATATGACTATTGTAACTCAAATCTTCATCCCAAACGAATTCATAATTAAAAAGAGTTTTAGAGTTCTAAGTATTCAATTTAAATTTTTTAATTTTTTAATTTAAAAAAATAATAAATAAATCACACACTCAAATATTTTCTTTTTTAAATAAAGAATGCATTTTTCATTCCTAGAATCATTCCCTAAAATCATTCATTTCTTACAATCAAACAAACAAAGAGTTTTCTAATTAAAAAAATAATAATTGATAAATCACACTCAAAAAATATTTCGCTATAAAATATTTCTATTAAAATATTTTAAATTCTTCACCATAAAATATAAAATGATTTATATAATTAAAATTTTGCAACATATTTTTTTTCTCACCATGGCCATCATTACTACTTAATGGACATATCATTATTTTCATGCACATTAAATGTTTATATATATATATATATATATAGATTTACATATATTATGATTGAGTAATTTATATTTATATTTTTCAATTTTAAATAATCTATGTCTATATTATATATATAATTACAATTTCTTTAAAGTTCAAACTCTCAATGAATTTTTTTTAATTTTAATTTTTTTTAATAATGAAAATACTCAAATATTAGTATTTTAACAAATGTAATTTACTACTATCATATGGTAAACTAAAATTACAAAACTTATAAAACGAAATATATTTATGTTTTATCATAAATATAACTTTTGTAATTTATTATTTAATTTTCATTAATTAAATTATGACATGTATTTAATTGTTTATAAATCTTTTTTATTACATATTGTAGATAAATTTTATATTATTATTTAATTTTAAAAAATAAATTTTGATTATTTATTTATACCGGTGCATAGTATGGATAATATGCTAGTATATATATAACATAAAACACAAAAGCTAAATATTGGGAAATTTGTTATAAAATTTGTCAATATATGGCTTGGATTGAATTATTATTTTATGAGATTCATGATTTAGATAGAATTTCTTTTTTTTAAAAATTTTTATTCTATGATTTAGATAGATCTGAGACACATAATGATATTTTTGGATAAATTTTTAGATAATATTTATAAATTTCTAGCATTGCTCAACGAAAATTTTTATAAGAATAATAATTTTGGAAAGAGTATTTAAGATTTAAATAGTTTCGTTTTCAGACAAAAAAAGAAAAAAAAAAAAAAAAAAAAAAAAAAAACCTTGACCGCCTCCACATATCCAAGAATAGTCAAAGGAATAGCTACCAAAAGCAAAATTAAAAATCAAAAATAAGAAACTTGATCACCTCCACAAACCAAAGGGCAGTAATAACAATAACAACTAAAGTTATCTAGATGTACTCTTTTTACCCGAATTAATAAAAAATTTACCCCAATAAAAAAATTAAAAAAATAACAACCAAAAGCAAAATTGAAAAATAAATAAATAAAAGATTTTGTTGTATCTATTAAATTTTCTCCTCTTGCATGCAAAGATAGAGACCTCTATGAACAAACATTTAAACTACTGATCCTCTTTCTTCATATATCCAAATTCCCAGATAAGAATAAATGCACAGATAAAAGATTTTTGGAAACTCCTACAGTTGGTGTTTTCAGATAAATAAATAAATAAATATTTGATATTTTTATATAGATCTTTTTTTCCAATAGATCCTCAAACATCTTGAGTTTTGAATATATCTGTGAAACTTCCATCTTCATGCAACAATAGCCACCATCTGCACATCCTTGCTTTCTTTATCTTTTTGGTAAAAGAAGAAAGTCCTATTTCTACCCCCCTCCAAAGTACTGAATCAATATATATTATAATCATATAGAAGCAATAAATTTAAATTTTATACTGCAAATTGCACCAAGAAAGACATGATTTATGATGATACAGTAAAAGAACAAAAGGAAAAGAAAATTTTTTCAAGATCACACAAAGAGAGCGAGGGAGAGAGGGAGAGAGAGAGAGATTGATTACCAGAAAGAAACCCAAATAGCTTGACTGAGAGTCTTGAAGCATAAATTTTTCTTGCTTCAATGACCATTCTTTTACACCAATATATGCTAAGTTTTCAAAACATATATATATGCCTGACATGTTGCAATTTTTAGCTTACATTGGTAGTGGTACCAATATATAACCTAGCCCCTCTTTTCTACTGTGTTTGAAACATGAGAAAATAAAACAAAATAAAAAAATAAAGAAAGAAAGAAGAGAAAGAAGAAGACATGGGAAAAAGAAAAGAGAAGCAAAGGAAAATCAAATGAGAAAAAGTTTCTTATTCTTGGTTTAATGAGGAAAAAAACCGAATAAACATTTCTAAAAGGAAAAGAACTCTTTATTACTAATAAAAAAAATTATTATTTTTTAATTACTAGTAGAAAACTTTTCTTTTCAATTAATTACCTCATCAAATCCTTGTAAACAATAATAAATTTTAACACTTCCAATCAACATTCAAAAAAAGAAAATAAAATTTACAAGTTCAATAAATTTTTTTTTTTTTGAAAAATAGAGATATGCAAGGAAAGGTTATGATTGAAGGTGAATTTTGGAGAGAGAAAAAGGAACCAAATCAGTGAAGAAACCCCAAGATCTAAGGATTGAAAGAGATGAAGACAAAATTTCAAGCATTGAAACCCTTTGGACTTTCAAGTGCTTCTCTCTATGTTAACTAACGACCTATAGCACATTTCGAGAGAGAGAGAGAGAGAGAGAGAGACAGAGACAGAAGGAAATAAAAAAGGGACCCCTAGATCTTGCATAAAGGTCCAAGAGGAGGAGGGAGTGAAGTTTTGGGGTAGAACAACGTCGTCAGTCATTCTCTGATCTTTATGATGAGATTTTCAGAGAAGAGTGAAACGTGTCGATCTCTCAATGGAAAACCCATTTCACAGAACATCAATCTAGAAACCATGAAGCCATAGAAGCATCAGAATCATCATCAGAAACAAAAACCTAGAAAACCCAACTAGAGAGAGAAAGAGAGGACAGTCCGTGATGAAAAACAAACATTACTGAACAAAGTTCAGGTGATCCAAATGAGATCCATATATGATATATACATATACATATATATAGAGAGAGAGAGGAGGGAGAGAGAGAGAGAGAGATACCCAGCGCTGCCGAACTCATAGAGCTTGCCGCGGCTGGAGAAGATGATGAGAGCCACTTCAGCGTCGCAGAGGACAGAGAGCTCATAAGCTTTCTTGAGCAAACCATTCCTTCTCTTTGAGAAAGTCACTTGACGATTGATCTTGTTCTCTATCCTCTTTAGCTTACTCTTCCTCTACCCATTCTCTCTCTCTCTCTCTCTCTCTCTCTCTCTCTCTCTCTCACTCTGAAAAAACACCCCCTCTCTCTCTCTCTTTCTCTCTCTCTCTCTCTAAATAGAAGCACAATATGATGAGCAGTTAAGCAAGCACTGATACATGTGTGTCTGTGTGTGTGTATATATGTCTTGTCTTGAATTATTTTTGTTCCTTATGTTGCCATAGTATATTGGTTTCCGATTATCTTTAGGCTAAACTTATAAGTTGTTGCAAAACCCTTGTTTTGGGTTAGACTTGAAAAAAAAAACAAAAAAAAAAACAAAAAAAAAAACAAAACAAAACTTGCATTACAATACATAAGAATTTTAAAAATTAAATTTTTTCATCTTCAATATCTAACAAAATTTGTTACAAAAATATTAATAGACTAATTTTGTGTGCCAAACCAAAAAAAAAAAATCATCCTCACAAGTAAAAAAAAAAGAACATTTAGGGACAATTTTAAAAGTATAGCTAGTAAATGTATTTTTAAAAATAAAACAATTTCATACTAAAAAGTTTTGAGTCAAAAAAATTTATCTCATAAGAATAATAATTCATTACTAAATGTTTAATTTCATTCCTAAAAATATAATAGTGAGACTTTGACAATTAAAATGTTTAGTCCATAAAAAGTAATTTGGTCTATAATGGATAATAATTTCAAGCATAGCTTTAAATAATGGGATCAAGGTATATATCGGTATTTGTAATATAGTCAATCATCGTTCAATATTGGACAATATCGGTCAATATATCAGTGAATAAACGGTATTAAATTTTTTTTAAATACAATTACCTAATAACTGATACAATAAGTAACAATCAATATCTAAACCCTGATTTCAAATTGGATTTACGATAGGGGTGATATCAGAGTCGGAGTCGTGCCTATGGGGATTATGTATATAATATATTTATAAAATGACTCATGTCACCTCATTTGTGTATGTCTTCTTGATTAGAGTTATGAATTGAAATTTAAATGAACAAATTCATGAGACTAATTGTTGGATTAAATCATAGCGTACAATACTTTTAAATTAAGTTATGTAGCGTCTCTAACACCTTACTCACTTTCTGTCTCTCCTCTTAAATTTTTCTCTCACAATTCAAGTGTATGTATGTATGTATACACTAAAATGGATTTGGAGGGAGAATAAAAAAGGATACTTGAAATTCCTTCACCTTATTATGTAAGTAGGAGAGAGAAAGATTTTAGTTGGTCCTTCATTAACAACAAAGTGGAAATATAACAATTACACTTTTTTCTTTTTTCTTTTTTCTTTTTTCTTTTTTCTTTGTTCTTTTTTTCATTTTTGTTTTAGGAAATGCCTCAAACCCTCCCTCTCTATCTCTCTCCTGAACTCTCTCTCTCTCTCTCTCTCTCTTTCTCTAAGACCCAAATAAACCACTTTCTCACTCTCTCTCTAAACTCACTCACAAAGTTTACCTTCAGTTTTGGGGTAATGTTTCAGGCCCACGCACCTTCATCATGCATGAAATTCAAGCTTCTTCTATGGATGTGAGAGAGGAGGACCATGTAGAAGCATTGTTTTAAAAGGAGTGGTTTGAGGTTAAAATGGGAATTTAAAATTCTAATTTTGGCATATAGGCCTTGTTTAGTGCATTTTATAGAGATGTTTAATTATTTTTTTTATTTATTTTGAAAGTCTCTATCAAAATGTTGGTGCAACTCCTTTTTATAGTTTATCAAATACAAATAATTTAAATAAATTGAAAAAAAAATTAATTATCAAATAATTGGAAGAAAAATGTTTTAAACCAACTAAGCCTAACCTAATCTCTTAAAGGTTTAGCCTCAAAAGCGAACTCAAGAGTGTGGTGGTTAACTTCTAGACATAGGTGGTAATTTTTTATTTTATTGTTTTTGATGTTAAAACAATAAAGAAAAGCAAGTTTGACTGCAAAACCGCATCATAGCAATGCAGAGTGATCCTAAATGGAAAGGATGAGAAGATGATAAGCAAACTTAATGAAGCTGAAACAACCCTCCAGCTCAGTAAGGTCCTCGGGTTGGACTGCAATGGAAAGGAAGAGGAGATCATAAGTAAACTAATGGAGCTGGAAGAGAGAGATATTGAAAAGCTTAAGGTGAGGGAGGGTAATGCTAACTGAATAGCATCCCTAGAAGGTATAAGGAGTTATGGTAAGTTTGAAATGAAGCTATTATCTTGGAATGTTAGGGGCTTGAGGAAGTCAATTAAAATGAGGAGGATCAAGAAGGTGCTCTTTGACAATAAAGTTGATATGGTGCTACTGCAAGAGACTAAGAAAGCTGTCAGTAATGAAAAATTAGCTGGGTCAATTTGGCCAGGAGACAGGATGGATTTTATGGCAGTGGATTCAGAAGGAGCTGCTGGAGGCTTACTTTGTGTTTAGAACCCAGAAGTGTTTCAACTCAAAGATTGTTGTTGCAATAAAAATTTCATTTTCTTATTAGGTACTCTTTATCATAGTTTTGAGTGTGTAGTGGTGAATGCCTATGGTCCTAATGATGTAAGGAAAATGAAGGAGGTGTGGGATATCCTGTTAAATATTAAAGTATTATATCCTAACCCTTGGTGTGTGGGGCGAGATTTCAATGAGATCAGAAAAATATCAGAAAGAAAAGGGTGCTCTAGAATAGATAGAGGGATGAGAGATTTCAATGAAATGATTGACCAATTAGAGCTAACTGAATTACCAATGTTTGGAAAGAATTTCACCTGGGGTAATTCTCAAGAAGGGGAAAGGTGGAGTAGATTAGATAGATTTCTCCTAAACCCAGACTGGTTGTGTAATTTTAACTTCAAATTGTGGGGTCTTCCTAGAAAGTTTTCAGATCATAGTCCCATTCTACTGATGGAAGATGAGAGGGACTGGGGCCCTAAACCCTTTAAATTTATTAATGCTTGGCTTCTTCATCCAAGTTTCATGAAGGTGGTACAACAATGCTGGTCAGAAACAATGATAGATGGTTGGGCTGGGTTTAAGTGTTTGAACAAATTGAAAGCTTTGAAAGCTACATTAAAGCAGTGGAACAACGAAGTCTTTAGTAATGTTGAATTCAAACTAAAACAAGTTGAAGAGGAAGTTCATGCTTTAGATTTACTGGCTGAAGAAGGGTTATTATCATCATCATCACAGGCTGCTAGAAGAAGGGAGGCAAAAGGGAAAACATGGAAACTGAGCAAAATGGTGGAGTGAGTATGGCTTCAGAAATCAAGGCTGAATTGGGCAATTAAAGGTGATAGAAATATGAAGTTTTTCCACATTATGGCATTTAGTAGAAAGACCATGAATGCCTTATGCTCTATTTTGATCAATGGCTCTGTTATAGAGGATCCTCAAGTTGTTAGGGCTGCTGTACAAAATCATTTCTTCACTCTCTTTTCAAACTCTTGGTGTAGCAGGCTAGGGTTGTTAGGTCCTTTTAAAACCATTGGAGAAGATCAAAGTGCAGAATTGTTGGAATCACCTTTTTCAGAATCTGAAGTGAAGGCAGCAATTAGGAATTATGAGGGTAATAAGGCTCCTAGCCCAGATGGGTTTAATCTTAACATATTTTAGAAATGTTGGAATATTATCAAGGGAGATGTTCTTCAATTTATGAATGAATTTCACCAGAATGGGAAGTTGGTTCAGGGTATTAACAGCTCTTGTATAGCTTTGATCCCAAAAAATGAAAATCCATCTAGCCTTGCAGAATATAGGCCCATCTGCCTTATTGGTTCCTTGTATAAGATCCTTGCTAAGGTACTTTCCAATAGAATGAAGAAAGACATGCCTAGAATAATCAGTGATACGCAGTCTGCTTTTATAGAGGGGAAGAAATATCTGGATGGGATATTGATTGCAAATGAGGTTGTTGATGAGTGGAAGAAGGATAGAAAAAATGGGATGATTCTAAAGCTTGATTTTGAAAAAGTATACGACTCAGTAAATTGGGGGTTTTTTATTCTCAATGCTATCCAATTTTGGATTTGGTGCTAAGTGGGTGAGCTGGATAAAAGAATGTGTAACTTCAGCAAATATTTCTATTTTGGTGAATGGTTCTCCAACTTCTGAGTTTAAACCACAAAGAGGGCTCAGATAAGGAGACCCGTTATCACCTTTTCTTTTTAATATAGTGGCGGAAAGTCTTAACATTTTATTGAGTAGGGCAAAACAACTGGGTTTGATCAAGGGTGCATTAGTGGGTTCTGACCTGAGGATCACACATTTGCAATTTGCAGATAATACTATACTGTTTTGTGAAGCTAAATAGGAGGAGGTTTTAAACATTAAAAAAATATTGAGATGCTTTGAAATTATGTTGGGCCTGCAAATCAATTACCATAAGAGTGTGGTGTTTGGGGTGGGTATTCATTCAGATCTCTGTCAAGAATTTGCTTCCAAATTACACTATCTTTATCAAACACTACCTCTGAAATACTTGGGATTGCCTTTGGGGGCCCAATCCTAGTAGAAAGAAAACCTGGCAGCCTGTGATAGAAAAGCTTAAGTTAAAGCTTGCCTCATGGAAAAGAAGATTCCTCTCATTTGTAGGTAGACTAACACTAATAAAAGTTGTGTTCTCTAGTTTGCCTATATATTATCTTTCTCTGTTTAGGATGCCATCAGGAGTAGCAAAGGAGATTGCTAAAATTCAAGTAGCTTTTCTTTGGGGAGGTTCAGATCTTAAAAGAAAAATTCATTTGGTTAAATGAGGTGATGTTACTCTTAGTAAAAGTCAAGGAGGGTTGGGTGTGAAAAGAATAGATTTGATGAATGTATGTTTACTTTTAAAGTGGTGGTGGAGGTTTGGGACAGAAAAGAAATCCCTTTGGAAGGATGTGATTTGTAAAAAGTACTCTGGGTCTATTGATTTGTGGTCACCTGAACTTGTAAGAGTTGGTAAGATGTCCAAAATATAGAAAGATATTGTGGGAATTGTGTTATCTAAACCTGAAGTGCTGGATTTTTTCATTCAAATTCTATAATTATTCTTGGGGATAGTCGGAGGTCAAGGTTTTGGCTTGATAGCTAGGCAAGATCTGGTTGCTTGAAGGATGTGTTTCCTAGACTTTTCTTATTGGCGGTGTTCAAAACTGAATCTATGTTTTCGGTGAGAAATAGAGTTGGTCAAGATGATTGGAACTCATTATTTAGAAGGAGTTTGTTCGAGTGGGAAATGGAGGTGTTAGACAGATTGAAAAGATTGTTGCGTACTATACCAGAATTAAGGGTTGATGTAACTGATAAACTGAAATGAAATGTGGATTCCTCAGGAGTGTTCACTGTCTCATCAACATACCATTGGTGTGAATCCTCTTTTGGTCTTACTTATAGGGTGACAGAGTGTATTTGGAAGAATATGGCACCCCCAAAAGTTCAATTCTTTAGCTGGTTTGCTTGGAAGAGAAGGATTAAGACATCTAATTATCTTCAAAGGAAGGGGATTCTAGATAATCATACTAATTTCCATTGTGTGTTCTGCAATGAGAAGGAGGAAACAGTCAATCTGTGCTCTTGCATTGCCATTTTGTTTGGTTAGTTTGGTCCAAAATTATGAAATGGTTGGATATTCAATGGGTGATATCAAAATCTGTGGATGAGCTGCTACATTGGTGGTCAGGAACAAAGTTGAAGAAATTGGAGAAGAAGATTTGGAGAATCATTCCGTTTGCGGTGTTCTAGTTGATATGGAAATTAACAAATGATTGTATTTTTAACAATGCCCAACCTAGCTTGGAGGAGCTCTGTGATTTGGTCAAAGTGAGAATTGCACTGTGGATCAAAGCATCATGCTCAGGATTATTATTCTCAGTGAATGATATTATCTTTAATATACATCAGGTCAGAATTTGTTCCAGGTGAGAGGCTGTCTGGTATGTTTGCTGATTGCTGTTTTTTTTTTTTTGAAACAGCCAAGAAAAACCTTTATTGATAATAAGATTATACAGGATGAAAATACATCAAAGAAATGAGGGGGAATGGTTTGGAGAGGGACCAAACCGAGAGGGACCAGAACAGACAAGAAAGAAGAAAGATGAAAGAAGAGCAGGACAGCATAGCAAGGTTCAACCATGCAAACACCAGAAGACAGCAACACCACCCTGTATAGTAACACAACCATGCTGTGGCAAGGTACAACCCTGCACAACCTCCATCCCACAGCAGCAGCCCGAAACAGCAAAAAACACCCTCAGATACATACCCCAAATTATAACCAAGAGCAGAACAAGCTTACATACAAGCATGCATACTCCAGAGCAGAACACAGACAAATACAAACCCCAATTTATAACGAAGAGCTTGACCCAGAAAGATGCAAGCCTTTGCCTCAATTTGTTCAGAACCAGCACTTCAGAGGCTAATGAGCCACAGTCAACAGCCACAGCAATTGATAACAATGCAAGCAGCCTAAACCAGACCAAACCCAGAACAGAAAATATGAAGACTCCAAAGGAAAATAGCAGCCAAACAAAAGACATTACACACTCCTCCCTGAAATGCAGCATCTAACTTGGTGAAGATAACCAAGAAAATCCTGCACAGAAAAATGGTGCTTAGAGAACCTTAGTTTCATCCATAAAGCAATTCTCACCTTGATCACTTCACACAGCTCCCCCAAGTTTGGAACAGTAGCCTTAAACACTACATCATTCCTGTGTTGCCAAATAGACCAAAGCACAACCAGAGGCACTCCTCTCCAGATCTTCCTCTCTTTACTCCTTATACATTGTATGCTGCTGATTGTTCCAGGTGTATGGTGGTCTAATTTTCTGCTGTATGTTGATGATTGTTGTTGTGTGGTGCATGGTGTTGGAGATGCTGTAATGGTGAATCTCTTGTGTACATCTTAGGAGTTGCTAAGATCTGTGATAGTTGTCTGATATACTGCTGTGATGGTGAATCTCTTGTGTAGATCTTAGGAGCTGCTGAGTTCAGTGCTGAGGCATGCTCTGTTGTTGTTTCTTGGGATGTTGTAATGGTAAATCTCTTGTGTAGATCCTAGGAGCTGAGGCCTGCTCTGTTGTTGCTGTGTGGTGCTTAGTGCAGGGGAGCTGAAATGCTGATGCTGCTAGTCTATTGCTCTGATGCTGCAGCATGTGTTATTTTGCATTATGAACTGATGGGGTTGGTCTGTGATCTACCAGCTGCTGTACTCTGTGATGGTTGATGCTGCTATGGTTTGCTGGTGTTCTGCTCCTATGGCCGTTGTTCCTGTTTCTGCTGCTATAGATTGTTGTTTTGTTCTGTCTAGGCAATGATCATTCAACTTGGATGCTGCAGCTGTTTTTATCTATTGATTGTCTTGTTCCCTTTCTGTTTGCTAGTTTTGGATTGTATTTTTTGGTTTAGTTTTGGTTAACTTCTACTGGGGTGAGGTTGGCTTTGGTGTTTGTGATTGGTTCCTCACCAACTCTCGATGGTGTGCTAGCATATGATTGGACAGTCTTATCGATGCCAACCTAGTTGGGATTGATTTGGCTCGCTATGATGCTTTTTGCACTCATCTTTTTCTTTTCTTTATTGATGTAACTGTCTTCTATTTCATCAATAAAATTCATTTTCTTTGTTGATAAAAAAAAAAAAAAAAAAAACTAGGTTGGTACTAAACCACAAGTCCAATCATATATACGCACAACACCAAGAATTTGTGAGGAACCAACCAAACAATGCCCAACACCCAAAAACAAAACAAACTACTTTAGTGACTATCGTTAGTAAAAAAAAAAATAAATAAATAAAAAAATACTTAAATGTGACATTTTATCTCATTAACTATTTTAGTTTGTTTTTTGTTTTTGGTCTTTATTGACTATTTTAACCAAAAAAACTATTCTCAATGTAAAGAGTAAAGATCATATGTATGTCTTGTGATTTTTGACTTTGAATGTTAGTGAATATGATAAATATATCCAAGATATTCAACAATTTACTGATGGTTCAGTCCGTATTAAATTTAACCGTAGTCAATCTTTTAGACATAGTACTTCTAGTATACCTACTGATACTGATATTGATGATGAAATATTTAATACTCCTTTATTTCGAAAAAATAGTCAAATCAATCTTGGTCAAACATCCCATAGTAAGTTAAAAAGAATTGATAACTCTACAACTTCTCAAATTAGTAAACCTGTTTACTCAACTCACATACATTTACCTGAAGATGATACTGAATCTCACAATTTCCCTACTCAAACTGATTTCGAAGTTACACCTCCAATAAATCCTCAATTAATGACAATTAAGAAATCCTTTACTCCTGATCTTGATAAATTACTTGTTGAATTTAGATCCAAAGAAAATAAGACTAAACGCCATGCTTATAGAGCCAAATATGATTCTGCTCAACAATCTCAAATAACTAGGAAATGGTATGATTTTATGATTGAATATAGTATGGAAATGCCTTTCTTTGAAGCACAATTAAATTATAGAACACCAAGCTGTTATTTGTGCTTTAATGGTACTATATTATTCAGAAGCATCAGTTTGAATAATTTTGAATGAATTTTCAGTAGGAATACCAAGACAAGGAAGAGACTTGGCATATTGTTTGACTTGTTTAACAATAGCAGTATGAACAGAAGACCAATAAGGAGGATTATCCTTTAACCGATCAAACAAAGGTTGACAAGTTTTCCTAAGGTCTTTATAGAATTCAGCAATGTAATTGAGTGAACCTAAAAACCGTTGTAATTGGGTTTTATCTAAAATTTCATCAGGAAACTTAGATGCAAACTTAATGGAGCGACTAATAGGGAGAATGGTATTTTGGTGAATATCATAACCTAAAAATCTGACTTTAGTCTGAAACAATTTAATCTTAGGAGCGAAAATGACTAGACCATGACTTTCAATAGTATAAAAGAATGCAGTAAGATGTTTCCAATGTTCACTAATTGATTTTGAGAAAATCAGTATGTCATCTATGTAAACAATAGAAAAGTGACTAAATGGGTTGAATACGTCATTCATCATATTTTGAAATTCACTAGGAGCATTTTTTAATCCAAATGGCATTACATTCCATTCATAGTGACCAAATGGTGTAGTGAATGCAGTTTTATATCTATCTTTAGGAGTATTTTTGATTTTGATATTACTTACATACCTGGTTGTCAAAATTCTATTCATGATTTCCTTACCCGGGAATTTTTACAGGGGGGATAGGGATGGCCACTCCATTTATTGCTTACCACAAATCCCAAATTACCCATTGCCAAACCCTGATACACCAACTTGCTTATCGCATTGCCCGACTCAAATTAGCCAAAAAAACTACTAAACGTGCTCAGTATATTAATTACCATCAAATCCAAGCTCGTGGCCATTTACTTGCTGATTATTACAACTGTTTGGATTATCATCAATCTTATTTAGATCTTCTTAGTGGTTGTTAATCTTTGTTGCTAACATTTGCTTCTATTAAATAGATGTCTCGCCCAATGCCTCATTCCAAAGCCTTGGTCCCATCTAATCAACCGTTTGTTCCTCCTCCTTTGGAACTAGTTACCCAATACCATCCTATTGAAATGATTAACCGTTACCAAGTTCTTGGTAATATTCCTAAACCTAGTTACACATCTGCTTTGGCTACTGATCTTTTTGCCTCATCCAGCCAAGCAGTTACTCCATACCCTACTAACCCAATTAGATCTGCTCAATCTGATTATGTTAAATCAACCACTACTAATCTCTTTTTCAAAGAGCCTTATGATAACCCTCACCTCTGATTAATGCTAAACTGTGACTGCGAATGATAAGTAACTGATTTGACTGAAATTCTGAACCGATTGTATGAGTATATTGTTTTGAATGCATTTCTACATGTTTGACTTCTGAATGATCTGTTCATGTTTTAATTTTGAATTGCGAATTGAAGGCCTTATCGCCGACCGAATCAGAAATTGATTAGTGTTATGTGCTAATTAGAATTTATGTGATTTTATGGTAGATTTAATTGAAATGTGATTTGGTATGATTAAATTAGATCATTTGAGCCTAGAGTATTTATATGTTTGCCACTTAGTGGGCCACCTTTACAAACTTGTGTGGGACTTAATTCACACCCTTAAGGCATCATTTCTTCATCCATATCTCAGACCAAATCGTGGGAGAGAGAGAGAGAGAGTTAGGAGAAGTTTGGAATTCATCTTGAAATCTTGCTTGAATCTAGAGGAATTGAAGAGAGATTGCATAATTGAGCTTCTATACTTGGAATTCAAGACCTAAGGTAGAGATTTCATCCTCTCATTTGTACATTTGAGTTGTTCTTGCATGGTTCATGGGATTATTGGAGGTTAGAGTCAAATTATGGTTTAAAGTGTTGAATTGAGAATTAATCCATGCATGCATGTACATATTTTTGAATTTTGAGGTTGTTTTTCATGAATTTCCATATGCATGTCGATTTTCTAGTTGTAGTTCATGAATTCATCATGTTTTTGGAAGGATTGACTCATTTGATCAGGTGTTAGAAGCTTTGAATTCAATTGAACACATGTATGTTAAACGTACATCTTGTTCTTGAAGTTTATTTGAAATTCGTGTCTAATTGACTTACGTTTGGGCTTTGATTTTTCAAATTGATCTTCAAAACATGTTATATTATGGGTTTAAAGTGTTTTTCCAGAAAATTGGCCCAAAAGAATCGAATTCGAGGCTTTTAAAGTTGAGTTTTGTGCTTGGGGATGAATCTGGAAATTCCAAATTTTGGACCCACGCTCGAGCGTACACTCTGAGTTGTGCACCTCCGCTCGAGCGTGGAACGTCACGCTCGAGCGTGAAATGCATATGCCCAGAAGTTCATGTGTTTTACAGTCCGCTCGAGCGAGAGAGTTCACGCTCGAGCGAGGACCTGAGTCTCACGCTCGAGCGGAGGTCGAGCGTCCGTCGAGCATGAATTGCATGCATCCAGTACTTTTCATAAAGTTTGCAGTCCGCTCGAGCGAAAGAAGTCACGCTCGAGCGGAGCTGCTTTGTCTGCATGTCCGCTCGAGCGTAGAAAGCCACGCTCGAGCGAGACCCCCGTTTTCTGAAAATTTTGAAAAGTGTTTTAAAGTGCATCTTTGCATCCTCTTTCCATCCTAGGCATTCCCAGGTCATGTTTAAGGCATCTTATTGAGGATATTGATGTAGAACCACACCGAGTCAAGATAGGGACTAAGTTGTTGATTCCCAAGTGTGTAACTTAGTGTGTGTTCGTTCTGTAACTGTGTAGGGTTGGCATCCAAGGACGCTCATTAGCTGCTTATAGCCCAGTGCTCTGTGAGTAACAATGTTGTAAAGATATGTTCAATGATGATTATTTTCTAAACAATTAACTGTACTGTTTTCTGAAGTGATATTGTTTACTGAATGAATGATGTCCTATTTATGAACTGTACTCGTGGCATCCATAGCAAATTACTGTTACTGTATTGTTACTGTTGAATGTAAAAATACAAACTCCACACCTACTCTACCTTAGTGTGGTAGGTGAGTGAGTTAGTATATTATGTGAGTGTGTTAGGTTAGTATATAGTGGTAGATAGTGGAAATATATAGTGGTAGATAGTGGAAATATATAATTGTAAGTGGTATATAATGGGTTTAATGGGTTATGATGATGTTTGTAATATCTCCTATATAAGGAGTGTCATTTGGTCTTGTAAAATTAAGATATTGAATACAATCAATCAATAATATCAATACATTAATTTCCTACATGGTATCAGAGCTATAGGTTAAGCTCTTGGTGTTCTTCGCCTTACCGGCGGGCGGCAACCTTGCCTTGGCCGTCCGCCGGACCTCAACCTATTCCGCTTGTGGTTCTACACATACCTGCCTTTAATGACCAGACCCCTCTTCCACTGCCCCATTGTATTCATATAGAGAGAACTGAATGTCTTCAACCTTTTCCGGGGACATCCTAAACTCCCCTCCAGGTATTTCAATCCATTGCCCTCTTGGCTTTTGCATTAAATTTTCTTGGTGCTGTTGAGTGGTTCCATCTGGTGTTATGAGCCTGAGGTTCACTGGAACTTCCCACCCATAACTTGGATCTTTCAACATCACCACAAATACAACCTCGTATGCTACTCCATGTAAGAGATTTGCTGTCTCAAATTTGCCATGAATATCTAGCCAGCAAACATTTAACAGCTCCGCAACGTCAATAGACTCATTACTGGTTTCATTGAGATAAGGCCAGTGCCAATAACGGTTGTCTTGAGCCCAAGTGATTGAGAGATCCCTTGCATATAACATGAAGCAGTTGTTGTTTGTCTTCCTTTTCTACCCAATACTTCTTCCTCTTTTGGTTTAAGAAAACTCCAGATTGGAGCTGATCATAGAACATATCTATAGAGGACTTGTCAATTGCTTTCTGGCCATTGCACAGTCCTTATTTGTCCCTCAAGGACCTCAACACGCCTTTTATGGTCCTCAGGGCTCATATCCTCCTCCAGGGTCTTACATGCCTCCTCAAGCTCACCACTCGACCCTGTCAGCAGCAGGTACAGGTTCTGAATTTCAGCAGACAGCTTTGCAAGAACTTTGCAACTCTTCAATTTTTTTTGCAAGTTCTTTTTATGTTTCTTTCCATTCTTATGCTGCTCAAGTATTTCCAAACTGGTGCAATCAACTCTACACAGTTCGCACCATGCAGCTTGTGGAGGTCTTTTGTTAGGAGCTGTGCTTCCCTGTTTCAGTGCAGATGTCTGAATTGCTTCGGGTTCCTCATGATTATCAGCTGTATGTGCTGCTTCCTCTTCACCCTCTGCCTTCTCATGAGCAGAAGGTTTTGGGTGTGAAGATGATGATGCACCATTTGGTGGAAAGTGCCTGGGACCGCCCCTACCCAAAGTGGTTCTCTATGCTGAGCAGTGAGCAACAGTCCTCGTCATTCAACCTTCTTTTTATTATTAAACACTTAGTTGGTGAGCCTCTTTCACACCCATGTTCCCCACTACCCACATATCCACCTCTTTTTTTCTTTTTTTTTTTAATATTTCCACCTTTTTTCTTTCACATTATTTTTACTCTTTGTTTCATATCTCATTCATACCATATCGATTTGCACACCAAACCTTACCTTATTTTATTCATCTCGGGGATCAACCCCGATCACATTTTTATACCAAAAAAAAAAAAACCACAACCCACACAACAACAACCAGCCTTATTTTTTCGTCTCTTCAGCTGTTCTCTTCTTCTTGCCTTTGTCTTGGGCGGCCCTTGCCGGTGCTGCCTCCGTGTTTCCCTCGCCGCCGAGCACGTTCACTTCCCGTTGCTCCTCAACCGTCACATATGGCGGCCCTCCAAATTTGAGCATCACGGTGGCCTTCCGCTTCAGTTCCTTGTTTTCTGCTGCTTCAGCATACATATCTCTGCTCGGGCATCTGTATACATGCGCTGGAGCAGAGCCAGTTGGGCTTTTACCTGCTGCACCTCATTTGTTCTACTCTGAAGCCGGTGCGACAGGTTGTTGACCGCCGTCATGGTCTCAACGCATGACCTTAATGTATAATAATTGGCCTCAATATCAGATTGAGCAGCCATTATCTGCTCAACTGCCACCATCGGATAGTTCAGCGGTGCAAAACCAGGGGGGCTTGGTCCAAGGGCACTTGGTTGCGGTTCCAGGGCAACTGCCCCGGTTATCTCTCTTGTGCACTCATTGAGGTCGGGAAAGAGAGTAAGACCCCGGGAAGAAGAGGCTATGTTCTGGGTAGCGGAACGGGAAGAAGAAGCCATTTTTCTGGGCAGAAGTGTTACAGAGTATATCTCTCACAGCAAAATGAAGAGGTTTTTCAGAGTTTTTCAAGCAGATGTTTTGTTCTGCATAAGCGGCTGCCTCCCTTGGTTTAAATAGGCAAGGCAGACACGCGTATCACGCGCTTCTCCACGCCAGACGACAAATCGGCGCGCCTTTTGATGGCTCGACTTTTGATGGCTGTCGGGCACACCTTTTGATGGCACGCCTTTTGATGGCACACCTTTTGATAAGATGGGCATGCCTTTAAGGGTCCGACAAGACTCTATAAACTGCCCCGACATTGATTCCGGTTAGCTCCTATATGGGTCCGACAAGACTCTGTAAACTGTCCCGACATTGATTCCGGTTAGCTTCTATATGGGTCCGACAAGACTCTGTAAACTGTCCCGACATTGATTCCGGTTAGCTCCTATATGGGTCCGACAAGACTCTGTAAACTGTCCCGACATTGATTCCGGTTAGCTCCTATATGGGTCCGACATGACCTAGTAAACTGTTTTCTACATCGGTCCGACATGACCCAGTAAACTGTTTTCTACAACGGTCCGACATGACCCAGTAAACTGTTTTCTACAACGGTCAGACATGACACAGTAAACTGTTTTCTACATTGGTCCGACATGACCCCATAAACTATCTTCTACAACGGTCCGACATGACCCCATAAACTGTCTTCTACAACGGTCTGACACGACCATACAGTGTCTCCTATCTACTTGTATTTGTCAGATTATTTTTCCTGTTTTGTTACTCTCTCCAAACTCAAGTTTGTTAGTTCTTAACCCCCTTGAGTTTGAGGGGGGCTGTTGAATGTAAAAATACAAACTCCACACCTACTCTACCTTAGTGTGGTAGGTGAGTGAGTTAGTATATTATGTGAGTGTGTTAGGTTAGTATATAGTGGTAGATAGTGGAAATATATAGTGGTAGATAGTGGAAATATATAATATGTAAGTGGTATATAATGGGTTTAATGGGTTATGATGATGTTTGTAATATCTCCTATATAAGGAGTGTCATTTGGTCTTGTAAAATTAAGATATTGAATACAATCAATCAATAATATCAATACATTAATTTCCTACAGTTACTGCTACTGTTACAGAGATCTCTGTCGGTTCCAATGTTGGAACCACTACTGTTTACTGTTATGATGGCCATCAATTGACTGTTCGGTCTGTTAAGACCTACTGTACTGTTTTGCTATTGGATGTACCACAAATAACTACTATGGTTTCTAAGTGATTAATATGACGGTTTAAATACTCAAAGGACATTCATTTTTAACCCATTTACGCATATGTTATTCACTGGGCTTTAACTCACTGTTTATATTTATATGTAGGTGTCTGGGCACCGAACCGGAGCTAGATGCGTCGGGTTAACTTCCTTTTGTCAAGCCAACCTTTGTGCCTCACTTCGAGATTCCGAGTCTGTTCAAGCTAAGGCTTTTTGGGGTGTCTCAGCTCACCCTTCTGTCTCTGTTTTGTTGTATTATTTAAAACTTGCACTATACTGTTATGGTAGGGATTTGGTCCCTAACCTGAATGTCTGTATATGATGTATGTATATACTGTTTTGGTTTTGAATGTGAATATGTTCAGAAAAGTCTTTTTGCATTCAGACGGTCATAGCTCATTGGATATCTTTTATTTACTGTTTTGGCTTCTGCCAGCCCCTTTACTCTGTATTACTGTCACTACTGTTAAGCAGGCCTTCGGTGATCACGGATTACTGGCCGGTTGCGATACTAAACCCATAGGGGCGGGTTTGGGTCGTGACAAGCCTAGTCACCCAAAGAGTCAAACTATTCATGATCTAGCTAAATCATACTTTCCTCCTGGATGGCATTTTGTTCCCATGCATCCAGACAAATCAATTACCTTCTATAAAGACATCCTGTTCAACCATCAATCAATTGTGATTAAACCCATTTATGATCGAACCTATTCTAGTAAAGTTTTTTACCATTCCTTGTATATTCACAATATTGTTTCCTTAGTTGAATGGGGTTCTCCTTATCAATTTCGAGATTTACCTAATCACTCCCTCCAGTATAATTACTATGATTACATTGATGCTTGGTTCAAGGTTTTCTTGTACCAAAATGAAACCTTTAGTCACTCCTAGTTCATTCAATTTGATCAAAAGTTCAAGTCAGAATTACCTACTTGGTTTCTGCGATGGTGGACTCATTATAGCGCCATTTCAGATATCTTCCCTGATATTCTGATTGAACAAATTAACTATTTTCAACTGTTTTCCCATTTACCCCACAGCAAAGGAAATTTCCTCTATTGCTTATTTTTATATCCAAATACAAAATTCCTTGGATATTTAAATGGCATTATGGCATTTCTGATGATATTATTTACCGGCAACATTCTGTAAATGGTGGGATAAATTCACAGTGCATCGCATTGTTGAAATTGTTCAATCTGAATCCCAATTAACAAGCATGCTCCTCCACCTGCCATGGTTAAAGCTTAGCAGATCCCAACTGCTTCAGTTACTCAAGGAAGCCCAAATCTTCCTTCAATCAATCTTGGAAGCCCCAATGATCCACCATCTGGTTCTTCCAAACCCAAATCATCCAAGTCCAAAGCTGTTGCTGCTCAGCCAGCCCAGTCAAAGCCCAAATCTGATAAATCAAAGTCAACCCAGTCCAAGCCCAAGGTTAAACTCGGTTCAACCAGTGATGATCTGCTCAAAATGACCTGTCTCTTGATGGATCAGGCCCAGGCCCAATTAAAAGATGAAAAGTTAGATGATGAGCCTCCTGCACCAGCCCAAAAGTCCAGTTCATCCAGCTCATCCAATTGAACTGCTCAATTAACTAGCTTTGATCCATATGCGGCCCATTTCCAAGATGCTCAGGACCCATATGCATAGCTGCTAGTCAACAATTGTTCAACTGATCAACTAGTCAACATTGGATTCGAGATATATACATTACAGCTTCACTCTCTACTCAATTTTTAGAAAAGCTGCTATTTTGTCTATATGTTGCTTTCCATCAGTCACATGCCACTGAAAGTAGTGAATAGTAAAAGTTACTATTCACTTTCACTGTTCATCAATCAACAAAAGTCAAAAGCTGCATCAATTTTCAGTCAATCAACCGAAAGCATCCGACAGCCTGCTCAATCACATGTGCTGCCAGCTGCTCTCCTAATCAACCAAGTCACATGCTGAATAGTCAATGTATTTTCTATAAATTGTAATAACTTAGTCAGTTGTAGATAGAGGTGGTTCAAAACTATCTGAGTGAGAACCACCTAGTCAATTTAGTCAATTTGGTTAAACATGTATGGTAAAGCAACTCAGTGCAGTTACTTCTATTAATCAATTGTAAGTTATTATTTTAAAATTATATTTTGAATTAATTAATGTATTTTGTGTGCATATTATTCTGATTCTGTTTATCATTACTCCATCTTCTTCCATTCTGCGCTGCTTCCCCTTAAATTGGATGAGCTGGATGAACTGGACTTTTGGGCCGGTGCAGGAGGCTCATCATCTGACTTTTCATCTTTTAATTGGGCCTGGGCCTGATCCATCAAGAGACGGGCTATTTTGAGCAGATCATCAATGGTTGAACCGGGTTTAACCTTGGGCTTGGACTAGGCTGACTTTGATTTATCAGATTTGGGCTTTGACTGGGCTAGCTGAGCAGCAACAGCTTTGGACTTGGATGATTTGGGCTTGGAAGAACCAGATGGTGGATCATTGGGGCTTCCAAGATTGATTGAAGGAAGATTTGGGTTTCCTTGAGTAACTGAAGCAGTTGGGATCTGCTAAGCTTTAACCATGGCAGGTGTAGGAGCATGCTTGTTAATTGGGAATTCAGATTGAACAATTTCAACAATGCGATGCACTGTGAATTTATCCACCATTTAACAGAATGTTACCGGTAAATAATATCATCAGAAATGCCATAATGCCATTTAAATATCCAAGGAATTTTGTATTTGGATATAAAAATAAGCAATAGAGGAAATTTCCTTTGCTGTAGGGTGAATGGGAAAACAGTTGAAAAATAGTTAATTTGTTTAATCAGAATATCAGGGAAGATATCTGAAATGGCGCCATAATGAGTCCACCATCGCAGAAACCAAGTAGGTAATTCTGACTTGAACTTTTGATCAAATTGAATGAACCAGGAGTGACTAAAGGTTTCATTTTGGTACAAGAAAACCTTGAACCAAGCATCAATGTAATCATAGTAATTATACTGGAGGAAGTGATTAGGTAAATCTTGAAGTTGATAAGGAGAACCCCATTGTAGACGTCCCCGAACGTCCCAGGAAAAAATCCCGTTTTGTTCATTTGGGCTTACTATAGTTCAGGACTCAATGTTACGGTCCTGTATCTAATCTCGCAGAGTGCAATGCAAGACCGATGAATCATCAAAGAGTCCAAATCCGGCAAATCGTTTTTGACAAAAAACTGATCTTTAGAAAGAAGTGTCAAACATGGACTGCTTTGCCAGATACAGAGTCGCCACCTAAATATTTATTTTGGGAGAATTGAGGAAACCCTGACTCGTTGCCTAAGGCCACGTGTCCGTCATCACCAAAGTTGCCTCAGCTCGGGAACTTAGGTACGATTGGGGAAGGTCACTTCGTGAGCACCCCCGCTCGCCCGATCAAAGATCAGCCACTACTAAGCATGATATCGAGTTTGAAAACATATGTGCTCTTATTCCGGTTATTAGCCTAGAATTACTATGTGATGCGCACAGCATACAAGTATAGACTGGGTCGCCTGAATTGGAACAAAACATCTCATGTTCGTTTTGAAAAACGGTTTGAAGGTGCTACTCGCTGTAGACGTCCCCGAACGCATCCCGGGCGAAAGGAGTGCAAGTCCCCCCCGTTCTGGTTCGATATTGGGTCACTACAGTTCGAAGAACTCAAATGTCACGGTTCTCAATCTTGAACCAAAGAGTCCAAATCTGGCAAATCGTTTTGAAAATAGATTTTTTGAAAGAAGTGCCAAACATGGACTGTTTCGCCAGATACAGAGTTGCCACCTAAATGTTTTTTAAAATGGGAAATTTAGGAAACCCTGACTCGGTGCCAAAGGCCACGTGTCCGTCATCACCAAAGTTGCCTTGGCTCGGGAACTTGGGTACGATTGGGGAAGGTCACTTCGTGAGCACCCCCGCTCGCCCGGTCAAAGACCGGCCTCTACTAACCATGATATCTTATTTTGAAAACATTATGTGTTCTTATTCCGGTTATTAGCCTAGATTTACTATGTGATGCGCACAGCATACAAGTATAGACTGAGTCGCCTGAATTGGAACAAAACATTTCATGTTTGTTTGTTTGAAAATGGTTTGATGGTGCTACCCGCAGGTAGGCTAAGACGTGGATTTGCCACCCTCGGGTGGGCTTAGAAAATAATGGTTTTGCCACTATCTAGTGGGCTTAAAACAAACAGTCAATGATTTGTTCCACTTCAAATAACTCAACCTCCACCCACAGGCATTCAAGGCAGTTATATCACATAAGCACATAGCCTCATGGTAAGCATGCTATTCATGGCAGTCACTCACACACATGCAAGGATGCTAAAGCATAAAACTCACCGAGTACTCCAAGCCAAAACAGAAGCTCATTAGAAATCATGCATGATCCTAATTATACAGAATTGCCTAATGCAACACATGCAAAGATGCAAACTATAGCAGGCTCGGCTATTCTAAACATGGCATGTGGAATGCTACAGCTAACATGTATTCAATTTGGAATTGAAATACAAATGCAGTTTGTATGATGCGCCGAGCCCGGTGCATGCAAAACAGATGAATGATGCAAACATGCCTGTCATACTGTATGCTAATTGAAATATGCCCTACATCTAACCATCATAAGCGGGTAAATAAAAGGGAAGAAAGACGTGGGGTTGGAAGACATACATCACACTCACCCACACTTATTACAATTATGTCCTCGCACAGAGGGTCCGAATAAATAATACAGTCCCGAATGAAAGAATATTACAGTCCACATAATACAGATCCCTAATTAATTAACAAATTAACTAAGAAAACTGTAAAACTGGCATGCAAGCCAGAGACTACCTTGCTTCTGATGGACGATGTATGTTTGGGCTGTTTTGCGCGGAAATCCACGGCGATGCCCCGATTAGCCTCTGTTTTGCAATGTTTCTCGAAATGCGTGCTAGACTCTGAAAAGTTGCTGATTCTTCATTTTGCTGCAACAGAGAGTAGGAAAGGGGCATAGCAATGTATTTCACAAATATATGCATGCCTCGATCCTCGTGCCACCAATCACGCATATCGATGCATGATGGCCGAGGAGTCGAATTGCACAACTCAATATAGTGAATGCATATGAATCTACAACAAAACCTAACTCCATCATGGATAATCCGGAGTGTCGGTGACTTTGGGAATTAAGACCCGTTCCGTCGCTCGGAGTACGAAACGTGCCTCGTTTCCCGTGCCCGGACTAACTCCTATCCCGAACACGATGTGATATGTATGATATGCATAAAATGTAGCTAATATGCAACCCTAACATACACAATGTCATGGAATGGCATACACGCTATACGAGGTAATATACAACCGGCATACACAATGCTATGGTTGAAATGGCATACGCAATGCAATAATGGGCTTACACCAACAGAGAGAGCCTCAGCCACACTCACATAGGAGGCCATCAGATGAAAACAAGATACCTCGAAGTGCGTGCCCCGAGAACGGACCCTCAGGCACCGAAATGCCACTCTAATGAGACATTGCAAAGACATGGAATATGATATGCAAACATGCAAAAATCAGTGGCAAAATGAGGGGCAAAACAGCCCCGAAATGATGCGAAATAATACCCGATGTATGAAATGATCCCGAAACATGGATTTCAATGCATAAAATGGCCTACAGCTATACCATACATGCATAATTGATACATGACATGAAAAGGCAGAAGCAAGGCAGCCCCAAAACTCAAATTTTTACAGTACAAAACATGGCCAAACAGCAATCACAGATAGGGCTAAGATGGCATACAAAAATGGCTCCGCAAGGGAGGTCATGAAGCAAGTGATAGATGCAAAGCCCAAATGGAAAAATACCCTTCTACAACACTGAAGAGAGACTAAAAATATGAACATTTACAGTAGATTACAAGCCTCAAATCAGTATGCAAACATGCTCAAAATGCAATGCAAGATTAAGGCCACAAGAGGGTATAACATGAAGTAGACCAAATATACATCAAATGGCCAAAGACCCTTAATGAGATATGCCAAGAAGGTCAAAATATGGCCATTTTCAGTTCTGATGATGGCCTAAAAACAGAAGCAAGACAAGCCAACAAAGCATGCAAAAATGGGGGCCAAAGAGGGGTATAATGGTAAGTGCTACATGGAGGCCCCCAATAGTGTTGAGCCCTTCTACAATGTTGTAGAGAGGCTCAAAATAATCCAACTCACAGTTTATATCATGCTCAAAAACAGATCACACATAGACTAGAAATACCATGCGAAATAATGGCATACAAAGAGGTATTGAAGCAAGTACCAAATGGGGGGCTCAAACAAGGTTGAGCCCTTAAACAAACATGAAGAATGGCTCAAAAGAATTCCCATTTCAGTTAGGGTCGGAGCCCAGAACAGCAAGAAAATAGGCCTAAGCAATGGTACAAAAAAGTGCTACAAAAGAGGGAGATTGACACTTACCCTTGAAGACCACTTCTTTTCTACCTCTTGGACCAAGGAATGTTGCTTCCTAGCTGCTGGAAAGCTCCCCAAGCTGCTGGAAATGGAGTGGTGATGGTGGTGCTTGGTAGTGATGGAGAAATGGTGCAAAACTTGGAGATTTTGAGAGGAAATGAGAGAGATATGTATCTATATGCTCAAAGCAAGTTTTCCAACCCTTGAATCAAAGCTTGAGCTGCTGTATGTATGCAAGGATGGAGGAGCAATGGAGGGAAAGTGTGTAGTGTTATGGGATTAAGTTCCCTTCCCTCTACAAAAGTCCCCCGAAATCAGATATTTTGGGGGAAAAAACTATACAGCTGTAAAGTACACAGCATGGGGATCATGGCCGACCAACTTTTTGGGCTGCAGGTGGCCGACCGGCCAAGGGTCAAAATGGGCCAATTGAATTAGTGGCCGGCCATATGAGATTAGTGTCCTCCCATGTGTGCTGAACATAACCCTGTGGTTCAAAATTGGAAACTGTAAAACAAGAGAGAGAACAAGCCATTTTTAGGAGGGGTTCAAAAGGTTCAACAACAATTAGTGGCCGGCCATAGCATATTAGGGTCCTCCCATGTGTGTACAACACAAATATGTGGTTTGGGGTTGAAGAAAATGGCCCTAGGGTGGTCAACATTGGCTCGGAAGTGAGAAAAACGGGCGTCGGAGGGCGCCGGAGGAATATAACTGGTTGCTGAGACAATTGCTGGCCTCCCACCCTTCAGTGACCTTCCTGGTGATAAAACAGAGGTACCTGCCAAAATTGAACGAAAACCGATGCAAAACGAATGCTCGGGGACCAAAACACGCAGTTCGGGGTCCCGAAAACTGACTGTTAAGCACCGAAAGTGGCATCCAACCACGAAGTGGGTTTCTCAGGCCTCAGTGTCCCTAAAAAGGGAGTAAATAAGATGTATGCCAAAAACTGGAGGAATCGGAGATGGTTAGACGGTCCCGAACCGAGGCACACGGCCTGACGGCTCCGAAAACTGGGAACCGGGCTTCGAAATGGGCAAAATGGCCTACGGCCACGAAATGTAGCCCACGGCCACTGAGAGATGGTCTACGGGACCTCTCCCTCCCTTCAGGAAAAGAAACAGAGAAAACCGAGTCTGGTTCGCAAACCGAGACAGGTACAGAAGAGGGTTCGGAAGTCCGGAGGCAGGGCTCACGGCCGTGACTCTGAGACTTCTGAACGAGCACAATATGCAACATCACCGAGCGCTCAATCGGTGACGTCTGAGTCTTAAGGTCGGTCAAAAATGGGTGTCTACACTCGCAAGTAGGCTAAGACGTGGATTTTGCCACCCTCGGGTGGGCTTAGAAAACATGATTTTGCCACTCTCAAGTGGGCTTAAAACTCTCAATTGGTGAATTGTTCCAATTCAAATAACCCAACCTTCACCCACAGGCATTCAGGCAGTTATATCACATAAGCACTTAGCCTCATGGTAAGCATGCTATCATGGCAATCACTCACACGCATGCAAGGATGCTGAAGCATAAACACTCACCGAGTATTCCGAGCCAAAGAAAGAAGCTTTTTAGAAAACATGCATGAATCCTAACTATGCTGAAATGCCTAATGCAACACATGCAAGAATGCAACTACAATAGGCTCGGCTATTCTAAGATGGCATATGAGATGCAACAATCGATACATGTATTCAACTTGGAATTGAAATACGATGCAGTTAGAATTATGCGCCGAGCCCGGTGCATGCAATACAGATGAATGAATGCAAACATGCGAACATATAGATGCTAATTGAAATATGCCCTAAACTAACCATCATAAGCTGGTAAATGAAAGGGAGAAAGACATGGGGTTGGAAGACATACATCACACACACGCATACTTATTACAACATTGTCCTTTCTCGGAGGGTCCGAATAAATAATACACAACCGAATGAATAGCGAATTACAGCTAATTATTACACAACCCTAATTAATTAACAAATTAACTAAAATAAATAAACTAGCATGCAAAACATATGAAATGGACTGCTTCAGCTCTGTTCCGAATGATAGGGATGCATGCATGCTCAAGTCGCCTTGTCGGGAAATCCATCGCGATGCCCCGATTTGCCTCTGTTTGCAACTGGTCCCAGAACACTGTACAAAGCTCCAGAAGGCTGAAACTTCACCATGCTGTAGGGATACTACCAACCAGTTTTTGCTGCTGGTTTCCGGTTTGCTGCAACAGAGGACAAGAAAGGGGCATGGCAAAGTATTTTCAACATATGTGTGCACGACCACTCTCCCCGTCATTGCATAAGCTCTAAGGAGTGTAGTCCTCGATCCTCGTGCCACCAATCACGCATCTCAATGCATGATGGCCGAGGAGTCGAATTGCATGACTCAATGTGAAATGGATGCACAAATGAACACAATAAGGCCTAAACTCCATCATGGGTAATCAAGAGTGTCGGCGACCGGGAATCGAAGCACGTTTCGTCACTTTGAGTACGAAACGTCCCTAGTTTCCCGTGTTTGGACTAAACCCTACTCCAAACACTATGCAACAACTAGAATGGCATGGCATGCAAACACAATGCAACAACTAGCATGCAATCCTAAACGAAATGCAACTAAGACATGCAGACATGCAAACATGCAAGGAATGACATGCAAAGGTGCAACTAGCATACGCAATGCTATGAACTACGAATGGCATACTCAATGCACATGACGCTATATGGCATACACAACACACATATGACGATGGACATACACAAAGACATAATCAAGGCATATACAATGCGACGATCAAGCATGTGACAACATGGACATGGCATACACAATGCAAGATGGACTTAAACTAAAATGAATGGGCCTCAGCCACACTCAAATCAGTGGCCAAACATGATGAAATTAGGCAACAAAACACATGCAAACATGCACAAATGCAAGGGACCAAACCTAGGGCACCAAATGCAACTCTACCAAAGCATGGCAAGGGATGAAATATGGCATACAATCACACATTTTCCAGCTCTGAAATGACATGCGAGATGATCCCGAATCATGTAAACACCTCACACAATGCATGCTAGATGGCCCGGATACCGAAACTAGTGAAGTGCATTACACTAGAGGTACACAAAGCAATGCTCAAATGACCTAACCTACCCTAAAAAGTCCCTATGCAGGTCCAAGACAATGGGAAAATGGTCCAAAAATGAGGTATTCATGCACAACTCTCAAACACATTTAAAGAGTGGAAAACATGGGAATATGGCATACATGTAAGCTCTAAAATGTGATGCACAATGGCCCCAAAACATGCAAACACCTCAACATAAGCATGCAATAGGTTCCAAAACTCAAAGCTAGGCGAGGGTATTGAACTACAACCATGCATAGCAAGTATCATTCGACCATGAGGCATAAAAATAGAGCCAAGGCAGTCCAAAACATGCACAAAATCAATTTAAATCGTGGCCAAAAGGTGCTAGAATCAAAGGCCAAAATAGCATGCAATGTAAGCTAGTAAAGAGGATTTGCACTACAAGCATGTGAGGCAATCAAGAGGCCACCAAACCAGCAAAAGTAAGAGGTATGAAATGCCAAATAAAGCCCAAAAACCCACTAAAACATGGTCAATACATGCAATAATGACATGCTCCTTTGATAGGCTATGAAGAGGGTTATTCGACACATGCAAGATGGACACCCAATATGGAAAAACAAGCTCTGGACAGAGCCTATGCAGGTCCTAAAACTCACCAAAAATGGCCTGAAACATGGCTTGGAAGCATGCAAATAAGGGCTCCTTTGTTAGACCAAATATGCTAGAAATCAAAACAAGGAGAGAGAGGGTCACCCCTCTCTGATTTTGGCTCTCAAAAACACATAATAACCACTGAAAATCCGTTGGATTTCAGTGGTCAAAAGGGAAAACAAAGCTCAAAACAAAGGCCTTAATGCATGGCTCAAAACAAGGTGAAATGAAGCATGCAAGGGGGTAGATGACCCCCAACAGAAAAATGGTCTTAAACAAACATGTTAAGGACTTAAAAATAAGACTTTTTTCAGTTTATGACAAAGCCCAAATATACTTGCAAGTATAGCAAAAAGATGAAGCAAAATAAAGACCAAAAGAGAGAATAGGGTGTTACCCTTGAAGTTCAAGCACTCCAACAGCTTCTGGACCAAAATAGCAACTCCTTAGCCTCTGAAAACAAGCTCCAAGGTGCTTAGGTTGATGTTGGAGGTGTTAGGCCAAGAGGCGGTATGCAATAGGCCAAGAACAAGGGACTTTTGGAGCTCAAATGTAGAGAGAGAGAGAGAGAGAGAGAGAGGTGTATGTATAAGCCTTAGACCAAAATTTTGAACCTTTGCTAATGAGGGAGAGGGTCTCTCTTATAGCCAAGAGGTCCAAAGCTTCTCCAAGAAGCTAAAAAACAAGTTTGAAGATCCTCCATACACGTGTATGGAGGATCCCTTCTGTGCCTTCCAGCTGGCACAGCTGGCAACAACTCACAGAGACAGAGAAGGTGAGAGCTGGCCGACCAGGTTCAAAAGGTTCAGGCCTCAAAAGCTGGTCCGCAGCCTCCTAGGGTGGTCTTCTCACTCAATGCAAGCAAGTGGTATGGTGGGAGACCTGCAAATGTGGCTCAAAAATCAAGGAGACCAGCTTCCTGACAAGAAAACCGGCCGGCGGGAGAAAAGGTGGTCTCCAAGAGAAAAGGTGGTCTCCCACCCTTGTACCACCTTCCAAACAATAAAAACAAGGTCCATGCCAAAAATGAACCAAGACGGATGCAAAACGAGGGTTCGGGGGTCAAAACGCGCAGCCGAGTGCCCCGAAAACAGGCTGTCAAGCATCGAAGGTGGCGTGCGACCACGAAGGTGGTCTCCCGGGCCACAGTGTCCCTCTAGACAGAGGAAACAAGGTGTGTTCCAAAAATCGGAGCAAACGGAGAATGTTAAGCGGTCCCGAACCAAGGCGCGCGGCCGACGGCTCCGAAAATTGGAAACTGGTCTCCAAACGGGAACAGTGGCTTGCGACCACGAAAAGTAGCCTACGGCCACTAAGAGATGGTCTACAAGACCTCTCCCTCCCTCCAGGAAGAGAAACAAGACCTGGTTCGCAAACCGAGGCAAAGCACAAAAGGGTCCCGAGGTCTGGGGGTAAGGCTCTCAGCCGAAACTCCGAAACCTCAGAACAAGCACAACATGCACCATCACCGAGCGCTCAATCGATGACGTCTGAGTCTTAAGGTTGATCAAAAATGGGGTGTCTACACCCATTCAACTAAGGAAACAATATTATGAATATACAAGGAATGGTAAAGAACTTTACTAGAATAGGTTCGATCATAAATGGGTTTAATCATAATTGATTGATGGTTGAACAGGATGTCTTTATAGAAGGTAATTGATTTGTCTGGATGCATGGGAACAAAATGCCATCCAGGAGGAAAGTATGATTTAGCTAGATCATGAATAGTTTGACTCTTTGGGTGACTAGGCTTGTCACGACCCAAACCCGCCCCTATGGGTTTAGTATCGCAACTGGCCAGTAATCCGTGATCACCGAAGGCCTGCTTAACAGTAGTGACAGTAATACAGAGTAAAGGGGCTGGCGGAAGCCAAAACAGTAAATAAAAGATGTCCAATGAGCTGTGACCGTCTGAATGCAAAAAGACTTTTCTGAACATATTCACATTCAAAACCAAAACAGTATATACATACATCATATACAGACATTCAGGTTAGGGACCAAATCCCTACCATAACAGTATAGTGCAAGTCTTAAATAGTATAACAAAACAGAGACAGAAGGGTGAGCTGAGACACCCCAAAAAGCCTTAGCTTGAACAGACTCGGAACCTCGAAGTGAGGCACAAAGGTTGGCTTGACAAAAGGAAGTTAACCCGACGCATCTAGCTCCGGTCCGGTGCCCAGACACCTACATATAAATATAAACAGTGAGCTAAAGCCTAGTGAATAACATATGCGTAAATGGGTTTAAAATGAATGTCCTTTGAGTATTTAAACCATCATATCAATCACTTAGAAACCATAGCAGTTATTTGTGGTACATCCAATAGCAAAACAGTACAGTAGGTCTTAACAGACCGAACAGTCAATTGATGGCCATCATAACAGTAAACAGTAGTGGTTCCAACATTGGAACCGACAGAGATCTCTGTAACAGTAGCAGTAACAGTACAGTAACAGTAATTTGCTATGAATGCCACGAGTACAGTTCATAAATAGGACATCATTCATTCAGTAAACAGTATCACTTCAGAAAATAGTACAGTTAATTGTTTAGAAAATAATCATCATTGAACATATCTTTACAACATTGTTACTCACAGAGCACTGGGTTATAAGCAGCTAATGAGCGTCCTCGGATGCCAACCCTACACAGTTACAGAACGAAAACAACTTAGTCCATGTCTTGACTCGGTGTGGTTCTACATTAATATCCTCAATAAGATGCCTTAAACATGGCCTGGGAATGCCTAGGATGGAAAGATGATGCAAAGATGCACTTTAAAACACTTTTCAAAATTTTCAGAAAACAGGGGTCTCGCTCGAGCGTGGCTTTCTACGCTCGAGCGGACATGCAGACAAAGCAGCTCCGCTCGAGCGTGACTTCCTTCGCTCGAGCGGACTGCAAACTTTATGAAAAGTACTGGATGCATGCAATTCACGCTCGACGGATGCTCGACCTCCGCTCGAGCGTGAGACTCAGGTCCTCGCTCGAGCGTGAACTCTCTCGCTCGAGCGAACTGTAAAACACATGAACTTCTGGGCATATGCATTTCACGCTCGAGCGTGACTTTCCCCGCTCGAGCGGAGGTGCACGACTCAGAGTGTACGCTCGAGCGTGAAATCCTACGCTCGAGTGTGGGTCCAAAATCTAGAATTTCCAGATTCATCCCCAAGCACAAAACTCAACTTTAAAAGCCTCAAATTCGATTCTTTTGGGCCAATTTTCTGGAAAAACACTTTAAACCCATAATATAACATGTTTTGAAGATCAATTTGAAAAATCAAAGCCCAAACGTAAGTCAATTAGACACGAATTTCAAATAAACTTCAAGAACAAGATGTACGTTTAACATGCATGTGTTCAATTGAATTCAAAGCTTCTAACAAATGATCAAATGAGTCAATCCTTCCAAAAACATGATGAATTCATGAATTACAACTAGAAAATGGACATGCATGTGGAAATTCATGAAAAACAACCTCAAAATTCAAGAATATGTACATGCATGCATGGATTAATTCTCAATTCAACACTTTAAACCATAATTTGACTCTAACCTCCAATAATCCCATGAACCATGCAAGAACAACTCAAATGTACAAATGAGAGGATGAAATCTCTACCTTAGGTCTTGAATTCCAAGTATAGAAGCTCAATTATGCAATCTCTCTTCAATTCCTCTAGATTCAAGCAAGATTTCAAGATGAATTCCAAACTTCTCCTAACTCTCTCTCTCTCTCCCATGGTTTGGTCTGAGATATGGATGAATAAATGATGCCTCAAGGGTGTGAATTAAGTCCCACACAAGTTTGTAAAGGTGGCCCACTAAGTGGCAAACATGTAAATACTCTAGGCTCAAATGATCTAATTTAATCATACCAAATCACATTTCAATTAAATCTACCATAAAATCACATAAATTCTAATTAGCACATAACACTAATCAATTTCTGATTCGGTCGACGATAAGGCCTTTAATTCGCAATTTGAAATTAAAACATGAACAGATCATTCAGAAGTCAAACAGGTAGAAATGTATTCAAAACAATATACTCATACAATCGATTCAGAATTTCAGTCAAATTAGTTACTTATCATTCGCAGTCACAGTTTAGCATTAATCAGAGGTGAGGGTTGTCACAAAGCTCTTTGAAAAAGAGATTAGTAGTGGTTGATTTAACATAATCAGATCGAGCAGATCTAATTGGGTTAGCAAGGTATGAAGTAACTGCTTGGCTGGATGAGGCAAAAAGATCAGTAGCCAAAGCAGATGTGTAACTAGGTTTAGGAATGTTACCAAGAACTTGGTAATAGTTAATCATTTCAATAGGATGGTATTGGGTAACTAGTTCCAAAGGAGGAGGAATAAACGGTTGATTAGATGGGACAAAGGCTTTGGAAGGAGGCCTTGGGCGAGACATCTGTTTAATAGAAACAAAGGTTAGCAACAAAGATTAACAACCACTAAGAAGATCTAAATAAGATTAATGATAATCCAAACAGTTGTAATAATCAGCAAGTAAATGGCGACGAGCTTGGATTTGATGGTAATTAATATACTGAGCACGTTTAGTAGTTTTTCTGGCTAATTTGAGTCAGGCAATGCGATAAGCAAGTTGGTGTATCAGGGTTTGGCAATGGGTAATTTGGGATTTATGGTAAGCAATAAATGGAGTGGCCATCCCTATCCCTCCTATAAAAATTCCCGGGTAAAGAAATCATGAATAGAATTTTGACAACCAGGTATGTAAGCAATATCAAAATCAAAAATACTCCTAAAGATAGATATAAAATTGCATTCACTACACCATTTGGTCACTATAAATGGAATGTAATCCCATTTGGATTAAAAAATGCTCCTAGTGAATTTCAAAATATCATGAATGAAATATTCAATCCATTTAGTCACTTTTCTATTGTTTACATAGATGACATACTGATTTTCTCAAAATCAATTAGTGAACATTGGAAACATCTTACTGCATTCTTTTATACTATTAAAAGTCATGGTCTAGTCATTTCCGCTCCTAAGATTAAATTGTTTCAGACTAAAGTCAGATTTTTAGGTTATGATATTCACCAAAATACCATTCTCCCTATTAGTCGCTCTATTAAGTTTGCGTCTAAGTTTCCTGATGAAATTTTAGATAAAACCCAGTTACAACGGTTTTTAGGTTCACTCAATTACATTGCTGAATTCTATAAAGACCTTAGGAAAACTTGTCAACCTCTGTTTGATCGGTTAAAGGATAATCCTCCTCTTTGGTCTTCTGTTCATACTGCTATTGTTAAACAAGTCAAACAATATGCCAAGTCTCTTCCTTGTCTTGGTATTCCTACTGAAAATTCATTCAAAATTATTTAAACTGATGCTTCTGAATAATATAGTACCATTAAAGCACAAATAACAGCTTGGTGTTCTATAATTTAATTGTGCTTCAAAGAAAGGCATTTCCATACTATATTCAATCATAAAATCATACCATTTCCTAGTTATTCGAGATTGTTGAGCAGAATCATATTTGGCTCTATAAGCATGGCGTTTAGTCCTATTTTCTTTGGATCTAAATTCAACAAGTAATTTATCAAGATCATGAGTAAAGGATTTCTTAATTGTCATTAATTGAGGATTTATTGGAGGTGTAACTTCGAAATCAGTTTGAGTAGGGGAATTGTGAGATTCAGTATCATCTTCAGGTAAATGTGTGTGAGTTGAGTAAACAGGTTTATTAATTTGAGAAGTTGTGGAGTTATCAATTCCTTTTAACTTACTATGGGAGGTTTGACCAAGATTGATTTGACTATTTTTTCAAAATAAAGGAGTATTAAATATTTCATCATCAATATCAGTATCAGTAGGTATACTAGAAGTACTATGTCTAGAAGATTGACTACGGTTAAATTTAATACGGACTGAACCATCAATAAATTGTTGAATATCTTGGATATCTTGACTAGTAGATTGTTTCTAATTAGGTTTGTAATTTTCATTAACTATAACCCATTAATCAGGGAGATTAATATCTTTCCATTCAATCATTTGAGGTATATTAATATTAGTATCATTATTACTACTTTGAATAAGTAAAGTTTTATCTTTTGGACTTTTATGTAAAGCTTGAACATTTAAATTAGTTTTAATACATTTATAATGAACACGATAAATTAAAGCAATATTATGAACTTTATCTTTCATATTAGTAAATGAACCATTTAATTGAATATTCAAAGTTAATACATCTAATATATATGGATCACGTAAACTAAGAGTAAAATCAAGAAAACAATTAAAATGAACGGGTCCTTTGTGGAGACCAGTTTCCATCATACCCATTAAACTATCATTGTAATCACTAAAACGAGCATCTCGTAAACATAATAAAACTGAAGTATTTTTATCTTGGGGAGTTAATGGTTTTATTCCAACTTGAATTAATCCTAAATGAATAAAATTGTGACCAGTTTTTAAATGACGTTTAATAGTGTTAGCATCAAATAATTGACATGTTTCATGAGGTTTAGATAAGGCATACACTTGTTCTAAGGTTTTAACATGCAGATTTACATTAAACGCATTTTGTATAAAAGTAGTTTTATAAATTTCTTATAACTGATAATTTTGGTATATTTCAACTTAAATCTATTTATCATTTTGTATTTCTACATCTTCTTCATTAATTACTAATCCTTGATTAAGTATTTAGGGCAAAGTTGTTGATCTAGAACTGACTGAAAAGGTACTTCTAAATAATCGACTCATTTTTCTTTTAATTAAACTGTTTTACAGGAATCTTAATACATTGTCTAAATTTATCATGTTTTTACATACGCTGTGTTCATACATACCCAGTTCGAAGACCCCTAAAGTCTAACACTGCCTAACCAAAGGACTTACCTAAGACTTGGGCGAAGGATGGGTGACTAGTAACAACGTGGAACAACACAGATATAATTTTGACAGATTAAGATGACTAACAACAGATTAATTAGAAAGAAAATAGAGTTGACTCAGAAGTAGCAGGGCAGTAAGCAACAGATAGCAACATAACCTGCCTCTGATACCAAAAGGGGAAGCAGCGCAGAAATGGAAGAAGATGGAGTAATGATAAACAGAATCAGAATAATATGCACACAAAATACATTAATTAATTCAAAATATAATTTTAAAATAATAACTTACAATTGATTAATGGAAGTAACTGCACTGAGTTGCTTCACCATACATATTTAACCAAATTGACTAATTGACTAAATTGACTAGGTGGTTCTCACTCAGATAGTTTTGAACAACCTCTACCTACAAATGACTAAGTTATTACAATATATATATATTTATCATATTCACTATATATGTATTAGATTCTGTAATTATGTTTTATCATATTAGGATATTTTAATAACTTTCTTATTACCCACTCTTACCTTGCCTATATATAGATCTATTCATTGTATTATAAGATATATATATTAAATATACACATAATATAATATTCTCTCTCTCTCTCTCTTATAGATATTATAACACGGTATCTGAATTATAGGTTATGTTTTATCATATTAGGATATTTTAATAACTTTCTTATTACCCACTCTTACCTTGCCTATATATAGATCTATTCATTGTATTGTAAGATATATAATATTAAATATACACATAATATAATATTCTCTCTCTCTCTCTCTCTCTCTCTCTCTCTCTTAGATATTATAACATGGTATCTGAATTATAGGTTAAGCTCTTGGTGTTCTTCGCCTTATCGGCAAGTGGAAACCTTACTTTGGCTACTCGCCGGACCTCAGTCCTATCTGTTATCTCACCATAGCTGCCAGACCTTCTTTAACATCATCACCTTTACTCCGCTGCATCTCCCAACTCCAGCATCTCCGCCATCTCTGCTGCCTATAAACCCATCATTCTAACAAACACATCAAACATTTTCATCACCGCCGTACTACAGTTATAGCTTTGGCCATCACTCCAACTACAGCTTTGACCATTGTTGTTGTCAGTCACCATTGCCCACAAACCCATAAGCTCCAGCCATTACGCTAACTTCTTTTCAGCTTTTTCTCTCTGGCCATCAGTTGTCATTTGTGGCTCATCGCCGTCATCAAATTTTTTTTTTCCCCTCTAACTTTTGACAAAAGGCATGTCCTCCTAGCGCACATGATTCCTTTCCCGCACCTAAGCCACTCGCTTGACGCACTCCCTAAGCCTCTTATTTGATGTATCACTTAAGTTACCCCTTGGCGTACCACTTAAGTCGCCACCTTAGCGCACTCCCTAAGCGCCCCCTTGGTACATCATCCAAGCCACCCCATGGTGCACATGGTTCATTTAGATTGAGAGTTCTACTCCTGACTTCTTCTTCAATGGTTCGGCACGACCTCACCAAAAACCGTCTCCCGACATTAGTTTCTACCAATTCCTTCAACGATCCGGTACGTCCTCACCAAAAATTGTCTTCTGGCATTAGCTCTAGCCAATTTCTACAACGGTTCGATGCGATCATAAACTGTCTCCCGATATTAGCCCTGACTACTTCTACAATAGTCCAGTATGACCATAAACTGTCTTCCAGCATTATTATTTTTATTTTATTTTATTTTTTCTACTTTTTCTCTTTCCAAACTCCAATTGGTCTCTTTACAACCACTTTGAGTTTGAAGGGGGCTGTTACTAAATATGGTATATATATATATTATATTCACTATATATTAGATTTTGTAATTAGTTTTACCATATTATGACATTTTCATAGTTTTCTTCTTGCCCGCTTTTACCTTATTTATATATAAGTCTCTTTATTGTATTGTAAGATATATAATATTAAATATACACATAATATAATATTTTCTTTCTTAGATATTGAAACATTGCATATGGCAGCCAAAATTTTTCTTTTCTATATCTAATCATCGAATCATTCTACGTACTTTCGCATACTATGTTCTCTCAATTTACACATTCAAGTCTCATTCAATAGCGTTTATAGTTTATTGTTTACAGAAATATTAAACATGTTTATATTTATTTTAGTTAAAAAAAATGATGTGTTTCAATATCAATGAAAAGGATTACCAATGAGAGATAGATGCTAAAAATGATTATGAACAATTGTAGATGGTGGCTGGATGTGGTTGATAGCCTCATGGAGATAGTGATCGGAGGTTGTTGTCGATTGGTTGGGTTTGAGTGATTACCGGTAGTAGGAGGTGGTGGCTGAGAGAGTGATTTCATTTTTTTTTTTAAACAAATGAAATCAACTTCTTTATGGTAACAAAATTTTAATAAATTTTATAAGCTATATACAAGATTTTGAAAAAGAAATAAATACTAAAGAAGTTTTTATTTACAACTTTCAAATCTTTTAATCAAAATAAAAATAAAAATTATAAAGGGTTAATTATTAACAAGAAATAAGAAAAGATATTCTATTCACAATACATTTTTTACACTCAGTCGTGTTCCTATTTATATTTGATACAAGAGAGTTAGTTAGGAGTTTGTTATAACAAACTCTAACTGAATCCTAACCACCACTATTACAACTCTGATATTTATATCTCTTTGCAGTTATATTCGATACACTAAGCTGGTGTGGCTTCAACTGCTGAGGCTTATGTTGTAATGGCTGCTGATGCAATGGCTGCATAGTCTTATCAATTATACTTTTTACTCCTATAATTTAATCCAAATTTTAGTCTTTATAATTTCAATTTGAACAATTTAGTCCCTACACTTTTAGTATTGTTTTAATTTAGCCCATTCGTGTAAATTAGAAGTTAAAATTAATAATTTTGAGACAATTGTCAATGTTTTAAGATTTCAATTTGGTTCTTCCATCTAAATTGGAGATTAAAATTAACAATTTTAGAACACTTGTTAATTTTCTAAAGTGTACCCCTTCCAAGGTTTCATGTTCAAAACTTTCTTGATGCAAACAATTTCTTGGGATCAGTCCATAAGGGACTTTACCCTGATATCGAGTTATCAAAAAAAAAAAAAAAATACTAAATTACAAGGATGAAAAGTGTAACTAAGCCTTATAATATACTAAATTTTTGTATTTTTTTATAGTTAATATTTTTTTATTTAAAAAAATAAAACTAATTTTCTTTTTAGCTACATCTAAAGCATTAAAATTTTAAATTAAATTATTCAAAAATTTACTAAAAACACAAAAGTATAAAAAAATTTAAAATTCAAAAAACTATATTTAAAAACTTAAAACAAAACAGTGTTATAAAGTCCCCTAACCTATTAATCCTATTGAGGGAAAGTTATTCCTCTTGGATATATAATAAATTCAGCACTTCAAATTGTTGATTAATAGCCAGAGATTCGATAGTTGATCATCTAATAGATCTTTTGTTCCTTCAAATCATAAGAAACTTCCTCTTTGGCTTTGAAACTAGTTTCTTTTACTTTATTTTTCTTTTTTCATTCTCTTTTCCTATACAAATACAAAATTCAGATATAGTGCTAATTCCTAAGAAAAATGACAAATTATATATGTGGTCCTTATAATTTGTCAATTGTGTCAATTTTGTTCTATAGTTTCAATTTTATCATTTAATTTTTAACGTCATAATAATTTTATTCAATTGATAACATCTATTAAGAAATTAGATAAAAATTAAAGGTAAAATGATCCATTCAAAGGGAAATATACCATTTTAAATGAGACGTCAACCTCCAATTGTTTTTCATAGAGTGAATGAACTATTTTATTCATTAATTTCAATTCAATTTTTGAAGTATATTATCGATATAAAAAAATTGATAGGTAAACCAAATGCAATTATAACAATAAAAACCAAAGTAATACAAAAAGCAAACCATAAGAACTAGTAACGTAATTTGTTTAGAGAAAAAAAAAGGACACCTAAAATAATCAAAGAATCCCATATAAAAATAAAAATAAAAATTTTAAAAAAATTCTATTTTAATAACTTTAATAATAACATATTGCATTTTGAGTTTTCCAAGATCAAAGGATTAATTGAAGGCCAATTCTTCAGCAGGGTTTTTCCCATTAGGGAATATATTCAAGCAATTATTCAGGCCAAATCCAAAAGCCCAAAAAGGCAACTGCTAATAAAAAAAAAAAAAAAAAAAATTACACTTAGAAAAAAATATATATTTTTTTTAAACAATGTTATGTGTATAGAATTAAAACACAGAACGTGTATAAAAAAATATATTGTGCAACTGAAATTTATTTTAAATAAGACCCACACAATACAAAAGATGAATTGTAATCACACAATACATTTTTTTTTTTATGTACATTATGTATTCTAATTATGTACCCCTATTATTTTTTTTTTATTTTTCTTATACATTGGCGTTAGTAGTCTCTAGTGTGGGGGGAGGGGGAGTCTTGGGGGTGGCAAGACTTGAACCATAAATCTCCTATCCAATCCTGACCAAATATTGACAAATGGATATTTTTGGTATCGCAAATTTTGGTATTTCTTATAGTATGCCAAATTTTTAATAGGGAAAATTATATTTGCAATCTTTATAGTTGGTCTTATGGCTGAATAAAGAATTTGTAAAATTCGTAATTTGATTCAGTTTAGTCTAATTTGGTAGGTTTAGATTGATTTTTTGAATTCGTGGTTCGGTTTCGGATTGAAAAATTAAAAATTCATAATCCATGGATCGGTTCCGGATTGAACCCCATGGTTTCAGATTAGAACCGATCCGGACCGTCTATAAATAACTTATATTTATATTATACACCCTCCCGGCATAGTATTTTCTCTTATTTCCTATAAAACCTAAACTCAAACCTAAACCCGTATAATATTTTCTTTTATTACTTTTATTTGTTAGTTTTTAGTTTTAATTTGTAATGGTCTAAATATTTATGGTGAAACCAGTTTTTTATGATTGTTTAAATTCTAGAACAATATGTCACTATTATGGAAAGATATGTTATTATTGTGGAACTAATATGATACTATATTTATATTTTTATGAAATTAAAATGTTATATATATTTTTTGTTATTTAATTATGTGAATCTGTGGTTCTAAATTGATCCAATCCGTATTTAAATAGATTGGTTCGGATTAGTTTCACAATTTAAACGGATTAGATTGATTCTAATTTTTTAAAAACTGTAAATAATAAATTAGTTTTAATTTTATACTAATTCAGATCATGCTCAACCCTAGTTGGCCTTTTGTGTCAATTTGATGAGTGTAGTTCTAATTACATCAACTTTATGAAGGGAAATGCTATATGCCACAATTTGTTATCATCATTTGTATCACTCTCGATATGGATAGTCATGATTAGCTGCTTTTGGTGACATAAAAAGGTGATGCAGTCCTTTTTTACCCTTCAATTTTGTACGTCGTGTCAATTTAGTTTAATTTATAACATCTTTTAAAAATTTAATTCAATTTATAACATCTTTTAAAAGTTTAACTGAAATCAAGGGACAAAGTATTAAGTAATTGAGAGATTAGTGTCCAATTGTAAATAATTCATAACCTTTTGAAATGAACCATTTTAATCTTGATTTATATTTAATTTCTTAATAAATATTATCAATTAGACAAAATTAAACGCAAATAATACAATTAGAACTACTGAAATGAAATTGACAAGGGAAACAAATTATAAGAATCACTGTATTATTTATCACGAGCTTGTGGCTCAGTGACTTTTCCACCGCTGGGTAAGGCTCTAAGGTTCGATTGGGTTTACTCTCCAGTTCGAGTCCCAACAATTACAACACCTCGTGGCCAGCGACAAGCTTTTACCGCGAGCAGAAATTAATCAAGATGCGTGTTAAGCTAGTCTGAACACCCGTGAAAAACCAAAAAGAAGCACTGCATAATTTTATGAGAGCTTATAGAAGTTATTGAAACTGTTAAAGTTGTAGTCATCATTTCACACACAATTGTATTTATTACTTAATTTGGATAGCCTTATCCAAATTGAAATTTAATTCAACAACTTCAACATTAGGGGACCCTCAATTTCAACTAAAACAGAAATAAGGTTTGGGTGCCCTAGCTAATCTGGATTAGCAACTAAAACATGGTATTTCCTAAAAACACCATATCTATGATTTGCTTACCTTATATATAAAAAATAAAAAATAAATAAAAAAACCGAGAAAAAATCACGGGTTAGAGGTACGTGTTACACAGCAAAGCATGTTACGTTAATTATCATGCTTTTTTATAATACATGTCCCCTAATGACTTCAATGGCAAAACTAAACCTGTCTCTTAGCCAACATGATTAATCTAAATCCTAATATAGATAGTAAGTCATTATACAACATTCTCTTCCTGTACCGTCTTAATACTAAATATGATTTGGCAAACTTATACGCTACTTATATAGTCAATCCGGACCTCTCTTGATTATCCTAAAAGCATTTGAATATCTAAAATTAAAAGTTAAAAAGAATTTGTTCACTTTTGATTGGCCGATAATATGGAATAAACATCTAATATTCCAATTTCTCCCTTTTGATATTGTGCTATTCAAAAATGAGAAATTTCACTGCTCTACTCCGTACAGTGACTTTGACAAAGTTATACAATCAATTGTAGATCCAAAATTTGAGCAGTTTCAACATATGTAACTGTGGTCAATGTTCATTTTCCACTTCTAATTTATTGAAATTCACGCTCTGAAATAATAATAATAATAATAATAATAATAATAATAAATGTCAAGTTAATGAGAAAAGGATAATTACTCTAGTTAAAAATTAAGCTACATATGAACCTATAAGATTATTTGTAATAGAAAAATAAAAAAATAAAAGAAAAATAATGTATATACTAAAGTAAAACTATACATAAACGGATTTTTACTCATTTTTTATTATTATTATTAGACACGAATATAATGCTCGTATTAAAAAAAATAAATATATAAGTATAATGTGACTCGCATTAATGAATATATTCGACCAGTATTTTTGTATCTACTAATAAAAAAAACTAGTAATTTTTTTATTATTATATTGGGTTCATTTCACTTTTATCCCTTAAATTAGTGTGTTTGGTTTGAGTTTTTTGGATTAAGTTTTTTAAAAATTGAGTATTTTAGTTTTCGTGTTTTTTTGTTTTTACTGAATATTTTTAAAATTTTAAATTTTTTTTTTTACTTTTTTAGATGCACCTTACTTAGATGTATCTAAAAAGTAAAAAATTTGTAAAAAATATTTTAAAAATTAATAAATACATAAAAATATAAAAAATGTACTGAATTCTCTTTCTTTCTTTTTTTTGTTTTTGTATTTTTGGTATTTAGTGAAGTTTTAAAAGGTTTTTTTCACAAATTTTTTACTTTTTAGGTATATTTATGTTAGGTATGTCTAAAAATTAAAAAAATTGCTTAAAATATTAAAAAAATTCAGTAAAAACAAGAAAAACATGGAAAACAAAAAAGTAAAATTTTCTGAAAAGTGTTTTTGGAAAACTCTAACCAATTTTTTTTTTTTTTTCCATCCATAAATTATCGTTCATTTATTTAGTTCCTAATGTTTTTTATTTCAGTTCATATGATCTAAATAGAGACAGTCTAACCTAATGGACAATTTTTTTTATTTTTTATTTTTTTAATTTGGACAATCTAAAACATACAATAAACAAACACTAATCTCCTTCTCCTCTCCCTCTTACAAAAAAAAAAAAAAAATCTCCTTCTCCACTCCTCATTTTCAAACTAATCAATAAAAAAATGAATGTTTTGTTATATGGTTTAAAATTTTTAAATGATATTTTTGTCTATCAAATTAGACTTTAACAGTTATTCATTTGAATAATTATCTTCTGATTATATCACATTAGCTGAAATTAAAAACATTAAAGACTATTTGGATATTTAATCCGTTAAATTCTAATTCTCATATTTAAGGTATTTTATGAATAATTTTATCTTTACAAATATTTTTTGAACCCTTAGTAACTTGGCGATGTGAACATTCACATTAAAAGAATTTGACAATGTGAATGTTCACATCATGAAACATTCGCACTGTCATTGTGAATATTAATGCGCGTTTCACTTTATTATTACTAGGGATATTTTGATAACTATGTTATCCATAAGACTTATTGGAATATAAGAAAATAATTTGGATTAAGTGGAACATAAGTAGGTGAAGTGAATCTGTCATTGATAAGATCAAACTCAGGCTTGCTGGGTGGAAAAGGAGGCTCCTTTTCTTTGTTGGCAGACTAGCTTTAATCAAATCCGTGTTGTCTAGTTTGCCTGTGTATTATCGATCACTCTTTAGGATGCCAAAAGGAGTTGCTAAGGAAATTGATAGATTACAAGCATCCTTCTTGAGAGGGTAATTTGTATAGCCAAATTGGGCCGAGCTAGGAAGCATTGTTTCTGAATATTGGGTCGCGTTGTGGGCCAAGTAAGATAGCTCGGTGTGGGAACAATAGTTGACAGGCCGGTCAGTGAGCTCTAGTTACGGTCGTTCGGTGAGCCGAAGTGTTATGTTGGCCACATATAGGAAGCCGAGTTAGAGATAGCCTGGCGAGAGGATTCAAAGTAATTGGTGATTATGCAGACCGATCGGAGATGATTGCTGGACCTTAAACTACATAACTTGGAGTCCACGGCAGAACTGTGGCATTTTATTTCTAGAAGGCCGAGCTATGCACAGCTCGGTAAAACCCAGTGCGGTTCAGAGCAGGTTATCTCGGTTGGGCATCAGCAGCCGAACAGAGTGTGGCCATCTCAACTGGCTTGCAGTGATGAGGGTGTTTTAAGGATAAACATCATCCTTGGGCATGAAACTTCTAGGAGGACTCTACTAAGGAGAGTAGAGTCCTACTAGGATTGTGCAAACCATCTTACTTGGTTGGTAGTGAGTAGGGTGTGTGATTCCTAAGAAGACTCTTATAAGGAGAGTTGGAATCCTACTAGGATTGTGCCAGGCAGAGTTTATAAAAGCTCATAGCAGGACCTATGTACAGGTATCCCAATTCTTACTCTAGAATACACAGAGCTTATTGTCTATTGTCTAATTGCTGACTTAGGCATCGGAGGGGTTTCCGGCACACACCCGCCGGTTAGCTCACGTTTGTGTTTTCAGGTAGTAAAACGACGACATTTGGAGGAGTGCAAACTTGATTAACAGGATTATACGAGAAGATTATTTCGTGCTCGTACAATTGGCGCCGTTGCCGGGGATTGCAATCACAAAGAACGAACCTCTTGATTAAGTTTTCTTTTAACTGATTTCAATGGCGCACAATGAAACTTGCCACACTCTACCATTGATGGGCAAACCCCGGAGGGGGGCAGAAGGCGCGAAGGCTTACCTTTTATCCCGCCTATGGCAGAGTTAGATCCCCCGCTACAGAACCCGCGGAGGGATACCCGTGAAAGATGGATCTCCAATCCTTGTCGCTCCAAAGCCCTGAAAGACAGCAGCGAAGGTTGGATCCTCAAGTTCTAAAAGATCGAGTAAGGAAGCAAAATGAATTTATACGGAGGGTGGCGGCAGACATGAAGACTAAAAAGCGCCAGATAAAGGGCAAAGGGGCGGCGGAAGAAGATGTGGGCAAGAGTAGGGCGCACCTTCGCCACTCAGAAAATCGTGACAGACAAGTCACACCATCACAAGCTAAAAGTAGAAGCCTCGTGTCAGGCGATATACAATCGAGAACTTCCAGGACTCGTTACTCCAGGTCTGAGAGAAGAAGGACTGAAAGGTCTTACACAGTAAGAAGCAGCTATCAGCCCACACATTCACACCAAACGACATCTAGGCACACAGAGTTGCCTAGGTCAGCGGACCTGCGGACAGTGCTTGAAGAAAGGGCTTGAATGAGAGAAGACACTCAGGCTTGCGACCCCCGCAGAGTCTTTGCATTATAATGGTTGACTCCTAGAACACATGGGAGTGTCGAGGTTGGAATGCCAAAGCCGCATCTTGCCTATGAACCGGCAGATAAAGCGTTAACAAGGTTGCAGAGCTCGCCGTTCATTCCGACGATAGAGAATGCACAATTACCCTCCGGCTTCCACCACCCTAAATTCACTATTTATAAGGGAAAGTCGGACCCCTACATGCACTTGAGCCACTTCCGCTAAGTTATGGCGGTGTATCGGCGAAACGAGACTCTAATGTGTATCATATTTCCTTCCAGCCTTGGTGACCTGGGTCTAACATGGTTTGAAAGGTTGCCAAAAGGTAGCATAGCTTCATGGGCGCAATTAGCAGAGGCATTTGTGACTAGATTCAAAACAAACACCAAGACTCATGTAGAGATTGACCAGCTTCTCTCCATAGATATGGGCAGAAGGAAACATTGAAGTCTTACAATAACCGGTATTGGGAGACTTTTAATCAAATTAGAGATTGCCCCCACAAACCTAGCTATCGCACAATACAAACGAGGTTTGCCGGCTGGCAATAAGTTGAGGGATTCGATGACAATGACAACGCCTCTTACTATGGAAGCCCTGATGGAGAGAATGTAGCGACACATCTTGATAGAGGAAGATGGGATTCGCACCTAGGCAGAGTTCGACATAATAGCAAAGACGGACGAAACACCCTCAGCAAAAGTTAACACGGTCGACAAGAAAGACCAACTAAGTAAAAATCTTTGCCCAACTGTGGGCAAAGTGGGTTGGCAGGTTTGACCAACTCTTTTTAACAAGTCTTTGCCCAACTGAGGGGGCAATAAAAAAGGTTGGCAGGTTTAACCAACATCTAGTCCATTAGCCGAGATAAGGATCTAGGCTGACGGAAGTTTGGCAGGTTGGGCCAAACATATCCTGTTCTTCAGCCGAGATAAGGATCAAGGCTGAAGAAGGTTAGCAGGTTTGACCAACATCTAGTCCATCAGCCGAGATAAGGATCCAAGCTGACGGAAGTTTGGCAAGTTGGGCCAAACATATCCTGTTCTTCAGCCGAGATAAGAATCAAGGCTGAAGAAGGTTAGCAGGTTTGACCAACACTTTTTCTTCCTTTAGCCGAGATAAAGATCTAGGCTCAAGAAGGTTGGCAAGTTTGACCAACACTTTTTTCTTCCTCTAGCCGAGATAAGGATCTAGGCTTAGGAAGGTTGGTAGGTTTGACCAACAATTTTTTCATTCTTCAGCCGAGATAAGAATCACGGCTCAAGAAGGTTGGCAGGTTTGACCAACATAATTTTTTGGATTCCTCAATCGAGATGCGTACCTCAGCCAAAGTAGGTTGGCAGGTTTAACCAACAAATTTTTGAATTCTTGGACCAAGATGGTTATCTCGGCCAAAGAAGGTTGGCAGGGTTAGTGTAAACCGAGTTAGTCTGCTTGGCGAGACACAGAAAGAACGACTCGCCATACGATTGCGAACTCGAAGGACATAAATGTTGAAGGCAAAAAGGCAGGGCTGTTCAAATTTTTTGAAGGTACATGACGGTTGTAACAAAAGAACGAGGATAATGGGGGCACACCACATATCCTGGGAATGACGTCGTGTTAGACATGCCAAATTAGTAAAAGGACATGTTAAGCAGCTGACAAGATTTATTAGAGCCGAACGAGTTGTGAATCTGAACAACTTTTCTAGCTCGGCGGAGTTAGGCGTTCTTAGCTCGATTGGATAAGGCATTTTTGGCTCTGTTGGTTTGAAACATTTTAGCACGGCTGAAAGATGGGATGTACGACCGGGGTAATTTTTGGAAACAGAGTGAAATTGGAGCTCGGTCAGTATGAGTATTTCCACTCGGTTAAACTAGATGATTTGGGCGTTTGGTTGACATCAGCTTTGACAGCTCGGACAAAACTGGATAATCCCAATCATGCTTTGCAGATTAAATTAAGGGGCAATTAAGAGGGTAATTTGTATAGCCAAATTGGGCCAAGCTAGGAAGCATTGTTTCTGAATATTGGGTCGCGTTGTGGGCCAAGTTAGATAGCTCGGTGTAGGAACAATGGTTGACAGGCCAGTCGGTGAGCTCTAGTTACAGTCGTTCAGCGAGCCGAAGTGTTATGTCGGCCACATATAGGAAGCCGAGCTAGAGATAACCTGGCAAGAGGATTCAAAGTAATTGGTGATTATGCAGACCGGTCGGAGGTGATTGCTGGACCTTAAACTACATAACTTGGAGTCCACAGCAGAACCGTGGCATTTTATTTCTAGAAGGCCGAGCTATGCGTAGCTCGGTAAAACACGGTGCGGTTCAGAGCAGGTTATCTCGGTTGGGCATCAGTAGCTAAACAGAGTGTGGCCATCTCACTTGGCTTGTAGTGATGATTGTGTTTTAAGGATAAACATCATCCTTGGGCATGAAACTTCTAGGAGGACTCTGCTAAGGAGAGTAGAGTCCTCCTAGGATTGTGCAAACCATCTCACTTAGTTGGTAGTGAGTAGGGTGTGTGATTCCTAAGAGGACTCTTATAAGGAGAGTTGGAATCCTACTAGGATTGTGCCAGGCAGAGTCTATAAAAGCTCATAGCAGGATCTATGTACAGGTATCTCAATTCTTACTCTAGAATACATGGAGCTTATTGTCTATTATCTAATTGCTGACTTAGGCATCAGAGGGGTTTCCGGCACACACCCGCCGGTTAGCTCACGTTTGTGTTTTCAGGTAGTAAAGCGACGACGTTTGGAGGAGTGCAAACTTGATCAACAGGATTATATGAGAAGATTATTTCGTGCTCGTACACTTCTTGTGGAGAGGCACAAAGTTGAAGAGAAAGATTCAACTAGTGCAATGGAATGAGGTGACCAAGAGCATAAATCAAGGAGGGTTGGGAATTAGGAGAATCAGAGAGGTAAATGCTTGCCTATTAATGAAGTGGTGGTGGAGATTTGCCAATGAAGAGGTGGCACTGTGGAAAAATGTGGTATGCAATAAATATAAAATTGAAGAGGGAACATGGCTTCCAAATCAAAATCTTGGCATTAGATGGTCTAAGTTATGGTGTGACATCCTAGCAGTGGCAGAGCAAAGAAATAATCTTCTACAATTTTTTGTTAACAATCTTCAAATTAAAGTGGGTAATGGGAGCAGAGTGAGATTTTGGCATGATAAATAGTGTGGTGTCATTTGTCTAAAAGAGGTTTTCCTAGACTTTATTCACTCTCTACTGTTAAAAATGGCTCTCTCAAGTTTTTTGTTGATAAAAAAGGAAGCTGTGAGGTATGAGATCTCAGTTTAAGAAGACCTTTGCTACAGTGGGATGGTGAGGAGCTATCCAAGATCACTGATGCGTTAAGAGCAACCACATGCATTATGTTTGGGTGTAAAAGATAAACCAATGTGGTTAGCATGCCAAACAGGTCAGTCCTTTATTGTATCTCTTTATAGGCATTGTGAATTGGGCTTTGGTGAATGTGTGAGTTCTAGTAGACTAGTGTGAATTAATTATTTCCCACCCAAAGTTCAATTCTTTGGGTGGCTAGCTTGGAAACATAAAGTCAAAATTTCTGTTTTCCTCCAAAGGATTGGAGTTCTTGATGAAAATGCCTCCACTGTGTGTGTTTTTTGTAAATCAGAGGTAGAATCTGTTAAACATGTACTCATTTCATGTCCTCTGATTTGGAAGGTTTGGACTGGCCTATTGCAGTAGTGGGAAATGTTATGGGTCATGCCTGGTTCCATCGAGTGTTTGTTGCATTGGTGGGCTGGAAACTGCCTCATGAAAGCTGAAAGGAGGATATGAAAAGCAATTCCTTTGGTTGCTTTTTGGTCCATGTGAAAGCATAGGAATGACTGTTTGTTTAATAATGTTCAACCCGATATAGAGGAGGTACAGGAGGCAATTATTATCAAATTAGCTACTTGGCTGAAAGCTACATCTAAGGATTATCAGTTTACTATCAATGATTTTCTTTATAACATCTTGCAGATTAGAGATTGTTTAGGTGGTAAGGTGTAATTTGTGTTTGCCTTTGGGTTGTACTAAAAAAAATATAAAAAAAAAAGGTTGTATTGAGTTAGAACCTCTCTAACTTTTAGCAGTGGCTTTGGGAATGCACATGATTAGTCTTATTTTGGATGCCAACATAGTTGGGATGCTGTTTGACAATGATGCAATTGTACCCTTTGCTAGTTTGTATCTTCTCATTATTAATATAATTTCTCTGTTTGTTTGCCGCTCAAACCAAAAAAAAAAAAAACAAAAGAAGTGAAATTATGAATAAAATGTATTTTTTATTAGCAAATAAAAAATTCATACATAATAATGTGACTCATTATGAACATTTCACTTCAAAATAAAATACCATTAAAGATAATTTTATTTACAATAATGACATTATCATATCATTCTTATTAAGTTTTTGGTATGAATTTTTATGTATATTTAGAATTTTTCTCATATATAATATTAAAAATATATATTTCCCTATAGACTACTATGACTTTGAGCAAACACAATAATTTTCATATTAAATGCAACTTTCTTTTCTAATGGAAATATAAATGGTAACGAGCTTCAAAAGTCAATTAATCAGATGAAGACATTTTCTGTTAGTAAGAAAAAAAGGAAGGCACTATTACCCAAAAAAAATCAAGTCACACAAATTCAACCAATTGTTTTTTTACGTAAATTGTTTGGTTATCTCTTTTTTTATTTTAATAAATTTTTTTTTAAAATATTTTATGTACATTTTTTTATTTTTAGATAATCTAATACACTTACAAAATATAATATTTGTAATTTTTTTAAACCCACCAAATATTTTTTAAAAAAAGGTAAAAATTCAATACAATTTCGTATTTTGTTATATTCAATGAATTTCTTTAATTTTTTTTTTTTTACAAATTTTATACTTTTTAAGTATATTAAGATTAAGTGAATCTAAAATTGATTAAATTATTTGAAAAAAATTATTAAAAATACAAAAATATAAATTAAAAATTTAGAAAACTTTTTTTTTTAATCTTCTTTTTCATTATATGGAAAGAATACATTTAATCTCAACAACAATGTGACATATTTAGAAAGAAAAAAAAATGTATAAAATTGTTTAGAATTTGAGAAGAAAGTATTTTATGTAACGATTACGTCATGAAACCGAGCTAATATCATGTACCCTTCAATTTAGTATTTGTCAAGTGATAAAAAGTAAGATCGGAGTTTTAATGTGTCTGAATACTCAGCACCTTCAACTGAGCATAAAATGACTTATCAAGTTCTACATAGCAAACAATGAGTGGAATGATACACCACAAGTCCAGTGGCATGAAGGTAACACTGAAGTACTTTCAAATGAGATATTGGGGGTTCAACTATCCCTAAAAGCTCCAATCTTTAATTAAATATATATCGACATATCCCTAAAAGCTAATTTAACAAACTTTCGCTGAAAATAAAAATAAAAATAAAAATCAAAATCAAAAAAACTACATCAATTTAACCACGTGCTACTCATTACATAAAATATTTTCTTGAATTTGAAATATGTGGATTAATTTATTCCAAATATAACTTATACCATACCAATTTTAGATCTATGACATACATTCAAATTTTAAACACTTTTAAAATGTTTTTTTCCTGATAACATGGCATTTCTGCGAGCTAAATGTAAGTAACACCTATGAGAATTCACATTGTCAATTGAAGAATGGGACTTTGTCACATATGCCACTTAGGACCATAAGCCAATGGCAAGAATTATACCAATTACTAAATGAAATGCATTATAAGTGAAAGCACATTCCATGTGAAATTGAGATACTTTTCTTCCCAAAATTGATTTTAGTCAAAAGACCCAAAATAGTATTGGTTTTTTATTTTTATTTTTTTCAATGAAGAAGCTCACAATTTATCTTTAGTTAAAGTTAAATCTACTTTGAAAATAGACTCAATTATATATATATATATATATATATATATATATATATCTTTTATTTTTATGATTGGCCCATTTTTATCTAATAAGAGTAAACACCAACAAACACACATTCCCACACCCCAGACAAGGTGACGGAGACTTATAATTGACTTTGAAGATGTATACTCCACTTTAATTTTAATCATTCAAAAAAAAAATAAAAGACATATATAAAAAAAAATAAAAAGAAAAATGTTGGAGATTCAAATTAGAATTAGGGCTACAATTCAAGTGTAGTTAAATATTGATAAACATGATTATGCACGGGCATAAAACTTTTTTGCCCTTTGCTCAAAATTGTAATGAAAAGTAGTTGGAGCTTCCAAGTTATATAATGGAAAGACAAGGACTGCCCATTGAGAACAACCTTTGGGAGAGATAATTCATGGTGGCCATGATATTTCATTTCTATCATCTCATATGTCACTAGGATTGTACCCACTTGGACACATTGTTGTCTCTTCACACTATGTCTACTGTCACCTTCATGTACTTGAAACTGAAACATGCCTACAAATTTAAATTAAAGGATAAATTACAAACACACCCATGATATTTACTTAGATCAAGTTTGGCATCTATTAAATAATACAAAAAATTAAAAAGTCAATATTCTATTTAAGTCACATTATCTTATTTAAATCACATCACCTCTCTAACATATCACATCAAACCCAACCCAACCCAACCCAACCCAAACCCAACCCATATAAGCCAATAAGTCAAAAAGTGTACTTTTTTAGAACATCCCAAACCAACCCTTAAATTATAAATTATTCTATGTAGTTTTAGAAATTATATTTTGCCCCCTAAGATTTCTAATGTCATAACAAATAGGTCATTTTATTAATAAATCATCAAGTTAATTAACAGTTTTTAATAATGTTAAAATTTTATTTCAATTAATAATTTAGATAATTTTATTATTGTATAGGTGAACAGTTAGAAATTTCGTTTTTTCAATTAATTCTGTTAAATAAAAAATTATGACAGAGAGGTATCTGTAATTTTACAAACCACAGGGGCAATTCGTTTTTTAAGCAAATTTCAAATGGTGTATTTGTAATTTACCCTAAATTAAATTAAGATAGCTATTTTTTTTTCCTTTTTTTATTCTAGTCATTTTTTTTTTTTTTTTTTTTTTAAGAAGAAGAAGAAGGAGAATATTTATTTTAGATACGTTTAGATTTAAAACTCCTAAAATTTTAAAAAAGGACAAAATTGAAGGAACAAAAATCCTTCAAAAGATATAAAGATTTGAAGAACATTGTGAAAACTTTGAGCTTTTATTCACACCAGACATGATTTTCAATTGTACTAGACAAGTTCGGACTTGCAAGATGAGAATGTAGGCGGCGAGAAGAAAAGGTCAGGAGTGGTGAGCGAGCGGCTGGTGATGGCATTAAAGATGAGCTGGGGAGAGTAGCTTTGGTGGCGATGGCAACAACAATAAGGAATGGTGGTTAAGGGATTAGTGATGGTATTGGAGGAATTTATCACGGAAATTGGAAAGGGGATTTACCAAAGGAAAAATAAGAGAAAAGGAGAATATTGGCCATGTAAATGGTAATTTTTAAAAAATTTCCATTGATATGATTTCATTTTTCTAATTCACCATTTGTTTGGTATATTTTTCCTTTCTTTCTTTCTTTGTTTTTTTAAAAAAAAGTTATTCTTTCCTTTCACCATATTTCTATCTCTACGTTCATTATTTTAACACCACATGCTATAATCCTATTATAGAAAATTCGCTTTTCTTTATAATTAAGGGTTGTTTGAGATGATCTAAATAAGTGTACTTTTTGATTTTTTATGAAATATGGGTTGGATATGAGTTGGGTTTGAAGTGATGTGATTTAAATAAGATGATGTGATTTAAATAGAATAGCGATCTTTTGACTTTTTTGAATTTTTTAGTTTATGCCAAACAAGGCCTTGAGATTCCCTGAAATGATGCACCAAATACCTATTCCATGACGAGACTGGGATTACTGTTGTGCCGAAGATATGGTAGCGAGTGTGTGCCTTTTCATAGACGTCATCTATCTATATATTATATAAAAAAAATAAAATTTTTAATGAGAAATTTTGTGAGAGCTCTAAAGTCTCATTCCATAATTGCTAATTTTTGTGATTTTTAAAAATAATTTTATTGGCTAACAAAGTAATTATAGATTAAAAAAAAAAAAAAACCACCTAAAATTTTGAATTACAAATTCCTATAGTCTCTCCCCTCAATATTTATCTCTTTCCTAAATCTTATCTCATAACAAAGTAACTCTACATTAAAAAATTAAAAAATAAATAAAAATAAACACACAAACCTCATCTCATAACAAAATAATTATATATATATATATATATATTAAAAAAATATAGATTAAAAAGAACATAAAACCACAATTGCTAATTTTTGTAATTTTAAAAATATCTAAAAATAGTACTATTGGCTAACAAAATAACTATAGATTTAATAAATAAATAAATAAATAAATAAAATTGCTAATTTTTGTAATTTTAAAAATATTTAAAAATAATACTATTGGCTAACAAAGTAAATATAGATTTAAAAAAAAATTTAATTATAAGTTTCTAAAATCTTTCCCCTAATATTCATCTCTTTAGTAAATCTCATAATCTATCTATCTATGCTATATATTATACCAAAGTGACTTTTCATCAGTGTTTCAAAACCTTAAATCTAATTTTTTGAATTTTTTATTTCTATTAAAAAAAAAATTAAAACATCTATTAGCTATTCCAAGAACATAAATATTAACCTTCAAAATTATTTAATGCAGATATATTGCTGGTAAAAAGAAAGAAAGAAATGGCACACAATTCTCAACCATCATCTCTCTCTCAAAATAAATCAAGCTTTTATTTAGAAAGAATAATATAAATCCCTTACAATCTTCTCTCTCCTAAAATAAATGTAATGAAAAGAAAACTCTCTCACCTCCCATAAAATGTATACTATTAATATTTTTCATAACTGGTCTGATCTATATAAATCTAAAATTAAGCCTAACATAAAATAAAAATTAAACCTTATATCTAGATTCTTTCTCTATTTCATAATTAAACACAAATTTATTCCCAAATAAATTTAACCATTTCTATACTATATATATAATTTTTTTTTAAATCTCATAATTTATTATTTTTTTAAAATGATTCCATGATTTATAATTTAGAAAAGGAAAGATGAAAAAAATTATGCTTGTGCACTCTTTCTCTAACCAATTCTTTATTCTATCCAAAAATCCTAGCCATCATACATTATATTTTTTTCAAGTCATTCATGTCTTCATCGTCCTATAAATGTTACATTTATGAAATGATGAAACTCATTGTTTTTTAACTTTCTTTTTATGTGACAATTTGGAGGTTAATTTATATTTAATCTATTGTATTCTTCAAATAGACTCTTTTATCCTTTAGGTACACCATTTTTTCTTCTTCTTATTTATATATGACCATTTTTTTGTTTTTGTATTTCATATTTTGTATGTCATTTTTTCCTCCTCTCTACCAACCATTATCTGTTTTTTATTTATAACTATTTTTTGTTAGTTAATATTGTTTACTATAAGTTTTATACTAAAATAGCGTAATAGGGTCATTTGTATAAAGTGATAAATACAAATCATTACAAATCATTTGTATAGTCATTTTTAACTTTCTTTTTAAGTGTATAAAGTCAAAAAAACATATCACTCATTACTAATTTTATTTTTGTATATCATTACTTTTTATAAAAAAAAAATTACTTTTAATATTTTTTTGATATCATGATATGTGTTAATTGATAGTTAGTGCAGAGTATTACTTCAAAAGCATATAATAGTTTTTCAAAGCTATGAAAAGAAAATATTAATTTTAATCAATTTTTTCAAAACTATTAAAGGTATTAGTCAATTATTTAATTATTTATCTTTAATATGTATAGCTCCTATCTTCTTTTATGGTATTTCTTTCTCTATTCCACTGTGAGTTTATATGTTTTTAGAAAAAAAAAATTATATGTAATTTAAAATTTTGAATCTTTTTATATAGAAAGTTAAAAAATAAATTTTGGAATTTAAAATATAGTTGTACAAAACCATATCCTTTTAAATATGGCTATATTTATAATTAATTTTAATCTATCTATTACCTATCCTTATTTATATTATTATATAAATAAAAATGTTGTATGATAATTGAAGTTCAAAGTCCTAATCTATTTTTTTTTCAAAATTTAAAATTATTAAAATACATATGTTGTAATATCATTAATTTCTTCCTATTATAAATTTTATTTTAAATCTTATAAGATTTGTTCAATGACAATTTTTGTAAAAAAATTCCAATATATTCCTTCCAAAAATTAATATAACAAGTCTACAAAATCCTATTTTAAAACTCAAAATTATTAATTTTTTTATTTATTTATATTTTTGTTTTAAATAAGCAAGTTAAAGTATAAATAGATATCCAAATAAAATTATACTTATTAATAAATATGGCATTAGTTTTAATTGTAATCACATCTTTTTAAAGTCTTTATTCATTTTTTAACTTCTTTTTGATATTTTAAATTACATATTACGATAATTCTTTCTTACTCATTAAGTTTTTAAAATTTCTTTAATTATTTTCCTTTTAAAATCAATATAACAATTTTTTTAAATTCATATATTTTTATTCTAAAATAGTGAAGTATTAGAACTGTGACATTTTTTATAACATAGCATAATTTTAATTGTTAATTGACAATATAACAATTTTAATCTATCTATATTATATATTATAATAAAAAATATTTGAAACAAAACTCTTAAACTTATATATATAATTTTATTTACAAGAGACATAATATGAAAAATTAAATATAATTATCGTATTTTTAATAAATAATATATTATTTTATCATGTACATAACACGAGTGACATACTAGTATCTATCTATCTATTAAGCAAAAGGGGGTTTTTAACCTCCAAGGCCTGTGGGAGTTTCTATATCTTAATCTGAATTTTCTAAATTTTTTATTAAAAAAAAAAAAACTCAGCATTTATTGATTTGGTCAAAATCTCCTGATCAGCATTTATTAACTTTTTTCAATCCACATGTCTTTCCACATGCCTGCATTTATTGATTTGGTCAAAATCTCCTAATCAGCATTTAAAATTCCCTCATACAAATAATTATAGATACAATTCGTGTATAGTTACTGCAGTATCTTTTTCAACTTCTCTCATACACTATGGTTAGTGATAAGATTGTTAAATTATTTTTATAAAAAATCTTAAAAAACATAATTTATATATTAAAAAAATCTAAAACAAATATAAATAACTATAATTATCCCGTGCATAGCATGGGTGACAAGCTAGTATTATCCAAGAAAAATGGACTTTTTAGTAAGAAGCCTTCTAGTAACTCCAAATCCTCATTCTAATTTTTTTTTATTTTCTTAATTTTAAACAATTAAGAAAATCTCCATTGACTAACTTTTACTTAATAATCTCACATCAGGAAAAGAAGGAAAAAAAAAAAAAAGAGTTGTTTTACTCATATAATGTAAATCTTATATTTTCATAAAATTTAGTGATGAGCCTTGTGAGAGTTTCAATATCTCATATTAATTTTCTCGATTTTCTTAATTTTAAACAATTAAGAAAATCTCCATTAGCTAGCTTTTATTTGATAATCTCACATTAAAAAAATAAAAAAAAAATGAATTGTTTTACTCATATAAAGTGAATCTTATATTCCCATCCCATTTAATATTGTAGCGTTGTGCATGTTTCAATTCAATATAGTTTAAATTTTAAAAGTTTTAATTAATTAGTTATAGCGATCTCGATTTTCCCTCAATTGATTATAGTATTCCGGACTGGGGTTCCGTGGTGTTGGTTGTTGTTATGTCTTGTTTCCGTCCTTCAATTCTTGGTATATGAGTTTTAGGATGTGTTAGGCAGGTTTGTAACAGGTTGGGTGAGTTTTGAAAAAAATGGTTGCTGCCCAGATTTTGGTGTCTTCGCTCGAGCGAGGCTTTCGTCGCTCGAGCGAGATCTTTGTTTTAGTTCCTTCGCTCGAGCCAGCGTTCATTCACTCGAGCGAGAGTTGGGTGTTGTGTCTGGTGGCTCGAGCGAGAAGTCTTGCGCTCGAGCTTGCGTCTGCGTCTCTTTTTGACCTGAAGGTTGTGATTCTTGGCTCGAGTGAGCTTTCCTTCGCTCGAGCAAGCTTTTCTTCGCTCGAGCGTGCTTCTGGGTTGCAAACCTGAAGCTTCGAATTGTTGGCTCGAGCGAGACTTTCTATGCTCGAGCGAGGATCCTTTGTGTCTGGTCGCTCGAGCAACCACTCCTTCGCTCGAGCGAGCTTCGATTATATCAGTTGGCAGCAACGGGATTACACTTCACTTTTTCATCTCCTTTTTCTCTCAAACCCTAGATCCGTCCTCTCTCTCTCTCTCTATACACCTTCTCTCTAAGGTTTCATCTATTTTTAGTGATCTTCTACCATAATCTCTTTGTAAGAAAGATAGAGGGTCGCGAGGGCTTCACTTTAATCTGAAAAGTTATTGATTTGGAGCACTTTGGGTTTTCACCATCTTCTCCTTTGGGCTTCTAATTTCGAGGCAGGGATACCCTACTCCATCTTGTTTTGTCATAAATATTGGTCATTTTGATAGATTGGTATTGTTGGGAAATTTTGGGAAGTTAGGGTTTGATTTGAGATTATAAATTGGGGGTTTTCAAATGTTGAACTCCATGTGTATGTGAAAGTATGGAAAAAATGGAATTGTTGTTGTTGAAATGATGAAAATGAGCCTTAAGGCTAATGTTGAGAAAAATGGGGAAAATGCCATATTTGGGTTTGATTGGGTCATTAGTGTAATTAATGACATTCATTGTGAAATAATGAAATTAAGATGTTATGAGAATAAATGGTGGAGTTGGATTGATTAATCACTCACTTTTGAAAATGTTGATAATTTATCTGTTGATGCATTTATTATCTGTTTAGAAATAATTGCTTTGGGCTATCGGTGGAGGATAGTCTTGATTGTTGTAGACACTGTATGTTGATTAGGGAGAACTGAAACTAATCATTTGGAATATGTCATTAAGTATGATGGTTGGAACAATACAGCAAATATGTGTATTGATTGATTATTGTATATGACAAGTGTTTAATTACATTGTATATGCATATTGTCTGGGAGGAGATAGGGGATGGACTCTCAAACCTGTTTTGGGAGGAGATAGGGGATGGACTCCATTGATACAGCAAATATGTGTATCTCTTGAAGTATGGAAGTGTTTAATATAAGTTGTTATCTCATTTGAAATGTAAGTGTTTTAATATGAGCTTTAATCTCATTTGAATTGTTGATATTGGAAGTATTTGTATATGAGTTGTTGTCTCATGAAAATTGTTTGGTCAGGTTCTGAGCCATGTTTGTATAAATGGAAAATTGGATCAGTAAAAGAAAGTGGGATGTAACATGGACTTGATTGTCATGGAACTGTATTGTGATATAAATTGGTTTATAAGTGTTAACCATCTATCAAATGCTATTATTTTAGTTATTGCTTATATCTGGTTTAGTATATCTCTACTAGGCTGTGGCTCACCCTATATGAGACATCATTTTCAGGTTCAGGTGACATGCCACCTTGAAGGACATAGCTTGGAAGGTTTTGGGAGTTGAAGACTCTTTTGGTTGTTTTGTTATTTTGGTATTACATGTAAATTTAAGCCGAGAGCTTAATGTGTATGAGTTAGTACTCTCTTTTTGTAACCAAGTGTTGGCTTGGGAAATTGTAAGCCCATAGGGCATTTACTTTTGTTGTCAACATGTAATACTTCTGTAATGAATACTCTGATAAATAGAAATATGCTTTATTCTCTTATGTCTATGTATGTCAAGAATGTGGGTTTATATGTATTATTTTGAGGGCGTTACATTAATTATTAATTCGTTGGTTGAACCGTGATTTTATACTTTTATTTTATAATTCTACATCGAAAAAAGAAGGAAAAAAATGAGTTGTTTTACTCATATAAAGTAAATCTTATACTCTCATCCCATTTAGTAAGAAACCTTGTGAGAGTTTCAATATCTTATATTCATTTTCTTGATTTTCTTAATTTTAAACAATTAAGAAAATCTCCATTGGCTAGCTTTTATTTGATAATCCAACATCGAAAAAATAAGGAAAAAAATGAGTTGTTTTACTTATATAAAGTGAATCTTATACTCTCATCCCATTTAATATTGTAGTGTTGTGCAGGTTTCAATTCAATATAGTTTAAATTTTAAAAGTTTTAATTAATTAATTATGAGGTAATTATAATTAATAAAAATGATAATTTTAAAATAATTAATTACTAAAGTTTTAATTAATTAATTATGAGATAATTATGATAATTGTAATGTTATGCATGTTTCAATTCAATATGTTTCAATGTCACTCTTATTGCTCCTTAATACAAAAATTATGAGAATTTAAATTTATATTTAAAACTTATAAATTATGAGATAGATTATTATAATTTTAAATTTATATTGTTTCGATTTTAAATTTAAATTAATAGATTGTTTTTCATATTTAGTGACAGTTTAAATTTTAATAAAATAAAATTTAAAAGTTTTAATTAATCAATTTTTGTGTAAGCTAGTTGGTTTTTTGACCTAACTAATTAAGCTAAACCGTTTTTGGTTTGAATGATTTGCTGGTTCAACCGTGATTTTAGTGGTTTTACATGTTACGATAATTCTTTCTTACTCATTAAGTTTTTAATTTTTTTTAATTATTTTTCTTTCAAAAATCAATATGAGAATTTTTTAAAATTCATATATTTTTATTCTAAAATAGTAAAGTATTAGAACTATGGCATTTTTTATAACAAAACATAATTTTAATTATTAATTATCAATATAATAATTTTAATATATTATAATAAAGGAACATTTGAAATAAAACTTTTAAATTTATATATAAAATTTTATTTACGAAAGATAAAATATAAAAAAAATTAAATGTAATTATTATATTTTTAATAAATAATATATTATTTTACCCCGTAGGTGAGATGATGCTAGTATCTATACTATATATTAAGCAAAATGGGGTTTTTAACCCCAAGACCTGTGGGAGCTCCAATCTCCTAATCCTAATTTTCTAATTTTTTGATTTAAAAAAAAAAAACCTCAGCATTTATTGACTTCTCCCAACCCAACCTCAGCATTTATTGACTTCTCCCAACCCACAATCCCTTTTGACTTCTCTCATAATTATTGCAACACCCTTTTCAATTTCTCCCATACACTATGGTTACACAAAAAAAAAAAAAAAAAAAAAAGAAAAAAAAAAGATAAGAATTCAGCTATAGATCTCAAAAAGATATAACATCTAAATTTGAATTATGATTTAATAATATAATTATGTATTTTTTTTTATGTATATCTATCAAAATTTTAAATAACTTAATGGGGCAAATTAATCAATTTTCCAAAATTGTTGATTTTTAATTTACAAAATAGATTAAAAAAAACTATTGACTGATTTTTTTATTTAATAACAAAAATATTTCATAATCTTTCCCTCCTAATCTCTCTCACAAATTTTCAAAAAAAAATATTAAAACTTGCATTCTTTTTCTCTTTTCCAAAAAATCAGATAATATTTTCTATTAAAGTTGTAGATATCTACCTATATTTTATATATTATATTATAACATAACAAAAAAAACTAAAAAAAAAATCTTTAAATTTATCTAAATAAACTTTAAATCAATAAAATCACATGTTTATCACATATATAACTCACATCATAACTTACCTAAATAATAATAATTAAAAACAAATGGAAAACCACAGATAAATTAAATTTAAAAAAAAAAAAAGATACCCACAACTCCATCTTAAATAAATTGGAAAAAAAAATACCCGAATAGAAATCACACCAAAATAAAAATAAAAATAAAAAGATATATCTATCTATATATTAAGAAAAATGGAGTTTCTAACCCCCAAGTCTTATGGGAGCTCCAATATCCCAATCTAAATTTCTTGATTTTTTATTTTAAAAAAAAATCTTAGCATTTATTAATTTCTTCCAATCCTCAAGTATAAATTTTTTTTTTTAAAAGTCCAACACATATGAATTCTTTGAAAAGTCCCAACACATACGATTATTATCTCTCATAATAACACTTTAATACATTAAGAACAATCATAAAAAAAAAATTTCCTTGAAAAGTCTAACACATATAAATTTCTGAAAGTCCAGCACATATGATTATTATCAAAATATTACACTTTAATATAATATAATAAAAAAAAGACATTTAAAAATCACAATTCACATATATATAAATAATTGTGAAGTACATATGAATTCCTTGAAAAATCCAACACATGATTATTATTGGAAAAAAAAAAATACCCGAATAGAAACCGCACAAAAATAAAAATAAAAATAAAAAGATATATCTATCTATCTATCTATCTATATATTAAGAAAAAGGGGGTTTCTAACCCCCCAAGTCTTGTGGGAGCTCCAATATCCCAATCTAAATTTCTTGATTTTTTATTTTAAAAAAAAAAAAAAACCTTAGCATTTATTAACTTCTCCAAACCCTCAAGTATAAATTTTTTTTTTTTGAAAGTTCAACACATATGAATTCTTTGAAAAGTTCCAACACATACGATTATTATCACTCATAATAACACTTTAATACATTAAGAACAATCATAAAAAAAAAAAATTCATTGAAAAGTCTAACACATATGAATTTCTTGAAAGTTCAATACATATGATTATTATCAAAATATTACACTTTAATATAATATAATAAAAAAAAAGAATTTTTATTGATAAGTCCAATTTAGAAGTGTTTTAACCCAAGAAGTCCATGAAGGAATTTTCTAACCCATTTAGTTCCATGTATGTATAGTTTTATTCCATAAAGTCCATTTTCTTGATTTACACTATTTTCTTGGACACTTATGTCCTCATATTCAATTTTGATACCCTTATAAATATTTTTTGAACGATTAGCAATTTAATGATTTGAACATTCATATTTTAAAATTTACATTGGTAGGAATGTAAAATTGGCCCGTGGGCGGCCTGAAACCCGCCCAAGAGCCGGGGCGGGCCCGGCCCGTTGACAATGTGAATATTCACATTGACATGTTAACATTCACATTAATAGGAGTGTAAAATTGGCCCGCGTCTCGTGGCGGCGCGAAACCCACTCGCGGCCCATGGGCAGCCCGGGGCGGGCCCGATCCGGCCCATTGACAATATGAATATTCACATTGACATGTTAACATTCACATTGATAAGAGTATAAAATTGGCCCGCGGCCCATGGGCAGCCAAAAGCTCGCCCGCGGCCCGGGAAGGGCCCGGCCTGGCCCGTTGACAATGTGAATATTCACATTGACATGTTAACATTCACATTGACAGGAGTGTAAAATTAGTCCGTGCCTCGTGGCTGCCCGAAACCCCCCCAACGGCCCGTGGGCGGGCCGGGCCGAGCCCGGCCCAGCCGGTTGACAATGTGAATATTCACATTGACATGTTAACATTCACATTGATAAGAGTATAAAATTGGCCCGCGGCCCATTGGCGGCCAAAAGCCCGCCCGCGGCCCGGGGAGGGGCCGGCCCGACCCATTGACAATGTGAATATTCACATTGACATGTTAACATTCACATTTATAGAAGTGTAAAATTAGCCTGCGCCTCGTGGCTGCTCGAAACCCGCCCACGGCCCGTGGGCTGGCCGGGGCGGGCCCGGCCCGCCCTATTGACAATGTGAATATTCACATTGACATGTTAACATTCACATTGATAAAAGTATAAAATTGGCCCGCGGCCCATGGGCGGCCAAAAGCTCGCCCGCGGCCCGGGAAGGGCCCGGCCCGGCCCGTTGACAATATGAATATTCACATTGACATGTTAACATTCACATTGATAGGAGTGTAAAATTAGCCCGCGCCTCGTGGCTGCCCGAAACCCCCCACGGCTCGTGGGCGGGCCGGGGCGAGCCCGGCCGGTCTGTTAATAATGTGAATATTCACATTGACATGTTAACATTCACATTGATAAGAGTATAAAATTGGCCCGCGGCCCATGGGCTGCCAAAAGCCCGCCCGCAGCCCGGGGAGGGCCCGGCCCGGCCCGTTGACAATGTGAATATTCACATTGACATGTTAACATTCACATTGATAGGAGTGTAAAATTAGCCCGCGCCTCGTGGCTGCCCGAAACTCGCCCACGGCCTGTGGGCGGGCCGGGGCGGGCCCGGCCCGACCCGGCCTATTGACAATGTGAATATTCACATTGACATGTTAACATTCACATTGATAAGAGTATAAAATTGGCCTGCGGCCCATAGGCGACCAAAAGCCCGCCCGCGGCCCGGGGCGGGCTCGGCCCCGCCCGGTCCGTTGACAACGTGAATATTTACATTGACATGTTAACATTCACATTGATAAGAGTGTAAAATTGGCCCGCAGCCCGTGGGCGGCCCGAAGCCCGAGGCGGGCTTGGCCCGACCCGTGACAATGTGAATATTCACATTAACATGTTAACATTCACATTGATATGAGTATAAAATTAGCCCGCGCCCTGTGGCTGCCCGAAAGCTGCCCACGGCTTATGGACGGCCCAGGGCGGGCCCGGCCCGGCCTGTTGACAATGTGAATATTCACATTGACATGTTAACATTCACATTGATAAGAGTGTAAAATTGGCCCGTGACCCGTGGATAGCCCGAAGCCCGACCTCGGGCCAGGGCGGGCCCGGCCCGTTGGCAATGTGAATATTCACATTGATAGAAGTGTAAAATTGGCCCGCAGCCCGTGGGCGGCCCGAAGCCAGACCGCAGCCCGAGGCGGGCTTGGCCTGACCCGTGACAATGTGAATATTCACATTGACATGTTAACATTAACATTGATAGGAGTGTAAAATTTGTCCGCTGCCCGAAGCTCGCCCGCGGCCCGAGGTATGCCCAGATCCAAACTCGGGCCGCCCCGGGCCGCCCATGGGACGCGAGTCAATTTTGCACTCTTATCAATGTGAATGTTAACATGTCAATGTGAATATTCACATTGTCAACAGGCCGGGCCGGGCCCGCCTCGGGCCGCCCACGGGCCGTAGGCGAGTTTCGGGCAGCCACGAGGCACAGGTTAATGTTACACTTTTATCAATGTGAATGATAACACATCAATGTGAATATTCACGTTGTCAACAGGCCGGGCCAGCCCCGGCCCGGGGCCGGGCTTTGGGCTGCCCACGGGTCACGGGCCAATTTTACACTGTTATCAATGTTAATGTTAATATGTCAATGTGAATATTCACATTGTCAACAGGCCAGGCTGGGCCCGCCCTGGGTAGAGGGCGACACGGGCCACGGGCTAATTTTACACTCCTATCAATGTGAATGTTAATATGTTAATGTGAATATTCACATTGTCAACGGGCCGGGCTGGGCTCGCCCCGGGCCGCCCATGGGACACGAGTCAATTTTACATTCTTATCAATGTGAATGTTAACATGTCAATGTGAATATTCACATTGTCAACAGGCTGGGCCAGGCTCGCCCCAGGCCGCCCACGGGCCGTGGGCTAGTTTCGGGCAGCCACGGGGCGCGGGCTAATTTTATACTCTTATCAATGTGAATGTTAACATGTCAATATGAATATTCACATTATCAACGAGTCGGGCCGGGCCCGCCCAGGGCAGCCCACGAGCCGCGGGCGGGTTTCGGGCCGGCCACAAGCCGCAGGCTAATTTTACACTCCTATTAATGTGAATGTTAACATGTCAATGTGAATATTCACATTGTCAACGGGTCGGGCCGGGCCCGGCCCAAGCTCGGGCTTCGGGCTGCCCACGGGTCACGGGCTAATTTTACACTCTTATCAATGTTAATGTTAGTATGTCAATGTGAATATTCACATTATGAACGGGCCCGCCCCGGGCGGCGGGCTGGCTTCGGGCCGCCCACGGGCCGCGGGCCAATTTTACACTCCTATCAATGTGAATGTTAACTTGTCAATGTAAATATTCACATTATCAACGGGCCGGGCCGGGCCTATTTTTTTGGCCTGTGGGCCGGCCCGGCCCAACTCGAATTTTTCCGAGCACCCACGAGGATCAACATGAGCCGGGCCCCTACACATTGACGATATGAACATTCACATTGACGGTGTGAACATTCACATTAGGGGTATTTTGGTAATTATGTCACCCATAGGACTTATTGAAATATAAGAAAATAATGTGAACTAAATGGAACATAGGTAGATGAAAAGGGTATTTTGGTCTTCTTATCTCAAATTGGACCTAATGGAATAGTCAAAAAGAATATGAGTTGGATGGAATAAAGCTCTTAGAAAATGGATTTATCAAAAAAGCTCTAAAAAAAAAGACATTTAAAAAAAAAAAGACATTTAAAAATCACAATTCACATATATAGAAATAATTGTGAAGTACATATGAATTCCTTGAAAAATTCAACACATCATTATTATCCCTCATAATGATATTTTAATGCATTAAGAACAAGCGTGAAAAAAATTCCTTGAAAAGTTCAACACATATGATTAGTATCAAAATATTAAATTTTAATACAATATAAAAAAATAAAAAATAAAAAAAGACAAAGTGGTGAAACACAACCCGTGCATAGCATGGGTGATATGCTAATATTATATAAGGAAAATGAGACTTCTAACCTATAAGCCTTATGGGAGCTCTAATATCCTAATATTAATTTTTTAATTTTTTGATTTAAAAAAAATTAACCTCAACATTTATTAACTTCTCTCAACCCACAATTCTTTTTGATTTCTCTCATAATTACTGCAGTACCCTTTTCAAGACAAATAATTTGTATATTAAAAAAATATTTAAAGCAAATATAAATATCTATATCTATCTATTTATATATTATAGGGTAAATTACACTGACACCCCTTGAGGTTTATATTTATTACAGTTTCCCCCCTCACATTTTGGAAATTACATCTCCCTCCCTAAGGTTTAAAGTTTCATTACAAATTTCTCCCTCAACAATTTAATTTTTTTAAATACCAATTTTGCTCTCACTGGGTAAATTACATTGACACCCTTCACATTTTAGAAATTACAATCCCCTCCCTAAGGTTTAAAGTAGCATTACCAATTGCCCCCTCGGTCAGTATTAGTTGAAAAAAAAATTCGTTGAAAAAAAAATTAATTGGAAAAAAAAATTAATTGAAAAAAAATTTTGCTAGTAAAATTTTTAAATTTCTGTTTAAAAACTAACGTGAACTCATTTTTTAGATTTAGGCCTCTTAATTTTTAATTTTTTAAAAAAAATTATAAAAATCAAACTATACATAGCCTAAGAATCTTTTGATAAGTCATTTCTTACGTTGATAACTTATTTAATTATTTGTTAATTTTACAACATGTTTACCATCCAAGGCCTGTTTGGTAACCATTTCGTTTTCAGTTTTCAATTTATATTTACAAAAATTTAAAAAACTGTCATAAAAACTTATTTGATAATTTTTTTGGTTTATAAATTGTTGTCTCAGTTTGTAAATTTAAGAAAAAAATGCAAATTCAAAAAATGAGTTTACGTTGGTTTTTAAACAGAAATTTAAAAATTTTATTAACAAAATTTTTTTTTCAATTAATTTTTTCCCAATTAATTTTTTTTTTCAATTAATTTTTTTTTCAGTTAATACTAACCGAGAGGGCAATCGGTAATGCTATTTTAAACCTTATGAAGGGGATTGTAATTTCTAATGTAAGGGGTGTCAATGTAATTTATCCAGTGAGAGCAAAATTAGTATTTAAAAAAATTAAATTGCTGAGGGGGAAATCAGTAATGAAACTTTAAATCTTAGGAAGGGAGATATAATTTCCAAAATGTGAGGGGGAACTGTAATAAACATAAACTCTAGGGGGTGTCAGTGTAATTTACCCTATATCATATAAAGAAAAATGAGTTTTTAATGAAAAGCCCTCTAAGAGTTCCAAACTCTCATTATAACATTATTGATTTTTCAATTTATAAAATAGATTAAATAAACCTATTGGCTAATTTATTTAGTTATTTGTTTTAGAAATAATAATTATCCATTAATTTATGGATTTCAAATGGGAAGATACAAAAATATTTCATAATCTCTCTCACCAATTTTTAAAAAAAATATTAAAACTTACATTCCTTTTCTCTCCTCCAAAAAAACAGATAATATTTTTTTATGAAAGTTGTGGATATCTATCTATATCTTATATATTATATTATAACATAAGGTTTAAAAAAAAAAAAAAAAAACAACAACAACAACTAAAAATCAGATATACAAACAGATAAAATTAATAAATTTGATTTTTATTTATTCAGTTAAAATATTTCTTTTGCATTTCAATATCCAATTTTAAATTTTAAAAATTTATCTAAACAAATCTAATTTAAAAATATGTCCCACCATAATATTTTAAATAATAAAAACTCGCATGTCTATCACATATCTAACTCACATTATAACTTACCTAAATAATCATAATTAAAAATAAATAAAAACCAAAAATAAATTAAATTTTTTAAAAAAAAATAGAAACCCACAACTCCATCTTAAATAAATTGGAAAAAAAAATATAAACCACACAAAAATAAAAAAGATAAGAATTTAGGTATGGATCTCAAAAAAATATGACAATATCTAAAATTGAATTATGATTTAGTAATATAATTATCTATTTTTTTAATGTATATTTATCAAAATTTTAAATCATTTAATGAGACAAATTAAACAATTTTCAAATCTTATTCAAAGAATAATTTGATTAGTCATCCCAACTCCTAGACTTCGTGGACACTAGCAAATGAGCTAATGGATTGGGTTAGGTGAGGTCTAAATTGTTGGAGGTAACATTCTCCCACTTGATAAATTTATTTGTTTTTTAATTTTATTTTTTTCCTTGTGTGATTCTCTTTTTCTGCTGTTGATTTCGGTTTTAGTGAGGTTTATGTGTTTGTTTACATGTTTGCATAGTGGAAATGAATTATTGGTGATTATGGTTGCAATCGAAGTATCTATGTCCGTTCTATGCCAAAGATTTGATCAGATTTTATTTTTTTCAATGAATACCATAAAATTGAAGTAAAAAATATGGGTATCAATTTATTTTTATTTTTTTTAGGATAAATTATGCAAATAGTCCATGTAGTTTCGCGATGTGTCAATTTGGTTCCTGTAGTTTCAATTTGCTCGATTTTGCCCCTTAATTTAACAGATTGTGTCATTTTAGTCCAATAAATAACGGTTGTTAAGTTAATTTAACGGAAGGTCAAACAATGTGTCAATTTGGTCCCTGAAATTTTCACATGGACTAAATTGACACATTGTGAAAAATACAAGGACTAAATTGACACATTGTTTGACCTTCCGTTAAATTAACTTAACAACCGTTATTTATTGGACTAAAATGACACAATCTGTTAAATTAAGGGGCAAAATTGAGCAAATTAAAACTACATGAACCAAATTGACACATTGTGTAAACTATAAAGACTATTTGCATAATTTTCCCTATTTTTTATTGTCATTTTATTTTATAGAAAATGTGAAAATTTATTGAGAATTCAAGATTTTACTATAACATTAGATTTGTATAATTAGGTAAATTTAAAACTTTTAAATATCATTGTGATCTTTATTTTTATTCTCTTTCTATTCCATTATATCATTACTGCTATTTGTTAGTTTGTTAATTATAATTCAATTAATTGAAAATAAAAACTTAATATAACTTTTCATATATATTATAGTTAATTTGTTACAGCTATAGTTGTATATAATAGTGTGATATATAGGGATAATCTCTAAATATAATTTCTATTTTTTTATGTGATTAAATAGTCCATCTTAAATAGTATATAGAAGAGTTAGATAGCTTCTTTTATATCTAAAAAACCCATTCTTTTTTTTTTACTTTTTAATTTTTTAAATTAAAACATCAATTGTTTATATCCATAAAACAAAACTGATAAATACATATCCAAAAGTTACACAATTTTTTTAATAGGTAGGATATTTACAAATGAAAAATGTTTGACATCTCAATTTTTTTTTTCATAATCTGAATTATAATGATGTAATCATAAATGTCAATTTTTATACAAATATGATATATTTCAACCAACCACATACTCAAACTTTGACTATTTCAAGATGCTATTTCACTATAATTCCAATTAAGAAAATTTTCAACCCTTAGTATTTTTTTTCTCAAATTATAATTTGATAAAAATTTAAAAAGATGAAACGTTGAAAATTATTATTTTTTCCATCAAAATTGGTGAAAAAAAAAATTGGATAAGAATGAAAGTTCTTTTAAAAATTAGTAAAAATTTAATGGAAAAGTTAAAGTAATTCATATTAAATCAAAAAATTTATTCAATATTAAAATCAAATTAGATAAAGAAAAAAAAATCAAAAGAAAATGATGAAAGTTTGAAAATATTTTGAAACCTTCTTATTCTTAAAAACTAGAAATCCATATGTGTATTATATTCATATTGTATTTTTAGTTATAAAATTGAAATTTAAAAAAAAAATGTAACTTAAATTATTAGATTAATAATAGAAACATCATATTAATTATTGTTAAATATCATTTTATTTCACATTTAATAATAAAATTATATATTTGTCTTAATTATAACTTTTAAATTTGTGTATTTTCATAACAAGAAGAGGTATGTCATAACTCATTTAACATCATTTAATCAAGTTTAACTTTTTTTTAATACAAATTATCAAAATTACACTAAATAGATTTATATATATTTTTTAATTTTTTAAATTAATAATTTAAAAGTTATAAATATAAAAGTTAACTTATAAATTTTATATATATCATAAGAAAAAATATTAAATTACTTCAAAATAATGATAATTATTTTTCTTAAACTTTATAAAGTGTCGTGCATAGTGGGCTACTACTAGTTCGAGATTATACAAAAGTCGAATCAATAGGACATTGAAAACCAAATGATGGAATTAAATTTGTCTTAAATAAATTTATTCTCAAAATTATATTTTTCATCTATTTTTTTTTTGATAAATAACAAATAAATGATGTTGTAGATTTCCTATTCTGATCGGTTCTAAAGTTAGGCAAATAGTTTTGTTCAAATAATAAATCAAGTTGTCTCAAACTTTGAAAAAAAAAAAAAAAAAAAAAAAAAAATTCTATAAGCACAAACATTTTTACTGAAAATTTTAAAAATTAAATATGATTAGTTGTTAAAAAAAAAAAACATAGTAATATTTGAATGTCCAATAATGTTTAGACACATTTTTAATAAATTTTTTTAATAATGTGTAGCATTGTTCCTTGAAAAAAAATGTTGAATGATTTTTCTATGTTTTGTGGGCTTAAAATCAATAATTTGGTAAGTTGAACAAAATGACCAAATTGGGCAGGGTGGGTCCTGTTTTTAGACATCAACGGCTACAATTAAAGGTGAGAGAGAGATTGTGAGTTTATTTATGGCAGTTGGTACTGTTTTCCCATTAAATGGCTATATTGTATTTTGCATATTTTAAACTAAAAATAGAGTGCATTTATACAAAATTTAGTGAGAAATAAACAATAGTGTTACATACACTAATTGGTATATTAATTAGTATATCAATATATGTTATGGTATTATTATTTCAAAACAATGAACTCCACCATTATACAAACCACAAAGACCTGAAATTTCTAAAATTATATCACAACATTCGTTAGTATACTAATTGGTATATCAATTAGTGCGTATAGCTTTATTCAGAAACAAAATACCCTTACAAAATCATAGAAAACTTGTTGGAAAATTTGGTTTTATAAGGCTTATTTTAGGTCATCTTTGAGCCCAAAATTGAATGAGCCCCAAACATCTTTTGGGATGGGTCCGAAAATGTGACGTGTTCCTTGCCGCGTGGCAAGTCACACAGTGAAGACGGTTCGTTAAAACCATTTATGATTGAATGGGAGCTTGACGTCGTTTTCAAGTTCGTGGAATGGACATTTAAAGAATTAAATGTGGGTTTCCTTGTAAGGCTTGTCCAACATTGAAACTTGAAGAGAACTTATGTGTGTATATAAGTTCTAGGTGACAACACTTGGGTTAGGCACTAAGGGGCATTCCAACTTTATAGAAGAGAGGAGTTATGGACAAAGTGAACCTTAGTCCAAACCACCACACGCGCGCGCCGCCGCAACCGTCTGTCCGGGCTCGAGTGTGGGTCAGATCGGTTCTTATATTAATTTTTTGGACAAAATTCATTTGAATTTTTTCAAAAAAAAAATACTTGCGGGAAAATTTAATTTAATTCAAATTTGAATTTAAATTTTTCGGTCCAGTGTTACCTCCTCAAGTACAAATTCCACAACAGTTTAAACAGTCCAAACAGGTTGCCAATCTGTTAAACCCTGGACAAATGCATTATTGGCCAGACATATTCAAAATCTGGACAGTTATTTAACTACTGTAGTTACAGATCTGTCCAGTTTTCAAACTGAACTTGTTCAAAGGTTTTTTGCACCTATTAAGTTCAAAAAACATACCTGTTTGGTCAGATATTATTGCCTATAAATACCAGTATTTCCAACAGTGTTTGTGATCCAAAAACAGTCTGAAAAATTCATATTTCTTGCTGTCCCATTTTACTCCTTTGCATAAATTATTCTTCATATTATTTTAGGAAAAAATTTAAGAGAGTATAGAACACAAGGTTTTTGTTCGCCGAACAAATTACTTGGAGTGCTACTACAATTTGTGAAGATCATTGTACCTTGGGAGATAGACGCCATTAGTCCGTAAGCACTGAAGCGGGGAGAATCTATCTTAAGGATAGAGTGTCACACACTCGACTTGATCTTTTTATTATTCATTCAGTTCGGTAAAATAAATTTGGTACGTTATTTATTTTATTTGTTTGATTTAGTTTCAATTTATTTATTCTACACAGAAGATTATTCCAACAATCTCAAGACAGATTCGAATTATTCTGTTTACAGAATTTTTCGTTTGTTTCCCTTTCTCTTTCTTCTTCTTACAGAAATTATTTTCTATAATTTTACAAAAACAATATTGTGGTTGGAAAACAAATAGTAGTAATATACTGTTTGACAAATAGTAGTAATATACTGTCTATTTTCTTTGACAACTAGTAGTAATATACTGGTGTCATTAACAATTCAGAATATTTATTTGTGGAATTTTGTCAGAAATTAATTTTGGTTTTCAGAAATTATTTTCTGAGTGTTCATTAATTAAAATTCTGTTTCAGCATTTTAATTATTGAAGTGTTACAGAAATTTAATTTTCTGTGTGGAATTAACTTGGTTAAATAAAATTTTATTTTATTTCCAAATTAATTGAAAAATAAAAGTTACATTTCTTGTTTCTTTTATTTTTACAAAATTTAATTCTGTGGTTTTGGTTTAAATTTTCTGTATAATATAAAATTCTAATTATAATTTTGTTTTATAATTTAGAATTCATGGCTACTGAAACTGGTTAAACAAATGCCCAAACAAGTACTAGTGTGGCGGCTACAATTGCTCCAACCCCTCCTGTTGTGACCGTGCCAATCAATCACGGTGAGAAGCCAGAGAAGTTCTCAAGAATTGATTTTAAAAGATGGCAACATAAAATGTTGTTCTATCTTACAACTCTGAACTTGGTTGGTTTTCTCCGTGAGAATGCTCCTACTCTGAACGAGGATGAAACTGACCAACAAGTGGTTGTTGCGGTCGATGCCTGGAAACATGCTAATTTCCTTTGTTGAAACTACATCTTGAACGGACTTGACAACACATTATACAACGTCTATAGTCCTACCAAAACGGCAAAGGAACTTTGGGAGTTTTTGGAGAAAAAGTACAAAACAGAAGATATTGGCTCGAAGAAAGGCATGTCTCTCAGTGAATCTTTCCAAATTGCAGCCTTAATTGAAAAATTACCACAAGACTGGAAGGAATTCAAGAACTACCTCAAACATAAGCGGAAAGAAATGTCTTTAGAAGAATTGATTGTGTGCTTGAGAATTGAGGAGGACAACCGCAATTTAGAGAAATGGGCTGGTAAGCATCTAATGGAGTCAAAGGCAAATGTAGTGGACCATGCTCCAAAAGCCAAGAAACAAAAATTTTCTGGAGAAAGTTCCTCACAAGGCTCTAAAGGGGGGGGGAAACTAAAAAGTATAAGTTTAATGGCAAGTGTTATATCTATAACAAAGAGGGACATCGGGCTAAAGATTGTCGTAACAAAGGCAAAAGCAAAAGCAAAAGCAAAAATAAAAGAAAAAGAAGAACAAGCAAGAAGCATGCTCAAGCCCATATGACCGAAGTGGACAATATTTCTAATGGTGTTAATGACATAAATCTTTCTGCAGTTGTTTCCGAGGCAAACTTTGTCGGAAATCCGAAAGAATGATGGGTGGACACTAGTGCTACTTGCCATATCTGTGCCGACAAAAAGATGTTCACATCTTATTCTACAGTGGACAACGGTGAACAACTTTTTATGGGCAACTTCTCGACTTCTAAAGTTGAAAGACAAGAAAAGATTATTCTAAAGATGATATCTAGAAAGGAACTCACTCTCAACAATGTGCTGCATGTGCCGGACATTCGCAAGAATCTTGTTTCCGGATCTTTGTTGAGTAAAAATGGGTTTAGGCTAGTTTTTGAAAGTGACAAGTTTGTACTTACTAAAAACGGAAAGTATGTAGGAAAATGTTACATATCTGATGGTCTTTTCAAAATGAATGTAATGACTATTGTACCCTCGGTTATTAACAAAAATACATCTTCTTCTTACTTGCTTGAGTCTTTAAATTTATGGCATAGTAGACTGGGACATGTTAATTATGGATCTTTACGTAGATTAATTAATATGGAATGTTTACCTAAATTTGATATTGATTCAAATCATAAATGTGAAATTTGTGTTGAGGCAAAATTATCCAAAACTCCTTTTCATTCAATTGAAAGAAGTACGGAACTACTTGAATTAATTCATCGTGACATTTGTGATTTTAAATCAATTCAAACTAGAGGTGAGAAAAAGTATTTTATCACTTTTATAGATGACTATACTAGATATAGTTATGTTTATTTAATTCGAACCAAGGATGAACCTTTGGAAACTTTCATTGAATATAAGAATGAAGTCAAAAATCAACTTGGTAAGAAAATAAAAAAACTTAGAAATGATAGAGGTAGTGAAAATGAATCACCTTTTGGTGAATTTTGTAAAGAACATGGAATAATTCATTAAACCACCGTTCCTTACTCACCTTAGCAAAATGAAATTGCTGAAAGGAAAAATAGGACTTTAAAAGAAATGATGAATGCCATGTTAATAAATTCTGGATTACCTCAAAACTTGTGGGGGGAAACAATACTTTCTGCTAATTATATATTTAATAAAATACCCCGAAAGAAAGTGAATCAAACACCTTATGAATTGTGGCATGGGAGAATACCATTCTACAAATACTTAAAAGTGTGGGGGCGTTTGGCTAAAGTAGCTATTCCTAGTCCTAAAAAGACTAAGATAGGTCCTAAAACTGTTGATTGCATTTTCATTGGTTATGCCAAGAATAATAGTGCATATCGGTTTTTGATTCATAAATCAGAACTGTAACAACCCAGATTTTTAATTATTCTGTAGAATTTATATTAATATTATTTAATCTCAGTTCGGAAAATATATAATTTATTATATATTATTATGTGCAATTTTGTACAACAATATAATTATTAAAGGTTTATGGGTCAAAATATAAATAATAATAATATAGATAATAATAATAATAATAATGGGTGTGATATTAAAATAAATAATTAATTTTCTGTTAGTATAAAGTGTAATTTAATTAGAAATTAATTAATTTATATAATTATGTTAAAAAACTGGGTCAACATATAATTATCTTAATTATTAAGGGATTGTTTGGGATGACCTAAATAAGTGTACTTTTTATCTTTTTACGAAAAGATGTACATAAAATTAGAGAGATGATATGATAGAAAAAAGATAAAAAGATGGATTATTTTTGGATTGCCAAACTTGACCTTAAGATAACTATGAATCTATGAGTGAATCAGGAGAATTATGAAATAATCTATGAAATGATACGGATTGGCCACGTGTTGGCTTGCTAGTGGCGTTACCTTCCTATAAATAGGGAGGAAGGGATCAGTCTGTAGCAAAGAAAGAAGGAAAAAGAAGAGAGAAAGAAAAGAAAAGAAAAGGGAAAGAAGAGAAGGAAATGAAGGAAAAAATAGTGGAAGCTGAGAGGGTTTTTGGTAGTAGTGGAAAGAAAGAGTGAGGTATTAAAGTTAAGGTGAGTTATATTATACTTTGAGTCACTATAATGTATTTTACGTATGTTTTGACTTACCATATTTATTTTATATAAGTTATGTTTTATAAATTATTATAAACTATTATAAATTATATAAATATTTCAGTTACGTGGTTTATTTTCTGAACCCTATTTGTTTAAAAGGAAACCCATGAATATATTTGTTTATATTTAAAGAATATTTGACTATAACCTTATCAACAATTATGTTTTGTAAGTACCACCACGGCAGTCCCACGCCTTAAGGGAATTAAATAACCATTAGCCTCTGTTTGACCACTTTGTGGTCCTCTGTTTGTCATGGATCCATTGACCTCTGTTCTGTGCGGAGCAAAGTGCTGTGCGGAGCTAAGTGCTACACTATTGTGAGAGCCACCTCTAGAATCCGTACGAGTCACCTCTTGAATCCGTACCTCTGTTCTGTGCGGAACTAAGTGCTACACTATTGTAGGAGCCATCTCTAGAATCTGTACGAGCCACCTCTTGAATCCATACCTCTATTCTGACTGTCACTTTTGTGACCTCTGTTCTGTTCTGTTTAGTACCGTGGTTATGGTCATTTACTTACATAATTTCTGTATTTCAATTTCTGCTACTTAAATGATCTGTTTACCAAATTACCGTAGTTATAGTTATTTATTTACATAATCTCAGTTTTGCTACTTAAAGGATTATTAGTTCCGACTAAGTTATCTTAAATGTTTTGGCCTAACTAACTATCCATGGTTATTTCGTGTCCCTTATACTCTTGGTATAATATTTCTCACTCTGCCATGTGCTTATAGCTGTTTACCAATTTTCAGGAAACATGCAATTCAGAAATAGCTTTTGAAAAGTCTTAGATGCGGGGTTGCGGATTAGACACACACAACACTTTTATGATATTTTTCTATATAAATATCGGCCTTTTTGGTCAATAAATTTTGTAATAAAAATAGAAGCTCCAATGATTATTTTGGTACCCTCATTTAAATATGTCTTCCACTTGCGTTTATTAATTTGTTTATGAATTGGCCGGAAGTAACTTCAGTTACTAGCCATCACGATACTTAACCCTTGGGTACAGGGAGCGAGTCGTGACAAGAACATTCTGAAATGCATGTAAATACTATTATTAAATATCGGAATGCATCTTTCTTTGAACATGTGTTTCTGAATAAGATTGGACAAGAGACTAGTAATAAGAAAAGATCTTTTGATGCTATTACTAGTAATGATCAAGAACAAGATCAAAAGCGAGAGATAGATCAAGATGAGGAAGAGGAACCTAGGCGTAGTAAACGTGCTAGAATCTCAAAATCTTTTGGTCTAGATTTTCTAACATTTTTGTTAGACAATGAGCTTTTAACTTTTAAAGAAGCTATGTCCAGTCCTGAAGCTCCTTTATGGAAAGAGGCTGTCAATAGTGAAGTTGAATGCATCTTGCAAAATCACACTTGGGAATTGCTAGATTTGCCACCAGGTTGTAAACCTCTTGGGTACAAGTGGATTTTCAAGAGAAAAATGAAAGCGGATGGATCAATTGACAAATATAAGACAAGACTTGTGGTCAAAGGTTTTAGACAAAAAGAAGGTCTCGATTACTTTGACACATACTTATCGGTTTCTAGAATAACATCCATTAGAATGCTAATTGCTATTGCATCATTGTACAATCTAGAAATTCATCAAATGGATGTGAAAACAGTTTTCTTAAATGGTGAGTTAGACGAAGAAATTTACATGGAACAACCAAACGAATTTTCTATTCAAGGAAAAGAAAAGAAAGTGTGGAAATTGGTTAAATCATTATATGGTTTAAAATAAACGACAAAACAATGGTATGAGAAATTTGACAAGGTAATGATATCAAATGGATTTAAAATTAATAAGTGTGACAAATGTGTTTATATTAAAAACAAAGACAAAGGTTATGTCATTGTATGTCTTTATGTGAATAATATGCTCATCATAGGTAGTAATAATGACATGATTAAAACTACCAAGAAAATGTTGAATAAACATTTTGACATGAAGGACATGGGCATTGCTGATGTAATTCTCGGTATGAAAATTACCAAAACATCAGAAAGATATGCTTTGTCACAATCTCATTACATAGAGAAAATACTTGACAAATTCAGCAAAGATGATGATCATCTTGCTAGAACACTTGTAGATGTTAATTTGCTTCTTTCTAAGAATGTACAGGAAAGTATTTCTCAATTAGAGTATGCCCAAATTATTGGAAGCTTAATGTAATAACCCGACCCTCGTATGTGACTCTGCTATATTTTAGTCTTTATTCAGTGCTGTCAAATGTTTAATGTGAAACTGCATGAGAAACTAAGTTATGTATGTATGTCTTATGAGTTGCTGCCTTATGAATTGAACATTATCTGTTAGGTAAGAAGAGCATCTGTTGCTATTAGGACATTAAAACAGAAATTGGAAGCCTTAACGGTTTAATTAGCTGAAAGTAATTATATATTTGTGCTCAGCATAATTTGTATGTAATATTAAGCATGTTTACGAAATTTCAATTTCGGTATCATAAAGCGATTGATTTTTGTCTTATATGCTCTTATATTGCATATATATCTCTAAGTCTTGTTTTGACTCAAGATCAAAAACGTGGCTACCATTTTGGAGAGAAAATAAGAGAGAGAGGGGAGAAGAGAATTGGGGGAGAAGTGATTCAACAAGAAATTTGGGCAATATTGTTAGAAGTTTTGGAATTAACTTCAAGGTAAGCTTAAGACCTCCTTCTTATGGCAACTTAGAGTTGTAAGTCATGTTTTGTTTGATTCATGTATGATTCATGTTTGAGTTATGAGGGTTTTTCATCAATTGGTTATTTTGCCACTTAATTTGGGTGTTACATGAAAATTATACTTCAATCCTTGGTTTATGTCATCATTCCATGGAAATATGTTGGTGTTATGTGTCATGCTTGAAGAACTTGAATATAAAATGGAATTTGAGAAAGTGATGGCTTGTGGAAGCCTCTAAGTTAGTTTAAATTGTCATAATCGAAGTAAAATCCATGTTATGGTGTTGTTAGGTTGAGGTATTGCATGAATTTAACCTTAGATTGCATGAAAAATGAAGTTTGGGTGTTAATTTTTGAGTTGAAATCGAGCTGCCCTGAATTTGGGCCTACGGCCGCTCGAGCGGAGGTCATGGCCGCTCGAGCTGGAAAATCACCCTCTCAGCAGTTCTTCTGAAATTGCTCTGTCCGCTCGAGCGTAGGAATTCCCGCTCGAGCGTAAAAATGGACTTCTCAGCATTTGTGATCGTATTGCACTGTCCGCTCGAGCGAACAACTTGGCGCTCGAGCGGAGGACTATTTTGCAGAAAGAAAATGTGTTCGTTCAGTTTTGCGTGCTTGACCCTCTGGTGTTTTTAGAATATTTTTCTGATGAGTTTAAGATGGTTATATATGCGTAAGAATGTGGTGACACATGGAATAGCTTCTTAAGGATTTAAAAAGGAAGAATACTAATTTATTAGTTATTGTGTACAGGGCACACTCCAGAAGGAACTGGTACGCCACCACAATGCTGTGAGTAATAGTACCTCAATGAATCTTTACTCAATTTATTACGTATTGACGTTATGTCTTAACGTTACGCACTTTGTTGTCACACTTATGGTGATACGAAATATATATACACTATGAATGAGAATCATTATGAAACGATGGAAACATCAAAAAGATTGTGAAGTTATGCACGTCATATGTGAAATCTTGCGAACTTTTGGACTGTACCAAGGAAGTTATGAATTTGTGAACCAATGTGGCCTAGAGCCATTTGTGAACCAATGTGGCCTAGAGCCATTTGTGAACCAATGTGGCTTAGAGCCATTTGTGAATTAATGTGGCTACGAGCCTTTTTGTGAAACTATGTGACCAAGGGTCAGTTGTGAACAATGAAATTATGAGGCCAAGGGCCGAGATGTGAAATATGAACATATGCTAATGTGAGCTTGTGAATTAAAGGGACCCAAGGTCTATGTGACGAACTGTAAATTATGAACCCAAGGACTCTTTTCTGAATGTGTGAAGTTCTTAGGCCAGGGGCCAAATTATGAATGTGATGAACCGATTACATTGTTCCAGCAAGCTATACAGGGACAGACTAATATCATGATTTCAGTATTAATTATGTTTACATGCATACCAGTACTATTGTTCACTGAGCTTGGCTCACCCTGTGTTATGTCTGCTTCTGTAGGTAACCAACCAGGAGGTCGACCCTAACTCGGCATCGTCATACTTTTGTCAGCCTAGGCACAGCCAAGCTTTGGATCGGAACCCTACTTTTGTAAAGTCTGTTAGATGATGGCTTACACTTTTTGCTATTGGCCTAAGTTGTTATGTACTTAATATTTTTGTTATGTACCCCACCTCGGGGTTGGGTTGGTATATGCATGTAAATAACTAACTTTTAAATGTATTTTGGCTTTTGATGTACTTGTCCTATGAGTTGTTTATGATCCTTGCATAACTTAGTAGCTCAATGGATGGTATATTTTCTGATTTATATCCATTACTATTACAGCTTCCGGTCAGGCCCTATATGAAATCAGGTTAAGTGTCCTTTTCTGCTTAGGTCATGCCCAATCTTTTAGGGGCAAGTTTGGGGCGTGACAAGTGGTATCAGAGCACGAGTTGCTATCTCACACACAGATCCATTGAGCTTTAGGGTGTCTAGAGCTTTAGGCATTTTGCATGACTAAGAGCGATGGCAACGTTAAGTGTCTTCTGATAACGCTAACAATTTTGAATTACGCCTTTTGCTATACTTGATTCTTATGCAGAAATGGTGAGAACAAGGACAGATGAGCCGGAAGACGCTACATCTGCACGGTTGGATAGGATGGAGAGAATGATTATGGAGGTGGCCGAGACCCTACGGCAACAACAACAACAACCGCAACAACAACCGCCACCACCACCAATACCTCCACCGGAAGTACCGGATTACAATGCTGAAGACCGGACCATTACCCTTACTAAAGAGTTTAAAAAGATGAAACCGCCAGTCTTCAAGAGGGGAATAGAACCGATGAAAGCGGAGGCATGGGTATTGGGAATTGAGAAACTATTCGAGGTCTTTCCTTGTACCGGAGCTCAAAAGGTACAATTAGCTGCTTTCACTCTCGAGGATGAGGCGCGCGGATGGTGGATGCTTACACGGACTGTGCATCCAGGATTAAACTGGGAAAGATTTCTAGAATTGTTTTATGACAAATATTTTCCCCAAAGCATGAGGGACAAGAAAGTGACAGAATTTGAAACCCTTAGACAAGGAAGTAAGTCCGTTGCAGAATACGAAGCTCAATTTGCAGAACTGGCTCGGTTCGCGCCTCGTATGGTAGATACAGACTATAAGAAGGCACGGAAATTTGAAGGGGGATTGCGGGGTGCTATTTTAGACCGGGTCAATATGCTAAAACTACCTACATATGTTGAGGTGTTAGAAAGAGATTTTGTTTAAATGGAAATTTGAGTTGTTTTTCAAGTGTTATGGGCCTTGACTCTCCCACATTTGAAGTTGTTTTGCAAAGGAGAAGTTGGAGAAACTCACATTGGGAGTCCAGATTTTCAGAATTTTGCTTGGTCCGCTCGAGCGTAGGAAAGCCCGCTCGAGCGGGAAAATCGGCCTTCCAGCAGTTTGGTGGATTTTACAGTCCGCTCGAGCGGCCAAAGTGGCGCTCGAGCGAGGAGGCTTATTTTCAGAAATAAAGTGTGTTGTTTAGCTTTGCGTGCTTGATTCTTTAGAATATTTTCTGATGCTTTTAAAGTGCTTATAAATTCGTATGAAGTGTAATGACTCAGGGAATGGTTTCTCACTGATTTAAGAGAAAAGAGAACTAATTTATAAGTTATGATTGTGTACAGGACACACTCCGGGAGGAACCACCTCTCTGCAACAACACTGTGAGTAATAGTACCTCAATGAATCTTTACGCAATTTATTATGTATTGACGTTATGCCTTGACGTTACACACTTTGTTGTCAAACTTGTGGTGATACAAAACATAGCTACACTATGAATGAGAATCTTTATGAAGTTATGGATGTAAATGGTAAAGTTGTGGATAAGTGAACCATTATGAACTTGTGGAAACATCAAAAAGGTTGTGAAGTTATGCACGTCATATGTGAAATCTTGTGAACTTTTGGACTGTACCAAGGAAATTATGAATGTGTGAACCGATGTGGCCTAGAGCCATTTGTGAACCAATGTGGCCTAGAGCCGTTTGTGAATCAATGTGGCATAGAGCCATTTGTGAATTAATATGGCTACGAGCCTTTTATGAAACTATGAGGCCAAGGGCTGATATGTGAAACGTAAGTTTGTGAACTAAGAAGTTATGAGGCCAAAGGGCTGATATGTGAAACGTGAATTTGTGAATCTGTGAATCAAAAAGGGCCGAAAGGCTGTTCTGAGCCGAAAGGTTGTTCTGGGCCGTAAGGCTGTTCTGATAATTCTGGGCCAATAGACCGTTCTGTTATAACTGTAATATTGGGTCAGAGGCCGTCCTGAAAGTAAAATCATTTCAGACGCATTTTTTTGGGATCTCGATTTGTGAACGTACTGTCATGCATTGTAATTACAATTGGTATTTAAACTGCTTAAGTATTATTATTCACTGAGCTAGTCTCATTCTGTTATTTTTTTTTATTCCGTAGGAAAATCAACTTGGAGGTCAGTCCTCGCACCATTATCGTATGTCTTTTGTCAACCTAAGGACAACCAGGCACTTGGGGAAGCCTTTTGCATGCTCGGGCAGTTTTGGTAGACCTTGTCATTTTGTACTAATGCTTGTTAGCCAGTTGTTGTATCAAGTATTTTGTTGAGTGCCCAATCTTTGGGCTAAACTTGTAGATGTGTATGTAACTTAATCACAGACGCATGTCCACTATGAGCTTTAATTCTGAATCGTGGTCCTGGTATATTTGTAGTAGCTCAATGGATGTATCTGCACGTTATTTTATTGTTTTAGCACTTCCATTCAGGCCCCGATTATTCTATAAGGCAGGTTAAGTGTCTGTTTCTGGTTAGGTCATGCCAAAACTTTTAGGGGCAAGTTAGGGGCATGACAAGTGGTATCAGAGCACGAGTTGCTATCTCACACACGGATCCATTGAGCTCTAGGATGTCTAGGAAAGTGTTAGGCATCTTGCATGACATCCAGAAAATATATGGAAGATCGATGGCAACGTTAAGTGTACTCTGATATGGCTAACAATTTTGATTTATGTCCACAGTATAAGTGAGTGTTGTGTAGGTAACGGTGAGAATAAGGATAAAAGATTCTACCTCCGCCGGATTAAAAAAAAAAAAAAAAAAAAAAAAAAAAAAAAAAAAAAAAAAAAAGAAAAGAAAATGGTTGGTGGACTATGTAACTCAGTGGAAATGGGGTAAGAATTTAAGTTGACTGGTAAGACAATTTATATGTTTATGATCATGTGAATTTTATGTTATTAGTTGATATTGACGGATTGATTGATATCTGCGGAAAATGATAGCAAATGATTGAGCTTTCTAGCATCTGTTTAGCTGAATTGCTTACACCTTAAGCATGGATATTCCTAAGACTTATTGATTAAATAAGATAATATATGCAATGTGTACTTTTTGTAGTATAGCCATGTTCTCCTTAATATAGCAATGTTTAAACCTATGAGGTTATTATATTTAGACCTTTTGATAAGATAAATTTTGCATGACGTTTTGTAATGTGTTGAGAAGGACTAGCTGTGATAAGAAGTCATACATATAGAGACTCTTGTAGTGATGTACGGAAATAATTGACTATAACCTTGTTCCCTACCAATAAGTCATACGAACTAAGGGAATGACGTACACATTAGTTATGTTTGGACATTTGGATATTGACCTTGAACCGGTTTATCATTATGAAACGGTGGAAACATCAAAAAGATTGTGAAGTTATGCACGTCATATGTGAAATCTTGCGAACTTTTGGACTGTACCAAGGAAGTTATGAATTTGTGAACCAATGTGGCCTAGAGGAATGACGTACACATTAGTTATGTTTGGACATTTGGATATTGACCTTGAACCGGTTTATCATTATGAAACGGTGGAAACATCAAAAAGATTGTGAAGTTATGCACGTCATATGTGAAATCTTGCGAACTTTTGGATTGTACCAAGGAAGTTATGAATTTGTGAACCAATGTGGCCTAGAGCCGTTTGTGAACCAATGTGGCCTAGAGCCATTTGTGAACCAACGTGGCTACGAGCCTTTTTGTGAAACTATGTGACCAAGGGTCAGTTGTGAACAATGAAATTATGAGGCCAAGGGCCGAGATGTGAAATATGAACATATGCTAATGTGAGCTTGTGAATCAAAGGGACCCAAGGACTCTTTTCTGAATGTGTGAAGTTCTCAGGCCAGGGGCCAAATTATGAATGTGATGAACCGATTACATTGTCCCAGCAAGCTATACAGGGACAGACTAATATCATGATTTCAGTATTAATTATGGTTACATGCATACCAGTACTATTGTTCACTGAGCTTGGCTCACCCTGTGTTGTGTCTGCTTCTGTAGGTAAACCACCAGGAGGTCGATCCTAACTCGGCATCGTCATACTTTTGTCAGCCTAGGCACAGCCAAGCTTTGGATCGGAACCCTACTTTTGTAAAGTCTGTTAGATGACGGCTTACACTTTTTGCTATTGGCCTAAGTTGTTATGTACTTAATATTTTTGTTATGTACCCCACCTCGGGGATTGGGTTTGTATAGGCATGTAAATAACTAACTTTTAAATGTATTTTGGTTTTTGATGTACTTGTCCTATGAGTTGTTTATGATCCTGGCATAACTTAGTAGCTCAATGGATGGTATATTTTCTGATTTATATCCATTACTATTACAGCTTCCGGTCAGGCCCTATATGAAATCAGGTTAAGTGTCCTTTTCTGCTTAGGTCATGCCCAATCTTTTAGGGGCAAGTTTGGGGCGTGACACTTAATGTACTGGATGAACTGCACTCGCCCAGATATAGCTTATCCAGTAAGTAAATTAAGTAGATGTACGAGTAATCCAGGAGTAGAACACTGGAAAGCAATTATAAGGGTTCTTAGATACCTTAGATGTACTCATAACATTAGGCCGAATTATACTAGATATCCAGTAGCACTTGAAGGATACTCTGATGCAAATTGGATATTGGATACTAGAGACTCCAAGTCCACCAGTGGGTATGTCTTTACTCTTGGTGGTGTAGTTGTATCTTAGAAATCTTCAAAACAGACTTGTATTGCTAGGTCTACTATGGAATCAGAATTCATAGCTTTAAACAAAGCTGGGGAAGAAGCAAAATGGCTTTGCCACTTCCTTGAAGATATTCCAATATGGCCAAAATCGGTGCTTGCTATATGTATACATTGTCATAGTCAATCAGCAATAGGTAGAGCATAAAGTCATATGTATAATGGTAAGTCGCGACACATTCATTGTCGACATAACACCGTAAGACAACTACTCTCTAATGGAATTATTTTCATTGAATATGTGAAGTCTAAAGACAACATAGCAGATCTACTAACCAAAGGGTTAGCAAGAGAGCTAGTTGAGAATTCATCGAGGGAAATGGGACTTAAGCCTATTAAATAAGAGTTACTACAACGGCAACTCAACCTAGTTGACTGGAGATCCCAAGATCTAGGTTTAAAGGGACAACCGAGTTGTGTATGACTCAGAATGATCACTGGAGAGTCAAACTCCTATCCATTTCTAGAATGAAATAGTGATATCTGCAGCGTTTTAGGTTAAGTAAAATTTTAATGATTCTTATATCTAGGTAAACCTAGTGGAGTATGGCAGGATACTTTTCATAAGAATCACCTATGTGATTATGAACTGGGCCGGTTCTATGAAATTTGTGAAGGGCTACAAATCTTTAGAGTACTTATGAAAGACCAGGTTGTTTAGGGCCAAAATGAACACAATAGTGAAAACTAAACTGTGTCTGGGGATATACTGTGTTAGTTCTATTGTCTTGGTTTACACAAACGGTTGAACAATTCAAGACATCATGCTCATTGGTTAGCTAGTAAATCCGATAGTGTCTCACAAGGGAAGGTTCAAAGTCAAAAGCTACCTATCCTTTGCAAAATATTTCTAATTTCTATACTCTTTGTAATTAGATCATGTTGTTGCATTTTCTCTCCGTCAAATTCCATTCATGTGGCCGATTGTTGAAAAATTTGGTTTTATAAGGCTTATTTTGGGCCATCTTTGAGCCCAAAATTGAGTGGGCCCCAAACGTCTTTTGGGGTGGGTCCAAAAAGGTGACATGTTCCTTGCCGCTTGGCAAGTCACACGGTGAAGACGGTTCGTCAAAACCATTTATGAGTGAATGAGAACTTGACATCATTTTTGGGTTCGTGGAATGGACATTTAAAGAATTAAATATGGGTTTCCTTGTAAGGCTTGTCCCACATTGAAACTTAAAGAGAACTTATGTGTGTATATAAGTTCTAGGTGACAACACTTAGGTTGGACCCCAAGGGACACCCCAAGTTTATAGAATGGAGGAGTTATGGACAAAGTGAACCTTAGCCCAAACCACCACACGCGCGCCGTCGCCGTCCATCCGTCCCGTTGGGCCGAGCAGTGCCGGGCACGGTTGTGGGTCAGGTCAGTTCTTATATTAATTTTTTGGACAAAATTCATTTGAATTTTTTCAAAAAAAAAAAACTTGCGGGAAAATTTAATTTAATTCAAATTTGAGTTTAATTTTTTCTGTCCAGTGTTACCTCCTTAAGTACAAATTCCACAACAGTTTAAACAGTCCAAACATGTTGCCAATCTGTTGAACCCCGGACAGATGCATTGCTGGCCAGATAGATTCAAAATCTGGACAGTTATTTAACTGCTGCAGTTACAGATCTGTCCAGTTTTCAAACTGAACTTGTTCAAAGGTTTTTTGCACCTGTTAAGTTCAAAAAACATATTTGTTCAGTCAGATCTTATTATCTATAAATACCAGCATTTCCAGTAGTGTTTGTGATCCAAAAACAGTCTGAAAAATTTATATTTCTTGCTATCCCATTTTGCTTCTTTGCATAAATTATTCTTCATATTATTTTAGGAAAAATTAAAGAGAGTATAGAACATAAGGATTTTGTTCGCCGAATAAATTGTTTTGAGTGCTACTACAATTTGTGAAGATTATTGTATCCTGGGAGATAGACGCCATTAGTCTGTAAGCACCGAAGCGAGACGAATCTGTCGTAAGGACAGCGTGTCACACATTCAACTTGATCTTTTTATTATTTATTCGGTTCGGTAAAATAAATTCGGTACGTTATTTATTTAATTTGTTTGATTGAATTTTAATTTATTTATTGTACACAGAAAATTATTCCAACAAAATTTTCAACCAAAAATAAAAAAGGGAAATGGTAATTAGAATTATGGTCAGAAAAGAGGGATGAATGGTTGTTCCAAATTGATATACATTTGAAATTTTTAAAATTATAGCTTGTCAAATTCTATCTTTGACAATGACATTACTAAAATGGCAATAACTAGTGGAGATACTCTAAAAAGAGAACTTTGGGTCAAATTTTTTTAACTTCGAGACCCAAACCCGAATCAACGGATTGGGCAGTATTTTGACCCAAACTATCGGAGTAATGATTTTTTTCAATAATTTTTTCTCCAAAACCCTACAGTTTGATTGTTTCTCGTCCAAAACATTCTAGAACCATCTGAAAAGAGTTAATTCAAATTCTATCCAAAACTTCTCCTAGGCTTGTAAATTGCTCCAAATTTTTTTAGGTCATGTTTGATTCACAAAATTAATAGTGGGGTATTAATAATCTTATCAAATTAGTGTAGTATTTACTATCCAATTAGATTAATAGGATAAATTATCCATTAAATTAATAATCCCACCCCTACCCCCATTACTAATAATCTTATAAATTTGTTGGATTAATAATCCTAAACCAAAATGTTAAAACAAACATAGGATAATTGGGCCAACGGATTAATAATCTCAATCACATACTCTAATCCATCAAATTAAACATGCCCTAGAGAATGAAACGTACTTTTTATTTTTATTTTTATTATTTATCAACAAATAAGAGTGAACATCTAAGTTTTGTCACAAATTTAATTTATGCTAATTGAAATAAGAAAACTCATGGACATAGTTTGATTCAAATTTGGGCCATACAAATCAAATTGGTAGCAAAGCACACCAAATGGGCAATGTGTTGTCATCAATTTACCAAAAAGGAAAAACAATTGACTTGCTAAAAAGCTCAAGAGATAGAATTGTTCCATATATACTATATATTGTGACACATTGTGATTGTGGCAGACTATCACATGCACCAACTTTAATAGGCACGCTAAGAAAAAAAAATTAAAAATAAATAAATAAATTCAAGAGAAATGAGTGTATGGGTCATAAAGAATCTTGTACTGGATTCAAATATCATATTACAATTGTTACACTTCACAATTGAAGAAATGAATTATGTACATCTGATATGCATTGATTGAAGAGGCTCTGATTGGATGGTAGGAATTTTGAGAGAAATGAGAATGTGATTTTTGGATTTTTATGAAGTGATTTCTGATAACCTACTCAAACTGGAAACATTTTTTCTCATGAAAAAGAAAATAGGAGTTCCATAATATTTGGAATTTTATTATTATTTTTTTCATTGATAATTTCAAAATAAACCAAATTGTGTAACAACACTGGCAATTAATTTATTATTACTAATGAGATTTCCAAAAATAGATTCTTATAGGTGTAACAAAGTAGTTTGGTACTAACTTATAGGTCAACTAGTAACTTCCAATAAAAGAAAGTAGATGAAATGATTTTGGTGAATGTAGATAAAAATAATAAAATCAACGCATGTGTTGAACTTTCCATTTATTTTTGATTATGGGATTACAAAAATTGTGATTCTTAATGAGTGTGTGTTTGGCCATGTCAGCAAATAAAATTAAAAAGGTTGTTCTCAACATATAAGCACTAAGAGTTTTATGAATCAAATTATAGCGTCTTCAAAAGTGATTTTTGTTGCAAACAAATTAGGGGACTAATTTTGTTGTTGTGCAAGTTGACACTAATGTTGTGTTTGGTTGGAGGATTTAGAGAGAGATTTGAAAAGAGAAAGGGAAAGGAAAAGGGAAAAGGTGTGTGAAACTAGGTGAAATATAGGTATATTTTATTCACATTTCACCTATCTTTTCCATTTCTCGTTCCAAATCTCTCTCTAAATCCTCCAACCAAACACAGCATAAGAAATCATTTCGAAAAGTTTTTTTAAAAAAAAAGACAGGACATTTGACGATAAAATTTTAAAATTATTGTTAATAAATACACTTTTATGGATAAAATAATATTCTACAAAAATGTTTAATTTTTTAAACAAAAATTTATGTTCCAAAAGAATATTAATTCATCATTAAATATCTACTTTCATTGCTAATTATGACACTTTTGTTAATTCAGATATTTTGTCACTAAAAAATAATTCTATCGCTAAATTGTTGTCTCTAAAATTTTAATTTTTTGTGGTTGCCAATTCTGGTGGTTTCATTTCTCTTAAGTCACATTGGATTTGCAAACATTTTGAGAATTTTATCTTGAAACTGTTATGCAGGAATAAATCGTCCCATTAGGATTAGTCATCTCTAATCAAAAAATCTGAACCGAATGTCCAATAATAATATTCCAAATGTATTTAATTCAATTATAAAATTTTATTAATCTAAAATAAGAAATACATTGAGACAATAGGGATGGGACTTTATAGAACCCTTTTATTTTGGAAATGAATTACTTTTCAGGCCATTTAATAGACAATGTGAATTGGCCTAGGTTTTAAATTTGAAAAATGTTAGAAATCTCAAATATTTAATGAAATGTCTTACATGAATGTGGGATTACTCTTTAAATTTTCATGGCAATTAATATGTTTCTCAGTCCTCTTTAAGTACATTCCTTTTTTATTTTTATTTTTTTGCAGTTTCAACTAATTGCAAGACATTCTTTTTAGATAACTGAAATAGGTATCTTGATTTTAAAATTGGTTCCTTTTTGGCTAACTTCCATAAACTTGGTTTGGTTCTTGTCCTAACCCCATTATGCACAAATGTATTCCAGTCTCATTTCATTGTGGTTTGTTCTCTTTGATATTTTTGGATAGATTTACACTGATCACCCTTCATGTTCAGAAAATTATGATAAATTCTATAAATTTAATATAATTGTACTGACATTTCTTTTAATAGGATTAAATTACATATAACCCATGCAATATAAACACAAGAACAATCAAGTGTGAAGTATATAGTTTGATGATACAGTTCGTTCCAAGGAACGGGTCGGACTGATCCACGCTCCTCAATCCTACGTCCAAATGACCAAACCCACCAGAAGACCTGCACAAGAGTTCAACGGGGAACGGAGAGTCCCCCTGCGAACCCTCCGACGAGTAAGTTAGAGAGAGAAGTAGAGTGTAGAGATAAATTAAAGATAGGAAGCTTAACCTTCTTTTCGTCTTCGACCTTTGCTTATATCCTCTGGTAATCATTTCGTTGTTCCTTCCGACCTGTCACCTTGGCCGAAAGTCTATACTCTAGCTTACCTTGTTCATGGTGAAAACGTTCCGTCCCGACGGAGAGGGCTTGTCGCAATAAATGCTGTGAGGGGCTTCATTAATGGCGATGTGCAGTGGCAATAACTTTGCAGATCTTTGTCTGCTTATGTGACTTACCCTTCTCTTGACATGTGTCTTGATGTCATTGGTTCTTATTGCTACATGGGGTTTCGGAAGTGCTGGGCCTTAGTATTTGAGTTGTGTATTGGGCCCTAAATGGTGGGTTATGATCTTTATGAGCTTATCCATGTCATATTTCAATATAAAAAAGTTGATAATATTTTTTTTTTCATCCATACGATAAAAAAAAAATTCACTTTATGTGAACTAAAAATTTATGATATCATAGTTTAATTATGTTAAAACTATGAGACTCATTATATTTTTTTTAACTTGAAGAAAGATTAGTTTAATTTACTTTTATTTTTGGATAAATTACACTCACCTCACTTGAAATTTGAGAAAATTACAGTTAGCTCGACATTTTTGACATAATTGCACTTACTTCCCTTTAGTAACACTAAAGTGACTGAAACTAATGCAGATAGTGAATAAATATTAAATAAATAAATATAAATATATATTTTAACAGACAAGAGTTGACAATATCATTTTCCATTTATAAGACGAATAAATTACTCATGAAAAATGATCTAATTGTTATATGAATCAAAACTTCAAAAATAATTAGTGTAATTATATCAAAAATATAGAATTAACTGTATTTTTTACAAACCTTTAATTTACTTCTTCTTCTTCCTTTTTTTATTATTTTTTTATTTTTTCTTACAACTTTTTACTCAAAGGGATTTGGTAACGAACTGTTGGAAAATTAGTCGTTGATCTCTTAAATGTCTCCACCAACTCCTTGGGTGGTTCCATCCCTGTACCATGGTAGCTAGTTGCCCCCACTTACAATGAAACTCCAAACAAATCCATGTGGAAGTCTCAGTCCTAGTCAAGGGCACTATAGTCTTTTTAACTTCCTTATCATTTGCCCCCACAATAATTCACTCAGTGGTGGTCACCTCTCTTTAGTCGGTAGGTAAGATCCATCTTTGCAGCACAACCTCCTCTATCTATATCTATATATCTCTATGTAGATTTTATACATTTTTTGTTTTAATACCTCCTAGTTTTGATACTTCAAAATTCTTGTATGATAAACAATTAAGAGTGTATTGAGATAAAAGATGGAGAAATTTGAACATTGACAATATTTGGGGTTGTTTGATGCAACTTAGTTGAACTATTTATAATTTATTTTATTTTGAAAGTTTGTGTCAAATTGTTTGTTCTAATTTTTGCTTACAGTTCATTAGGCAAAATAAAAATGAATTATTTAAAACTTGAAAAAAGGGTACTTTCAACTTCTATTTTCTGTATATCAAATAAAGATGAGTAAATTATAAATACACTCTTTGAGATTTGTTTAAAATACGGATTATTTCCACTAATTTGAAAAATTACAAATACCTCATTGTCAAAAATTTTTATTTAACAGAATTAATTAAAAAAATGAAATTCATAACTGATCTTTTATACAATAATAAAATTATATAAATTATTAATTGAAATATATTTCCGATATTATTAAAAACTATTAATTTAGTTGATAATTTATTATTAATAAAATGAATTATTTATTATGAAATTAAAAATTTCAAAAGTAAAATGTGATTTTCATAATCATAAGAAATGATTCGTATTCAAAACAAAAATTATTTTCAAAAAATCTTGAAAGTGGAATATAATTTTTAGACTCTCAAATAATATATTTATAATTTATCCAGTGGAGATTGTTTGAAATGCTCATTCTCACACATGGAGATGTGTGTCTTTTATTATATAATATAACTCTCTTTTGTATACAAAATTAAATTTTGACAAATCAAAAATAATTTTTAGTATTTCTAAAAAGGTGAGTTACCTTAAAAAAATCAAAAACAATTTTAAAAAATAATTCATCAAACAATTTTTTTTTCGTATTTATCAAATAGAATCTTATCTCTCCTCCACCTCCTTGTACCTCCCTTGAATTTGCCACATAATCCATATGACCCTTGTTCTTATCATATGACTATTTATATATATATATTCTAAATTCTTAAAAGCATCATAAAGGCACACAAAAAAAACTACTCTCCTCATAAAAAAATGTTTCTACAAAGAGCTGCAAAATATGATAATGATAATGATATTACTAGTCCCTGATGGACGGATCGGGTTGATCCAAGCCCCCCACATCGTTGTCCGGTCGCCGAGCTCACTGAGATACCTGCACAAAAGTCCAACGAAGGATGGGAGTCCCCCAGCGAACCATCCGACGAGCAAGTTAGAAGAGAGAAATCAATGGAATGTAGAGATAGGGTGATGGTAAGGAACTTAACCTTCTTCTTGCCTTAGAAACCTACTTATATCCTTTGTTCATCATTTCCTTGTCCACTCCGACCTGTCATGTTGGCCGAAAGTCTATATTCTAGCTTGCCTTGTTCATGGTGAGACTGTTATGTTCCGACGTGAAGGGGTAATCGCATTAAATGCTGCAGGAGACCTCTTTAATGGCTGATGTGTGGTGTAATAACTCTGTAGGATCTTTGTCTGCTTATGTGACTGGTTCTTCTCTTGACAAGTGTTTAGATGTCATTGGTTCTTGATGCAATGTTGGGTTCCAATAATGTTGGGCTTTAGTGTTTGAATCATGCATTAGGCTTTAAGTGGTGGGCCAAAAGCCCCTATGGGCCCACCTATGTCAGTGTCCCCCATTCCCAAGTGCAGCTTCAGTCCAACGAAGGGAATAAGGAAGAAGACGGGAGTTGTGGGTGGTCGAGTGAGAGAAGATCGACTGGAAGGGGGGCTGACCGTGAAGGGTGACCGAGTGAGAAGGCCGACCGGGAGGTGGGCCGACCGCGAAGAGTGACTGAGTGAGAAGGCCGATCGGGAGGTGGGCCGACCGCGAAGGGTGACTGAGTGAGAAGGCTGACCGGGAGGTGGGCCGATCATGAAGGGTGACTGAGTGAGAAGACCGACCGGGAGGTGGGCCGATTGCGAAAGGTGACTGAGAAGGGAAGGCTGACCGAGAGGGAAGAGGAAATAGCGGAGCACGGGGCTCGAGGAGTGGCGGGGCACGTGGTGATGTGAAATGGAATAGACAGGAAAGGGGAAGAGAGTAGTGGATCATGGTCGTACACGTGGCATAATCCCGTAATAAGAGAGGTGATGCGTTAGCAGGAAGCGAAGGGATAGGCTAATATAGGGCGTTGAAAAGGCGGGAGTAGAAGTTTTCGAAATTTTTTAAATTGGCAAAATTTAATCTCGACCCTTGGAATATAGGCAAACCGTGGAATTTTGGAGTTATTCACTTTACTTATCTTATCACAAAAAACCAACACATCCCAGATGTGAACTCATTTGCTTCGTGTGACACGCCTCTGCAATACTTTGCGAACTTTCTTGTGCCAGCATCCGAAGCGATACGCAAACACGTAGGAGGAATGGCTCGAGATGAAGTGCCAACCATAAGGCTAGACTCATTGGGAGAAAATGACGCAGTGGAGTTGGCGGAGCAGTACTGAGTAGAGTTGAGAGAGGAGAGGGAAACTTGGCAAGCGGCGCAGGCTCGCCCATCGACGATGATTGTGGCCTCTAGGCCAATTAGCCAAGTGGAGCCGGACCACTGGCACACCAAGGCCGACAGGTCAACATTTACGTTGAATGAGGTACAAAGGAAGTACCAAATCCCGGCGGAGGTGGAGCTGAGCCTGCCCACATCTAAGGAGAGGGCGTCGGATGCATGGCCGACAGAATTCACTTTGTGTGAGAGGCACTGCGGAGGGGACTGAGGTTACCACTCCCCCAAATAGTGGTGGACGTACTTAACAAGCTAAAAGTGACGCCCACTACAACAAATAGTACTTTTAATAACATAATTTTATAGCATTTTTATTAAAATGTTATTAATTATGGAGCATTTATAGCATTTTGTGATTAAATGACTTGAGGCGCTAAACATTAGATATTTATAGCATTGAATTCTAATTTTTGATAACCTTTTATAAATATTGTGAAAAATTACATAAATTAAGGATTAATGGCAATTAAAAATGTTATTATTGAGATAATATATACAAAAAAAAAAAAAAACGTTATTGAACCCATAAAAATAAAAATAAAAATAAAAATAACATTATATTGAAACACCCAAAAAGTTTGGCACGAAAATATCACAGGCCCAAATTAGAGATAGAAACCCACTACAAATCAGGTTCCTAATTTCTCTCATTATGGACTATGAGCAATCACAATGCTAGGGTTTTGATACAAGTTGAAGGTAATTCTCTCTCTATCTATCTCACTGGATTTATATACGTATATATACATCTATATACTTATTAGTTTTGTTTTGATAGGAAGTCTCTAAAAATCATCAACCAATCTCAAGTGAAATAAAGAGAAGAAACAATTCCAAAATCAGATTGTGAGTATTTTTTTTTTCCTTTGATTTTGTAAGTGCGAATTGATGTGTGGATGTTGATTTTTGGATATTCTTTATGGGATGTATTGAATTTGCACATGTATGTATACATGAAGAAGACCTGGTTGGGTTCCACAAAACCTTTTTCTTTGATTGGATATAGAATTGAAAAATAAGATCTAGTGTGCTTATAATATAATTCTTGTTCTTGATCAATATTTAATTTTTGGATTTTTTTTTTTGATTATTATTTGGTATTGAAGTATTTCTGAATTGTTTATTGCTCCTATCTGTTCCCAATGAAACTATTATATGCTTTTACAACATTTTATTCATTGAAATTGACCCTCACTGTTTGGTGCTCCTATGTTTTTTTTTTTTTTTTTTTTCTTTTTTTGATTGAAACCAAACAAAAAATACCATGAATGATCTAGTTATATATATATATATATATATGGTACAACTACTATACACACGTCCATGTCAAAAAAGTAACCAATTTTTTTGGTGTTTTTTACGAATTTTTGTGATGTAGTTATGAATTTTTGTGGCGTATACAAAGCAATACTAGTTAAAAATTATTGTAGTGATATTGTGAACAAATTATGTTATGAGTACTAAAAAGTTACAAATTTTTTAAGTGAGTAAATTCACGATTTTCTATGATTATATTACAAATCATTATGGTAAAGTTACAAAAAGGGATACCCTGTTTTTTCAGGGCATGTGTTTTAAAAAGTTTCATATATAGATATATATATATATATACTCTATTAATGAGGTAGTTAATTATAGAAGTATACATTAGCTTTAATTAGTCATTTTACTAAGACTCAAGAATTTGTGAACTACAAGATCACAAAGGAAAAAATAATTACTATAGAACATCTTATCATTCTTGTTAACTTCGTTGATAAAAGTGACACATTTGTTTGACTATGATGAATGCAACTCATAAATCATTTAGTGCTTAGAGAATTGAAAACCTATAAACAGAAGAAACACTCTGACTTTGTTCATAAATCACATTTGTTTTATATGAACCCTAGAATAAACAAAAGAAACATTTGTTGGTTCTACTCAAATTGATGCTTACTATCCTAAATTTTGATTTCTATGTTCTTTTTATTGGATGTAGATTTCTCATTACATGATTGATAATATGCTTAACCAAAACATATCCTTGCTTGTTCATGGTAGGGAATTGGGTTTTTTTTTTTTTTTTGGTCCGACTTTGTTTTCATTTTGAGAAAGTGATGCAAAAGTGGGGGCAAGGACTAAGCCAGTATCTTAGCCATGATCAAGTTTTAATAAATTGGTGATACTCCAAAGTAAACTAGCATTACTTACTCAATTTTTTATTTTATTTTTTGCTTACCTGCAAGCACTTTAAGCTACCATTTCAATATGCATTCTATTTATGCTCTATTTGGTTCATTAGAATGAGATAGAATAGAATAGAATGATTATTCCTTAATCTTCCTTACGGAATGATCATTCCATTACATTGGTATATGATGTTCTATTTACAATGTATTTTTCATTGTTTTTGTTAGTCAACCAAATATGAGAATAAATATTTTGATGTAATGATTATTTCATTCTATTTCATCTAGTGAACCAAACACTATCTTAGGTGACCTTTCTAACTCTTGTCATTTAGACTAAATTTAAATTAGTGATTAGATTTTATAATGGTGGATCATGATAATGTGCTATAGCAATCCATGGTTATTAAGGCAAGGTTGAATACCTTGAGTTTTTGGATTGTTTAATTATCTATACTTATTTGCTAAATGCTTCCGCCGATTGGGGGGTTGATTATTATTTTGCAGTTGGTGTCTTCAAAATGAAAGGTACCAAACTATAGGAAGCAAGCTTGAAGGGTGAGAAGCCTCTAGTTGAAGAATTGGAGTATTTGAATGAGTTTTGTGTTGACGTGTACGTTATCACATTTGAAATTTAAGCTATCCTTTTTTGATATGGAGATAATCTTTTGATACTGTATTAAGACAATGCAATTACTTTGTTACTTGAATGAAGGTTATGCTGATGAATTCTTCTCCACTACGATGATATGATTATTTATGAAATAAAATGTTTTATTTTTATTTGGAATATGTTGCAATATTAGCAATTAAAAAACCTACCATGGAAAAGGTATTTATAGCATACAAAAAAATGTTATAAAATGTGTACACACTATATTGTAACATTCATTGATAACTTTCTCGGATTGTTATAGAAGATATATTATAGCATGCACAAACTGTAATGGTTATATTTTTTTAAAGAATATTCAACAGTTTTATAGCAGTTTAGGAATGTTATAACATATTTTTTATAGCACTCATCCATAGCATTCTATAAATGCTATACAAAGTGATAGACTTTCAATAACATGGGCTAACATAGCATGCCAACAAATGCTATCTTTTACTGAAGATAGCATTCATTGCACGCTATAAAAAGTAATATTTGTTGTAGTGGCCAAGGCAGCTGATGCCCAACGCATGGAAGATACTGATGGCTTGCGTGGTTTCATGGCCACGGGCGACTGGGGGGGCGGCTATGACGGTGGAGGAATTCTTCTCCTGCTACAAAGCCTTCGGTCAGCAAGAAACGTGGGTGACTTTGTAGGCGGTGGTGGGCCGGGGTCTGGTGGCAGGCTTGCCATCTTCGGTGAACGGGTGGAGGCCGAGATGGTTTTATGTATCAGCGAACGGTGGGGAAGGAGTTCGCACAACGTGGAAAGTCCCTACAAAGTCGATGGGGCCAAGGCTGGATGCGGAGGCTGAGAACAGGGTGAAGATGGTGAAGAAGTAGAGGGAGAATGAAGGGGTGAGGTGGGATGACCTGATCCTACCTTCAGCCCTATTTGCTTTGAGACTAAGGCCGCAGCCAACATAAAAGGATCCGGTGAGGGAGGAGCTAGAGGCGCGGAGGAAGGCAGAGGAGGCGGAAGAACAGAGGGTGTTCGCCAAGGCGGACAAGTATAAGAAGACACAGTTAGGGCCTGCACCGAAACTGGTACTGAGGAGCGAGTCCGACCACGTCCCAAACCGTTGGGAGACAAAGACCGAACGAACTTTGCCCCACTACCGCCCCCAGTGGACCCACTGAAGGAGAGGGACAAACAGGAGATAGAGGCAGTGTTGAAGAAAACGAAGAAGAAAAAGGTGGCGATGGAGGGGAGTAAGCACGCCCCTATTGCGAAGAAGATGAAGGATGGGAGGGCAGTGGAGGCTTCAGAAATGGAGACTGCCCAAGTGGGGAAAGAAAATATAGGCACGAGTGCCCAAATGCTGAAAGAAGACATAAGTACAAGCGCCCAAACGGTGGTAACAGTGGGGCTTGTGGTAGAAGTGTCGCCTAGTCCTGGGGAAGGGAAGTCTGGGTTTAGCAAACTGGAGACGAGCGTCGCGTTAAAGGTCGCTATGTACTATGCGCGCGCTCTGGCAGCTGACCGGCAAAAGAAGGAGGGGAAGCCAGGGTCGCAGCCGACCGCCTTGTTGGAGTGGTGGAGAATGCCGCCGTGCGGTCGATGGCGCGGTTGACGGAGGTCGACCTCCTGAGAGGGTTTTGCTCAGTCCAGATGGAGGCAGCAACCTTGGCGACTACCTTGATGAATAAAGTAGGGCGCGCGAAGGTGGAGGTAGAGCCGCTGAGGAATCAGCTGAAAGAGCCGAAGATGCAGCTGCAGAATCTAAAGGTTGAGACAATGGGCTGAGGAGAGCCGCTCGGAGTGCATGCGCAAAGAGGCTGGAGTATGTGCAAAGGGTGAAGAACAAAGAAGTATTGGCGTTGGTGCAGAGCTACTCAGCAGCGCGAGTTGGTACCAAGCTCCTCGCAACCAAATCAGAGCTGGAAGCGGAGCACCACAAGGTGGTATTGCTAGAGTTCGAGTTGGCAGGTGAGAAAAAGAAGCTAGAGTAGGTCTAGCAAGCCTGCACCACCGCCAATGAGAGGTGAGAGAAGGCCATGACCAATAACAAAGAACTGCGTGACTAGGCGGTCAAAGACAAAGAAGAGGCAGATAGTCGAATCTTGGAGTTGGAGAAGGCCCTGGTAGGGAGAGGGCCAAATTGGCATCTGAGAGGGCGGCGTACCTCGACTTGTATATGGTGGCCGTAGAGAAATTCAAGGGGTCCGCCAACTTCCAGATGGCCATTGATGCCGCTGTCGCTAGTAGCTTGGCGAAAGAGGGGGATGAGGGGGTTGGGCCGTCGAGAGCGGCCGTTGGAGGTAAGAGTGAAAAGGAAGTGATCCAAAACTTCCAAGCGTCTAACTTTTACAAGCACGAGATGAGCTAGTTCTGGGACAGCGGCTGGATGACTTTCAAGTATAAGGCGCAAAAGTTGTTCCCGGACGTGGACTTCAGCCTCGTGAAGGTAGGAGAAGACGACGTTGCCCAGACCCCCTTGGACAAGGGATTGAAGAGGAAGATCTTGCCTCCAGTGAGGAAGAGTAATCTTTGTAACTAAGTGTAAAAATTTTGTTTTTGTTTGTGTTGTTTTTTTTTTTTAATATGTAATTTCTGTAACGAATTGTATAAAAGCGTAAGTTTGTGAATAAAACAACGAGTTTTCTTTTGTATTATTGTTGTCGTTATGCTTCTAAGTTGTAAATTTGGAATAATGAAAATGGCTGAGCAGAATTCAATAAGAAATAGGTGTAAAAATGAAACTTGTGTGTGAATTGCGATGTAAAAGTGGTAAAAATGGCTAATCAGGCTGACGTGCATGTTCAACCATGATGTAAAAAAGTTTTAAAATGGGCAAGCAGGCTAACTTGTATGATTAATTAATAGGCATGGGCCTTGATTTTAACTAAGTATGGTAACAACTGAGACCAGCTTTGATTCAAATCGGCAGAATTCTTCATGCTAGTTCTGACTAAGACTGGGAGGGCTCTGCCGGGCTGAGGCTTTAATTAACTCAGTCTGGCTGAGCTCTTCGTGCTCAGTCTGGCTGAGGCTTCAGCTAACTCAGTTTGGCTGAGCTCTTTGTGCTCAGTCTGGTTGAGGCTTAAGTTAGCTCAGTCTGGCTGAGCTCTTCGTGCTCAATCTGGTTGAGGCTTAAGTTAGCTCAGTCTGGCTGAGCTCTTCGTGCTCAATCTTGCTGAGCTCTTTGTGCTCAGTCTGGCTGAGGCTTTAGCTGACTCAGTCTGGCTGAGGCTATAATTAACTCAGTCTGGCTGAGCTCTTCGTGCTCAGTCTGGCTGAGGCTATAATTAACTCAGTCTGGTTGAGATCTTCGTGCTCAGTCTGGCTAAGGCTTTAGCTAACTCAGTCTGGCTGAGGCTTAAGTTAACTCAGTCTGGCTGAGCTCTTCGTGCTCAGTCTGGCTGAGGTTTTAGCAAACAAGTCGTTATTGAAACACTACGCAGATAATGGAGATATAAAGTCATTGTCATTTAAGGCACAGCCTATTGATCACAAGTTTACACCATATATGGAAAGGGCAAAAATGAACAAGTGTGCAGATTGTCAAAAAGAACATACAACAATCGATCAATACAAAAATAGGAGATGCCATTTTACTAGAAATAGCGCTTCAAGTGCTCGATGTTTCATGGATGAGAGAGGTCTCTGCCTTCCATGTACTAGATTCGGTAAGTGCCTGGGCGAGGTCTGGCTTAACAACGTAAGGTCCTTCCCATTTGGCTACTAGCTTGCTCTCAGCGGGATTTTTGGTGGCAAGAGTTGCTTCGTGCAAGACTAGGCCCCCCACTGCGAACTCTCTCAATTGGACTTTGCGGTTGTAGTGTGTTCTCATTTTCTGCTGATATGAGGCCCATCTGATAGCAATGGTCTCTCAAAGCTCTTCAATCAGGTCCAGGTCAGCTCGACACAATTCTTCGGTTAGTTCTGGATCCGGGTGCAAAACCCTCGGGTTCAGCAGGCCGATTTCCACTGGGATGACCGCCTCAGCGTCGTATGTTAAATGAAAGGGGGTCTCCCCAGTAGGGGTTCGGGTGGTAGTTCGATAAGCGCAGAGTACGTTTGGTAGTTCCTCAGCCCAGAGTCCTTTAACAGCTTCCAACTTAGTTTTGATGATCTTCAAGAGAGAGCGATTGGTGACTTCAACTTGCCCATTGGCTTAGGGATGACCTAGGGAAGAGAAACATGGCTTAATGTGGAGCTCTGCACAGAATTTCCTGAACTCTGCATTGTCGAATTGTTTGCCATTGTCTAAGACGATGGCTTGAGGAATTCCAAATCGGCATACGATCGACTGCCAGATGAATCTGGTTGTGTTCCGTTCAATGATTATGGCGAGGGGTTCCGCTTCCACCCATTTAGTGAAGTAATCAATGGCAACTACAACGAACTTGGTTTGACCCCTACCGGTGGGCAATGGTCTAACTAAGTCGATGCCCCACTTGGCGAATGGGTAGGGACCGCAGAGTGTAATCAGTTCAGTTGGTGGAGCATGGGGGAGGTTGGCAAAGCGCTGGCATTTATCACACTTAAGCACAAATTCGGTGGCATCTTGGTTGAGAGTAGGCCAGAAGTAGCCGATGTAAAGGATTTTATGGGCCAGTGACCTGGCACCCAAATGATTACCATATACGCCCTCGTGGACTTCCCCCATTACATAGGTTGCTTGAGCAGGACTGAGACATCTGAGGTATGGGCATGAAAATCCACATTTGTACAATAGGCCGCTGATGAGGATGTAATTGGACGATCGAGCTCTAACTTTGGCAGCCTGCTGTTTATGGTCTGGCAACTCCCCACTCGTCAAAAATAGAATGATGTCTGCAGCCCATGGAATAGGTTCGTTTTGGAGGAAGTGAACCTCCTGCTGGTTTGGCGAAGTTGTCTGGTGGGCCAGGTATTCAAGGCGGATGCCATGTTTAAGGTCGACTGGTCGGCCGAGGCTAATTGGGCCATTTCATCTGCCTTGGAGTTTTCTGACCAAGGGATGTGTATATGGAAAGTATGAAAAGGCGAATAAGAGGGAGTGCAATATCCCTGTAGGCTCGCATCGTGTTTTCCTTCGCGTTGAATTCCCCCGTAATCTGTCCGACGATCAATTGGGAATCACTGAACACTTGGATATGACTTATACCAATGTCTCTAGCTAGGCGAAAACCTGCTATCAAGGCCTCATATTCGGCTTCATTATTGCTTGCGTCGAACAGAAAACAGAGGACACACTTGAAATAACCGCCCTCGGGAGCGGTGAGGATGAGTCCAGCCCCACTGCCTTCTTTGCGGGATGATCCATCGACATTGAAGATCCAAGAGTGGGGGTCTTCTGCCTCGGTGTTGAATTGCCTTGGCGGAGGGGGCGTGGTTGGAGTGGGATTGGTGAATTCCAAGACAAAATCGGCGACAGCCTGTCCTTTGATCGCTGTTCGAGGTCGGTAAGAGATTTCAAATTGGTTGAGCTCGACAGACCATTGCATAAGTCTGTCGGATAGCTCTGGCTGTTGCATTACCTTCTTCAAAGATTGATTAGTGAGGACCACTATGGAGTGAGCTTGGAAATAAGGTCGGAGTCGTCTTGAGGCTATGACCAAGGCAAGGACCATTTTTTCCAGCAAGGGTAGTTCTGTTCTGTTCCCTTGAGAGCTCAGCTAATGTAATAAACCGGACGCTGTACTAAATTGTCCTCTCTGCGGTGTTTGATAAGGCTAAGTAGAGAAAGAGGTCTCACCTGAGAACGCCTAAGATAGTAAGGAGGGTTGGCCATGCACTGCTTCAATTGTTGAAAGGCCTCTTTGGATTCGGTGGTCCATTCAAAGGCCTGTCGAAGGACTTTGAAAAGGGGGAGGCACTTGTCTGTCACGCGGGAAATAAAACGGTTGAGGGCGGCAACTCTGCCGGTAAGCCGTTGAACTTCTTTGACCGTTCTAGGAGACTGCATTTCTATCAGGGCCTTGATTTTTTCGGGGTTGGCCTCAATACCCCGCTGACTGACTATAAAACCCAAGAATTTCCAAATCCTACGCCGAAGGCGCACTTTTCCAGATTTAGCTTCATTTGATACTTGCGTAGGGTTTCGAAGGTCTCTCACAGGTCTGTCAGATGATCATAGGAGAGTTTGCTCTTGACAAGCATGTCGTCGACGTAAACTTCCATGTTCCGATCTATCTGGTGGTGAAAGACGGCATTGAGCAACCGTTGGTAAGTTGCTCCGACATTTTTCAATCCAAATGCATAACGCGATAGTAGTAAGTTCCTCTGTCTGTGATGAAAGAGATGTGTTCCTGGTCAGTCGGGTGCATCAGAATTTGATTGTAGCCGAAGAAGGCGTCCATGAAACTGAGCATCTGATGTCGGCAGTGGCGTCGACGAGCAGATCTATGCAGGGGAGCGGATAACTATCTTTGGGGCAAGCTCGATTCAGGTCGAAGTAGTCAGCGCAGAGTCGCCATTTACCGTTATTTTTACGGACCAGGACCACATTTGACAGTCATCTAGGGTAGTCTACATTCTTGACGAACCGTGTCTCTAGCAGTTTGTCTACCTCAAAAGCAATAAGGGCATTGCGTTCCAGGTGAAAGCACGCTGCTTTTGGCAGAGAGGTCGGAAATAAGGCTCTATGCTAAGATGATGAGTGATGAGGGAGGGATCGATACCCGACATGTCGGAATGGGTCCAGGAAAATACATCATTGTGCTCAGTTAGGAGGACTATAAGGTCGGCCTTGGCTTGGGAGGATAGTTGGCTACCAATCTTGGCTGTTTTTGTTGGGTTGGTAGGGTCGATGGGAACTTTAACAAGTTCTTCCACTGGTTCCCCTCTAACTAACTCGTCTTCGTCTCTGACATCGAGTCCTTCGATGATCATAGCCTCCTTCAGCTTGACCTCTTTGAGTGAAGCGACGTAGCATTCTCTGGCCACCGTCTGCTCTCCTCTCATGGTGCCGACCCCGAGATCGGTAGGAAACTTCATAGCCAGATGGTATGTAGATATGACTGCTTGAAAAGCGTTAAGGGCGTGCGGCCGAAGATGATGTTATTAGCAGAGGGACAGTCGACGACAAGAAAAGTGAGAGCTTAGTGGTCTGTCGTGGATACTCTCTGATGGTGATGGGAAAATCGATAGAGCCTATGGAGATCACCTGATCTCCTGTGAAGCCGACCAGTGGGGTTTGGAGAGAGGACAATCTTTCTTCCCCGACCTTGAGCTGGCGATAGGCGTTCAAGAAGATGATGTCTGAAGAGCTGCCGTTGTCAACAAGCATTCGTCTGACTTTGTAATTGGACAAGAGAGCAGAGATGACCAGGGGGTCGTCATGAGGGTAACAGATGCCTGTGCAATCGGCCTCCTTAAAGGTGATGGATTCCGTCCACTGTTTGGGGTGTTTGAAGGGGCGATCCAATGTTGCGACTTCTTTGTCGGAGCCTTGCCTGATTTTTCCAAGTTTTGCTCACTGGGCCGAACGGGATGGTCCTCCGCATGCAAGTCTGCCAGCAATGACTCTAATTTCTCCAACCGGGGAGCAGGGTTGCCTTGTGCTCGAGTTTGTAGTGGGGGTCGATCATTGCCTTGGTTGGGTTGTGCGGGTGGTCGATGAGGGGTGTGTCAGCGGTTGCCCCTGGTAGGTTCGGTCCTTGGCCGTTACTGAGAACGGGCTGCTATGAACCAACTGAGGTGTCCTGGGCGTATCAAACTCACTACCTAGTCTTTAAGGTTAACACATTCATCGGTGTTGTGGCCGTGGTCTTGATGGAAACGGCAGTATTTGGATTGGTCTCGCTGGTTGGAAGGAAACCGTGAGGGTTGTGGCCATTTCAAGTTGTAATCTCGTTGGATCTGGTTCAAGACTCGTTCCATGGGCGAATTAAGGGAAGTGTACTGTTCGAACCGACTGGGTGGTTGGATAGGTGCCGATCGGTTGGCTCGAGCAGTTCAGTCGGTATACTGAGGTGCTTGCTGTGTGTATTGGGTGGTTTTGGTTTCAGATTCCTTTTTCTTCTCTCTGAAGGTTGGTTGTTTGGTTGTAGAATCTTGGCAGGCGGCCAGAGAATCTTCGGCGTTCATGTATTTTTGGGCTTTGGAAAGGAGGGTTACCATGGAGGTTAGAGGGTTTTTGGAGAGGGAGAAAAGGAAGTCGGATGATCGTAAACCAGCCATGAAAGCCATGAGAATGACCTTATCATTGTTTTCGCCACCTGCAAGGCCTCGGTGTTGAAACGGGTGACGAAGCTACGTAATGATTCCCCCTTCGTCTGACGAATGTTAAGGAACTGAGTCGCCGGGCGCCGCTGGTGCTGGGCACCGATGAAATGGCTAAGAAAGCAATCACTTAGGTGTTGGAAAGTGGAGACGGAGTCCGTTGGCAGCTGACTGAACCAGAGTCAAACCGACCCTTTGAGTGTTACGGGGAAAGCCAGACACATGATCTCATCAGGAAAAGCATGGAGGATCATTAGGGTCCTATAAGTCTCCAAGTGGTCGACCAGGTCCGTTATGCCATCGAAAGAGTCAATCGATGGCATTTTGAACTTAGGAGGTAGGGTTTGTCCTTGATGGAAGCGACAAACGGTGAATTGGCTGTTGTGAAAGGTTTATTTTGTATGTTCTGCATGACTCCTTGAAGCTAGAGTTTCATGGCTCGGAGTTCCGCATCCCAGATAGGAACGTTGTCACCACCAGAATGCAATGGAGGCTGGACACTACTGGCCTCTCCCTCGGAGCAGGTACTTGGACTGATGGATGTAGACCCCGAGGTGGCAGGTTCATATCTTGGGAAGGGGGTCGCAAACCCTCCAAGTTTGAGGGGTGGGCCTGTTGGAAGGGATGGCTCGAGGTTCGTTCTCAGTTAGGTGGGATATCTTGTGGTGGTGGAGGAGGCACAGGGAGGTCTCGCTGAAGCAAAACATTGATCAGGCTTGGTTTTGTTCGGATAGGCGGTTGATGCTGTTGGTGAGTTCTGTGAAATACTGAGGTGGGTTGTTTAGGTTAGGAGGGTCAGCTTGGGGGTCGGCAACGTTGTGTTGAGAAGCCATAGATCTCGTTGTGACCATCCACCTTGGTGGGTGGTAATGAGGGATTATCGGGGATGGGTCTCCGGCGACAATGAACACAATTGTCACACGGAGTGAAAGTTTTTCCACAGATGGCGCCAACTGATGATACTACTAGTCGCTGATTGACGGGTCGGGTTGATCCACGCCCCCCACACCGTTGTCCGGTCGCTGAGCTCACTGAGATACCTTCACAAAAGTCCAACGGAGGACGGGAGTCCCTTAGCGAACCCTCCAACGAGCAAGTTAGAAGAGAGAAATTAATGGAATGTAGAGATAGGGTGATGGTAAGGAACTTAACCTTCTTCTTGCCTTAGAAACCTACTTATATCCTTGTTCATCATTTCCTTATCCACTCCGACCTGTCATGTTGGCCGAAAGTCTATGTTCTAGCTTGCCTTGTTCATGGTGAGGTTGTTCTGTTCCGACGTGAAGGGGTTATCGCATTTAATGCTGCTGGAGACCTCATTAATGACTGATGTGTGGTGTAATAACTCTGCAGGATCTTTGTCTGCTTATGTGGCTGGTTCTTCTCTTGATAAGTGTTTAGATGTCATTGGTTCTTGGTGCAACGTTGGGTTCCAATAATATTGGGCTTTAGTGTTTGAATCATGCATTGGGCTTTAAGTGGTGAGCCAAAAGCCCCTATGGACCCACCTATGTCATATGATAAAATTTTGGAATGGTGAAAACGGTAAACAAAAAAAATAATAGCAATAGAGCATTAAAGTAGCACATAATTTCTTGAGAGTACTAGTCCCACTTCCGTAAGGCACTTGAAGATAAGAAATTATTTGGCATTCTTAAGGCAATACTCTAACAATCTACAAAATTATATGATCGTGTGTATCATGTAGTACTGTTAATGTATTTATCTCAACCAATAATGTAGTAGAAAATTTTACAAATGACATAATGTTGACCCACCATTGTTAGATAATTGGTGGATAATTATTTAGTATTTTTGGAGCATCATGTAGTATCACTACATAATGCTCCAAACTGAAATGGCAGAAGAAAGTTATACGTTGACTTATCTTTGTTAGGTAATTGATAGGTAACCCACTTAGCGTGTGTTGTAATTTTTTATTACTTGAGAGTATTATGTAGTCTTATTTGTGCAAAAATACAAAAATATATTTTTGATTAAAACACAAGTTTGTTGTGGAAATACTTTTGAAAAAAATCTAACTTTGGAAAATAGGAGGCTATGTGAGACTTCGAGGGATAAAAGATCTCCTGATTCTTATTTTGCCTCAATTAAGAGAATTTAAAATTTTCATAGAATTTTTAATTTAAAAAAGAGTGATAAATATTCACCCAAAAAAAGAGAGTGATAAATAAATGGAAATGAACACAAGTCTCAAAACAGTGCCTGTAAAGGCCAAAAACAACTAATTTGACACAAATGTCATGATCTGAGACTAAATCTATGGCAAAGATGCATTTTAAGTCTACTCCTAAGTTGAACTAGGGCTAAACTAAGGATAAGTAACACTGGGCTGTACTAAGTTGTGTTGAATGGTTAATTGCTTAGGTACTTGTTCTATCTTCATTTCTTGTGTTTATAATTGGTGTAGCCTCTCAAAAATTTGCAACAACTTCTTGAAAATTTGCAACCACTTCGGTTACTGGGATGCTAAACCTCTTCCTGAAGTGACAAGCATCTCACTTTGTTCCTTCTCTTTAGGTTGTTTGTTGTATATTCCCCAAGACTTGGGTTTTATTATAACAACCTCCTGATCTGAGTCATTGGTTGAAAGAGTTAGGCCTTGGATGAATGACAAGTGTCCCACATTAGTCAATAAGATCCTATAGATTTTGAAACCGTTTGGGTGTTTGAATTGTATTGATATCTTGAATAGTGGAGACCCTTGCCTCCCAGATTAATGACACGTGTCTCACCATCTTTAACCTTAAAACCAATAGATAAATGCTATATATTAAGCAAAAGGGGGTTTTTAACCCCAAGCCTTGTGGGAGCTCCAATCTTCCAATCTAAATTTCTTGATTTTTTGATTTTTTTTAAAAAAAAGAACCTTAGCATTTATTAATTTCTCCCAACCCCCAAGTCTTACCCTCATAATAATACTTTAATGCATTAAAAATAAGTATAAAAAAAATTCTTTGAAATCCAACACATGAATTCCTTGAAAAGTCGCAACACATATGATTATTATCCATCATAATAACACTTTAATGCATTAAGAACAAGCATAAAAAAAAATTATTGAAAAGTCTAACACATATGATTATTATCAAAATATTAAACTTTAATATAATATAATAAAAAAAGACATTTAATTCCTTGAAAAGTCTAATACATATGATTATTATCAAAATATTAAACTTTAATATAATATAAAAAAGGAAAAAAAAGTAAACATTTAAAATAAAAAAAAAAGACATTTAAAAATCGCAATTCAAAAAAAAATATTAGCATTTATTAACTTCTCACAACCCCCAAGTCTTACCCTCATAATAACACTTTAATGCATTAAGAACAAGTATAAAAAAAAATTTTTGAAATCTAACACATATGAATTCTTTGAAAGGTCCCAACACATATGATTATTATCCCTCATAATAACACTTTAATGCATTAAGAACAAGCATAAAAAAAATTTCTTGAAAAGTCCAACACACATGATTATTATCAAAATATTAACTTTAATATAATATAATAAAAAAAAGACATTTAATTCCTTGAAAAGTCTAACACATATGATTATTATCAAAATATTAAACTTTAATATAATATAAAAAAAGAAAAAAAGAAGACATTTAAAAAAAAAAAAAAAGACATTTAAAAATCACAATTTACATATATAGATAATTGTAAACACAATCCGTGCATAGCACGGGTGATATGCTAGTACTATATATTAAGCAAAAGGGGGTTTTTAACTCCAAGCCTTGTGGGAGCTCCAATCTCCCAATCTAAATTTCCTGATTTTTTGATTTAAAAAAAAAAAATCTTAACATTTATTAATTTCTCTCAACTCTCAAGTCTTACCATCATAATAATACTTGAATGTATTAAGAACAAGTATAAAAAAAATTCTTTGAAATCTAACACATATGAATTCTTTGAAAAGTCTCAACACATATGATTATTATTTCTCATAATAATACTTGAATGCATTACGAACAAGCATAAAAAAAATTTCTTGAAAAATCCAACACATATGATTATTATCAAAATATTAAACTTTAATATAATATAATAAAAAAAAAGACATTTAATTCCTTGAAATGTCCAATACATATGATTATTATCAAAATATTAAACTTTAATATAATATAAAAAAGGAAAAAAAAAGAAGACATTTAAAGAGGGGTTTTTAACCCCCAAGGCTTGTGGGAGTTTCAATATCCCAATTTAAATTTTCTAAATTTTTTATTTAAAAAAAAACACAGCATTTATTGATTTGGTCAAAATTCCCTAATCAGCATTTATTAACTTTTTTTCAATCCACATGTCTTTCTACATGCCTGCATTTATTGATTTGGTAAAAATTCCTTGATCAGCATTTAAAATCCTCTAAAAAAAATAATTATAGATACAATCCATGTATAGTTATTGCAATATCATTTTCAACTTCTCCTATACATTATGATTAGTAATAAGATTGTTAAATTATTTTTATAAAAAATCTTTAAAAAAATAATTTATATATTAAAAAAAATCTAAAAAAAATATAAATATTAATAATTATCTCGTGCATAATACGGGTGATAAACTAGTTTAATATAATTAAAATATATATTTGTTGTTAATAAACATGGTTGGCAACCCCTTCTTCCCAAGGGATTTGAAATAATTATGTATGGGCCCCAAGAATCATCAACTTTCATCCTTCAAATTGCTAAAGTTGCCAATTTTGCCCCACCACCTAGACACGTGGAGTGCCTCCATTGAGTTGTCATTTTTTATACAAACAAGTCTGTGTCACACTGTACTTTAAAGGTAACTAAAAAATTTCTATAATTGAAAGGCAAGTACTAACTCGTTTAGTATGTATCATTATTTTTCATTTATAGGGATCATTAAGTAGACAATGTTATACAGTATTTTGGAACTATTTAGCCTCCGTTTGGGAAGTGGGTTGGCTCTTTGGCTTTTTGGCTTTTTTGGTTATATGAGCCTGTGCTCAAAAGCTTGGTTTGAGAAGGGCTCTTGACTTTTTGGCTTTTTTGACTTTTTTTGTGAGAGAAGAGTGTAATGATTATGGGGTTCGATGTGATGTTTTGTCTGTTGTGGCTCATGAGCCTATTTTGGATTTTGTGGCTCATGAGCCCAATGAGCCCTTGCCAAACGGAGTAATTTTCCCTTTCCTAAGGCTCTTGAATTGAATAAATTACTTTGTACTCCTAAAATAATGTATCATTAGTCTCAGAATTACACGAAGACATTTTCATATGTCGAAATTGCCTAAGAAGTACCGCATATTTTTTTCTTGAACAGTTTTAAACCACATACTATTATACGAAAATAAAGAAATAAATAAATTGAAACCAGCCCATAGTCTACAGTGGCCCAATAATGCTAGGCTGTGGTGGTTGTGGTTAGGGTTTCCATTCTAAGAAAGGTCTTGGAGGTTGTGAAGGGCTTTTAAAAACATCCTTGCCATTTTTAGCCAAGCCTTAATTTATCAACTGAGCTTTCAATCCTCAAAACTGTGGCCCTAAAAAAATGGGACCATTAGAGTACACAGTCAAATAACACTATCGTGGAATTATTCCTTGCCGTTCCTTTTCTACAAATGTTAAATTTCACTAAAATTGCATTGTACACTTGAGATGTTTGAAGAAAAATTAGGAAGAGAACACAATGACCATGTAGTAATGCACTGTCTTCCCAACCTACTACGTTTTAACTTTTAAAGCAGCTTCCCATGGCATGAGCCCCCAACCACTGGCTTTCGCCACCACTGGTCACGTGGCCCAAGGGACCATAATAAAAATGTTATGTGCACAAAAAAATTATTGATTGTTAGGTTCGGTGAGCCAGACTCATTTCAATTAATGTTTTGAAAGTTGGATCAGATTGGCTGATTCGACCGATTGACCCGTCGACTAGTCTAAGTACACCTTTTAACCCATTTTATTTTGAAAATCAGCCTCCTTTCATTAAATTAGTCAAACCCACGGTTAAACCGATCAACCAAATGACCCAACACCGGTTCCACAGGTTTGGAAATTGGCTCTTGCTTCGGAAAAAACAAGTTCCAAGTTTCGAATTCATGATTTCAAGCAAGGTGTTTGAATACTTTCCACTAAACCACAATGCTCCTTGTTGATAAGTGTATCATATATTTTATTTATTGTATTCATTATTTATATCTTTATTACATATTTTTTCAAACATCATGTATAATTAATATATTTTACAAATAAAAATATAAATATATTTTTCAATCATATATGTATTTTAAATTCTAAAAATAATTTAAATTAATGTATTTTAATTCTTATATAATTATTAAATGGTTTTAATATATTTATAAAATACTTATGACATCAAGGTTCGACCTCGATGGTTAAATCGGTGACTTGTCCATCCGATTCCTTTTCTGGTTCAATCACTGGTCTAGTTTTTAAAACATTGACTTCAATGATTCAGATGTGAGTTGAGGAGCTATATAATTGGATCAGATTTATCTTTAGAAGAATGGATGGCCTTTGATATGATTATGCGATTACTAATATTCAATTAATTTGAGTTTTTAATTAAGTAATTTACTCCGTATATCCTATAAAAAGAATGGTTTGAATCACCGAGGTGGTCCCACCAACAACCAGTGGCGGAGGGAAAGTAGGCCGAGGGAGGTCACGTGCCCCCCTCAATTTTGATTTTTTTTTTTTGTGTGTGTTATTGTCGTATAAAAAATGTATATATATATATATATATTTTTTTTTTCTTAACACGTTTTTTGGCTAAAAGTTTATTGTATTGTTCACAACAAATAATTATTTAATATTTTGATAGTACTATGTGGTATCAAAATTGCTTCCTACCCCCAGCTGGGGGTCACCCCCAGTGACGTGTCACTCGGGGGTTGGCCCAAAAAAAAAACAGTTTTTTTTTTTTTTTAAGTCTCGGCCAGTGGGGGCTCGCCACCTCACTGGGGGTGCGACCCCCACTGGGTGTACACAGCATTGTTGTATGTGGTATTATTTATTTAATAGTTTAAACCTATAGTATAGTAAAAAATCTTATAAATTGGATATAATGAACCCATTATTTTTAGGCAGTTGACAAATTACTTAATGTGATTTGTGATTTATCATTCTTTGAGCATCACGTAGGCAATGCTATTTGATATTCTAAGACTGTTTAATAATTTTTATTCAAAACATATCATTTATAAGTAATGTCATCTTTTTAATATTTTTCTGTCAAATAAAAATTAAATAGATTTTATAATAATTTGTGCTATAAATGATGTATTTTTATTTTTTAAAATTAGAAATTTTGATCCATAATTTTTTGTGCTAAAATTGCAAAACCATCCCGCACCGAACTATTCCACACTATTATAGAATTTTAATTTGTTCCTATTAATAATGAATATGTAATTTTTATACTTAAATTTAGCTCATATAATTATTATTATATTAATATTGATCATAATTATTTTTTTTTAAATAAAAAATTATAATTAATAATGTCCCCTCTAACTAATTTTCTACCTCTGCCGCTGCCAACAACACCTCATTAGTTGGATCTCTAGATGAAGAGAAGTCATTACATAAAAAATTGTTTTGAAAAATGTTTTAAATTTAAATATATAGTGTAGATTTAAATTTAGTGTGGTTTATGCCACATTCAAAATAAATCTGTATTTTTGATTTTTTTTTTGGTGGGGGGGGGGGGGTTGGTTACGTGGCATTGTTCGGGACCATAATATTATGGTGATTAAATTTGAGGATGAAATTTTGAATCCCATGATAATGTTGGTTGATATTTAAATTTTAGAATCTAAATTTTGTTTGGACTGTCCCATAAGATTGGCGGCGATTTTAGGTTGGTACATTACCATCTCCAAATTAAATTGAAGATTTAAAAGGATCAAAACAATAATTAGGCCATTTTCTTGTGAAAATAGCCATTAAATAACTAATTACTTAATGTAAAAAGGGCAGTTGATAAAATAAAATGAGTGCTGCACTTATCACCCTATCAATTATTTTGGATTTTTCATTTTTTTAGACCTTTACTTATAAATTTTAAAACTTTCAAAATTTCTTTTCTCCCTCCAAGTAATATCAAAATTATTCTTGTCAAAACATTTCACACATTCAAATGTACACCCCGACACCTCCCACACCTCCAAAAGTCTCTATGTCAAAACCCTAACAAAACCCACGACGATGGAACCTCCCAAAACTAGTAGAAAAAATTTGTGGTGATTAAGAAATTTTTTCTCTATTTCATTACGAGATTTATCAATCTGTTTGATTTTTTTTTCTATTACCTCTTTTCACACACACAACACAATCCACATTCATTCTTCTTTGGTTGGTTTTTTGTCATTCATCCATGGTCTCATTATACTTGTATACTTCCTGTATGAGCAAAACTGGGTAGGATTTCACTCCCCGGTCGACTACCCAGGGGTGGTCCGACATCCTTTGTTTGCCTACTCCTGTTGCTGCTTCGGTTATCTCTTCTCGAACAAATAAATAATATTCGGACATGTATTCCTAAATTTCAGTCATATGGTCGGGAATTCAGTCCCAAAAAAGTAACGAACAGTTTTTATCCATTTTTTTTCCCAAGAAATTTACTCTTATAAGGTCAATCTCCTCTGAACTAAGAACACCATCAAAGTTATGAACCTCTTATGAGTTTTTATTGTTGTACTCCTCTCGTCTGATAGAGTTGTGGTTGTCAGACAAACTTCTACTCATTGTCATTGCCAGAAAAGTGTATGTAATCAAATGGTTGCCACCACTGCCACCGGAATATTGCCGCTAAAGGGTTTTTCAAGATTTTAAGGATAAGTAGGTTTTAAAGGTGGGATTTGGGAAAGATGGATGGGTGGTGATGGAGGTGGGTGGTCTTATAAATCTCAACTCATAATGTAGTAGGTGTGTGTAGACACCCCATTTTTGACCGACCTTAAGACTCAGACGTCACCGATTGAGCGCTTGGTGATGTTGCATATCGTGCTCGTCCAGAGGTTTCAGAGTCTCGGCCGTGAGCCCTGCCTCCGAACTTCCGGGCTTTTCTGTGCCTTGCCTCGGTTTGCGAACCAAGCTCGGTTTTCTCTGTTTCTCTTCCCAAAGGGAGGGAGAGGTCTCGTAGACCATCTCTCAGTGGCCGTGGGCTACATTTCGTGGTCGTAGGCCATTCTTCCCATTTCGGAGCCCGGTTCCTGGTTTTCGGAGCCGTCAGGCCGTGTGCCTCGGTTCGGGATCGCCTAACCACCTCCGTTTGCCCCGGTTTTTGGCATGCATCTTGTTTACTCCCTTTTAAGGGACACTGAGGTCCGAGAGACCAACTTCGTGGTCGAATACCACTCCCGGTGCTTAACAGTCGATTTTTGGGGCCTCAGACTGCGCGTTTCGGCCCCCGAACCTTCATTTTGTATCGGTTTTCGTTCATTTTTGGCAGGGACCTCTGTTTCATCACCAGGAAGGTCATAAAAGGGTGGGAGGCCAGCAATTGTTTCAGCAACCAGTTATATTCCTTCATCGCCCTCCGACGCCCGTTTTTCTCACTTCAAAGTCAATGTTGACCACCCTAGGGCCACTTTCCTCAACCCTAAACCCCATATTTGTGATGTACACATCTGGGAGGACACAAATATCACATGGCCGGCCAGTAATTCCACTTGAACCTTTTGAACCCCTTTGAAAAATGGCTTGTTCTCTCTCCTGTTTCACTTCCTCCAATTTTGGGCCACAGGGCTGTGTTGAGGGCATCTGGGAGGACACCAATTTGTGGTGGCCGGCCATTAATTCACCTTGGCCTTTTTGACCCCTGGCCGGCCGGCCATGGGGGGTGGCCGGCCGGCCACCTGCAGCTCCAAAACCTGGCCGGCCTTGCTCCTCAGGGTGAGTACATTACAGCTATATACTTTTTTTCCCCCAAAAATCTGTATCCGGAGGGGGAACTTTTTGGGGGGAAACTTGGCTTGTTTTCCCCCCCATTTTTCCCTCATTTTCTCCCCCTCTTTGGTCCATATAACCAGCCTCCAACATTGGTCCAAGGGTTGAAAAAAAACCCCTTTGAGCTCCCATATACATATCTCCTCTCTCTCTCTCCCTTCAAGCTTCAAAACACCCAAGTCCTACCCCCCTTTTCACACCACCACCTAGCACCACATCACCACTCCCTTCCAGCAGCTAGGAGGGGCTTTCCAGCAGCTAAGAGGCAACATTTCTTGGTACAAGAGGTAACAAAGACTTGGTCTTCAAGGGTGAGCAACTTTTCCCCATTTTTTTAGCTCATTTTTTGTGTCTTTTTTTAGTCCTTCTTGCTTGAGCATTTGAGCTCCGACCAAAACTGAAAGTAGTGTTTTTTTGAGCTCTTCTTCACCTTTCATTAAGGGTCCCTCACTGTTTGGGACCCCCTTGTTTCACTTGCTTCATTATCCATCTTGTATGCCAATTTCTTGCATAGTTATTTTGGCCTAATGTAATCTGTTTTGAGGCATGTCATAAACTGTAAGTGAGCTTATTTTGAGCCCTTCTTCAACATTGAAGAAGGGATCATCACTGTTTAGATATTCCATGTGCTACTTGCTTTGAAATCCATGTTTTAGCCTCATTTTTGCATGATTTTTTTAGCCTATTTTTCTTCTGTTTTTGGACCTTGGTCCGAACTCAAAGTGGTCATATTTTGACCCCTTGTCATGTTTCATTAAGAGTCTTTTCCTGTTTGAGGCATGTTTTGTATACTTTGTGTTATAACCTCTTTTGGGCCCTATCTTGCATGACATTTTGAGCATATTTGTATATTGTTTTGGGGGTTTCCATAAACTTTAAGTGGTCATATTTTAGGCCTCTCTTCAACATTGTAGAAGGGTCTTTTTCTGTTTGGGCTTTACATCTACCACTTGCTTCATTGCCTCACTTTTAGGGCCATTTTTGTATGCTAATTTAGCCCTACTTGGGCCCACTGTTTGGCCTCACTCTAAACTGTAAAAATTCTTGTCTCGGGGCTGCCTTGCTTCTGTATTTTCATTTCATATTCAAATTATGTATGCATTGTATAGTTATAAGCCATTTCATGCGCCAAAACCCGTGTTTCGGGACTCGTTTCATGCATCGGGTTTCATTTTACCGGGTTTCGGGGCTGTTTTTCATCTCATTCTACCTCTGATTTTTGCATGATAGTATGCCATTTTTTGTGTTTTGCCATGTCTTGTTAGAGTGGCATTCCGTGCCGTAGGTTCGGTTCTCGGTTTGCGTGCACGCGTGCACGCATCTCGAGTTGTCTCATTTTCATCTAATGGCCTTTTATGTGAGTGTGGCTGAGGTCCACTCATGTTGGTATAAGTCCATTATGCATTGTGTATGCCATTTCATTCCATAGCATTGTGTATGCTAGGTTGCATATTAGAGCATTGTGCATGCCATGTCACATCGAGCATTGTGTATGCCATTTCCTAGTATTGTGCATGTTAGGTTGTATCTTAGTTGCATTCATGCATATTGCATTGTGTTCGGGATAGGAGTTAGCCCGAGCATGGGAAACGAGGGACGTTTCGTACTCCGAGTGACGGAACGTGTCTCAATTCCCCAGTCACCGACACTCCGGATTATCCATGATGGAGTTAGGTTTTGTTGTGTTTTCATGTGCATTCATTCCATATTGAATTGTGCAATTCGATTCCTCGGCCATCATGCATCGAGATGCGTGATTGGTGGCACGAGGATCGAGACATGCATACATTTGTGAAAATACATTGCCATGCCCCTTTCCTGCTCTCTGTTGCAGCAAAATGAAGAATCAGCAACTTTTCGGAGTTTGGCACGCATTTCAAGAACAGGTGCAAACAGAGGCTAATTGGGGCATCGTCATGGATTTCCGCACAAAGGCAACCCGAACATGCATCATTCATCACCCGGAGCGGAATCAAGGCAGTCCCTGGCTTGCATGCCAGTTTTACAGCTTTCTTAGTTAATTTGTTAATTAATTAGGAATTTGTACATTATTTGGACTGTATTATTTGGACTGTACTATTCTTTTATTCGGGACTGTATATTTATTCGGACCCTCTGTGCGAGGGCAAAATTGTAATAAGTGTGGGTGAGTGTGATGTATGTCTTCCAATCCCACGTCTTTCTTCCCTTTTATTTACCTGCTTATGATGGTTAGATTAGGGCATATTTCAATTAGCATACAGTATGATAGCATGTTTGCATTCATTCATCTGTCTTGCACGCACCGGGCTCGGCGCATCATACTAACTACATTTGTATTTCAATTCCAAATTGAATACTTGATAGTTGTTGCATCTCATATGCCATGTTTAGAATAGCCGAGCCTGCTATAGTTGCATTTTTGCATGTGTTGCATTAGGCAATCCTGTATATTAGGATCATGCATGATTTCTAATGAGTTTCTGTTTTGGCTTGGAGTACTCGGTAAGTTTTATGCTTTAGCATCCTTGCATGCGTGTGAGTGACTGCCATGAATAGCATACTTACCATGAGGCTATGTGTTTATGTGATATAACTGCCTGAATGCCTGTGGGTGAAGGTTGGGTTATTTGGATTGGAACAATTCATCGACTGTGAGTTTTAAGCCCACTAGATAGTGGCAAAACCATGTTTTCTAAGCCCACCCGAGGGTGGCAAATCCACGTCTTAGCCTACTTGCGAGTAGCAAACCATTTTCACAAACAAACATGAAGTGTTTTGTTCCAATTCAGACGACTCAGTCTATACTTGTATGCTGTGCGCATCACATAGTAAATCTAGGCTAATAACCGGAATAAGAACGCACAATGTTTTCAAAACAAGATATCATGGTTAGTAGAGGCCGGTCTTTGACCGGGCGAGCGGGGGTGCTCACGAAGTGACCTTCCCCAATCGTACCCAAGTTCCCGAGCCGAGGCAACTTTGGTGATGACGGACACGTGGCCTTTGGCACCGAGTCAGGGTTTCCTAAATTTCCCATTAAAAAAAAAATATTTAGGTGGCGACTCTGTATCTGGCAAAGCAGTCCATGTTTGGCACTTCTTTTCAAAAAATCTGTTTTCAAAATCGATTTGCCGGATTTGGACTCTTTGATTCAAGATTATGAACCGTGACATTTGAGTCCTTGAACTGTAGTGACCCCAATATGAACGGAACGGGACTTAACCCTCCCGGGGCGTTCGGGGACGTCTACAGTGTGTGGGCTTAATTGTGAGATGGGGTGTTCCAAAATTTTTGATGTCCTTTTTAATAATTTTATTTGAGGTTATTTTTGTAATAAAAAAAACTAAAAAATTGGAGATTCAAAATAATCGATAGAGTACTAATAGCAGCACTTAATAAAATAAAGAAATTAAGTAGTTTCAAGGAATTTTTATGTAACACTGCCAACTAATAACGTAGTGATAAATTTTACAAATAAAACAATACTGACCCTCATTATGTGTTTGATAATTTTTCATTTTTTGAGAGCGTCATGCCAACAGACTATCTAATTATTTTTTAAATAAAATCATTGGTAACAAATTAATTTAAATATTCACTGTAATTTTGAGAGAGAGGAAAAGTCAGATGAGTTGATGCAGATGAGGCATTAAATTTTCAGATTGAAACACTACAAAGAGTATATATTGCTAGGTAAAGGCGGGCTGCCAATGTCATAAATTTAGGATTTTTTAATTATTTTTATTTTGTAAATTTAGGTAGGCTTTTTTTTTTTTTTTAATCATACGATAGGATGTTAGGGGGTCAGTAAGTGTGGGGACATATTTTGTAAATAACAACACGTGGCCGAGATGGCACCGAAGTGCCAGCCAAGGTGCCACGTGTCCTGGTCATGATGCCGAGATGATCTCGGCTAGGCCGATGTTAAGCTATAAGAATTCGTGATAGATGGATAAGCTATAAGAATCCTAGAATGGCAGAGGACTTCAGCCTGGATAAGGATAAAACTCTTAGGGAGTTTATCTTTATCTATTAGAGAGTCCAGGATGAGCATTGGGTTAGAGTCCAAGGGAAGTTAGGCTTCTACAGGGATCAGGTCAGTGCTGACTATAAAAGTAAGGCACCCTCATGGGTCTAAGGTACGTTTTTTATTTCCCTGGCTAGTGAGTTAAGCACTATTTGTTATCTTTGAGAGATAATTGAGTACTGACTTGATCGTCGGAGTACCCCCAAGTGGACGAATCACCGCCGGAGTCTCATCTTTCTGTGACAGGTCGTTCGGGTACAATCTATTCTGCTAGTGTTCTCCAGCTGAGTACCTGTTTGGTAGTGTGGTCAAAAAACAGCACACACAATTTGGCGCCGTCTATGGGAAAGAAAGGAGAATAGATGACCAACGATGGACAGAAAGAGAAGATTGGAGATGACATCCCTACTGGAAGTGGTAAACACATTGACTCTAACGTAGAGGAGGATAATTGCAACGATGAAACTCAGGATCAGAATCCTGGAGAGAAAGACGTCGGCCAGGAGGGCGACGTACCAAAGAAGTCAGACCGAGGCAGGTATTATAACGAAATGACCTCCAAGTGTGGAAAGATGGATGCCTGCGGAGGGACGGGGAGATGAAGGAAATGGCAAACAAATTGGCGAACCTACAATCAGTCGTCAATTTCATGATGCAAAACAACGTCATGCAGCCACCGTTTCCGTTACAAGACACGCTGATTCCAGCAACCAAGAACGATGCTCAGAAAGTAGGGCAGAAAACAGTCCCTGCAGTCTCCCAGCACACCAAGACCAAGGAACACTCTCACCGGTCTTCAAGGGAGGTTGGGCGAGGAGAGTCAATGAAGGGAGATTCTCGGATGACACATCATACCAAAGAAGCTAACCCCAAAGAACATCGGCATGTTCAAGGAAAGGAACTCTGTTTCGACACAACTAATAGAGAGAGGTCCAAGAGAACTCATAACGACACCGGGAGTAGCGCACCAAAGAGGCTAAAATCCATTGATAACCGAGCTCTTGGACGGATTAAGGAGGATCTGAGGGATTACCTCCATATGAAGCAGTAAGAAGCCGAGGTAACCTCTCCGGTCAAACCTAGAACGCCGTTTTCAGTAGAATTAGGCAAATTTGAGGCCCCGAAAAGGTTCCACATGCCGAGATTCCAGATATACGACGGTAAGTTTGACCCTAACTTTCACGTCGGCTTGTACTTGAACTCAATGGCATTATACACCGGGAATGAGTCGTTGCTCTGCAAGGTGTTCCCCTCATCCTTTGGGAAATCACATCAAACTGGTTTCACAAGTTGTAGAAAGGAACTGTGAAAAGCTAGGAAGGCCTGGCTGAGATGTTCGTGGCCAGGTTTGTGACAAACAAACTACAACCGTTAAGGGTGGACTCCCTAATGGCTCTGAGAATTGGCGAGGATGAAAGCCTTAGGGCCTATGTCAAAAGGTATTACGAGGTGTTCAACCGAATACCAAGGTGCAACCAAGAGGTAGCGGTCGTGTCTTTCAAGAACGGCCTGAATGATGATTGTCTGCTTCGAAAATCACTGGCAAAAACACTACCAAAAAGTATGGAGGAACTTATGGCCAGGATAGAGAAGTATGCGAGAGCCGAGAAGGACACGCCAGGGACAAAGGCATCAAAACAAGAGAAGAGAAACGGCTCGCTGAAGCGAAGCCGAGGTAATAATGGGTACAATAAGCAAGAGACAGGACTGAGGGCTGCACAGGTAGTCACTATTGTATTCTGAATTCCGGTTTACAAAGTGCTAGAAAGGATCAGGAACCAACCGTATTATAGAGCACCAGAGAAGATTCCTGGTGAATTTATGGGAAGAAGTTTGGGGAAACGTTGTGCCTACCACAATGAGGATGGGCATCTAACTCAAGGGTGCAGAGCCCTAAAAGCACATCTGGAAGACTTGGTAAGACAGGGTCATCTAAGGGACCTGATAGATGAGGCCAGGACAAGGGAAAAGCAAGCGAGACTGCCTCAGGCATCAACTGCACCACAACTGCAAGCGGGCGGACCTCGAGTGATCAATGTGATTCACTCGAAGGTCATTGAGAACGAGATACGTGAGGAAACTCAGTAGGTAAAACACTTACAACATGTGTATCAGGTCCGGCAGAAGAGACCTAGGGCAAACGAGTGCCAGAGACCAATGGTATCCTTTATTAAAGACAACCTAGAGATAGTGCAGCATCCACAAAACGATGCCTTGGTAATATCCCTCCAGATTGGAGAGTGCCAGGTAAAGCAAATTCTAATCGACCAGGGCAGCTCTTGTGACATCATGTATGTCAGGTGTTACAAAAAGCTTGGGCTTCACCAAGATAATCTGGAACAATCCAATGGTCCAATGGTTGGATTCAACGAAATAACGACGTGGCCCCTGGGAGTTGTAAGTTTGGAGGTGCAGGCTGGCACCAAGAAGGAAAAAACGGAGTTCATAATAATTGACACCCCCTCCCCTTACAATGCTATCCTGGAAAGGCCATGGTTATATGCAATGGTGGCTGTTCCCTCAACACTGCACCAGCTATTGTGGTTTCTAACAGAACATGGAATTGAGGAAATCAGAAGGGATCAGGTGCAGGCAAAGAATTGCTCCATGGCAGTAATGAAATCCACCTGCAACATATGAGAAGCAGAAACAGCAAAGATTGAGGATGGGACATGGAGGTCCTTGAGGACGTCGGCAAAGAACCAGCCGAGAAAAGTGAGGAAGCCCTAAAGAAGATCTTAGTCCAGCAAGAGGATGAAGAGCGCTTCTTCTTTCTCGGCTCAGGCTTGGCCGAGGAAGAGGAAAAGGAATTAGAGGCGTTCTTGAGAGCAAACCTTGAGGTGTTTGCCTGGACACCATACGAGATGCTTGGCATTGACCCCGAGGTCACTTGCCATAGACTGAATGTGGACAGGTCGGCCAAACCTGTCATCCAGCGGGCAAGGAGGCCTACGTTGATGCATGTTGAGGCAGTAAAAGAGGAAGTGGATAAACTTCTGGAGGCCAAACCCATTCGAGAGGTAAACTACCCAACATGGCTATCAAACACGGTTGTTGTGAAGAAAAAGAATGGGAAGTGGAGGGTCTGTGTGGACTTCACTAGCCTGAATAAGGCTTGTCCTAAAGATAGTTTCTCACGTCCCAAAATTGACCAATTAGTGGATGCCACCTCAGGACATGGAAGGATGAGCTTCCTGGACGCTTACAGGGGGTACCATTAGATAGCCATGTACTCCCAAATGAGGAGAAGACTGCATTTATCACCCCAAAAGGGTTGTATTGTTACAGAGTGATGCTTTTCGGGTTGAAAAATGCAGGAGCAACTTACCAGAGATTGGTGACTAAGATGTTCAGACATCTAATAGGCAAAATAGTGAAGGTATACATTGATGACATGGTAGTGAAGACCAAGGAACCTGAGGATCATCTGGCCGATCTGAAGACAGTCTTTGATATCCTAAAGACATTTCAGCTTCGACTCAATGCGTCAAAGTGCGCATTTGGAGTTAGGTCAGGAAAGTTCCTGGGATACTTGGTTACTAGAAAGGGTATCGAGGCAAGCCCAGATCAGATCAAGGCCATCTTAGAGTTGAAGAGCCCAACGTCGGCAAAACAAGTACAGATGTTGACTGGAAAGGCAGCAGCCCTAAATAGATTCATAAACAGAAATTCTGACAAATGCAAACATTTATTTAGTTTAGTAAAGAAAGCCATAAACTTCTTGTGGATAGAAGAGTGCGAAGTCGCCTTGGCCGACTTGAAGAAATACTTGACCACCGCTCCAATTCTTTCAAATCCAGTACCTGGAGAGGAGCTGTTCTTATACTTGGCAGTTTCAGAGCATGCAGTGAATGCAGTGGTAATCAGAGAAGAAAAGGGAGAGCAAATAGCAGTTTACTACGTGAGTAAAACCCTAGAAGATGCAAAGACCAGATACTTACCCTTGGAGAAACTGACACTGGCTTTAGTAATGGCCTCCAAGAAGCTGAATCATTACTTTCAAGCCCATAAGATTGTGGTATTAACTGAGTATCCTTTGAAGTCCCTGTTGCAGCAAGGAGATCTGATAGGCAAGATAGCCAGATGGGCAGTGGTGTTGGGCTAATACGACCTGGAATTCAGACCCAGAGCAGCAATCAAAGGCCAGGTTTTGGCCGACTTCGTGGCCGAGTTCACACCAGGCGCCAAGGTACATCGGGCTCCATTGAGTCGCGGTTTAGGGTGTCCAGATGAACAAGAAGAAACCCAGCGGAGGATAGCAAAACAGAAGAAAAAAGAGAAACTCAGGCCTTGCGGTATTTACGTCAGCGACTTCTTCCGCCTATTTGTTGATAGGAGTTCAAACCGACAAGGAGTGGGGGCAGGAGTAGTGCTAGTATCGTCAGATAGGTAGATACTGGAACAATCCATTCGTTTGGGGTTTAAGGCCTCAAACAACGAAGCAGAAAATGAAGCACTGATCGCAGGATTGAAGTTGGTTGCAGCAATGGAAGCCGACGAGGTGATGGTCTTCTGTGACTCCCAGCTTATCGTCAACCAGGCAACAGGCAAATACGCAACCCGAGATGAAAGAATGATGGCCTATGTAAAGGAGGTGGGCAGACTGATAACATTATCCCAAACTTGCCGACTACAGCAAGTTAGACAAGATGACAACAGTCATGCTGATGCCTTCGCCAACCTGGCTAGTGCAATGAAACCAAGAGAGGCAAGGACTATAATGGTTGACTATTTGTCAGGTCCAAGTGTAGAACCACTGAACACAGAGTATAAGGCAATGTGTGTGGAGATGGGACCAAGTTGGATGGATGCGATAATAGTATTCCTTAGAGATGGGAAACTGCTAGATGATCATAAAGAAGCACACAAGATCAGACTGAAGTCGGCAAGATTCAATCTGACAGCAGGAGGACATCTCTGCAGAAAATCTTTTACTGGTCCCCTTTTGAGGTATGTGTATCCTTCACAAGTTGAAGACTTCTTGTATAAAATACACGAATGAGTGTGTGGAAGCCACGCTGGGAGCCGGTCACTTGCTCATAGGGCCATTACTCAGGGGTACTGGTGACCCTATATGTAGAAAGATGTTGAAGCCTATGTCAGAAAATGTAAGAAGTGTCAGAGGTTTACACCTTTGATACACCAACCAGCAGCGGATTTGAACAAAGTGTCCAGCCCTTGGCCATTTGCCCAATTGGGCATGGATCTTGTTGGACAACTGCCTCAAGCTACTGGACAAAGGAAGTTCCTGCTAGTGGCAACAGATTACTTCACCAAGTGGGTAAAAGCTGAACCCCTTGCAAAGATTCGAGATGTTGATGTGAAGAGCTTCATATGGAAGAACATCATCACCAGGTTTGGGATCCCGACGACAATAATAGCAGACAATGGAACACAATTTGACAGCAAGCTGATCAAAAGCTTCTGTGCAAAGTACAAAATCAAGAATTATTACTCTAATCCAAGCTCCCCTCAGAGTAATAGTCAAGCAGAAACATCTAATAAGGTTATCTTGGATGGGATCAAGAAGAGGCTGGAAGCAACAAAGGGAAAGTGGGTGGATGAGTTGCTCAATGTACTCTGGGCATATCGGACTACGCCGAGAAGATCAATTGGGGAGTCCCCATTCGCCATGGCTTATGGCACAGAAGCAGTTATTCCACTGGAGGTCGGCATCCCGAGGATCAGAACCCAGGGAGTAGAAAATAGGACCAATGAGGCATTCTTGGCCCGAGATCTGGATCTGTTGGAAGAAAGAAGGAAGAAAGCAGCAATTCAGCGAGGGGCATACCAGCAGCAGCTTACCAGGGCTTACAATAAAAAGGTCAACCCAAGAGAGTTTCAAGTTGGTGACATCGTCCTGAGAAAGGTTGTCAGCAATAAAAGGACCCCAGAGAGGGCAAGCTTGGCTCAAATTGGAAGGGACCTTATAGAATCATCTCGGTCCTGGGCAATGGGGCATATCGGCTTGAAGACAGTGAAGGCAAAGAGTTGCCAAGACCCTAGAATACTTGCAACCTAAAGTTTTTCTATCATTAGATTTCTTTTTGTTTTTTTTAAAAAGTTTTTTGTTATTAGCCAAAGTAAATAATAAAATTTTAGCTCAATTTTTAATTTCAAACTTATGTAAAACGATTGACCAGACCCTTGGCAATGTTTCTGATTAAAACAAGACGAATAACTTAGACTTATTATATGGCAGAGTTGAATTATACTTGCATATAATAGAGTTGAACTAAGTTGGCGATGTTTTGATTGAAACATGACGAATAACTTAGACTTATTATATGGCAGAGTTGAATTATACTTGCATATAATAGAGTTGAACTAAGTTGGCGATGTTTCTGATTGAAACATGACAAATAACTTAGACTTATTATATGGCAGAGTTGAATTATACTTTCATATAATAGAGTTGAACTAAGTTGGAGATGTTTTCTGATTGAAACATGACGCATAACTTAGACTCATTATATGGAAGAGGTGAAATTATACTTGCATATAATAGAGTTGAACTAAGTTGGATTAACCTAGATTTGCCATATCGGCAGAGTCAAACACAGATTAACAGAGGAACCAAGGTTGAGAACCTCGGCTAGTCTCTGTTTGAATATAACTTCGGCAACAAGGTCATAGCCACATGCTTAATGAGAACCTAAGTGGAACTTAAGTTCACATTAGGGGGCAGAGAACTGGAGAGTAATGCTTGGGAGTTGGAATTCACAAGCTAAAGTTAGCTTAAACACTTCTTGAAATTTTCAAAAAAATTTACAAGTTGAAGTTAAACCGAGGTTATGTTAAAAGAAGTATCTACAAACTTGCCGAGATTATCAGGTTGCCAAAACTTGGCAAACATGGAAGACTGAAGTCTTGATAGAAGACAATAAGTAAAGTGGCAAGCTTTAGATAAACACTTGTGAAAATATTTTTACAATGTTTTTAAGTGTTAAAGGCAAGGCCGAGATAAACAAGTTGGAAGTTATGTCCGAGGTATTTTACTCCAGGAGACTGTACAGCTAAAAGAATAAAACTGAAGGCATGCAAAATATTCTAAGTATGGAAACAGTAAAGCATACAAACATAGAAACACTTGAAAGAAGAAGTTGTACTTGCATTCAAAGAAGAAAAAGGGCACTTCGGCCTACAAAGGGATTACTTGTTCAGATTACAAAAGTGGCACGTCGGCCAAATATGGAAACTAAAAACATTGTTCAGAAAAATACTAAGTACAACGGAAAAGCTTTTAGTCTGATTACTCGGCGTCAGCGGTAGTGTAGACGCGCCTGAACGTCCCGGGAAAATCCCGTTTTGTTCATTGGGCTCACTACAGTTCGGACTCAAATGTCACGGTTCTTAATCTGATCTCACAATGTGCAATGTGAGATTGATAAATCACCAAAGAGTCCAAATCTGGCAAATTATTTTGAAAAACTAATTTTTAGAAAGAAGTGCCAAACATGGACTGCTTTGCCAGATACAAAGTCGCCACCTAAATATTTTATTTTGGGAAATTTAGGAAACCCTAACTCGCGCCTAAGGCCATGTGTCCGTCATCACCAAAGTTGCCTCGGCTCGGGAACTTGGGTACGAAAGGGGAAGGTCATGCAATGAGCACCCCCGCTCGCCCGATCAAAGATCGGCCACTACTAAACATGATATCTTGTTTTTGAAAACACGTGCGTTCTTATTCTGGTTTATTAGGCTAGAATTACTATGTGATGCGCACAGCATACAAGTATAGACTGGATTGCCTAATTTAGAACAAAACATCTCATATTTGTTTTTAAAAGCGGTTTGCTACTTGCAAGTAGGCTAAAATGCGGATTTTGCTGCCCTCAAGTGGGCTTAGAAAATATGGTGATTTGCCACTCTCAAGTGGGCTTAAAACTCGCAATCAATGAATTGTTCCAATTCAAGTAATCCAACCTTCACCCACAGGCAATCAGGCAGTTATATCATATAAGCAAATAGCCTCATGGTAAGCATGCTATCATGGCAGTCACCCACACACATGCAAGGATGCTAAAGCATAAACACTTACCGAATACTCCAAGCCAAAACAAAAGCTATGTTAGAAATCAATGCATGATCCTAGCTATGTCAAGAATGCCTAATGCAACACATACAAAATGCAACTAAGATAGGTTCGGCTATTCTAAAATGTCATATGAAATGCAATTTGATACATGTATTCAAACAGGAATTGAAATACAATGCAGTTAGTATGATGCGCCGAGCCCGGTGCATGCAAGACAGATGAATGGATGCAAACATGCAAGCATAAGGTATGCTAAACAAAATATGCCCCAATACTAACCATCGTAAGCTAGTAAATAAAAGGGAGAAAGACGTGGGATTAGAAGACATGCATCACACACACGCACACTTATTACAACAAATGTGCCCTCTCGACGGAGGGTTCGAATAAATAATACAGAACCGATAATTAACTAACTATTCTAGCTAATTAATTATTACACAACCAAAATTGAAACAAATATACATTCTAAGCTAACAAAACACTGAATGGCCTCATGACGAGGGATGCATGCACGCTCGAATCACCTCGCTTGGAAATCCATCGTGATGCCCCAACTTGCCTCTATTTGCAACTGGTCCCAGAACACTGCACAAAGCTCCAGAAGGCTGAAACTCCACCCTGGGAATCTGTGGGAAGGCTACCGACCAGCTATTGGCCTTGGAGACCACCTGCCGACCACTTTTTATGCTGAAAACCAAAAAAAGTGGTCGTCCAACCACTTTATCTGGTCAGCCGACCAGTTTTTGCTGCTGATTTTTGGTTTGCTACAACAGAGAGCAAGACAGAGGCATGGCAAAGTATTTGCAGTATATGTGTGCACAACCACCCTCCCTATCATGTAATGAACTCAAGGGGGTGTGGTTCTCGACCCTCGGGCCACCAATCGCGCATTTCAATACATGATGGCCGAGAGGCGAAGTTGCACAATTCAATATAGAAATGAATGCACAAGTAAACATATAATGCCTAAAACTCTATCATGGGTAATCAAGAGCGTCAGCGACCGGGAATTAAGGCACGTTTCATTACTTGAAGTATGAAACGTCCCTCGTTTCCCGTGTTTGGACTAACACCTATTCCAAACACAATGCAAGCAACATGGCAAACATGCAATGTAACTACATGGCATACACAATGCTATGGACAATATGGCATACTCAATGTAATATGATCATGGCATGCTCAATGCAAACAATAACATAACATGCACAACGCATTATGACATGGCATACACAATGCAACAATGGACTTAAACCAAGATGGATAGGCCTGAGCCATGCCCAACTCAGTGGCCATTGGGATGAAATAAAGGCACGAAATACAAAGCATGCATGCACAATGCATTGGCCAATACAAGAGGCCCAAGAGCACAACTTTCAAGAGTGCTCAAAGAGTGACAAATGTGCAAGTGTAAAGACACTAAGTGCACTGAAATTAAGTAAGAAATGATGTCAAATCACTCAAACAAAGCAAGTAGAGCATGCAAGAGTCCTAAGGCATGAGAGCTATCAAAGAGGGCTACACATAAGGCATGTAATGCATGGCAAATATGCATGAACTAAGCATAGACAGAGTTGAAATAGGTCTTAACAAAGACCAAAATGTGCTAAGATGAGGGCCCAAAGTCCTAGGCATGCAAGCATACACACTAAGGCATGAACTAGGCAACAATGCATAACCATCAAAGGCATTCAAAACATGAACGAAGTGAGAACATGGCAAGTCTATATGTTCTGAAATGTGATTTTAAGTGATGCCAAATCAAGTACACAACACAAATAAAGCATGCAATGGTGCTCAAAGCTTGAGGTAAGCAAGAGCATTTACACTACAAGTATATAAAACATGAAGCATGTGATTAAGGTAACCAAAAACAGTCCTAGTACATGTTAATATGAGACTAAAACATGCATGGATGGAAGCCAAAATGTGCTAGCATGAGAGGCACGAGGCATAATCATACAAGGCAAATAAGGTGGATTACACTACACCTATTAGGACCAAGCATAGGATGACTCAACCAACAAAAATCATAGTTATATAATGGCAAAATAACCCCAAACAAGCACTGAAATAATGGCTCGCAAGCAAAGGCATGAATGCATACACAATGGCTCATGTTAAGGCATAAAGGGGGGACCCTCCAACGCATTGATTGAGTGACAAATGCAAGTGAACGGCCATGAAACATGGACTGAAATAGCATAACTAATGATGCCAAATCATTAAAATGAGCCAAGTAATGCATGCTAGTGGACCCGATGCACAAAGCAAACAAGCTAGGTTGAACCAAAGCTATACAAAGCAAGTCATGGATGACCAAGACAACCAAAATCAGACCTTAAACATGGAAAAACATGAACAAAGTCTTCTTGAAGTCAAGCTAAAAGCATGCTAAAAAGACATGTGCCAATATGATGCATGTTAGGCTATTTCATGAGATTGCATGGCAAGTGCATGGAGCATGCAAAGGCCAACCGAACCAAACCAAAACAGAGTCATGACATGGTAAAACATCACCAAAAACATGCTGAAATGGGAAGAAAACAAGCTAGAATGACATGTCAAGGCATGAAGCATATAAAGCTAGTTTAAGGGATTTACACTACAAGTGTATAAGGCATGCAAGAGCCAACCAAATCAACCCAAAACGGATCTAAGGCATGTTAAAACATCACCAAAAACCTACTGAGATGGCTCGAAATCAAGCTAGAAATACATGCTCAAACATGAGGCATACAAGACTAGATTGTGTGATCTACACTACAAGTGTATTAACCATGCAAGGGGTGACCAAACTAAGCAAAAACAGTTGTATGCCTTAGCAAAATAACCACAAATACAAGCTAAGACATGGCCAACACACACTTACCAAAGGTGCTCAAACATGAGGCAAATGAAGCATGCAAAGAGGACACAAAGGAGAGAGGGTGACCCTCTCCTTATTAGGACCTTAAAACACCATCCCCACCACTGAAATCCCTCTAGATTTCAGTGGTGAGAAGGCCAATACAAGGTGGTCCCAAAGCTCACAAAGATGGCACAAAAATGAGGCCAAACAAGGCCTAAGAGGGGATAAACAATCCCAAACACCAAAGTGATTTTAAACAAAGATCAAAAGCATACAAAAACACAACTTTTATCAGTTATAAGTTAAGCTCAAAATAGCATGCAAGATAGGCTAAAAGATTAAGCAAGAAAGGGGGATTTAAGGTTCAAAAACTCACCCTTGATGAACTTCTTCAAAGCTGCAACTCCAACAGGTTTTTTTGAGCTTAAACCAAACCAAAAAATCCAGAAACAACCTCAAGATGCCTCAGCAACAAGAGGGAGGTGCTTGGCTAGGAGGTTGTGTGCACAAGTGAAGAGACAAAGCACTTTAAGGCACAAAATATGGAGATATAGATGGAGATATAGAGGGAGATATATGCTCAAGCCTTAGGCAAAAAATCAGAACCTCTGGAATGGAGAGGGAGAGCCTCTCTTATAGAAAAACAAAGGGTTCAAGGGGTTCAAGCTTCTTGGAGAAGCTAAAACTTGGTTGCAATCCCTCCATACACGTGTATGGAGGATACAGTCTGTGCCCTCTAGCTAGCACAGCTGGCATCCATTCAGTTTGCCAAAACAAAAGGAAAACTGCCGACCAGAAAAATTGGTCGGCCCGCTACTTTTTCTGGTCGGCCGACCATTTTTTCTGGTTTTTCAAAAAAAAAGTGGTCGGCCAGGGTAATTGGTGGTCTCCACACTGAAAGCAAGCCAATGGTGGGATGGGAAACCAGAAAATGTGGCCCAAAGACCAAGAAAACCAGTTTCCCGACCAGAAAATCGACTGGCGAGGAGAAAAGTGGTTTCCAAGGAGAAATCTGGTCTCCCACCCTTGTACCACCTTCCAAACAAGGAAAACAAGGTTCGTGCCAAGAACGAACCAACACGGATGCAAAACGAGAGTTCGGGCGGCAAGACACGCGGTCGGGGGCCTCGAAAACTGGCTGTTGAGCACAAAAGTGGCGTACGACCACAAAAGTGGTCTCCAAGGATAAAATCTGGTCTCCAAGGGAATTGGTGGTCTCCACACTAAAAGCAAGCCCATGGTGGGGGGGGAAACCAGAAAATGTGGCCCAAAAACCAAGAAAACCAGTTTCCCGACCAGAAAACCGGCTGGCGAGGAGAAAAGTGGTCTCCAAGGATAAAATCTGGTCTCCCACCCTTGTACCACCTCCCAAACATGGAAAGTAAGGTTTGTACCCAAGAAAAACCAAAACGGATACAAGACGAGGGTTCGGGAGGCAAAACGCGCGGCCGGAAGCCCCAAAAATCAGCTGCCGAGCATCAAAAGTGACGTACAACCACAAAAGTGGCCTCCCGGACCACAGTGTCCCTCTAGACAGAGGAAACAAGATATGTTTCAAAAACCGTGCCAAACGGAAAATGTTAAGCGGTCCCGAGCCGAGGCGCACGGCCTACGGCTCCGAAAATCGGAAATTAGTCTCCAAATGGGAATAGTGGCCTACGACCACCGAGATATGGTCCACAAGACCTCTCCCTCCCTCTGGGAAGAGAAAACAAAACTTGGTCCGCGGACCGAGTCAAAGTACAAAGGGTCTTGAGGTCCGGAGGCGAGGCTCTCAGCCAAGAACTCCGAAACCTCGAAACGAGCACAACATGCGCAATCACCGATCGCTCAATCGATGACGTCTGAGTCTTAAGGTCGGTCAAAAATGGAGTGTCTACAGGCAGGCTGTGTCTCGGCCCTAGAAGACAACTGGGAAGTCTTCTTGGCAGCCTTCTCAGCCTCAAGCTCGGCATCGATCTCTTGTAGAGTTTGATTGAGGCTCTTCTCGGCGATAGGCACCTCGGATGCTGTCTTCTTGGGGGAGGCATCTTTTGAGACCTCGTCCTCTTCATCCTGAGTCAAGTCTAAGACTTGCTCATTCAGAGTTGGGGACTTAGCCCCAGCAGGATCTTCAGCATCAGCCACATCGGTCTCTTCGTCTTCAGCTTCCTCTCCTTCTTCTTCTTCTTCTTCCTCTTCTTCCTCCCCAGCCTTAGCCTCGAATTGGCTTGAAGTGGGAGGGAATGACATCACAAGTCGGCCTACATCTTTGAGTGGAGAGTCCTCAGGGACAGCCAACTCCTTCAGAGCAGCCATCCAACCAAGGGTGTAACCCTTGTTACATGCCTCTCTGACTTATTTTTTGTAGTCTTCGCGGACATCGGCTGCCCCCTCGGCATAGGCCTTCTTATCCGCCGCTTTGATCTCGGAGTCTTTTGTGGCCAAAGCAGCTAGGAGCTCGACCTGGGCTTCGGCAGTTTTTCGCTTCCGCCTCTTGTTTCTCCGCTTTGAGAACCGCAGCAACAACCTCTGCAGCACCGACCTTTTCTTCGGCTTCATCTTGGGCTTGCTTATTCGCTTTGGCTTGGTCTATCAAGGATTTCATCTTGGCTTCGGCTTTGTTCAGCGACTTGAGCAAACCAGTAGTTTCCTTGGTCTTATGGACCAGTTCCTTCTTTATTTCCTCTGCTTGCATCGCAAAGGAGTGGGCATACTGGATTGCCTAGAAAAAATGCAAAGATCAAAGTTAGTGAATTCATTAAGTACGAAAACAGAGAAGGAAGAGCACCAAGTGTTAGGGATTTACCTGTACAGAATGCTTCACCATCAAAGCGAAATTTTCATATTCACTGACCTCGGCCATTCGGTTGAGGTCATTGGGAAGGAGCAGCGCAGTGGAGACGGCGACACCGACCTCAATATCAAAGGCACTGTCACCGGCTCTAACTGGCTTATCCTCAATCGTAATAGAGGGGGCCCAGGGGTCATCTGATTTAAGAGAACCCGAGGTGGCTACTGAGTCCGACCTTGGCTTCTTTGACTCAGTGGATTCGGAGGGTTCAGCCTCGGCGGGTCTCTTTTCGGCGGCGGAGGTACTTTTTTTTGCCTCGGCCATTTTTGAAATTGGCAAGGTATTTTCAGAGTCGATCTGAGTCACCGTTGCCTTTGCTTGGGCCTTCTTCAGCCTTTTTGGCTTTGGTTTTGACTGTGATTGAAAAGTAAAGATTGAACTGTGACGACATTAGGGATATTGGCTAGAAAGTCATCTACAACAACCTTTTTGCGACCCATCTCATCGGCGGCAATAGAGACAGTGACCTTAGTGCCGAAGTGGATTGCTAGAAGTGCAGTCGATGGGTTGGCTAGATCGTAAGCCGACGCTTCAGTACTTCGGCGTCTTCGGCTACGAGTTCTACCTGCGGGGGTGAGCAGTGGGGCTCGACGTCGGCGTTGGCGCTGAGAGGGTGGAATCAGTTGTGGAGCAGAAGTTGATGGCTGTTCTGCTGGGTCGAATGTTGAGACTTGATTGGGCCTTGGTGATGAGGTAGTTGGGGGAGTTGTTGCTGAGGGTGGAGACTGTAGACGTCCCCGAACGCCCCGGGAGGGATGATGTCCCGTTCTGTTCATTTTGGGCTCACTACAGTTCAAGGACTCGATGTCACGGTTCTTAATCTGAACCAAAGAGTCCAAATTCGGCAAATCATTTTGAGAAAACAGATTTTTTGAAAGAAGTGCCAAACATGGACTGCTTTGCCAGATACAGAGTTGCCACCTAAATATTTTATTTTTTGGAAATTTAGGAAACCCTAACTCGTTTGCCTAAGGCCACGTGTCCGTCATCACCAAAGTTGCCTCGGCTCGGGAACTTGGGTACGATTGGGGAAGGTCACTTCGTGAGCACCCCCGCTCGCCCGATCAAAGATCGGTCTCTACTAATCATGATATCTAGTTTTGAAAACATTATGCATTCTTATTCCGGTTATTAGCCTAGATTTACTATGTGATGCGCACAGCATACAAGTATAGACCGGGTCGCCTGAATTGGAACAAAACATTTCATGTTTGTTTTTTTGAAAGATGGTTTGCTACTCGCAAGTAGGCTTAAAATGCAGATTTTGCCACCCTCAGGTGGGCTTAGAAAAGATGGCTTTGCCACTATCTAGTGGGCTTAAAAACTCACGGTCAACGCATTGTTCCAATCCAAATAACCCAACCTTCACCCACAGGCATTTAGGCAGTTATATCACATAAGCAAATAGCCTCATGGTAAGCATGTTATCATGGCAGTCACTCACACTCATGCAAGGATGCTAAAGCATAAAACTCACCGAGTACTCCAAGCCAAAAAAGAAGCTATGTTAGAAATCCATGCATGATCCTAACTATACAGGAATGCCTAATGCAGCGCATGCAAAAATGCAACTATAGCAGGCTCGGCTATTCTAAACATGGCATATGGAATGCTACAGCTAACATGTATTCAACTTAGAATTTGAAATACAAATGCAGTTAGTATGATGCGCCGAGCCCGGTGCATGCAAAACAGATGAATGAATGCAAACATGCTATCATACTGTATGCTAATTGAAACATGCCCTAATCTAACCATCATAAGCTGGTAAATAAAAGGGAGAAAGACGTGGGGTTGGAAGACATACATCGCACACACGCACACTTATTACAGTTGTCCCCTCACTCGGAGGGTCCGAATAAATAATACAGTCCCGAATAAATAATACAGTCCGAATAAATACAAAATCCTAATTAATTAACAAATTAATCTAGGAAAGCAGTAAATTAGCATGCAAGCTAGGGACTGCCTCGACTCTGCTCCGGATGATGAATGATGCATGTTCGGATTGCCTGGCGCGGAAATTCATCGCGATGCCCCGATTAGCCTCTATTTATAATTGAGCCCGGAATATTGCGGGAAGTCCCAAGAGATTTCCGGTTTCTGATTTACTGCAACAGAGAGCAAGAAAGGGGCATGGCAATGTATTTTCACATATGTATGCTTGACTACTTTACAGGGAACGTAGTCCTCGATCCTCGTGCCACCAATCACGCATATCGATGCATGATGGCCGAGGAGTCGAATTGCATGACTCAATATGGAATGAATGCACATGAAAACATAACAAGGCCTAGACTCCATCATGGATAATCCGGAGTGTCGGCGACAGGGAATTGAGACACGTTCCGTCACTCAAAGTACGAAACGTCCCTTGTTTCCCGTGCTCGGGCTAACTCCTATCCCAAACACAATGCAATATGTAGGGCATGCATGAATGCAACTAATATACAACCTAGCATACACAATGCTATGAAATGGCATACACAATGCACGATGTAACACGGCATACACGATGCTCTAACATACAACCTAGCATACACAATGCTATGAATTGAAATGGCATACGCAATGCATTATGGACTTACACCAACATGAGTGGACCTCAGCCACACTCACATCAGTGGCCATAAAATGAAAATGAGACACTCGAGATGCGTGCACACATGCACGCAAACCGAGGACCGATCCTAAGGCACGAATACCACTCTTAACAAGGCATGGCAAGGCACAAAATATGGCATACAAACATGCAAATTTCAGCACTGAAATGTGATGCAAAATGATCCCGAAACATGGAAACATGGCACCCGATGCATGAAATGGTCCCGAAACACAAAACTAGGCACATGCGTTGACCTACAGCTATACAAAACATGCATTATTTGATCATGAAGCATAAAGACAGAACCAAGGCAGTCCCAAAACATGAATATTTCTAGTTCAAATCATGGCCAAAAGATGCTAGCAAGATGGACTAAAATAGCATGCAACTTTGACTAGCAAGCATGGTTTACATGGAAAGTACATGAAGCAAGTGAGCACTCACCAAACCAGAAAAAATCAGTGAACTAAACATGCCAAAATATGCCCAAATAAACATGGAAAGGCAGCCAACACATGCACAAATGAGGGGCTCCTTTGGAGGGCATACAAAGGGGTTATTAAGCACATGCATCAAGGACACTTAGCATGGCACAAAAAACTCTGAAAATCAAATATGATAGCCCTAAAACTCACCAAATTGGGCCTGAAATGTGACTTCAAAGCATACAAGATAGGGTCTCTTTGGAAGGCCAAAATGACCATCAAACAAGTCAAGGTGAGAGGGGGTCATCCCCCTCTGATTTGGAGGCTCAAAATAGTGTGTTAGCCACTAAAAATCTACTAGATTTCAGTGGTTAGATGGCCAAACAAAGCATGCAACAAGAGCTTAGGTGTAAGGCTCAAAAGAAGAGACAATCAAGCATACAAGGAGGCATATGACCTCAAACAAAAATAGGACCTTAAACAAACTTGAAGATGATATTAAAACAAGATATTTTTCAGTTTATGAAAACTCTCAAAAAAGAACACAAGTAGGGCTAATCTATCATGCAAAAATGGCCCTAAAAGAGAGATTAGAGACAAGGGACAGTATCTGACCCCAAATGGCCAAGAGCCCTTCAACAAAGTTGAAGAGGGACTAAAAACAAGGAACTTTACAGTTTGACTCGAAGCCCAGAAATTCTTACAAACAGGGCTAATATATCATGCAAGAAAAGGGCCAAAAGAGAGATAAAAGGGAAAGGGACAGAAGGTGGCCTCAAACAGAGAAAATCCCTTGATCAAACATGAAGATGAGCTCAAAATAAGACCATTTCTAGTTTGGGTCGGAGCCCAAAAATGTAAGCAAATATAGCTTATAAATGGAGCAAGAAAAGACTAGAAAAGAGAGAAAGGAGACTCACCCTTGTAGAACCAAACTTCAGCAACTTTTGGAACAAATTTGTGAGTTCTCAACCTCTGGAAATCAGCTTCAAAGGGTTGGAATGGAGTGTGGAGGTGTGGTGCTATGGGTTGTAGGGTAAATAGTGCAAGAAGCTTAGGGTTTAGAGGGTTGAAGGAGAGAGAGATGGAGGCTTGTATGTAAAGGCTCCAAACAATTTTTGTAACCCTTTAAAATGCAGTTGGAGGTGCTAGTTTTATAGAGGGAGAGAAGGGAAAAATGGAGGGGAAAATCAAATTCAAATTTCCCCCCCAAAAAGGCAGATCCCCGGGAAGGGGTCTGGGGGAAAACAGAAGGTACAGCTGTAAGGAACCAGGAGAGAGGAACATGGCCGGCCAGGTTCAGGAGGTTCAGATGGCCGGCCGGCCACCTCCCCTGGCCGGCCGGCCAGGGTCAAAAGGTTCACTCAAATTGTTGGCCGGCCACCCCAGAAAGGTGGCCTCCCATGTGTGTACAACACAGCTATGTGGAGAAAAATCAGGAAATGTAATCTAGGAGAGAGAAAAACCAACTTTTTAGAGGGGTTCAAAAGGGTCAAAAAGGGTTAATAGCTGGCCTATCCATATTGGTGGCCTCCCAGGTGTGTACAACACAATGGTGTGGAGGAAAGTCAGAAAAAGTGGCCCGGGGATGGAAAAAGTCAGCTTTCTAGTGAAGAAAACGGGTGACAAAGAGCGATGAAGGAATAAACCTGGTCTTCAGAACAATTGCTGGCCTCCCATCCTTCTACGACCTTCCTAACAATGAAAATAAGGTCCCCGCCAAAAATAAACTCAAACCGATGTAAAACGAAGGTTCGGGGGCCAAAACGCGCGGCCCGGGGCCCCGAAAACTGACTGTTAAGCACCGGAGGTGGCGTTTGACCACGAAGTTGGTCTCTCGAGCCACAGTGTCCCTCAAAAGGGAGAAAATAAGGTATGCGCCAAAAACCGGAGCAAACGGAGGTAGTTAAGTGGTCCCGAACCGAGGCACACGGCCGACGGTTCCGAAAACCGAGAATCGGGCTCCAAACGGGAAAAATGGCCTACGACCACGAAACGTAGCCTACGGCCACTGAGAGACGGTCTACGAGACCTCTCCCTCCCTTCGAGAAGAGAAAACAGAGAAAACAGGGCCCGGTTCGCAAACCGAGGCAAAGCACAAAAGAGTCCGGAAGTCCGGAGGCAAGGCTCGCAGCCGAGACTCTGAAACCTCTGAACGAGCACAATATGCAATCATCACCGAGCGCTCAATTGGTGACGTCTGAGTCTTAAGGTCGGTCAAAAATGAGGTGTCTACAGAGACTTGCTCTTTTTGGAGACGTCGGGCAATGTTGATTTGTAGGTCGAGATGTAGTTCAGGAGCAGATGAGCCTTGCACTGATTAATAGGCAAGTCCAACAACCTCTTGAAATCTTTATTGGGGAAGAATGTCTTGTGAAGTCTTTGGGAGGCTGAGGAAGAACTACAAAGTAAAACAAACAGATGTTAGAACATACAAAAGTATCAAAATAATAAAGACTTGAAAGCAAGTAAAGTGACACTTGGCTCTTACCATTTCCCTCTTTGAACACTGTTCGGCTTAAGGGGTAGCTGTGAAGGTCATCATCTAGTAGGAACTCCCAGTTGCCCGAAACGATGAAAAAATCATCTTCAGCACGCTTGTTGGAGTCTGGGAGGTTGGCAATAAGTTTGTATTTGGTCGACCTCGGCTTAAGGTAATAAATGTAGCCTTTTTCTGACTTAAGGCCACACATGGTATAGCAGTATTGGATGTCGGCTAGAGTAATCCTAGCGTTCTCTCGGCTAGCTAGGGCAATGTTACCGTTAATGACTCGGTAGGAGTTAATGGCTAGCTGCATAGGGTTTAGTTTGTAATAGTGAAGGATTTGGCGGAAGAGGATGTCAAGAGGGAACCTAATCCCGCACTCAATAAAGGCTACTATAGGGAAAGACATGGAGTCCCCATCAGGCATGATGGAGTGCTCCTCCCCTGCCAACCTAAGGTGGACATCGGCAGGATGGCAAACTCCTGCCTAAAGTACTCTAGCTTAGTAGGAGTATCTACTCTCCACCTAAACATTCCCATGATATCGGCTTGGGAGGTATTGGTACACAGTTCAGATGAGAAAATTCAGAAGAAGGTGGACTGTGTAGGTGTAAGGGACCTTGGCTAAACCCCAAAACAGAAACTAGGGTAAGGGTTTTTCGAGATCTAGGGAAATTTGTTTCAGTTTTCCTAAAAATTTGAGATTTCTCTACCAAAACCCAAACTTAATCTATGTGAAAATGGAGGACTAAAGGCAAGAATCGGGAAAAGACAACAAGAAAACAGGGCAAAAAGTATGATTCAGACTCAAGAAGGTAGCAGAAAATCAAGAACAATGATAATCTATGAAAAACATCAAGACACGTGAAAACAGTACATATGTGTGCATAAGGACCGTAAATCAAAAGCAGAATAAAAATCCCCAAACAAAGCATGCTTTTGTACTCAGAGTGATGGAATTCAAAACACGAGCAATCATTCAAATGGATGGAATCACAGTAGCAGTGTATAAGCATAACAAATTTTGAAGTAAGTCAAAAACTGAAAAGAGGGAAAGAACAGTGACTTACCAAAGAAAATGGTGCCGGAGTGAGATTCGCCGAAGTCAGACGACGACAGTAAATGGAATGGAGTAATGAATGCTTCACTGAAAGGGATGAACGGAGCAAGTTGCAGAGCTTGAGAGCTTGAAACAATGGAGGATTTGGGAGGTAAGTGTTAGAGAAAGAAAGCTTGGGAGAAGACGAAGATGCAAAGGTGAAAAGACGGAGAGAGAGAGAGAGAGAGAGAGAGAGAGAGAGAGAGGTGTTTTTGATTAAACACATGAGAGGGCGGCAAAATCACAATTAGTGTGCCTAGGACGACGTGTCTGTCAGACGGCGCATGCAGAAACGACGCGACCTGGTGGCTCGTGTCAGGTACGGTTTAATAGGGAAGGGACGCGTGATGAAAATGGTTGAGTTACAGTGCGTGACAACTCTTACGCGTGTAGAAACTCTTGGAGTTCTTGATTTAATGAAGCAAAGACCTCGGCTAAGAGAACGATCTCGGCTAAAGAACTTGAAAAAACTTGGTTATTGGTTCTAAAGCATTGATGAAAACAGACTACAAGTCTTGGTCATATGGAGCCGACAAATAATGACCTCGGTAATGAAGGATAGAGCAAGCTTAGCCGATGTGCTATATGATTACATAGTATAGGTTCTATCACCTCAGGATGCCGAGGTAATAGAACCTAGGAGGCAGCTGTGGGGACATATTTTGTAAATAACAACACGTGGCCGAGATGGCACCGAAGTGCCAGCCGAGGTGCCATGTTTCCTGGTCATGATGCCGAGATGATCTCAGCTAGGCCGAGGTTATCTGCAGAGATGTCGGAATCCGGGATAAATGGATAAACTATAAAAATCCTAGAATGGGGGAAGACTTCAGCCTGAATAAGGATAAAGCTCTTAGGGAGTTTATCTTTATCTATTAGAGAGTCCAGGATGAGCATTGGGCCAGAGTCCAAGGGAAGCTAGGCTTCTACAAGAATCAGGTTAGTGCTGACTATAAAAGTAAGGCACCCTTATGGGTCTAAGGTATGTTTTTTTTATTTCCCTGGTTAGTGAATTAAGCACTGTTTGTTATCTTTAAGAGATAATTGAGTATTGACTTGATCGTCGGAGTGCCCCAGGGTGGACGAACCACCGCCGAAGTCTCATCTTTCTGTGACAGGTCGTTCGGGCGCAATCTATTTTGCCGGTGTTCTCCAGCTAAGTACCTGTTTGGCAGTGTGGTTAAAAAACAACACACACAGTAAGTTAAATTAAAACGAAAGAATTGAGTAGCTCTATTGACTCAAACCCTAAACTTTTAACTTTTTTACTGTCTCAAAAAACAATTACATGGATCACTGAACTAACTGTCTTGTTCCAAATTTAGGCAGGTTCAATGGACATGTTAAGTTAGATAATTCACATGTATCAAGCTCACTATCATGTTGTGTTCTGAAATTTATATTAAAGCCAAAAAAAAATAAAATAAATAAGGGTACTTGAGTCATAAGTTTATTTTTGAATTTTTTGAATCAAGTTTTAATCTCTTTGGATTAAAAGGACATAATTTGTTCAAAAAGACAACTATTTGTTGACATCAGCTAAACTATCTATCTATCTGTTGAAATCAACTTATTTGTTAAAATCAAACTATCTGGTCAAATTCACCAAACTAATTATCTGTTCAAATATGGCACATGTTACTTATTCAACAACTTATCTTTTGAATATTACACATTTCTCTACCTTACCACTACTACTTGCTGTTGTCAACCATTGGTTACCGTCGCCGCCACCATTTTCCAGTGATTTTTTTCGCTAATTTTTCAACGACTTTTTCAACACCGATGACTTTTTCCAACGTGTCCTTATCACCAAACAAGCTTTTACCTTAGATCTAATATCTTATACCTCTTTTGGATGGACTTTTCACCAATTTTTTTAAAAAAACAAAATAAATTCAAAAAAAAAAAAAAAATGTAACTTAAGATTATTAGAAAAATATACATAACTATATCCTCCCTTTGGGTCTATTTGATTAGACAAATAATAGTATAAGATTAAAATTATGGGTTCAGCTTGTGTCCAATCCGAGATTGGATTAGACGGTACTGTTGGGCCCGTGGGGGCCCACCAAGGGTCCCATTTTGATAATCCGAACCGTTCAATGTGTAGAACTCGTCGAGTACTATATGCTTAGAAAAAATCACGTTGATCAAATATCTATCGATAGCTATGTGATCAAATCAGTTTTGTATAAAAAAATAGACGATGAACAAATTAACGGTTGACAAAAAACTGTTTTGATCACATAGCTATCGATATCCGATCAACGTAATTTTTTACAAGCATATAATACTTGAGAATAGGGGTGGGCGCGGGTCGGTTGCGGCCACGGAACCTCCAATCCACCATCTGTCCGCCAGATTGGCGGATTGGAGAAAATCAATCCACATCTGTTCGCCAATCCAGCGGATGTGGATTGAGCGGATTGGCGGTTTAGCGGATGGATGCGAATCGGTTTGGCGGTTTGAAATTTTATAAATTTTCAACATAGTTCAACTTGTGCACTTCCTCAAAAAAAAAAAAAAAAAATATTACAGTCAATCACTTAAAAAAGTATTACAATTACTGCATGCCTCATTCAAAGAAAGAAAGTTTGAAACTTTAGAATATCACAATCACTGCATGCCTCATCCACATATTACAATCACAGCATGCCTCATCCACATAAAATATTACAATATGTGGTTCCTAAAATATAAAAACAATTTAAACCACCAAAATCATGAACAGAGCAGTAGTAGAGTTTGTATGTCTCTGTATTGTTACATTTATATATGTTTTTGAAAACAAAAACTAACTAGCATATATCATGTTTTCTATTTATTACTTTTAGAGTTAGATTTAAAAATAAAAAAATATAGATAAATAATACGTTTATTTTTTTCAATTTAAAAAATATATTCAAATTGAAAAAAAATTTCAACAGAATATTTGAACTCTTTTTTAATTGAAAACACAAACAAAATATTTAAATAAATTGAAACACAAAGTCTTTTAAATTACTAAGGGTACTCGCGGTTTGGCGGTTCAGTTGCGGCCAAAAGAACCTCAAATCCACCATCCGTCCGCCAAATTGGCGGATTGGAGAAAATCAAGCCGCACCCGTCCGCTCGTCATCACGCATCCGTCCAAAATGCGGCGGATCGGTTCGGTTCGGTCGGTTTTGACGGATCGGTATATTCGCTACTCACCCCTACTTGAGAAGTTCTACATATTCAACGGTTCGAATTATCAAAGTAAAACCCGCAGTTAGCCCCCACGGATCCAACAGTACCGTCCAGTCCAATCTTAGACTGGACACAAACTGCTCCCAAAATTATTAATTTATGGGACTCACATACCAATCCATTGTTCAGGTAGAAGGGGTCCCAAGGAATATCTATCACTGTTACTACTAATACTAACTTGAATTAAATTTCTTTCACAATCATATTGTGTAGCTTAAATTTATTTAAAGTGCAGATCTCGAACACACATTACTTTTCAAAATAAATGTTTTGACAATATTTTTACGTCGCCACCTTTGTCTATATATTTCTTTGAAAAATGCTTCCTACCTCCACTGGGGGTCAACCCCCAGTGAGGTGTCACTCCGGAATTGGACAAAAAAAAATAGTTCTTTGGTTATTTGATAGTTGAGTCCAAGGTACGAAAATTGAAGCCTATGTGGTGGGTAGTACAAGAAGAAGATTAAAAAAAAAAAAGAAGAAAAAAAAAGGCATGTCAAACACTCAATGCTAGGTTTCCATATATAGATTTGCCAATAAATTAGAGCGACAATTGCAGGAAAATGATATGGATTTAAAATAATTATAAAACAATAATGGAAGTACGAGATTTAACTTTACTATTTAACTTATAAATTATTTGTACTCATGACATTATAATTATTTTGTATTAATATAATTTTTCTACAATAAAAAGGATTTTGTTTGTCTTTAGTTTGAGATTGGACTGGAAGATGTTGTTAGACTTATGGAGATTCACCACGAGTTCTATTTTGATAATCCGAATCGTTAAATGTGTAAAGCTTGTCGAATATTTTATTCCTATAAAAAATTACGTTGATCGACTATCGAAAACTTCTTGATCGGATCAAATTTTTGTTAATAGTAAATATAATTTTCAAAATAAAATGTTGACAAAAATTTAATTTGATCAAATAACTATCAATATCCGAATAATATAATTTTTTACAGGGATAAAATACTCAACGCGATCTATACATTCAACGACCCGAATTACCGAAACATAACCCGTGATGAATTTCACAAGTCTAATAATACTGTTCAATTTACTTTGTAAATTGGAGACAAGTAAAAAAAAACAAAGGTGGTTGTAGATTGGTGTTCCCAATCCCTCGTTCATCGCTTCCAAAACCAAGTACAGAATTATTCACCCAAAAAAAAAAAAAAATCAAGTACAGAATTTATTTGTTTATTTATTTGAAATAATGCTATATGTGTCAATAATATATTATCTTATACTATACTAACAGATGATGTGATATAATTTTAGAAATTTTAAATATTTATAATTTATATAATAGATAGGGTCAATAATAATAATATAACATTAGTTGATATACTAATATGTATATTAATTAGTGTATATAATACTACTATCTATTTTTTCTAATAATGCCAGGAAAATGTGTCGGATCAAAATCATATATGGTACACAATTCTATGCTAAAATTCTAGCACATTTTTATTATTTTGTTGACGAATTTGGGTAAATCACAAGTACAAATTAGGCAACGTTACCCTATAGGTTTTTTTTTTTTTTTTTTTTTTTTTTTTTTTTTTTTTTTTTTTCAGGGCGTCACTAGCGGATCATTTAGATCATGGGGATCTATAAATTCACATGGATTGGATTTATTCGATTTTAAGTAAATTAAAAATTAAATCCATTCGTACAGTTTTACAAGAATTAAAATTTATTAAACCATTAAACTTATGTAACTAGATTAGAACTACGCTATTTAAACAAGTTAGTTCGGTTCTACCATTCTATAAATTTTATATATAAAAAATATATATATATATATATATCATAATAATAAACATATTAATGATAATTAATTTAGTTAATTTAGCTAGAATTTACAAAGTTTAATATTCTTATTTTTACAAACAAAAATATTTTAAAAATTAATAAATAAATATATAGTGTAACCAAAGTCTTAGAACCAATAACTGACTGATTTAAACTGTTCAACTACTTTTGAAATTGAAACTAAAATCAAAATTAATAAAAAGCTAGATCAAATTGATAGTTTGAACCGAATTAATTCGATTTACCGGTTCTACTTTTTTTTTTTTGTGAACACCCCTACACAATGATAGGTAAATTTTATAATTTTATTTATAAAGAAGTGGAGTGAGAATATGGATCAGCTGCAATTAGTCTAAAATTTTAAGGGAATACTTACAGACCAGTCCTATTAACTGCATTTATTTACCTATAGGCTATGTTTCTTTTCTTACCTATCAATATCTCCAAAAATACCCTCATCTTATCTCATCTAGCACATCAACCATAACACTACTATCATGACCTCTACTGCCAGCAATTACCTCCGGTCACCAATGACACCTCCGACCTCGGCAACTACCTCCAACCTTCGATGGCCACCTTTGACTATTGTTTTTACTACCAACAATTACCTCTAATCTCAGGCGACTGTCAGTGATATTTTTTTTGACCATTTTCTAACAAAAACAAATGTTAATAATCTCCACCACATTACTATCGGCACCACCTCTTTATTTCTAATAAGAGAGAGAGAGAGAGAGAGAGAGAGAGAGAGAGAGGAAAAATAAATGAATTAAAGATACATTTAGCGATAAATTTATCACTGAGTGGTTTGTAAAAATTTACAGACGCCAATTTCTTCATTTACATTCACACTTACACTCACTTACTCACAAGACACCTACATCCTACATATATATACATAACTAATGACTGGTAAATTTATCACTGAAAAATAAATTTACAGCAGATCTAGTTTGAAAAATAAAGAGACAGAGAGGAAAATGAGGGGTGAGATCTAAAATATACTGTTGTTTGGAGTCATTTAGAGTCGATTTACCATTGAGTGATGGTAAAGTGGAAACTAGGTGTCAGCATTCGTCGGGCCAGGCTGGGCCAAACCGATACTACATAATAAAAGACTTTGTGTCTGTCTAAGCCCGGTCGGACCCTAATATCGAGTCTTTACATCTGCTGAAACCTGACCAAAAAAATAATTATTATCCAAGACCCACCCATCGGGCTATATGTCAAAAATAAATAAATAAATAAATTTAAAATATTCTATAATTAAATTCCGTCTCACATTATATTTTTTAAATAAAAATATTGACGTCATTATAAATTGAAAAATTCTCTCTATAAATTGAAGGATTTTTTAAATAAATTCAATCACACATCACCACAAATGTAAGTTTCAATAAAATCAACAAAGATAAAATATAGATCCCAACAAAAAATAAACATTTTAATATATTATAATTAATTAATTAATTAAATTAATAGCGAGTTGGGTTGGGTTGAAACTATATATTCCAAACCCAGTCATTAATATATCGGATTAAAAATGTTGGTCTAGTTCAACCCTATAGGTTAAAACAGCCTTCCTAAACCCTAAAAAAATAGAGTTGAGTTGGTTGGGCTGGGTGAGCCAACGGATTGATATCTACCCCCAGTGGAGATCAAAGATGTAGAGTGTAAATCGGTGGCGTTGAAATGTAGATCAGTGATAGCAGAGGTGGTTGGTGAACGGTGGTGATAGATTGGTGAAATTGAAGTGTAGATCGATAATGGTAGCGAATGGATAGCAACAGTGGCGAATGGAAGATGACGGTAGCGGTGACTGGTGGACGACGATGGTAGCGGTGGTCAGCGACGATAATGATGGTGGTGACAATGTGAGGCTCTTGGAAAAATGTTGTAGAGAGAGAGAGAAAAGATAAGAGTATAAGTGCAAAAGAAGAATATTATGATTTATTGGTCAATATAGAGATGTGTAGAACTTATAGGTATTTAAGTTCATTAAATAAGATTGGACAGTAATTATCTCAAATTTTAAGAGGTTACAATGAGTAGTTCTAACGACCCCCAGTGAGCCAACCCCCACTGACAACTCCCAGTGAGGTGTCGGCTCCCCATTGGCTGAAAACAAAAACAAAAACAAAAAAAAAATAATAATTTTTTTCCTCCAATCAGAGAGGACCCCCAGTACCCCACTGGGGGTCCAACGCATTTTCCGGTTAAAATATGAATACTATTGGAATAATATTGTATGTACTAATTAGTGTACTAACTAATGTACCAATTGATGATGTGACATAATTTAAGAGGTTTTCGGTATTTGTAATTTGTATAATGAGTGGGGATTAATAATAATGTCATAACTAGTGTTAATATACTAGTTAGTACACTTATTAGTGCATATAGCACCACCGATACTATTGGATTGTGCTCAAAATCAATCTTCTTCTTGGCCCAATATTATTTGGTAACATCTAATCGGCCCTATAAGTTGGAATCTTCCAACATATGGCCCAAACAAGTACATTTTTTAAATAATGTCAAATGGAATGCAAAGTTTTTAATTTTTCATATTAAATTCTTAATTTGAGAATCAAATTTATTTACTTTCTTTTCTATGCTCAAAAAATAAAAGTAAAAAACTATTTAACGGTTAAATATCTTGACTAGCAGTTCTACATTTAACATTTTATTCAATTATAGAAAGTACATAAAATACTCATAAATATAAATGCAAATTTATTTACTTACGTTTCTAGGTCCAATATATATATATATATATATATTTATATTTAACAGTTAAATAGCTTGACTAGCAGTTCTACATTTAATTTTTTATTCAGTTATAAAAAGTACATAAATATAAGTGCAATAATTCTCACATAAAATTAGTCGAACTCAACTCAAGCTAAGATTAAAAAATTGAGTTTGAACTTGGCTTGTTCAATATTGAAAAAATTAAATTTAGTTTGAATCAACTCAATTACATAAATAAGTTAAGCGCAAACTTCAGCTTGAGCTTGACAAGGAAAAATAAAATTTAAATTAATATGCATATTAAGGGAAAAATGAGTAAAATATTAAAAAAATCAAATTATTATCAATTAAATATTTATATTTGGACAAACAACAAACATAAATAAAGAAAGAAAATAAATTAAAAATATATTTAATATACTATTAAAATAAATATTAATTTATATATCAATTTCTTTCCACAAAGTCTAATCGAATTGCGATTGGATCCACTCGGGTTAGGTCCGATTATTATATGTGCTTAAAATTCATGAATAACTCGATTTGTCTGTAAGGCCCACATCTTTATAAATATTGTGTATATTTTTGGGTAAATTATATTGACGCCCTTTAAAAATTGTGTATATTTTTGGAAAAATTATACTGACGTCCTTTAAGATTTTTGTTTAATATAGATTCTTTATTTACATTTTAAAAATTACATTTCCTTTTATAAGGTTTGTAATCTCATTACAAATTAGCCCATGGATTGCTGATGTCATGTCTTGAAATTTTCTAAATGATCATCTTGCCATTTTTCTTATCATTTCTTCGTCCTATCATCATGACTACATTCTTCAACTTTCCATTATTAAATTGTACATGAACATATTCTTATTGAAATAATGATATACAAACATAAATTTTATATAAATTTTTCATATAACTTAATAGTGATCTTTCACTTTAAAACAAAATACCATAAACATGATTTATATTTACAATAATATCATTATCACAACATTTTAATAATATTTTTTGTATAAATTTTTATATATAAATATAAATTTTTTTTTTATTTCCACGATTATATCTAGATTAAATCAATTTAATCTAGATATGTTTAAAACGTATAAAATTTGTATAAAAAACTTTAAAAAAATTCATTAAATACAACAAAATAAGATAATATATTAAATTTTTGTATTTTTTTGTATTTTGTATTTTTGTATTTGGTGAATTTAAAAAAAAATCTTAAAATATTATACTTCTTAAGTACATCTAGATTAGGTCTATCTAAAAAATAAAAAAAAATGCTTAAATTTAAAAAAAAAATTAGTAAAAAAAAAATTGAAAAATAATATATAAAAAAAAAAACTCAATTTTTTGTGTGAGTTAAACTAAAGAAGATGATTGTTATTTCTCTTAAAATAACATGAATAAAATATCTATATTATTTTATATGTATAAAGGCTAAAGGACAAATTTATCATTTTAATCTGATAGAGAGTAAGTGTGATATTTATTTTGAATATAATTATGTGTTTAATATGATTTTGTGTGCTATTATGTAAAAAATATGTGGTTTTGAATTTTCATCTGTTCATCGTAAGAATATCTGTTTAATTGTCTGCTTTGGAAATTGAATTGAAGGCCCTATCGGCCACAGAAACTGAAATTGACGGCGCCATGGTGATTGGCATAATTTTTAGAGCTTACGGTGAAATTTAATTGAAAATTGATTCGGATCAAATTAATTAGATTAAAATGTTGGCATAGTGCTCAAATTATTTAAATATTGTTTATATTGGTTAGTGGACTTACACATAAAAGGCCATATACACTTAAGCTCTCTCTTTAATCAACTTGGCTGATTTAACTCTAAGAAAAGGGGGAGGGTCGGCTTAGAGAGAGGGGGAGAGCTCACAATTGAAGTTTGATCTTGAAGGCTTGGAAATTTGAAGTCTAACTCAAGAATTAACCATAGATTGGGAAGATTGAGCCTCTAGGTAAGTGAATTCATGAGTTTAATGTTGTAAATTGTGAATTCAAATTTGATTAATGGTCAAGAACATGAATTGGTTTAATTATAAGGAAATTGTGTTGCATTTATTGAATTTAAAGCCAATAGATGCATGCATGTAGGAAATTACTATGAATTTCCATATTTGAGCTCAATGTGTATGATCCATGTTGAATTTTTGGCTTAAGTCCATATATTTGATCACCTCTTCACCAATTAAGTTGAGGATATTGTGTATATTCCACATGCAAGTGCAAATCATGGAAGTATGAACCTTAAATGTTTGAATTTAGTGTGTTAGTGATGAGTTTGAATCAATTTGGGACATGCATGTGTTTGATTCATGAAATTGAGCTTCATTGGGCTGTAATTTGGGGTTTATACCATGTTAGTACAAGTGTATTTGAAGTTTGAGCTATTGCATGCAAGAAATGTTGGATGGAATGTCAAGTTGAAGCTCAAGAACATAGCTGGAAAACCCAGAAATCTTGGTGTCCGCTCGAGCGGGGAAACCGCCGCTCGAGCGTGAAATACGAGCTCCCAGCATTTTTTTGCAGACATGACTCCCGCTCGAGCGGGGAAGTTCACGCTCGAGCGGGGAGCCATGTAGAGAGGCCTTCCGCTTGAGCGCCAGAATGCATGCTCGAGCGTAATTTTGACATAGCCAGTACTTTTGCAGGCCTCTTGGGTCCGCTCGAGCGGGGACCCTGTTTTCTGAAATTTTGTTTATGCGTTCTGTGTTTCGTTTTCCGTCCTCTTTCACTTGTAAGTACTCTTAGACATGCATTGAGTATTGTAATTGAGTTAAAGATATAAGAATGAAGCCTAAAGAGGAAAATGTGACTTTAGAACGGATTGAATTGTTTGTGACCCTTTTTGTGTTCATGGAATGTGTAGGGTCGAGCTCCAAGGCGAACCAACCAACCGATCACTGTAAGTAATATCGATATTTGAAACTTGTCATTGTCCAATTGCTTATTTCTTATAAGCCTTATGAGTTTGCCAGTTTGAATTATGGACAAATGCTTGATATGAATAAATAAATGGGCCAGAGGCCGCTTTGACAAGAATGAATGGGCCAGAGGCCGTTTTGACATAAATGAGTGGGTCAGAGGCCGTTTTGACAAGAATGAACGGGCCAGAGGCTATTTTGACAAGAATGAATGGGCCAGAGGTCGTTTTGACAAGAATGAATGGGCTAGAGGCCGTTTTGACACGAATGAATGGGCCGGAGGCCGTTTCGACATGAACGAATGAATGGGCCAAAGGCCAGTTTGTCATCTGAATGGGCCGAAGGCCGTTTTGATACAAATGAAAGTTCGAATGGGCCAAAGGCCAGTTTGTTTGGTACCGCAGTTACTTAACCTAAATTGTGTATATATATGTTAAATAGCAATAAATGAATTGGGCCTAAGGCCGTTTGGAGCATGTTGTTCTACACATCGACTGTATAGCTTCTTTAATTGATATTATTCACTGGGCTATCGCTCACGCTCATTTATGTGTTTGTAAGTGAGCCAAGAGAAGTCCAAACCCAACCCCAGTGAAGTCTGTGAGGAACAACAATAGTTTTGAAGAGTCAGCCCTCGCGTCTCACGCACGAGACCCATCTTCGCCTTTTTGTCATTTTGTTTTTATTTTGTCATGTGGGCGAAGTCTTTGAACATGTGGTATATAGTTTTATTCAGCTGACTTAGACCTATATGATCCTATATGTACAGAGCTTTGTGTAGTACATATTTTGATGTGAGTTATTAATGTACATATGTATGGTTTGTTTGATGTGCCATGTAAGCACAGCTCTATGGATAAAGTTTTAAATTGCTTCCGTTTGGCCCCCATTAACTCTGTTAAAATATGTTTGGTTCGGTTTGAGGCCGTAGGTAATCTCATGATTACTGGTCGGTTATGTCCTTAACCCTTGGGGGCGGGTTCGGGTCATGATAGTAAGTGTAATTTTTCAAATATGAGAAGAAAATTATATTAAATAGAAACCTTAGGGGTGTTAGTGTAATTTATTCTATATTTTTCAATGGGCAAATTAAGTCGATAGTTTCTGTATTTTAATCATTGTGTCACTTTTGGTAGAAATTCTAATTTTTGTAATTACTTTTAAATGCCTAACCTTGAGTTTATTTCAATAAAATCCTTAAATTGTCATTTAATCGCGTTTTAAACCCTGTAGAATCAGGAAGCATTGCGGATTAATCTGAGTAAACCCTAATCGATTCTAGTAACTTAGTAATCACTTTTAAAACCCTAATATTAATTATTCGACCCTCTAATTATAGATTAATTGCTTAAAAATCTTAATTTCCAATAAAGTTATTTTCGCTCGATTTCTCGCATTTCTTTGCTATTTAATTCGACGGGACTGAATATATTATTTTAAATATTTTCTAAAAATTATATGTTAATAATAAGTGATAATTTATCAAAATTTAAAATTTGATCCTTGTCCTTTTTATTTTATTGCAATTGGATCCTTTCTTGAATTTATTAATGTATAATGTACTAACTATCTCTCATATTATTTTATATATACATCATATCTCCTATATATGCATATAATAATACACTTCTTCATACCTAAGGGAGTGAGGTGGCCGTATGAATTGAGCAAGAGGGGGGTCTTGACTAATTTCAAGGAAATCCATCCTTCATTCCATTTCATTTCAACTAAATCCAAATCAAATTTATTAAAAACCAACCAAAGTCAAAATGATCAATTCATCACATTTTTCTTAATATAAATATGAGTGATTCCCCTCCCTTTCAATTGCTATTTTGCTAGAGCAAAGAGCAAAAGATTAGAGAGAGGAAAAAAAAAAAAAAAAGAGAGAGAGGGAGAAGAAAGGAAAATTAGAAGAAATACTTAAGCCTCTTGCATTTAAGGTAAACCTACATTACCTCTTCTCTCAAATTCTTTTATCACTTGTTTTTCCTCTTGTAATACATACTATTTGTATATATATGTTTTATTTTAGGCCTACACTCTTGTATAAATGTGTATTAATCAAGAAATGATGTGTTTTTCCTTCTTTCTTAAATTTCCAGCAGCATTTTTTTTTTCTCTTTCTTGAATTTATTTTCCTATCAAACCTCCATAACTCAAAATTTGTTTCTATGGGGTACTATTTGGTATGTTTAGAGTATGTGAAAATTTTGGTAGGACCTAAGGATGTAATTTTATAACCTAAACAATTTTTCTAAGTTTGTTACTCATAGAACCAGAGAAAAAAAAAAAAGAAGTCAACTTTCTCTATTTTTAGAAAATTTTAAAAAAATAATCTTGATTCTTTTTTTATGTCAAAATCTTAATTTTGATGTTATCTTTCAACTAAAATTTGTTTGAACTCGAGTGAGTAAGTAGTTTGAGAGAAAAACTAATTTTCGTAACAGTCAACGAATCTGGACAAAGTTTGGTAATTTTGAATTATCTTAAAATTTAAAATACTTATCTTACTTTTATAAATTAAGTTTGAAACTAGACTCATTTATCTAAAAACTCACACGAGGCTAGATACTTAGGGCCAATAAAAGTATTTTTTCCATAATTATTTTCAAATCAGTTCATATTTGAAAATCTAGAAATTTGTGTTAATGTACTCTTATTTGGTTTGCAGCTCTTATATGTTATGTTTCTTGAATTTTTAAGCCTTGATATGTAATTTATGATAAATTGTGAACTTATTTTACCATGCATAAATCGTTTCATGTTTAGTTTGGATATGTATTTGTCTTGACCATGCTATGCTCTAACTGAAAACATAATGTATTTAATAAAGGGGAAATCAAATGGGGTGGTAATAGATCACGATCATTTTAGTAAATTTTATGAGATAATGAATGATGGATTCAAAAGTATAAATTAATATAATGGAATGTTGTAGACGTCCCCGAACGCCCCGGGAGGATGAGCCTCGTTTTGTTTATTTTGGGCTCACTACAGTTCGGACTCAAATTGTCACGGTTCTCAATCTGAACCAAAGAGTCCAAATCAGGCAAATTGTTTTGAGAAAACAAATTTTTGAAAGAAGTGCCAAACATGGACTGCTTTGCCAGATATAGAGTCGCCACCTAAATATTTTATTTTTGGGAAATTTAGGAAACCCTGACTCGTTGCCTAAGGCCACGTGTCCGTCATCACCAAAGTTGCCTCGGCTCGGAACTTGGGTACGATTGGGGAAGGTCACTTCGTGAGCACCCCCGTTCGCCCGATCAAAGATCGGCCTCTACTAACCATGATATCTAGTTTTGAAAACATTATGCGTTCTTATTCCGGTTATTAGCCTAGATTTACTATGTGATGCGCACAGCATACAAGTATAGACCGGGTCGCCTGAATTGGAACAAAACATTTCATGTTTGTTTTTTTGAAAGATGGTTTGCTACTCGCAAGTAGGCTTAAAATGCAGATTTTGCCACCCTCAGGTGGGCTTAGAAAAGATGGTTTTGCCACTATCTAGTGGGCTTAAAACTCACAGTCAATGCATTGTTCCAATCCAAATAACCCAACCTTCACCCACAGGCATTCAGACAGTTATATCACATAAGCAAATAGCCTCATGGTAAGCAAGCTATCATGGCAGTCACTCACACTCATGCAAGGATGCTAAAGCATAAAAACTTACCGAGTACTCCAAGCCAAAACAGAAGCTATGTTAGAAATCCATGCATGATCCTAACTATACAGAAATGCCTAATGCAACACATGCAAAAATGCAACTATAACAGGCTCGGCTATTCTAAACATGGCATATGAGATGCAACAGCTAACAAGTATTCAACTCGAAATTGAAATACAAATACAGTTAGTATGATGCGCCGAGCCCGGTGCATGCAAAATAGATGAATAGATGCAAAACATGCTATCATACTGTATGCTAATTGAAACATGCCCTAATCTAACCATCATAAGCTGGTAAATAAAAGGGAGAAAGACGTGGGGTTGGAAGACATACATCGCACACACGCACACTTATTACAATTTTGCCCTCGCTCGGAGGGTCCGAATAAATAATACAGTCCCGAATAAATAATACAGTCCAAATAAGTACAAAACCCTAATTAATTAACAAATTTAACTAGGAAAGCAGTAAACTAGTACGTAAATCTATGGACCGCCTCAGCTCCGTTCCAAATGATGAATGATGCACGCTTGAGTTGCCTTGTGCGGAAATCCATTGCGATGCCCCAATTAGCCTCTGTTTACAATTAAGCTCGGAATATTGCACGGAGCTCCAAAAGATTGCCGGTTTCTGAGTTGCTGAAACAGAGAGCAAGAAAGGGGTATGGCAAAGTATTTTCACACATATATGCATACCTCGATCCTCGTGCCACCAATCACGTATCTCGATGCATGATGGCCGAGGAGTCGAATTGCACGACTCAATGTGAAATGAATGCACATATAAACACAACAAGACCGAGACTCTATCATGGTTAATCCGGAGTGTCGATGACCGGGAATTGAGACACGTTCCGTCACTCGGAGTACGAAACATCTCTCGTTTCCCGTGTTTGGGCTAACTCCTATCCCAAACACAATGCAATATGCATGACATGTATGAATGCAATCCTAACATACAACCTAGCATACGCAATGCTATGAAATGGCATACACAATGCACGATGTAACATGACATACACGATGCTCTAACATATAACCTAGCATACACAATGCAAAGGACTAAGATGACATACACAATGCATGATGGACTCACACCAACATGAGTGGACCTTAGCCACATCCACATCAGTAGCCATAAGATGAAAATGAGACACTCGAGATGTGTACACACATGCACGCAAACCGATGATCGATCCTAAAGCACAAATGCCACTCTAACAAGGCATGGCAAGGCATGAAATATGGCATACAAACATGCAAGTTCCAGCACTGAAATGTGATGCAAAATGATCCCGAAACATGGAAACATGGCACCCGATGCATGAGATGAGCCCCGAAACTCAAAACTAGGCACATGTATTGACTTATAGCTATACAAAGCATGCATCATTTGACTATGAAGCACAAAGACAGAGCCAAGGCAGTCCCAAAACATGAATATTTCTAGTTCAAAGCATGACCAAAAGATGCTAGCATGATGGACTAAAATAGCATGCAACTTTGACTAGCAAACATGGTTTACATGGCATGTGCATGAAGCGTATGAGAACTCATCAAACCAACAAAAATCAGTGAACAAAATATGCCAAAATATACCCAAATAATCACTGAAATGCAGCCAACATGTGTAAAAATGGTGAGCTCCTTTAGAGGGCCATACAAGGGGTTATTAAGCACATACAAGATAGACATGAAGCATAGCAAAACCACCCCTGGAAATGAGTTATGGGGGTCTTAAAACCCACTGAAAAGTGATAGAAACAAAGCTTGGAAGCTTGCAAATAGGGGGTCCTTTGGAAGGCCAAAAAGGCCACCAAACAAGACAAGGAGAGAGGGGGTCACCCCCCTCTAATTTTGGCCTTCAAAAATACACCTAAACCACTAAAAATTCACTGAATTTCAGTGGCTAAGAGGCCAAACCATGGCCAATGCAAGTGTTCTAATGCATAGCCCTAATCATGAAGAGATGAGGCATGCATAGGGGGAAGATGACCCCAAACAGAGGATAGACCTTAATCAAACATGAAGATGATGTCAAAACAAGACTTTTTTCAGTTTAGGTCGAGGTCCAAAAAGGCTCACAAATAAGGCTAATGTATCATGCAAAAACAGCCCTAAAAGAGAGATTGGACAAACAGGGTAGTAAAAGGCCTCAAACAGCCAAGTTCCCTTCAACAAAGTTTAAGAGGGGCTCAAAATAAGATACTTTACAGTTTATGGAAAATCTCGAATATGCTCACAAGTAAGGCTACAATATGATGCAAAAATGGCCCTAAAAGAGAGATAAAGGGTAAGGGGAAGTAGATGGCCTCAAACAGTAAAGAGTCCTTCAACAAAGTTGAAGAGGGGCTCAAAATAAGACATTTTTCAGTTTAGGTCGAAGCCCAAAAATGCTCACAAATAAGGATAATATATCATGTAAAATAAGCCCTAAAAGAGAGATAAAGCACAAAGGAGAAGTAGATGACTTCAAACAGAAAAGTTTTCTTAAACAAAGTTGAAGAGGAGCTCAAAATAAGAACTTTTCTAGTTTAGCTCGGAGCCCAAAAATGCAAGAAAAAGGGGCTAAGATATGAAGCAAAATAAGGCTAGAAAAGGGGAAATGATGACTTACCCTTGTAAAGCCGACCTCCAACAGCTTTTGGACCAAGAATGTGAGCTCTCTACCTCTGCAAATGACCTCCAAGGTGCTGGAATGGAGTGTGGAGGTGGTAGGCTATGAGTTGTAGTGTAAATGGCCAAGGATAATGGACTTTAGAGCTTGGAAGAGAGAGCTATGGAGGGAGATGGATGTATGCCTTAGCAAATATGTCTAACCCTTAGAAATGGAGGTGGAGGGTTAGTTATATAGAGGGAGAGGAGTAAAAGAAAAGGGGGGGAAAACAATTCAAATCTCCCCCCAAAAAGACAGACCCTCGGACAGGGGGTCTGGTGCAAAACAGCTAGCACAGCTGGAATGCACCAGGAGGGACAAACATGGCCGGGCAGCCGACCAGGGGTCAAAGGGGTCAAGAAAAATTGCTGGCCGGCCACCTTAGAAAGGTGGCCTCCCATGTGTATACAACACAGTTGTATGGTCAAAAACTGAAAAAAGTGAACTAGGAGAGAGAAAAACCAGCTTTTTAGAGGGGTTCAAAAGGGTCAAGGACAATTTCTGGCCGGCCTACCCATATTGGTGGCCTCTCAGGTGTGTACAACACAATGGTGTGGTGGAAAGTCAGAAAAAGTGGCCCGGCGATGGGAAAAACCAGCTTTTTAGTGAAGAAAACGGGCGATGAAGAGCGATGAAGGAATAAAACTGGTTTTTCAGAACAATTGCTAGCCTCCCACCTTCCTACAACCTTCCTAACAATAAAAATAAGGTCTCCGCCAAAAATGAACCCAAATCGATGCAAAACGAAGGTTCGGGGGCCAAAACGCGCGGCCCGAGACCCGAAAACTGACTATTAAGCACCGAAGGTGGCGTTTGACCACGAAGTTGGTCTCTCGAGCCACAGTGTCCCTCAAAAGGGAGGAAACAAGGTGTGTGCCAAAAATCGGAGCAAACGGAGGTGGTTAAGCGGTCCCGAACTGAGGCACACGGCCTACGGTTCCGAAAAATCGGAAACCGGGCTCCAAACGGGAAAAATGGCCTACGACCACGAAACGTAGCCTACGGCCACTAAGAGATGATCTACGAGACCTCTCCCTCCCTTCGGGAAGAGAAAACAAAGAAAACAGGGCCTGGTTCGCAAACCGAGGCAAGGCACGAAAGAGTCCGGAAGTCCGGAGGCAAGGCTCGCAGCCGAGACTCTGAAACCTCTGAACGAGCACAATATGCAACATCACCGAGCGCTCAATTGGTGACGTCTGAGTCTTAAGGTCGGTCAAAAATGGGGTGTCTACAAATGTATTCCATTTTGATGAAGTTTTGTGCAAGTGTGTTTTCGAATCCTAATGTAGCACGAGAGGTATTTTGGCCGCTTAATGGAATTAGGAGGTATAAACGTGGCAAAGGGTCTCATATAGGGAGAGTATCCCTAGAAGCTCGTTTCCTTGGAGCAGACCATAATGTCATCACTCAGATATGTAACCTAGGTGCGTGGGCATCATTGATAATTGTGCGGTATGCGATACATTAGTGGTTATGTTGTAAGCGACGTATTGGTATTTGTTTTAACCAAGGGAGAGGTAGAATTGCCTATGGCCAGTGTTAGTGGTAGGGTAAGAATAACATTCAGCGGGGAATTGCCTAGAACTAACTAAATTGACTGTTATTCTTGAGAATTGAAATTTATATAAACTCTGATTGATTATTGCTTTCGATGTATATTATGATTGTGCCATTATTTTACTTGTGTATTTAGAATGGGAAAATGAACGAGGTGTGTGCGTGTTTATTAGATATTTCAAGTTCATGGTGTTTTATATCAGGTAAAGACGAGTTTTACATCGAGAACGGAATCCTTGAAAACTATGAAGAACCATGGCTACCCTAGAGATTAGATTTTCTATTTTCTGTATTTTGGTTAATCTTTTTGTATTAAGAAACTGATATGCTATTATTAATATTTTCTTTTAATGTAATTATTGATATTTTGTGCTTAATTATCTGTACAATATTGTGTATCCGGTAATTAAACCCTAGTGTATTGTTGTATTATATTTCGTTGATGTTCTCGAAACTTGGGGTGTCACACTTTTGGTCCCTATTGTTCTAATTGACTCTATTTTGACACTGAATCTATATTCAATCTCAATTTAGTCAAATTGATTACAACTATTAACAATTTTTACTAGAAAATACACACATAAGTGATATGTGTCATAATTTTAGAAGCAAAATTATAAGTTTTCTTAACACAGTAAGTTAACCCTAACCAATCCAATAATCATTTTCTGTTAAAAATACTAACGATATTATGAATTGGACCAAATTGATCCAAAATTTAAAATCAATGATGAAAATTGAGCCAATTGAAAGTATAGGAACCAAAATGACACAAGAAATAAAATGTCAGAACTACTAGCATAATTTGTCCACCAAACTTTTCTCAATATATCAAGGACAAATTTCACTTTACCTTTGTGGTGTTGGGTCATGTGCGGTTTATCACCAACATTTAAAAATGATCACATAGCCCTTACGTTATTTTTGTGGACTAAAGTGTATCGTTAGGCTCGTTAATGATTTCATAAAAAAAACAAAAATAACCTCTATATTTTTTTCATTTATTTGAAAGGTTATGTTGAAATTATGTGATCATTTCTAACGCTAGGAAATAAATCACATATAACCCAAACCACCAATTAAAGCGAAATTAAAGTGAAGTTTGCCTATATATCAAATAAGAAACTATCAAATTGGGCCAGATTGCTTTTGACCAAAATGTATAGCCTCAGTTTATGGGCTGGGCTTTGGCCGCTATAAATTGAATCGGCAAACCGAACCAGAGCTTCCGTTCGAGGGAGAGAGAGAGAGAGATGGCCGGAGTTGAAACGCAGAGAAGGCAAGGAAGACCACTCCCTCCGGCGAGAGGGGGTCTACCAGGGCCACCTCCTCATCCGCCTAAGAACGCCACTCGATTCGAACCTGGTGATCGCGAGAAGGTTCTCACTCTCTCTCTTTCTCTCTAGCTTTCAATTTATGTTTTTATGGGGTTTCTAGGGTTTAAAGCATATGACTGTTCTTTGTGGGTTTTCTAGGGTTTTAAGTTCATTGTGTTGTGTGTAGTTAAATTTTGATTCAATTTCTTGATTTTAGGAGTTTTTCCTAAAACAAGAGTGAAATAAGCCGAAAATTGGACCAAAAAACAAGAAAGAAGCTGACCATTGCAAAAAAGAAGAAAAGAAAGCAATTAAATTGATCTAATTATTGATCAAAACATGAAGCTAGAGCGAGGATTTGATTTTTCTTCTAGTGCATTAGTTTATTGAAAAGAGAAACAGAACACATTGCTACCTCTTTATGTAATTTTGAACGGGAATGTAGAATTTATTGTTTTGGAAGCTAGATATTGATAAGGGATAGAAAGAACATGTCTGTATGGAGAGATAGATGAAAAATTACAATCTTTTGCAATTCAGATGCCTCAACATTGAAGAGACAAAGCTAACAAATGAGGCGATAGTTGGATTTTTAAACTGGGTATCTGGGCTGTTGCTAGAACACATAGATTTTCTATTCCATAGAAAGATATATAAGCTAGTGTCAGTAACACCACCACACTCTTAACCCATCTGTGCACAATGCACACCCAAAAAGAAAAAAAGAAAAAAAAAAAAGAGAGAAAAGAATATGGGTTCATCTCATCATAGTCATGCTGGTGTGCGACTTTTTATACTTTTGACTTTCATCTTTATTTATTTTTAGATGAATTTATTTTCTATTTATATTGACATAATTTTCTATTTTATTCCATTAATATGCAGACTTGCCCTTTATTACTTCGAGTCTTCACAAAGGTATGTGCACTTTTCAAATGTGGAATATTGTTGTTATGAAAAGACCTACTTGCACGTTTTCTTTCTCTTGCGTCTACTTAAAAGTTATGTTGCTTATGCCTCATAATTTTTTGCAACAACATTGTGTGTTAAGCATACAACTATTGGCCACATGAATTTCACCTTATTGAGGAAGAGCACTTCTTAGGATTTAAATTCATAAGCTAAAATGGTTGCCTTGTGGGAGAGAGTTCCCTTTTTGATTTTAGGAGTTTTTTTTTCTTATTCTCTTTCTTTTATTTTTATTATGTGTAATTATGCCTGTCAAAAAGCGAAGGCATTTAGGCAGTGAAATATGTGTCTCAGTTAATGCCATCTACCTTTTTTCTTTTCTACCCAGTTTAATCTTGTTCTAGAAATGTGAATGACGTGACATTCTAAGGCCATACGTCTTGATAAAGGTTGACCGTGGTCTCCCTTTTTGTCGATTAACTACTTGATTTAGTGTTCTTTGTCTTCTTTGGCTTAGATCCCATTGTTTTCTTTCTGTAGGCTGAAGTTGTAAATTTGTAATAATATCATTACTTGGCTGCTGACCTGCTTTTTCCTTCCCGTTAAATTTATTATAGAATTGCTATTTGTGGTTAGAAAGGGAGATTAAGAAGCCTTGATTTTCTACAGATTGGAGGTCATCATACTGATTCGGACTTTGCAGTGAGAGGCAAGGAGCCAAAAGATGAGGTCCAAATTTATACGTGGAAGGATGCTACTCTCCGTGAGTTAACTGATCTGGTATATTGAAACAATATTCTGTATTTTAACTTCTCCATTGCTTTTTTCTTTTTGCCTATGTGTGCATGTCCATGGGTATATATATGGGTTTTGTGTTTACAAAATAATATTTTCTAGTGTTTGTGGCACTAACACCAGTAAGGCAATGAAATATGACATTTTCATGTTTATGTTACCGTAATTGAAATTGATTGAAATCAGTATAATCCCCTTGCTCCATTAACATACTTTAGTGGATATAGTCACCGATGCTTGTTGCTCATGGTGATTTACTGTGCAACGATGTAGATAAACTTTCAAAAGACAAACAATGAAGGAACAAAAATAGTGCCTCAGCTGCGGGCATTGAAAAATAAAATTGTGGTTATATTACAAGTTTGGAGGCTGTTTAGGAAATTCATTTATCAAATTACTTGGGCACATGTTTGATTGGTTTAAGTCAGCCAGGATTTGGTGTGTCATTTATTTCTAGATTGGTTGAAGTCTACACAAACAATAAAGCAGATAACAAGTCTTTCTTTTACCAACTCGGTGTTGATTTCCATATGAATGAGGTAATAAGATGAGTGCCAATTCACTTCTTCAGGCCTGCTTAATGTTTCCTATCAGGGCCGGCCTTGGCATTAGCCCACAAAGCAATTGATTTGGGCCCACAAATTTAGACTAAATTTAGCGCCCCAAAATTTCCAACTCTTATATAGATCCAAAATTAAAATACTCACTCAAAGCCCAAACTAGAAGCAAAGGGCCCAAAAGAAAAAGAAGGAAAAAGAAAGAGAACTGTTGGACTCAAAGCCCCAGGTTTCTCTCTCTCTCTCTCTCTCTCTCTCTCTCTCTCTCCCCTTGACGATCCCATCTTGGATTGAATTGCGTTTCTCTCTCCACAAAAACGCGATTCTTACATGTTTCTTTCTAGGAACGCGGAATTGTGATTCTTATTTAGAATCGCCACCTAGTTGCACGATTCCTGCAACTAAGAGAAAACATCTAAGCAATTAGAGAATGAAAAGAAAAAGAAAGAAAACATCTAATGATTTCTTGAGATTTTAGTCCATGCAACTAAATTTTATTAAAATATATTCAACAAATAAAAAAAACTTGTGAGTACTTACTATTATTATTATTAATAATTATTATTTTTTAATTTTTATTTTGTCTGTGTGCGAGGTATAACCCAACTTGAAAGCTCGCTCTGGGCCCTGAAAGGTTGAGAGCCGGCCCTTTTTCCTATCAAAAAGAAAGAACAAATAAAATATAATACCTGCTGAACATAAACCTATTATGATGTGCCCTTTCTATATTCCATTCAATATTTCATATTAGATTAATCTTCCTGCTCAACAATGTCTTTATAATGTACTGAGTCCTCACCTTGATTGGGGGTCTTTTCCAGGTTAAAGAGGTAGCTCCAGAAGCAAGAAGAAGAGATGCAGTACTGTCTTTTGCATTTGTATATCCTGATAAACATGGACGTTTTGTGGTTAAAGAGGTGCCTCTCTCTGACACACTGAACTATGTCTAAACTGGCTGTGAAGCAATGACACCTATAGTTTTCCTTGCAATATTTTTCATACCAAGTCCTGATTTGAGATCACCTCTAAATTTAAAGTTGAGGTTGAAGTTGGTAATAACTGTTCATATCCGGTTGCTTTGTGATTGGACTGGAATGCTTGGTAGCCTATTAAGAACAGGACAGGTGTATAGCCTGGTTAAGGTCACAATTGTATGATTAAGCACACACAGACTTAGGTGTGGACATATATGTTCACATGCGTGGTGTAATAAGTGGATTTGGATCGCAACTTCTGAGTAATATGCCAGTTACTTCTGTACGTGAGAGTTGTAATTACTTAAAATAGTACTGTAAGTACTTGATCCCTCTTAGAATCTCTACAATGACCAATTTGATTTGTGCTGGTTTTGGGTTCATGTTGAGATTCACATTTTGCGGTTAGGCATTTAAAATATTCTTGCATGCACTTCTGCTCTTTTCATAATATTGCATAAAACACATCATAATGATGAGTTGATTTTATTTTTATTTTTATTTTTATTTTTATTTTATTTTTTGTGAAGGTGGGGAGAACGTATTCTTATCCAAATGGGAGACGACCTGACAGTGGTGGCAAGGCATTGGGTGAACTTAGCTTCCAGGTACGGAACATCCTCTTGCGACATACTTGCATTGCTGCGTCTTGAATTTTATTACTAACTTGTGTCCGACATGTTTACAGATTGGAGATTACTTGGATGTGGCAATTCTGTAGAGAAGCTGTCTTCAGTGTTCAGTATTCTGTATTTGGTATTCTGTTTTCAGTACTCACGATGAGTTTAGATTCGGGGAGTTCCTGTAACTCATGTTATTGGATTTTGATTGAATTGTGGGTTATGTAATGATATCATAGTAGGAAAAAAAACCTCAAACTTTCTGGGGCCTGTTTTATTTTCTCTCATCTCCAAAACCAGCAAGTAATCTATGTTTCTATCTAAAAAGAAGGATTCATTGTGCATGATCTGCTTATAACTTGGCTTTTTATTTTTGTGTTGCCTAGTCTCCTAGTCCTTGTCAAGAAAGGTAACAAGGTTCTGTTTACATTATTGCTTGGTACTCTTATCAGTCTGTGTGTTGGAAAACCTGACATTCATACTTCTTTTCTGAGAACTACAAACAACTATTTTGTGCAACTTTCACACTCAGTCGTTGGAGCAAGCAAGCTCTCCGTGCAAGTTGGTTTGTGTTCTGGTTCCGTGTTTGTCGTTTTGATTGGTTATAGGTGGAGGGCAATGTGTGATAACTACAAGGTATGAAAAACATAATGATGTTATTTTATAAACAGATTATGGCCCAATAAATGATATAGCTGTTGATTGAAATGAGAAAATGTGATCTTTTGATGTGGTGACCTAACCATTTTGATGAGGGAAAATGGTTGAGGCCTCGAATTTGCCTCGAATCCCATTTTTTTTTTTTTTTCTTTCTTTCTTTCTTCTTCTTCGCAGAACCAGAGGGGAGGGGAGGGGAGGGGAGGGGAAGAAGAGAGAGAGGAAGGGAGGGGAGGGGTCTGGATTCGCCGTCGCAGCTCGTCGAGCTCGCCAGCCGTCCGATCGTCGCCTGATCCAGCTCGTCGCAGCAGTTGCACCGCCGTCACCTCCGCCTCCGCCTCCGCCTCCGGCCCACCTCCGCCTCCTCCTCCTCCTCCTCCCCCGGTGATTATGGCCCCCTCCAGTCCGGCCCACCGGCGGCTCTCCTTCTTCCCCTCCCCTCCCCCTTCTTCCCCTCCCCTCCCCTCCCCCTCTCTCCTTCTTCCCCTCCCCTCTGGTTCATTCGAGCCAAATTGGAGGCCTCGAATTCGAGGCTAATATCACGACTCTTTGATGAGGCTGATCAATGCGGCACACCACTGGCATTTATTTTTGAAAACAAGATGTCCATTGAGGCTTCACAATCAACAAGCAAATTTGGTGAATAGCTAAAGAGAAGAAATTCCTCAAAAAAAAAAAAAAAAATTATGTTACTTCTTTTGATAATCGTAAACGAATTTACATGTAGTGACTCTCTCTCTCATCTCTTATTTCACTTCTTCCTTAAAGAGTGAAGAAATTGAAAAAAAATAAATTAATAAAAAATGAATATATTTAAAATGTAGAGAAAAATAGAAAGTATTGATAGAGATTATAGTTGGAAAAGTAATATTTTAAAATTAAAAAAAAAAAAAAAAGTATGTCGGTGATACTTTTTAGGGGAATGATATATATCACTAAAAGTGATATTCTAAAGCACCACTAATGAATTGACACACACTTAAAAAAAAAAAAAAAAAACACAGCAAAACTGTAATAGTGAGTGGAGCCACCATCACATTATTAGTGTTACTAATTATCATTGGTATACCACTAATTAGTGCACCAACCATTTTCCTACTTTTTAAGTTCTAATTCCAGAAATGAGTAGTGTCGGCCTGAAAACGAGAGGCATGGTGGGTAAAACGACGTCAGATTAGGAATTCTACAAGAAGAATGGCAATCATTAAAACGGAAAAGCAAAGAGCGTAATCGCAAAGCCAGAGAGCAACATTACAAAAAGAGGAAAAAAAGTCGAATTTTCAGATCGCTGTTCGTTACATCCTCTCTCTCTTTCTGTCACTCACCTAGGTCACCGATTACTCTCTCTCTATATCACATCTTACTCGTAATCCACAAATTCTGGAAGTTTTTTCTTCTAATGCCCTCGTAATTCTCTCTCTCTCTCAATCTCTGTCTCTGCACACGCATTCTTGCATTTATGTCAATTATGTCTTTCTAATTCCCCAGATTGTTGTTACTTTTGCAGGCTTTGGAGAGGCAATGGCTGTCAAGAGGGGATTGTCGGGTACAGGCAACAGAGGCGGCAGTGGATCTCTGTCATGGATGGTGATTCTTGTCTTCTTTTCACTGCTTGCACCGTTGATTTTCTTTGTCGGACGAGGAGGACTCTATACTTCAACATTGATTGGTCAGTTTATGATTACATGTACACATTGTCTTAATTTCTCTTGCATTGAGTTTTGTTAATTGCTTATTGAATTTGGAACAGCAGCACTTTAATCCCTTATGGGTTTTTCTTTTTTTTTTTAATGGTAAATTATGTTGTTTTTTTTTAGAGGGAGGTAAATTATATTGTTGGTCCTGCTAATTTGAGCGAAATTTTACTCTCCACGTTATAGGTTCAGTTTCATCAATTGAAACCCCAGACTTTCAATTATACTCTGGGGAGAAAAGAAAAGAAAATAAATGATTTGTTAAGTTAACGCTCAGATGGAATATTTTTTTTACAAAATGTTTTCCAGAGAAAATATTTTTCTATGTTTGGTTGTAGAAGGTGGAGGTGGAGGTGGTGGTGGTGGTGGCATGGTGGTGGTGGGGCGACGGTGGCAGTGATGGTGGCAATGACCATGGTGATAGTGGTGTGGTGGTGGAGGTGAGAGTATTGGTGTTGGTGTGGCGACAGTGGTAAAAATTTAGTTTAGAAAATGTTTAGTGAAAAATATTTTCTACCTAAATAGGCTTGATTTCTGTTGACCATTGGAAAAGAAAATATTTTCTGTTGACTTCCGTTTTTTATTGTAACAAATACTAGAAAATATGAAAAATAATTTTCAAAAAATGTTTTCTGCCTAAACAAGCCAGCATGAGAGAAAATAAAAAAATAAAAAAAAATAAAATAAAAAGAGAAAATATTAGGATTTCTTCTCCTCTTGTTTGGTTAAGCTAGAGAGAAAAGAAAATATAAGATTGTGATTTCTCTCCAATCTTGTTTGGATAGTGTAACGCCCTGAAATAATTACAATACACCTATCTCATAACAACTAATAAATAGCAAAATAATTGAATTGATGAGCTTTCATTAATCAGAGTTTGATATACAAAATGTGACATATGCGATGTACATTCATAAACAGTACATCCCAAATCTACAACATGTGTTACAAGATTGTGAAAAGAAATGAAAACTAAACAGATAATCATATGCTTTAAAGGCTTACAATTTTCCAAGTCCATGCTTGGGTACATCAAAAGTGAGTCTTTAGCTCAATACAGATAAAACCCTAGGCTTGTACAAAATTAACTAGAAAAAAAAAATACAACACTGAGTCTTCAGCTCCATAGTCCTCCCAAGCTAAGTTTTTGATAGAGCCATATCACCAACACCTGAAAATATTTTTCCCACATAGGATGAGTCAAAATCCAGTAGAAATACTACAACACAATGTATAAATCTTAACAAAGCCATAAGGTGAATACATATGCAATGCCCATGCCAAAACGTTTTACATTTCCTTCCAAAAATCATGCCGTGCCAAGTTTATATCACAATTCTCAAATCATGCCCTGTACAATAGAAAACAAGGGGAAATCTCAAACCAATGCAATCTTTCACGGATATTTCGTCCACGAGAACCGGCAGCCATATATACACGCGTTTTTCGGAATTTTCACCCTGAACACACAAGCCAACTTGATTTGGTGATACACACCTCTTTCCAACGTTCACCCCTTTTTTCTCAAAATCATATACATTTTCAATGTATTAAATAAGAAACAATGTTAAATGCACATGGATGAAAAATTAGTTTTAATTCACCTAATTCTCATTTAATTTCTACAACACTCATAACTATCCTCCCTCGATAGCCCAAAACAAATATTTCTAAACAGATAAATAAATTTCGTTAAAATACACTTTTCCTCAATATCGAAATAGGAGTAATAATACATATCCAACTCCATCCTCATCATTATCATCATTCCAATTTCACAATTTCCATATCAATTTCATTTTCTCTTTACAATTTCAAACATTTACATTTTGGGGCAAAAACCATTTCTGTTTGAAAATCAATTTTAATGTAGGAAACACCTCATTTCAACATATATCAATATCAATTTCATATCCACAAGCTTTTCCAAAAGATCATTTGAAAACCCCTCTTTATCATTTTGATTTCAAACCTAGGTTTTACCAACACAATCCAAACCACTATAATTCTTTGAAATAGCAAATAACTAAGGTAAAACTTATATAAGAGTGTGGAGAATTTTTACCTCAAGCTTAGAAGACGAAAGAGAGAGTGAAGAAGCTTCAAAAACACCGAAACCTAACTTTGCTTGGATGAAAATGAAGCTCCAAGTGAGCTCTACCTTTTTTTCAAAGGGAGTAGGATAGAGAAACCAATGGATCTAGGTGTTTTAGAAGAGAGAATGTAAGTTTTAGAGAGAGAGTGTAGATCTAGGGTTTTTAGAAAGTTTAGAGAGAGAGTGAAATGAAAAAGTGATGTACAAAGTGACTTTTACTAACTGATATACGCGCAGTCTGCTCGAGTGTAAGAAGTGACGCTCGAGCGTAAGATACAAAAATGTGACCGCTCGAGCGCAAGAAGTTGACGCTCGAGCGTGAAATACAAACTCTCAGTACTTTTACAGACAGAAAACTAACGCTCGAGCGCAGAAGTTTCACTCAAGCATAGAATTTCACTTCACAGTACTTTTGCAGACCTGCAAAAGTATTGAGAGTTCACAGGGTCCGCTCAAATACAAGAAGTGATGCTTATGCGTAGGAGCAAAATTCTGGGTAACAAAAGTTTAAAAACCAAGCTATCAACTTGTTCCAAACGCAACCAATACAATCTAATAACTCAACTCAAGGAGAAACAATGGAAAACAAGGCAAGAACAACTATACAAGGAAAAGAAACCTAAATCCAAAAGTCAAACGGGTCTTGTTTAAACCAGAAACGCTATAGCGACTACATAGGATAAAAGAAAAGAAACTCTTACCGGTTAAATTACCAAAATAATCTTTTATGCTTTTATGTCTTTAGTACTTAGATGGACAACTTTGGTATTACATAAAATCAGTAATCATCCCATTTCTTTTATCTCCCAATCTCTCCAATTTTGGAGTGATTCAAAAAGTGGTTGTAAGACAAATCAATTTCTCTCCTCTTTAGTTTTTTTTTTTTTTTGCTTTGTTTTTTCATAATACAGTTTTCTCCTCTTTAGTAATCCAAACAACCAAGAGAAATCCATTTCTTTTCTTTTCTCTCCAAATCATTCAATCCAAACGGACTGTCAAGTTTCAATGATGTTTCTCTGTCACTTACCGTTAACATTTGGATGGAAAAAGGCCACGTGCAACTCATGTAATACTTTTAGCAATTACCGCAAAAGAAAAAAGATAAATATATTATACCGATGTCCCTATAATTTATTTTGAAATTCACTTTGGTTTCACGTGTTGTTTTTCTGCTCAAAATGTTAATGGTAACCGACAAGTGTAGGGTTTAGATTAATGAAATTGAAATTATAGGAACCAAAGTAAAATTTTGCTCAAATTAGGACTAATGGTGTAATTTACCCTTTTTTTAAAAAAAAATTCAAAATGAATAAATAATGTATTTACAAATTTATTCTCAACTATTGCTGAGTAGGTTTTTTTACTTGGACGTAAATATTAAAAAAAATAAGGCAAAAATGTAGTTCAAATAGTGTTATGCATTAAGTAAAAAATATGGTTTGCATTAAGTAAAAGGGTTGAAGCCCCATTATATGATGCGCTAGTGGTCAGTAATTTGATTACACTTGCATGAATTTTATGTTGTTTTAAGGCTATAGGTTCAGTAGTATTTGCATTTGGAAATAGGGCTTAAAGGTATTTAGTTGAATTTCCTAAACTCAATTATGGCGTTGACTTTTTCTATCCTTCTTAGTGTGTTTGAATTAGAATAATTAGTTGTTGACTATATTTTCTTTTGTCATTTTTAAGCTAGCTCACTATAATTGTGTTTTATGTAAATATATCTTGAGTTGCAGCATTCATACATAAGAGGAAGTGATAATGTAATTAAAAAAAATAAGGCAAAAACCAAGAACAATTTTTTTAGGCAGTCCATTTTCTCTTTCTAATTTCATGATTTAAAGAACCCTCGCATGGTTTTGCACAAAAAAATGTGAAAAGATGGACTCAAATTTGATGTTTGAATTTTGAGTTCTTATGCTTTGGTTTTTTTTATGCCAATTTAACTGATCACTTAAATCATAGAATGGAGATTCATTCAAGTACCACATTATTTTGATAGCTGTTTTAATCTGTTATCTCCCTCTCACTTAAATTTTCTCTATGTTATGATAACTCATATTTATAAACTAGTTTTTTCTTATTCTGCAGGTCAAAATGATACTTTAACTGGTCCTCATAAAGAGGTATACTTTTGCTGCTGCTTATATACTTTGATTTTGTTTCTGGGATGCTTCTCTTATTCACTGAGTTAAAAATTTTGAGTGTGCAGAACATAGAGTGGAGAGAAAGGCTTGCATTGCAAGATGTTAAATCTCTCTTCTCAAAAGAGGCAAGTTGATATAGTTAGGGGTTTATCCAGTTATTGTGCGGAAACTCTCACTTTTTCATAAGTAGTTGTGGTTTCTCACTTTAAACACTTTCCCTCTTACCTGGCAAACTAATTAATCATATATTTTAGGTGATTGAAGTCATCACAGCCAACACAGATGATTTGGTACCTCTGAGTCTTGATTTTTTGAGAAAAAACAATTTGTCTTCCTCTTGGAAAATTGTTGGGGTGGAAACTGTAGTTGATAATAATGCCACTTCTGTTGAGGTCAGAATGACTGTCTGCTTTTTGTTTGAATTTTACCTTTCTGCTTTTCCTGATCTTTTATGATGCAAAAACTGTCAACTTACAGTTTTTGACACGATGTGTTTTGCTTTGCGGTTTTTTGCTTAAAGCAAAACCAAATAGTTCCAAACATCAAACAAGCAACCCCTAGAGGCAAACACGATGATTCTACAGGTGGTTATATCTTTCTTGTTCCCTTTGATCTCTTAACTGCTTAGATTAAACACTTTTTATTTAAAATGATAAACCTTTTGTCCTTGCAGATGATTGTTCTCAATTTGTTGATACACCTGCAAAATTACCAAGAAGGGTAAATATCATTAATGGATACATTGCGTGCTTTCATTGTTTTTTAGTTCCTTTGTAACATTAAAAACATCTTGTACCTTCTGTTTTTTTATCAGCATGTCTCTGCCTTCTCTCAACTGTGACAACCTTTTTTGAGTTTGTATTTTCACCTTTTCAATTTTTTCCGCAGCAATTGAGAGAGAATATACGTGAAAGCCGTGCAGCTGACTTACTAAAGCAAGACGATGAAGTAAATGTAAAGCTTGAAAATGCAGCCATTGAACGTTCCAAATCAGTTGACTCTGCAGTTCTGGGAAAGTATAATTTATGGAGGAAAGAAAATGAGAACGAGAACTCTGATTCAACTGTACGCTTGATGCGAGATCAAATCATTATGGCAAGGGTATACATAAGCATTGCAAATATGAAAAATAAGTATGACTTGGCCCAAGAACTACAGAATCGGCTCAAAGAAAGTCAGCGTGCCTTAGGGGAGGTAACTACAGATGCTGATCTACCTCGCAGGTAGCATGAGTATAATGTTATTGTATATGTGTTGTCTTTTGCTTTTCATCCTGTTCTTATGTTTATGGTTCTGGCACTTTTCATTTTATTGTGAACAAAAAATGTCATACAGTGCACCCGGGAAAATCAAAACTATGGGTCAACTGCTCTCAAAAATTAGAGGGCAACTGTTTGATTGCAAAGTAGTCACTGGAAAGCTGAGAGCAATGCTTCAGTCAGCAGATGAACAAGTTAGGAGCTCAAAGAAGCAGAGCACATTCCTGAGCCAGTTAGCGGCCAAGACTATTCCAAATGGAGTGCACTGCTTATCCATGCGCTTAACCATTGATTACTATCTCCTCCCACCAGATAAAAGAAAGTTCCCCAAGAGTGAGAATCTGGAAAATCCAAAGCTATACCATTATGCACTTTTCTCTGACAATGTCTTGGCTGCATCAGTTGTTGTCAATTCAACCATTACGAATGCGAAGGTAGAGAGCTTTGTACCAACGTCTCTAGTTGGTTTCATTGTTTGATTTTAAATACAAGCAGTGACGTACTTTGAAGCTTTTTTGCATATTAACTTCTTTGTATGATGAAATTTGCACCTGAAGCATTCGAGCTTTAGCGTATTCTGGTAAACTTAATAAACTCCTGACAATAAATTGGTCTTATATAGATATATGCATGCAAAAAAGAGTTGCAATGGTTTGGATTATTTGCACTGTCGTTGAATTTTTTAAAAAAATGATGGGGAACATTTTTTAATCATTTTCTTTGAAGTTGCTTCTGATCATAGATTTTGTTGGCATTGACATTCTTGGAGTGGGTGCCTCCTTGTGGTTGATCTTTCACCATTGAATATGGTCCATATGTCTTGATATAGTGATTGAAACTCATGATTTAGGATTCAGGTTCTGATGCAAATTTTGCTTCTTGTTTTCCTTCTCTAACCTAAATATGCCATTTGGCTGTGTTGCAGGAGCCAGAGAAACATGTGTTTCATCTTGTTACTGATAAACTGAACTTTGGAGCTATGAACATGTGGTTTCTGTTGAACCCGCCTGGAAAAGCTACCATCCATGTTGAAAATGTTGATGAATTTAAGTGGCTCAACTCCTCGTACTGCCCAGTTCTGAGGCAGCTAGAGTCTTCTGCCATGAAGGAGTACTATTTCAAGGCAGATCATTCCACTGCTGGCTCTTCTAATCTGAAGTACAGGAACCCAAAATATCTTTCAATGCTCAACCACCTCAGGTTTTATCTCCCACAGGTTTATCCCAAGTTGGATAAAATCCTGTTTCTTGATGATGATATCGTTGTCCAGAAGGACTTGACAGGATTGTGGTCGGTGGATCTCCATGGAAAAGTGAACGGTGCAGTGGAAACCTGTGGTGAGAGCTTTCACCGTTTCGACAAGTATCTTAACTTTTCAAACCCACATATTGCAAGAAACTTTGATCCAAATGCTTGTGGGTGGGCATATGGGATGAACTTTTTTGATCTCGAGGAGTGGAAAAAGAAAGATATTACGGGCATATATCACAAGTGGCAGAATATGGTCAGTTATTCAAAACCTCGCTTTCCATCTCAATTATGTAGAAACTCTTTGATGTGTCATTACATCTCAATTACTTTCTGGGGTGACACTGGCAAGTTTACTTCATGGGAAATTACTAATTAGTGACACCATGCCTCTTCAAACACCCAAATTTTGATATAGATGCTAATTGTTTCAGTAAATAGTAGGCGTCTTATTGTATATTCCTTAATTTCTATTTGAAATTATTATAGGACCTGGATTTATGGTTGTTTGTCGTTTTGTCGCTGATGTGTTTAGGAATAGTCCAAGTAACTTACAAAGCTTACCAGGAAAATTACCCAGAATGAAAAGGGAGGGTTGAGCTTCAAATTGTGTATTTTGGGGTCCATGCATATATTAAAAAAACCTGGGATAAATTACCAATAGGTCATAATAATTAGACTTAATTCCCATCAAGTCCTATTGAAAATAAGTCCTAGTAAAATCGTCGCTAAAAATAATTTTTTTGTGTTGATTTTTTTGCGCATGTCGCTAAAAATTGACAATTAGTGACTTTTTTTTTTTGTCACGGTTTTTCTAAATTGTTGCTAAAATTTACAATTGATGATTTTTTCTGTAACAAATTTTTCAAACTATCGCTAGAAGTTGAAAATTAGTGATCTTTTTTTGTGACGATTTTTTTAAACTGTCGCTAAAACTTATAATTCGTGACATTTTTTGTGACAATTTTCAAATTGTCGCTGAAAATTAACAATTAGTGACGTTTTTTTAATAGTGTTTGATGAAAAATGTCATTAATTCTCACAGGACTTACTGAACAATAATTCTACCTATTAGGACCTACACATCCTAAAATCTAGGCCACACATTGATACTTCTAGGTATAATTTCATGTAAAAATTCTAGGTATGTAGTAGTATTATTGATATGTTTTAAGTCAACTTGGTGTCACCCGCTTCAATTTAAAACTATAGCATTTGCACACTGGGAAATGCTTTTTTCCAATCTTCTGGGAGATTATTTATTTATTTGTTTGTTTGTTTATCTGTGTCCTTGTGATGGTGTTAGAATGAAGAGAGGGTACTATGGAAGCTTGGAACTTTGCCTCCGGGACTGATAACTTTTTATGGGCTAACACATCCACTTAACAAGTCATGGCATGTGCTTGGTTTGGGTTATAATCCCAGCGTTGATCGGTCTGAAATTGAGAAAGCAGCTGTTATACACTACAATGGAAATATGAAACCATGGTTAGAATTGGCAATGATGAAGTATCGGTCATACTGGACCAAGTATATCAATTTTGATCACCCCTACATTCGACGCTGCAACCTAAGTGCTTAAATGGATGTTCAATTGCTTTGGTACAGCCAAATTCTCTCTCTCATTGTGTTTGCACTAGTCCAACTGGATGGTTACTTCAATTAGTTTAGGACAAGGAGGGGTATCACCTATTATGTTGTTTTACCCTTCCTTATATCCTTCATTGTTTATTCTTCTGTGTAATGTAATTCGAGTTCATTCATCTTCTTCCCCTACATTTGGAACTAGGTTATCTGTTGATTTTTAACAACTGTCTCCTCATTTTGGTTGTCGTTTGTCTGATTTGAATAGGTTATAAACCTCATAATTTTGAGGAGTGGAATGTGATTTGTGTATTCTTTGAATGACAGCTCACATTTTGTAAAGTCTAATTTGATTGGGCTTGGAAATTTTACCTAGTAAGACATTGGATTAGCCTTTTAATAATGTAATGTTGGTTGTTCATTAGACATTGCTAGCTGATTTCATGACATTACTACCTAGGAAAGATGGATATGTTTTTCTCGGATGGTTGAGTGATGACAGTGTGTTGTTTGTATTGCATATTTTCATTTCTAATAATATTTTTAGGGAATTGTTATTATTCTCACTCAACTTTTTTATAAATGCATTCTAAAATTTGTCTTTTATCGCCCAAAATTACATGACTTCCCGATGCACACTAGAAGACAAATTTTGGAGGGTTCCTCAACTATCACTGAATATCATACTATCCTCTCAATTTTAAAATTGTATATTTAAACCCTTTAATTATAAAAAATTGTACAAAGACCGCCTTCTGGAGAGGGTGAAAGGGAAGCAATTTTGATAGTTGAGGGATCTATATGTACAGTTATAAAAATTGAGTAAGGTGATAATAAGTGACAGTTGAGAAAGGTAAAAGTGTCATTAATCCTATTTATAAAGAAGTGTAGTGGGAAAAACATTTCCCCAATTATATTCCAGAAATCCAGAGAGGGCTTCACTGGAAATGAACCAAGCCTGTCATCTAATGAGTCAATTGAGAATTTCAACTCAATGTAGGAGGGTAATCTATGGTTCAACTCTAGAATATCAATACAATGAGCAACACGAAAAAATCTCATTTCTCAGCATTCATGTTTATGTTGATAAATTGCTTATACTTTTGATAACAGGTGTTTGGATCAATTTGTGCGCATCTCAATATATTGTTTGTACTATCATGTATCTAGAAATGCACTGATTTATTATTATTATTGTCCTCATACATAACGCAGCATGAGTCACCCTCTAAGGTGGCCTTGTGGTCTGGTCCAATTATTGAAATTACATTCACACATCTGGGTTGCCCATATTACTGACCTAATACTCCAATACATGTACATAGTGTACTTTCAGGATATTTTTATGGCAAGTACAGATATTACAGATATTTTCTGCTCCCTCCTCTATTGGACCGGTACGCCTAATGGTGCAATTTGTGCAAGGGTCGAGCTGAGCTCACCCCCAAAACTCATAGAACTTGGGTAAAATATTTTTAAATTCAGTACTAACTTGAATAAAAGTTTAGAAGTTCTAATTAAATTTGAATTAGATTTGAACAAAGACATCAGGTAATTAAACAACCTGAAGTTTGAATTATTTTTATGAATATATAAAAATATTAAATATATATACAATATATTAGTCATTAAATATAAAATTATGGACAAATTATAAATTAAAAAAAAATAAAAATAAAAATAAAAACTCAAGGTTTTGAGTGTTTTTCAATTTAAACTTTAGGGTTTTAATTTTAACAATTAAAATCCTGATATTACTCTCGTGTCACAATTTATCCCCTCCGTCCATCTCTGTCTGACAAATTAATAGAGATCTCCATTTTCAGCAGCAGAATTTTCAAATTTAAACCTACATGTTCAAGTTCAAGCCTTTGTATCTCTCTCGTTATAATTTCGTTTTGTCTCATTTTTGCATCGTTGGATTCATTCCATGACCTAGTTTTCATCACATCTCTCATATGTCTTGTTCCACCTCTATTTGTGTGTTGTTGGAGCTTCGAAAGTTGATCAAAAATAAGATTTTATATATTTCTTTTTGATCCTCTATCTTCATCTACATTCTTCTCCCTTCCTCCTGACATTGGGTACGGTTTGTTCAAACCTGAAAAATTCATCCTACCAACTATATGTATTGTTACCTGAGTGGCTGACTCCAAAAAGAGTGAAACCTGGGATCTCAAAATTTATATATGAAAGTCTTACCAAAGTGTCACACCCCCTTAGATTAAAATTGTCCATTTTGCTGCTTAATAAACCAGAAATCAATTTGATGAATAATCAACCTAATACAAGCCATTTAAAATAAATGAATACCAAAAACAAAACAAAAATTGTCACAACTTTGGTTGGCGTGTGAGTATTATTACATGTATATTTATTTTGGGCTCTCTTTCTCACTCTGAGAATATTTTTGTATTTGATTTTTGTCATTATAATTGTAATTCATTTAATTTCATTATAATATAATATATGAATAAAATAAATAATAATAATAATTAATAGTATGGAGAACAAAATTTTAGGAATGAAGATTAACTTAAACAATGGGGTACTACATCAAAAATATTCCTATACAAGATATGTTCATGAACCCAATAAGAATTGAAATGACATTGAGACAAATTAAAATTCAACAAAAAAGACAAAATGAAACTGCAAAAAAAACCTTATATTATGTATATACCCCAACTAGGTTGAGTTGGGCATCGGATAAATCCATGGAAACTACTCATGCAAAAGCCCAAAAAAATCATAATCATGAACCATGTTGTAGATAAATCAGTAAGTTAATACGTTGTTCAAAAGTATCTGCATCTTATTAAAAGATTAAGAGTTCAATTATCTTGATTTACATGTGAATTTTTTACCCTTTTATTTGTTTGGTGTCTTTTCGTAATGTTTGTAGGGTTTAGAATTTTATTTATTTATTTATTTATATGTTTGTCAAGTTTAATATACTTGTGACAATTTGTTTTCACTTATTTCATAATTGAATGTTGAGTTTAATATTATTCTCATGTCTCCTACTAATAGACATTTAAATAGAATGATGTTTGTAAATGTGATTTTCCTCTTTATCCTAATTTCTACTAGAAAAAATTCTCATGTATCCTAAAAGAAATTAATAATTTGTTTCCTTGTCTCATTTCATTTCATTTTACTAAAACTGATAATAAAAACTTGTTTGGTGCATTATTTTTTATTGCGAGAAAAATGAATCGGTTCAAAATTTTCAACTTTCGGAATTAATGAAAGGTTTTTTTGTTGTTTTCAAAGCAACTTTTGCTCCCCTCAGCCGCCGCCGCCTCCACTACACCCTCCACCAACCCTCCCCCAAACCTTCCGACAATCCTCTTACCATTTAAGACACCAGTAACGCTCTTCTTGCATCACAACTGATCATCAATAGATTAAATTAGAAAATCAATTGTTCTAGCTCAGTAATATTGAGGTACTTATGGATAGAGTGATTCCCAGTTATTAATTAATTATTCTCATTCACAAACCACATTCTACAATAAATAAAATAAAATAAAATAAAAAAGAAGAAAGTTGATTTTGTTGTTTGATCTCAACCATTCAACCACATAGAGACCCATGATGAAATATTGCATTCTATCATTTGACTGAAATTTTCACAGGTAAAAACTACGGTGCAGAATAGATTTTTCTGTTTACTGAGAAGCCCTACACATCTGATGAGCTTGAATAAAACTTGAACAAGCCTAAATAGAAGTACTCAACAACACACTATCTTGAATTTCTGACATTAAAACAAATTTAAATTTGATTTGAATCCGCAAAATAGAATCTTCTGCTCTAATCTTTTCCCCATTCATATATACTCCAAATCAAACACATCAAGAAAACATAAGATTAGACCAATTTATATTTTAGAAAGAGAAAAAAAAACCCAATGCATGAGCCTCTTGCCACTGCAAGGTCTGAGAAGAGTCAGATATATGCAGTCTTACCCTGCATGCAGGAGATTGTTTCTATGTTTTGAACTCATAGCGCCCATCAACAATTTCAACACATGATCATACACCATCTTGCTTGCTTCATCAACATGAATATGGCTCCTCTACCCAGTAATCAGAATACATTAACACATAAACGAGTTCATTTTGCCTTTTAATTCACTCAACAGAGACATCTTTAACATTGCTTCATATACAGTATTTTTTTTTTAGTTGTTACATGAATCATTTCAACACATTGAAAGAAACCAAGTGGCATTAACCCACTATTACAAAATAGCCTTAGTTTAAATTCTTGAGAAACATTATATGAGAAACAAACTATTATAAGGGAACGAACGAAAACGAGAAAGTAAAACAACGCAATCATGCAAGAACACAAACATATATACGAGGTTTCAAATTATGCCTATATCCACCAGCAAAAAATGACAAACAATTCACTATCAAAATAGGAGAAATTACAAGGAGCGGCTGTCTATCTGAAAAGCCATCTCCAACAAGAGTTCTCTCTGATCTCATTACCATAATCCCCAAAATAACTCATAATTACAAGAACCGGGTTGGACTCAGAAAAAACCTTCGTCATTTGCCCCATTAATTGGGTTGTGCAGGCCATAACGAATCATAAGCACAGACCAAGTAGAATACAAGACACACAACACAAACCAGCAAATATAATCCAATCATTCATCCAAGACCAGAGACATTGAGAAACAAACCTCGTTTTAGTCAACCAGAGACAGTAAAGGCTTGTTTGAGAAGAAAGCTTCCAAGTTCCCGGCCATAAGTTCACACAAATCATTAAAAGATTCTTCTGTAAAGACCGCTCGATGTGGTGACATAACAACATTATCTAATTCAAAGAGCTCTTCAGGAACCTCAGGTTCATTCTCAAACACATCCAACCCAGCACCTGCAATCTCTCCTTGGACCAAACACCGCACAAGTTCCTTCTCATCAATAACACTCCCACGTGCAATGTTTATAACAATTCCTTTCTTTCCCAATGCTAACAAGACTTCTTTGTTGATCATGTGGTGCGTTTGGTCTGTCAATGCACAACAAATGACTAGGACATTGCAGTTAGTTGCAAGGTCGAGAACGTTGTGATAAAAGGGGAAAGCAATGTGTGGTTTCTTCTTTGTTGAATTGTATGAGATAGTGCAGCCAAAGGCATCAAGCCTCTTTGCAACTTCTAAGCCAATGCTTCCTAATCCGATTATCCCAACTCGCTTGCCTCCCAACTGCATATATATAATCAATCACAATCCCTACAATGTATTAGAAAAAAACGATTGTTCTAGCTCATTAATGACTATTATTGTACATGTTATATGGTAACTATTACCTAGATGATAGATCATAATATTTCATATGCTATTACAGTACTGAAAGAGTTGCAAATTGTGAAATTTTTATATAGACACACACATATATATGTAACAGAAATATCATGAGTAAAAGAAGATTGGAAAAAAATTATTACCCATTTCTCAAGGCACAAGAAGTGCTAGCTAATGGCAATCTTGGGGCAGAACCAAGAGATCAAAAGAAGACAAATGACCCATATCAAGACAAACCAAAATAAAGTATTGTACATAGAATTCTTTCAACATCATTTGTATGGAAATATTTTAGAAAAATAACAATATGCCAATAAAGGGTGGATTGATATAATGGTAAAAGGCTTGTCGTTAGCACCTTGGTGCTGCGGGTTCAAATCAAGGAAACAGCCCCTCTAAAAAGGGTTAAGGCTTTATACATCTTGCTTGAGCTGATAATAATAGAACAATTGCCTTATGGTCTTGGCCTAGTGGCATAGGCAACACTTGGGTGCTTCCAAGGGAGAGATGGGGGGAGCTAATCCAAAAATTGACTTTCGCCGATAAAAATAAAATAAAATAAAAACAGAGCAATTGGGAACCATTAGTTTACTTCCATGTATTATCAATGCACAAGGTTAATTCCCTTGATACTAGTAAAAATAAAGGGGTCCGGAAAAAGTTAGCAACATATTTCAGGATCATTCTACCATAGTTTGTTTCCAGTAACTTGTTTCCACACACAAAATAAGCTAAACCATCACCACACAATTTTATGAAGCTAAATTGTATTAAAATGCATAATTCTTTACAATGGTTATCAAGGCCAAACAGTGGCAGTATCAGGATTTTTGTGGAGGCAGTATTAAAGGAAAGGTTGTGATCAAGGTTTTAAAAAGCGGTCACAACCGTTACGTAATGGTTGTGGTAGTTACTGCCACCCGTTACGGCCGTTTTTGCAGTGTGATTGAGATTCACAGGTGTGTCGGCCGTAGCGGTTGCCATAGCGGTCGTAAAAGTGCCGTAACAACCGTAACGCCCTGTTACGTAACGGTTCCGAACTACTTCTTTTGAAAAAACACACAAAAAAAAAAAAAAAAAAAAAAGGAGCTAAAATGAGGGAAGAGGGATAGAGAGAAGAGGAAAGATAAGAGAGAAGATGGAGGAGCAAGAGATAGAGAGAGAGAGAAGAGGGAAGATGAAGAATATGTTATTGATTTATTGAAGCTATAAGACTTATACTATTCTATTCAGCTGCTATCACTCAACCATTTTGTTTGTGTATGGCTATCTATATATTATTTGAAAATAATAATAATAATAATAAGTGTGGTATTTATCTATTTGGCTTGGTTAAAATATGTATATATATTTAGGCTTTAATTTTTCTCTTACTTTTGTCATTGTTTATCTTATATATAATAGTTAGTGATTGATTTTTTGTATAATATAAAGTCATTAATTATTAAAATAAAATGTAAAAAACTCAATTTATAGTGATTTAAAAATATGAAATATATTAGATCATACTTAAAAATTTACAAAAATTGATCAATATTTATTTTAAACCTAATAAATATGATCATGAAAAAAAAATATGCACATCAGTAATTTTTTTTTTAAATTGTGCGAAAAATAAAAAAATTCACAGTTCCGGTTGCTGCAACCGTTACGTTATGGCCTTTACACCCTGCAATTGCAACCGCGCCACCGCCACCGTTACGGCGACCGCAACCGCTTTTCAAAACCTTGGTTGTGATTAAGGGTCAGCATCGGGCGGGGGATAGGCAGCGAAAGTAGAGTCCAAGCCCGGCCTGTTGGCCAAAACCTTAGGCTGAAGTCCTGCCCAACAAGCTTGGCCAGACAGGCTTACGGTTACGAACCAACAAGGTTGGTTGGGATGATTAATGACTTTAATTGTTTCAACCTTTAAAAAGTGGAATGATTGGAGGTTAATACTAAAACATGAGTTAAAATTTAAGAATTTAATTATTATAATTAAAATATGATAATGGTGGGGTGACAGAAGAACCATACTGAAACCCGAGTTGAAATTGGAGACTTTAAATGTTACAATTACTCTAATTTCAAACGGTAAAGTGATAAGTTGACCACACTAAAACGTGAGTTGAAATTTAATAACTTAATTATCATAATTAAAATATGAGAGATTAAAGTAAAATTTAAATTAAACTAAAATAACATTTATCCAATTGAAAATTTATTACACAAACATAGAAAGCCTTTTAACTACTAAATAACATCATTATATCCTTAAATTATAAAAATATAAAAATAGACTTTTAAATTATTAATATATTTTATTTTGACCCCTCTTATTGCATATTTTGAGAAGTGGGTTATAATCCGCTTTTCAGATTATAACTTACTTCCTCTCTCACAAAAAAGCTGCTTATAAATAAACTGTTTATAAGTAATTTTTTACCAAAAAACTGATTATAACCATCTTCTCAAAATAGCCAAGAGGTCTAATTTATATATTTTTATAATTTAAGAGTTTATTTATATACTTTTATAATTTATGAGATAAGTGGTATCTCTTAATAATTTAAGTCAAAGTTTTAGGAGGGTAATTTGATAATTCAAATTTAGGAGTTTTCTTGTAAATAAGCTTAGAAATGCACATGCAGGGGAGAGAGGGAGAGAGAGAGGACCTTCGAAGCCAGAGGGTAGTCTCCTTTGACTGGCCAAAGACCACCACGAACGTACCGATCAGCGGCGGTGATTCTTCTCAGAACATCAATCAAAAGTCCGACCGCCGTGTCGGCGACGTCCTCGGAGAATACTGTGGCGGCGTTGGCGACGGAGATTCCATGGCGGCGACACTCCGGCAAGTCGATGTGGTTGAGGCCGGCGCTGGTGGTGACGATGAGCCTAAGCGACGGCAGGCGGCGAAGCACGGCGGCGGTGACCGAAGTGTTGGCGGAGCAGAACATGGCTTCCACGGAACTTGCGTGGGTGGAGAGGAATTGGTCAGTGGGAATCGGGAATTCCCATGCTTTGAGGAATTCGAATTTCCCTGAGATTTTATTTTCGAAAGCGGTGAAAACATCTGAGGGACGGAGAACTAAGACCTTTGGGAGGTGTTTGGGCACTGGGCTTAGGGTTTCCATTTGGGAAAAGAAATGGAGATGTCAACTGTTTGTCAAAAGTGTAGGAGTTGTTTGGGTTGATCTAAATAAGTGTATTTTTTTATAAAATATGAATTGGGTATGAGTTGAGTTTGAAGTGATGTATTAGAGAAGTGATGTGACTTAAATAAAATAGTGACATCTTGACTTTTTTTAGATTACGCCAAATAAGAAAGATTCTTATGTAATTTCCACCAATCATCTTTTATTCCATCAAATATAAAAAATAAATAAAATTGGTGCTTTAAATTAATATTAAATTGAGAATATTTTAATTTTTTTTTCAAATTGAGAATGCTGAAATTTTTTATTAAATTATTATAAAAAGTCGTTAACTTTATATTTATGCATAAATATCATATGACTAGCTAAATGTCAGCCAGTTGTCTTCCGGTCAACCATTTACTTGCAAAATTTATTTTAAAATTTAAAAAAATTATATTGGTCGGTTGACTGATCAGACATTCTCCAGTCGTCCTCTTAGTCCACCGATAATTTGATGAAATCTTAAATTACTGCATTAGAATGCGCGATATTAGATAAAACTTTCACTTAAATTATTATTCAAATTTGATAAATAAAAATATAAAAAGTACCGTTAAAAATGCTCTTAGCTACTTTTTCATCTTTTGTCTATTTCTTCTTGTATTTTCTTTTTTAAATCCTATAAAAAAAAAAGGGAGATTTACCAATAAATCCCAAAATTAGAACTTATGAACCAGTTGGTCCCATTTTTTTTCTACTAAACCATTTAGTCCCATTCAATTGTGAGGGACGTAATTACCCTTATTTAACCATTTAGGTGTGTGGCATGTGATACATTGTGAGGGTGTCACACAATAGCAAAGCGCTATAAGGGGTTTTTGTTTTGGGCTGGTTGATGTGTTTGGGGGTTCACACAGGAAGACACACACACACATTCAGAACACACACCCATACAGACCATACAAACAACACACACAACGCGCACACACAGCTTTGTCTTCTCTCTGTAAGACACCCATCACATAACAAACACACCGATATACGCACACACACACAGTTCTGATATACACACACACAGTTTTGATACACACACAGCACACCGATACACGCACACACGGAGCGGTGGTGGCGTAGTAATCGTCATCATCCTCATCGTCAACATCCGCAACCAACACAGCAGTCAGACTCAGAGACGCCCATACAGACCATACACCATTCACACACTCACAGAACACACACAGTAACAGTTCACACATAGACACACAATCAACTTCATCTTCTCACGGAAGAGTCGCTTGCTTCGTTGAACGCCCTCACACTCGGCGGGCACACAGATCTGAGGCGATTTCGACAGTGGTGGAGAATCTGGATTTCAAGGAAGAGCGGGAGAGAGAGACCTCAAACAGAGGCCAGATCCGGCCATATTCCGCTGTTGAGGACTCCAATGATGACGTCGTCGGCGTAATCGGAGTTAGGCCAGAGTGTGAAGGAATCGATGAGGCCGAGAAATCGAGGGGTGTGAGTGAGGTGGATGTCGACACACATACACACATTCCGGCACGAGATGCAGAAGGCAAAACACTCCATGTTTTCTGGCCTGCTTTGTCACAGTGGCTGTGCACATCCCTGATTTCCAATTTAGCAGAATCATTGCTGTACGACTCCACAATGGGAAGGATTGAGGGAGAAGATGTAGAGAATGATGACCTTCCTTTGGGAGATGAGCCTGTGTTATCCCTAGGACTCATCTGGGTTGCCATATCCCGTCGTGAAACAACATGAGAAACCATGGTTACGCACAGTCCCACATTACATCAAGGACATTCTCGTCCACGAAATTAAACAAAATATGGGAAAAAAAATAAAAAGGACCAAGTCAACCAACTAACAGGACTAACTGGTATAATAGAATAAAAGTGGGACTATTTAGTATAACAGTTTGTAAAGTAGGATTATTGGTAAATAATCCAAAAAAAAAAACTACATTTTTTTGGATGAAATTAAAAAATATATAAAATTTGACTTTTCTAATAAAATAAATCATAAATTTTTAATTTTATTAATTTAAATTATAATTTTTTAATTTATATTTAATCTAAACCATTCGTCATTAAATATATTGTATAAAAAATGTCAAAAATATCTTTTTTCTTTGAGTTATGTGAAACCTAAAGAAAAATTGTATTTTAGTCATTAAATATATTGTATAAAAACGTCTAGAACATCTTTTTCTGAGTTTAAAGGCTAAAATATTTTTTTATTTCCATTTAACAAAAACAACAAATGGTTTAAATTAAAAACAAATTAAAAAATTATCTTCTGTAATTATTTTTTTTTTTTTGTTGTAAACGTTCTTAATTTTCTTTATTAATCAATATGTAATTCAATAAAAATAAATGAATTTAAAAAAATTATCTACTTGTAAGTGCCATATTAGTAAGCAAATGATTTTTTTTAAATAATAAAAATTGTTTGATAAATATAACAGTAAAAAAATTAAATTAAATTTTCAAAAATTATTTCTACCTCAAAAAAAAAAAATATGAAATAATGAAGGTTCTTTATTTTTCACTCAACTAATTTTTGGAAAAAAAAAAATTTAAAAACAAATTCTAAAATCTTAGCCAAATAAGTTTTATTAGTTAATGTAATATTAGTTTATCTATTTATTTATTTATTTCGAAAATTTCTGATGATGTAAGATTGAAGTTGAGGTTGTGTTTTATAAGAGAATGGTCACTCATGCAAATATGGTAGAACTTTGGTTTTAACTTGAACTAACTCAAGCTATGTCGGTTGATTTGGTTCGAGCTTGAGTTAAAAAAATGTTGGCTACAGGATTCCGTGCCAAATGAGGGTTTTTTTTTTCTTTATTTATACGGTGGTGTTACATGCACCAATTAGTGTACGAATATTAGTTATGATATTATTATTGACCCCACTCATTATACAAATTATAAATATAAAAAACGTCTTAAATTATGTCATATCATCAATTGACACACTAATTAGTATATTAATTGATGCATATAGTATTATTTATTTATTTTTATTTTTTTAAGATACTACATAAAGAAATGAAAAATGCTTGGAAGCACTAAAAAGGGATCACTAGAGGGAGCACTAATGATGTGGCAGTGGGCCCCGTCCACTTTCTATGCCTTGTTTTTATTTATTTATTTATTTTTTTTTGTCATTCCCAATGTATTAGTACTATTAGTGGTGTATTTTTTAGTGGTCTAAACCATTGTTGTAAAGAAATTACATAGAAAGTTGAAACAAGAAAAGGTTCAAAAGACAGTGGCGACCATGTCAGCTACTACAAAAGGCCTAAGAGATTCTGGGCGTCTTCAAAGATTGCCAGTTCCTCTGCCAGCTCCTATAATAAGGGTGTGTTTTTAGTTTGTGGTTCTTCTATAGTTTCTACTTGAATCATTGAATCATTTTTGGGGCGACAATAGGAAGAAACAAGTGACATATGTTTACAATTACAAGATTAATGTCAACTGGTGTGGTGTTCAAAGAGAGAGCCAAAAGAAGTGAATGTCCTACAAACAACTTCAAAATAAACATTTCTTTAGTCTAAAAAACAAGGTGAATTAAAATTTTCACTTACGCTGTGTTTGGTTGGGGGATTTGGGAAGGGAAATGGAAAGAGAAATGGAAATGAAAGGAAAAGGAGAAAGAATTAATAGGATTCTAAATCCCAACTATGTTTGGTTGCGTTGGGAATCAAAGGAGGAAAAGACATGTATCTTGTTATCCTCACTCTAAGAGTAGAATTGATGTCCTAAAAGGTCTTCTATTTCTTTATTTATTTCTCACTCCCTTTCTTTTCCCATATATTTTTTATTATAACCAAACATAAATAGGATTACATTTCTCATTCCTTTTCTAAATCCCACCCCAATTCCCCCAACCAAACACAGCATTATAGTTTGACTTAAATTTCATTTTAATTCTTATTATTTCAATTCGAACAATGTTAATACTAAACTTCAAGTTCAATTTCAATTCATGTCATTTCTTCCAAATCAAACATTAAAATTCACTATTATTTAATACATACCGCTCACAGGTAGTACATGTTAAATACTTAAGCATGCAAGGGGTACAAACCTACAAATAGAAGAATTAATTGATTCATTCACTCATCGATGTTGACCTGAGACAGTAATGGTTTATTTGAGAAGAAAGCTTCCAAGTTCCCCGAAATAAGTTCATACTTAGCCCTAGATGATTCCTCTGTATTGACAGCTCGGTGTGGTGATAGCACAACATTGTCCATCGCAAAGAACTCTCTAGGAACCTCAGGCTCATTCTCAAACACATCCAAACCAGCACCGGCAATCTCTCCTTGAACCAAACACCGCACCAATTCCTTCTCATCAATGATAGATCCACGTGCAATGTTTACGATGACTCCCTCTTTTCCCAATGCTGCCAAGACTTGTTTGTTGATCATATGGTGAGTTTGATCAGTCAAAGCACAACAAATGACAAGGATATCACAGTTTGATGCTAGGTCACAGACATTATGGTAAAAAGGGAAGGAAATGGATGGTTTGTTCATCCTTGAATTGTAGGAGATAGAGCAGCCAAAAGCCTCAAGCCTCTTTGCAACTTCTAAGCCAATGTTTCCTAGTCCAACAATCCCAACTCGCTTGCCTCCCAACTGAAATCATAGATCATCATCGTCAATATATTGAATCAGAAAAACCCGTTTTGACAAAACTTATTTTCAGCACATTTAGCTGAAAATTTGAAATTTTATTCTTAACCAGTTGTACTATGGAAGTGTAGTGGTGTTTCACAAAACTTTCAAATTTTCAGCTAATTTGCTTTTGCTGCTCAAACAAGTAAAAATGTGTTTCATTGTGTTTTCATTTTCTTCTTTTTTGTTTTTCATGATTTTAGAAACAAAAACAATGAAATTAGCAACATGTTTGAGAAATATTCAACTAAACTAAAGAATGATGTCTAGAATTTAATGAATTGACCATATGCTATGCTACATGGATTCTTATAAATTTTGAAAATTACTACCAAACATTTGGATAAGAATAAGAGACATGCCTTCAACATGCCTAGTTAGATATGCACCCAGCAAGTATGAACGAGTAGTAAAGTTTATTATATAATCATGCATATGACTTAAATTTTACACATAAAATGTTATATTTTAGTTTATAAACATAATGTTAATTAAAAAAAGTATTTAAGAAATATGAAATATAATTGTATCCTGATGTTCTGGAGATGCTCTTGAGATGAGAAAATAGACACAGTAGAATTCATGTTTAACATAAACAATATGTGATGAACATATAATAAAAGCAATCAATCAATTGCAATGGCCGTTTTGTTCACTATAGTCTATTCAAACACAACACAAACTAATTCTTAGCATAAAAAGAGGAAATGCACATTTGTACATGTATATGTATATATATACTTAGAAGGTGTGAACATCGTACGAGTTTGTTCTAATTTGGCAGTTCCAGTTCTGTAGAGTTTAATTTAACAGTTGCAACTTGCAAATACAGTTAAAATAGGACAATTTTGGAAAACAAAAGATTTCACACCCACGCCAAATCTAGTATATATTAGAATGAGTGCTACTATTAGTACCCTATCAATTATTTTAGACTCTCTATTTCTTTAAACCCCTACTCATAAATTTTAAAACCCTTAAAATTTATTTTCTTCTCCCAAATAATACCAAAATTATCCTTGTGAAAACTTTTCACCCATTCAATTGAATGCACAACCCCATACTCCAAAAAGTCTTTCTCCCAAAAACCCTAACAAAACTTACGAAGGTGATTACTATTTCATCTCCACATACTTGTACATGACCTGAAAAAATAAATATGGAGTTTTTTGTTGTTGATTCAAAATTTTCCTTTTGTAGGTTATGCAATCTCCACAAGTTTCGGTTATCTATTCCCGAACAAATGATAAATGTTCAGTTATTCATTCCCGAACAAATAAACAATGTTCGGACCTGTATTCCCGAATTTCGATTATATGTTCGGGAGTTCAGTCCCGAAAAAATGACGACAAGTTTTTATTATTTTTGTCATTTTTTTTTCCAAGAAACTTACTCTTACAAGCCCAATCTCCTCTAAGCTAAGAACACTAATAAAGTTATGAACCTCCTCTGAACTTTTATTGTTATAATCCTCGTTTCATAGAATTGTGGTTGCTGGAAAAACTTTCATTCATTGTCATTGTCGAAAACGTATAGGTAATCAAATGGTTGCCGCCGTTATCGCCGGAATATTACCGCCAAAGGATTTTCAAGGTTTTGAAAAAGGGTAGATTTTGAAAGTGGGATTTGGGGAAGATGAATAGGTGGTGATAGAAGTGGATGCTTTCATAAACCTTAACTCATGATGTAGTAGGTGTGTGGGCTTAATTGTGAGATTGGGTGTCCCAAGATTATTGATGTCCTTTTTAGTAATTTCATTTGAGATTATTATTATAATAAAAAAGGCTAAAGAAAGAGGGTTCAAAATAATTAATGGGGTGCTAATAGCAACACTCATTAGAATAGATAGATAAGTAATATTTTTATACTTGGGCTCTTGTGTCATTTTGATCATTGTAATTTGAGTTCCTCAATTTTAACTTTAAATTTATGATTTTATCTCAATTTAATTCAATTGAACAACCATCAACATTTTTTTATGAAAAATGCCCATATGAACATGTGTCATTCCCACAGGAAAATCATAAACTTCCTCAACTAAGTGAATTAACCTCAACCATCCTAGTAACTATTTTCGTTAGAAACCTTAACCAATATTGTCAATTAAACCAAATTAACAAAAAAATCTAAAATTAATGGTCAAAATTGAGTCAATTGAAAATATGAATACCAAAATGACACAATGAATAAAATATAAAGATTACCAATGTAAATTATAGGGGTGAACATGGTCCGGATTGGACCAGATTGTGGTAAAATCAGGATCAATCCGTTATCTACCGTTCCTGAAAATTTGGAACCGATCCAATCCGTTTAAATCATGGAACCAATCCGAACCAATCCATTTAAACACGGATTGGATCGGTTTAGGACCACAGATTCACATAATTAAATAACAAAATATATATATAGCACATTAATTTCATAAAAATATAAACATAGCGCTATATTAGTTCCACAATAGCAACATATTTTTTATAATAGCGATATACTGCTAGAATTTAAACGATCATAAGAAAAACTGGTTTTACCATAAGAATTTAGACCAGTATAAATTTAAACTAAAAACTAACAAACAAAAGTAATAAAAAAAGATATTATACGGATTTAAATTTGAGTTTAGGTTTTATATAAAATAAGAGAAGATACTATGGAGAATGATGCATAATAAAAATAATGACTATTTGTATACGATCCGGATCGGTTCCAATTCGGAACCGTGGGGTTCAATCCGGAACCAATCCTGGACTACGGATTTTTAATTCTTCAATCCGGAACCGAACCACAGATTCAAAAAATCAATCCAAATCTATCGGGTTGGACTAGACTGGATCGGATTACAGATTTCACGGATTCCTTGCTCAACCCTAGTAAATTATCCTAATATATAATAGTTTTTTTCAAAAATTTTATAAATATCCACCATAGAAAAAATGGGTTTGTCAATAAATTATCAACAAACTAATAAAGATTAGTCAATATTAAATCAAGAAGAAATTCTAACAGACACCCCCATTAAAAAGGTGCATTATATACCCCTTTAATTATATTATTTTTTATTTAATTTTTAACAATTTTTTTTCTTTATTTATTTTAAGTTATAACTCATGAGTTTTTTAGTTATAACTCATATTTTGTTTAGTTATGACATTTTTTCTTTCTTTTACTTATGACTCAGAAAATTAAAATTATGTCATTTGTTTATAGTAGCATTTTTCAAAAATAAAAAAGACAATGACACTTACAATTCAGTCTTATTAATTAAACTTATTTATGTACATGTTCTGATTAATAAATTTATCATTATAAAAATTTATTCACAAAAATAAGAAAAATTAATAAATTTATCAATAATAAATTTTAAAATATGACATATTAATAGTATACCTAAAAAAAATTATGAAATTGTAATTATCACTGATTCACATAGAAAATTATGAAAGATAGATAGAGAGATGGAGAGAGAAAAGACCTTGGAACCAAGAGGATATTCCCCTTTGATAGGCCAAAGACCACCACGAACGTACCGATCCGAAGCACTAATTCCTCTCATAACATCAATCAACAGCGCAACCGCCGTGTCGGCAACGTCCTCCGAGACCACGTCGCCGCCGGCTGTGACGGCGATTCCACGGCGGCGGCACTCTTGCAAGTCGATGTGGTTGACGCCGACGCTGGAGGTTACGATGATCCGGACCGACGGGAGGTGGCGGAGGATGTCGGGGGTGACCGGACCAAAGCCGGATGTGAGCATCGCTTCTATGGAACTTGCTTCGGCAGCGAGGAATTGGTCGGTGGGAATTGGAGATTCCCATGCTTTGAGGAATTGGAATTTTTCTGAGAATTCCTTTTCGAACATCTTGAACACTGGGGGTGGTCGGAGAACTAAAACCCTGGGGAGCTGTTTGGCTGCTTCTTCTCCTTTTGCCATGTTTTTGGAGTGTTTGGAAATGAAATTGTCCAAGGGTAATTAAGGAATTGGCTCTCTCTCTCTCTCTCTCTCTCTCTCTCTCACCTACTAACTCTTCTTGTCTATAAGCAAGGGGACTTGGTGGGGATGGCAATTCCTTTTCTACGGATTTAATGGATTTGGAAATGAAGTGGAAAACAACGTTGAAATGTAAATAAAGTTATACGTATTAATTAATATATTAATAGATAATGTGATATAATTTTAGAGATTTTGAATTTTTATAATTTATATAATAGTGAGTTTATAATTTTAAAGTGATAATATCATAGTATATATTGACATATTGTAGTGTTTGGGAACCTAAGTTCTAAATTTTTTTCTTATTTTTTTCACTAAAAGACAAACTTTTTACAAAACTAAAAAAAATACATCCAAATAAAATATCACATCCAACTCCATAATCATTTCACTTTTTCTCTCACAAACATCACATCCAACCACATAAAAACTCAACTATCTTCCCAAACATCAAAACTTTTTTATCTAATAAAAACCTACAACTGAAAAACCTACATAAAAACTCACTTCCCAAACACCATCACTATTAATATATCAATTGATGCATGTAATATTACTAATAAAATATATTTATATTTTACTCAATTTTATACATTTTTTTTCTTTTTGTTTCTAAATTTCTCTCTAAATCTATAAATCAAACACAACTTAAAAATTTTATCAAATTTTTTATCAAACATCTAATTTTTACCAAATACTCATGTAATCTCCAACATTGTTCGGGAAAATAATCTGCGAGCGATGTCTGAAAAAATTAATTACAAAAAGTAAAAAATATTATAAATATTAATCATTAAAGGGTAAATTATTGATAAATCTCATTTAGAAGTGTTTTAACTCAAGAAGTCCATGAAGGAATTTTTTAACCCATTTAGTCCCATGTATGTATAGTATTATTCCATAAAGTCTTTTTTCTTGATTTATACTATTTTCTTGGATATTTATGCCCTTATGTTTAATTTTGATACCCTTATAAATATTTTTTGAACGGTTAGCAATTTTATGATGTGAACATTCATATTTTAAAATTCACATTGGTAGGAATGTAAAATTGGCCCGTGGGCGGTCCGAAATCCGCCCGCGAGTCGGGACGAGCCCGGCCCGTTGACAATGTGAATATTCACATTGACATGTTAACATTCACATTAATAGGAGTGTAAAATTGACCCGCGTCTCGTGGCGGCGCGAAACCCGCCTACGACCCGGGGCGGGCCCGGTCCGGCTCGTTGGCAATGTGAATATTCATATTGACATGCTAACATTCACATTGATAAGAGTATAAAATTGGCCGCGGCCCATGGCTGGCCAAAAGCCCGCCCGCCGCCCGAGGCGGGCCCGGCCCGACCGGTTGACAATGTGAATATTCACATTGACATGTTAACATTCACATTGATAGGAATGTAAAATTAGCCCGCGCGTCGTGGCTGGTCGAAACCCGCCCACGGCCCATGGGCGGCCCGGGGCGGGCCCGGCCCGGTCTATTGACAATGTGAATATTCACATTGACATGTTAACATTCACGTTGATAAGAGTATAAAATTGGCCAACGGCCCAGGGCGGGCCCGACCCGGCCCGTTAACAATGTGAATATTCACATTGACATGTTAACATTCACATTAATAGGAGTATAAAATTGGCCAGCGGCCCAGGGCGGGCCCGACCCGACCCGTTGACAATGTGAATATTCACATTGACATGTTAACATTCACATTGATAAGAGTATAAAATTGGTCAACGGCCCAGGGCAGGCCCGACCCGGCCCGTTAACAATATGAATATTCACATTAACATGTTAACATTCACATTGATAGGAGTGTAAAATTAGGCCGCGCCTTGTGGTTGCCCGAAACCCGTCCACGACCCATGGGCGGCCCGAGGCCCGGCCCGGCCTGTTGACAATGTGAATATTCACATTGACATGTTAACATTCACATTGATAAGAGTATAAAATTGGCCCGCGGCCCATGAGTGGCCAAAAGCCCGCCTGCCTCCCTAGGCGGGCCCGGTCCGGCCCGTTGACAATGTGAATATTCACATTGACATGTTAATATTCACATTGATAGGGGTGTAAAATTAACCCGCGCCTCGTGGCTGCTCGAAACCCGCCCACAGCCCATGGTCGGCCCGGGCCGGGCCTGGTCCGACCTGTTGACAATATGAATATTCACATTGACATGTTAACATTCACATTGATAAGAGTATAAAATTGGCCAGCGGCCTAGGGCGGGCCCGACCCGGCCCGTTGACAATGTGAATATTCACATTGACATGTTAACATTCACATTGATAAGAGTGTAAAATTGGCCCGTAGCCCGAGGCGGGCTTGGCCCGACCCGTGACAATGTGAATATTCACATTGACATGTTAACATTAACATTGATAGGAGTGTAAAATTTGTCCGCTGCTCGAAGCTTGCCCGCGGCCCGGGGTAGGCCCGACCCAGCCTGTTAACAATGTGAATATTCACATTGACATGTTAAAATGCACATTGATAGGAATGTGGAGTTGGCTCGCGGCCCGGGGCAGGCTCGTTTCGGTCCGGGCCTGAGCATGTTCGAGACCCTAGGTTAGGGCCTAGGTCATCACTTTGAAGCCGAGCCCGGCCCGGCCCATCGGCCCGCTTAATGCCCATTTAAGGCTCGGTCCGAGGCCCAGCCCACCCGAGGCGCAATGTATTTTTTTGTAGAAAATAATAAAATTTTGGTAGAAAAAATTAAAAAGAATTAAAAAAAAATGGCCAGACCCGCCCAAGCCCGACCTAAGCTCGAGGCTAGGCCTAGGCCCATCGGCCCGACCAGAGGCTCGATCCATCTGCTCGTCCAAAGCCCGAATACCCTTGTGCCAAGGCTAGGGCCTGGGCCTAATTTTTTGGCCTGTGGGTCGGCCCGACCCGGCCTGGGAAAGGCTCGTTTGGGCCCAAGCTCGAGCCTAGTCCAAGACCCTAGGCTAGGGCCTGGGCCATCACTTTGAAGCCCGATCCGGCCCATCGGCCCGGTTAAGGCCCATTCAAGGTTCGGTCTGAGGCCCGGCCCGCACCGAGACCTAGTGTCTTTTTTTGTGAAAAATAATAAAATTTTGGTAGAAAAAATTAAAAAGAATTAAAAAAAAATGGCCAGGCCCGCCCCGGACCGTGGGCGGGTTTCGGGCAGCCACGAGGCACGGGCTAATTTTACACTCCTATCAATGTGAATGTTAACATGTCAATGTGAATGTTAACATGTCAATGTGAATATTCACATTGTCAACGAGTCGGGCCGGGCCCGCCCTGGGCCGCTGGCCAATTTTATACTCTTATCAATGTAAATGTTAACATGTCAATGTGAATATTCACATTGTCAACAGGCCGGGCCGGACCCGCCCTGAGCCGCCCACGGGCCGTGGGCGGGTTTCGGGCAGCCCCGAGGCGCGGGCTAATTTTACACTCCTATCAATGTAAATGTTAACATGTCAATGTGAATATTCACATTGTCAACGGGCTGGACCGGACCCGTCCCGGGCCGTGGGCGGGCTTTTGGCCGTCCATAGGCCACGGGCCAATTTTATACTCTTATCAATGTGAATGTTAATATGTCAATGTGAATATTCACATTGTCAACGGCCCGGACCGGGCCCGCCCCGGGCCGCCCATGGGCCGCGGACGGGTTTCGCGCGCGCCACGGGATGCGGACCAATTTTACACTCTTATTAATGTGAACGTTAACATGTCAATGTGAATATTCACATTGTCAATGGGCCGGGTCCGCCCCGGCCCGACTCGAATTTTTCCAGGCACCCACGAGGATCGGCATGGGCCGGGCCCCTACACATTGACGATATGAACATTCACATTAGCGGTGTGAACATTCACATTAGGGGTATTTTGGTAATTATGTCACCCATAGGACTTATATAAACATAAGAAAATAATGTGAATTAAATGGAACATAAGTAGATGAAAAGGGTATTTTGGTCTTCTTATCTTAAATAGGACCTAATGGAATAGTCAAAAAGCATATGGTTTGGATGGAATAAAGTTATTAGAAAGTGGATTTATCAAAAAAGCTCCCATAATTAAATTATAAATTTTTTTTAATTAATTTTCACTGACACATAATCAATGTAGTTGTCTCAAATTTAAATTCTCTGCACACCTTGACTTGTTTGCCAAGAAAATGCAGGGTAAGTTACTTAGCATGTTTTCCCTCCGATCCCAGATCAAATTAGAGGGTGCTATTGGGTTTGTAGAGACTCATTACGGGTCCTGTTTTGATAATCAAAATTATTTAATGTGTAAAATTTGTTGAGTACTATATACTTGTAAAAAATTAGATTAATTGGATATCGATAGTTATCTTATCGGATCAGTTTTCTGTTAACCGTTTATTTTTTTACCGTCAATTTTTTTATACAAAACTAATTTGATCACGAAACTATCGATATCCGATCAACGTGATTTTTTACGGGCATATAGTACTTGACGAGTTCTATACATTCAACGGTTCGGAATATCGAAACGAGTCCCGTACGAGCCCAACAACACCCTCTAGTCCGATATGAGACTGGAAGGAAGCCAAGCCCAAATTACAAATACACTTCGTAAGATTTGTTGAAAATATAAATTATTTTTTTGTAATTTTGAAAATTATAAATATCACGTTATCAAAAAAAAATTATTTAATATAATTAATAGAAAAAATAAAATTCCTTACTATTCTTCTATACAATAATAAAATTATCTGAATTGTTAATTAAAATATTTTTTAACATCATTAAAAACTGATAATTGATTTAATGATTTGTTAATAAAAAAGAGTTATTTGTTATGGGATTAAAAACTTGAAAGAATAAGATATAATTTCAAAAACTATAAAAGATAATTTGTATTTTATGTAAACCTAGGGGTGTATTTGTAATTTATTTAAAAATATATTACTTTCTAAGCTCTCCTAAAAAAAAAAAAACTCTCACATTTTGACATGGTGTAGGCCCGTTTGGTAGAACTGTGGGAAAGTGATTATAGCTTATAACTTAACAGCTTATACCTTATAGCTGTGAATATAAGCTGATTTTTGACTTATAAATTAAGCTTCTCCTCCCACACTCAAAGAATAAGTTGATTTTTAACTTACAAAAAGCTATAAGCTATATTATTAAGCTAAACCAAACACATCAAAATAACTTAAATTAAGTTAAAAGCTGAAATACGCTGAAAATAAGTCCTACCAAACAGGACCGTAAAGACAAACACATAGAATATCTTTTTTTAGTGGAAAGAGAAGACACAATTTTTATTGATGCAAGTAAAATGGACTAAAGATTGTGCAAATTAAATTTTAAAAGAATTCAATGTAATAATCAAATTTATAAGGTTTACTATAGTTAAACCATGATCATGAACAAGTTCATAAATATACTCCTAAAAGTGGTGTTGCTGTTGCTGAGATCTATCTAGTTCTAATATCTTTTGAATCAATGAATTGTAGTGTTGCTGTTGCTGATATCTATCTAGTTCTAATATCTTTTGAATCAATGAATTGAGGTGCTTCTAAAGGGATTCTTTTTGAAAAATTATCAAAATTTTCGAACCTCAACCTTACACTAATACTACATAAGCATTTGTAATCTCTCAAATCTTAATTCACAAAATCTCTCATTATGATATAACCGTGTACATTTCGATAGTGTATTCTTCTTTCTCACAATCACATACATGTAAGACCTATTATGCTAGAATTTACATGCATGTGAGAGCACAAAACTAATGATAAAATAATTTTATTAGACATATGGAAGTGTGGAATCCAAAATAACTACTTCATTAAATTATAATATGTTGTTTTTTTTCAAATTTTTTTTATAATAAGAACCCTTACGACATTTGTTAAGAACGTATTAATTGAGTTAAATCACGTCCATTATATATAAAGTTAAGAAGATAATAAATATAATTTATTAAATAATTATTCTTTTCTGAAGAGGACTAAAATATCCTTCTTACCAAATTACCCTTTTTTTTTTAAATACAATTTCCTCAATTTTAAGTTTTTGTTTGTAATAGTAGCTAATGATCACCAAACTCTTTTTTTTTTCAATTTTTTATTAATACTTTACAAAAAAAAACTCATACATATTTAAAAGTGAGATTTTTAATATTCAAATATGATAAATAATATACAAACAGAAAATATATATGTAAAACGATGTGTTAAATTATGAAGCTATGATTTTATAACTTAAAATACATCTAGATGCATTTTATTCACAAAAGTGTCATGGTTGTATAAAACAAATAGTATAATAGAATTTTTGTTTAAGTATTATTAACAATTCAAAGGATTCCCGTCAATTTTATTTTATTTTTTTAATAATAAGTTTATGAATATAGAATTAAGTCACGAAAATAAATACATATTATATATGAATGGATAAATTTTTTTTTGAAAAGAGATCCATTAACAAATCATGTAAAGTTTTGTCCATTCATATATATTGGAGAGACTTATGCGAAGATACTAATAGGTCGAATTATTATCCAATAAGTCTATGATAAGTAATAGTATTTTTCATCAAACATTATTAAAAATATCACTAATTGTTAATTTTTAGCGACAATTTAAAAATTGTCACAAAAAAGTCACTAATTGTAAATTTTAGTTACAATTTATAAAAATCGTAACAAAAAAAAGTCACTAATTATCAATTTTTAACGACGCATGCAAAAAATCGTCACAAAAAATTATTTTTGGCGATGATTTTATTATGACTTATTTTCAATAAGACTTTATGATAATTAAATCTAACTATTATGATCTATTAATAATTTACTCTATATATTGTGTTTGATTCTATAATAAATTCTGTGTTGATATCAAAACTTTTTTCTTTATATTTTTTTATCTTTCCATTAAAAAAAGGTTTGATTAATCTAATTTGCATACATATATGGTTGTTAATAAGAGCATGCAGAACGGGAGTGGGAGACGCTGTGGTTCTCCCACTTATCCAATCTTCTTCTCCCCCTCTCTCTTTAATCTTCATCTTCTCTTTAATGTTTTTGAATCTAAAACTTTAATATCTAGCTTAAGATCTGCTCACAGTTCGAAAAGTCAATGTTAGATAATATGTTTGTTTCACATGAGACAACCACCTCAATTTCAATGTTTTATTTTAACCTGTAGATGTGCGATCTTCAGATTTCAAATTGAATGCTGTAAAGCAATAGAGTTTTGAATGGGTTCGGTGGTGACTTAAATATGGTTTTTTTTATTTGATTTTCTTAATTTTTAGTGTATTGATATAACAATTCTCCATAGGTAGAGATTTATACTACTAAAATTTCAGTTTTTTGCGATGGCAAAATGTAGTCACTAATACTCCTAATGCCGTCGCAAAAAACTTTTTGCGACGGAAAATGACTTTTTGCAACAGTAAGAGGGGGGTCACAACTAGGGGCGTTGCAAAAGAGTTTTTGCGACGGCATAGTGCCGTCGCTAATGTTTTGCGACGGCATTTTTGCCTTTTGCGACGGCACTTTGCAGTCGCTAATAATGTTTGAAATTTCTTGACTTTTTGTGACGGCACTATTTCACCGTCGCTAAAAATGTTATTTGAGACGGTAAAAAATGCCGTCGCTAATAGTCTTTTTTTTTTTTTGGAAATGGCAAGAACACTGTTTTTGCGACGGTGTGGTGCTGTCGCAAAAAATATTAAAAATATGAAAATTTCTATTTTTTGCGACAATGTACTACCGTCGCAAAAAGTATTAAAAAAATAATTAAATTTCTATGTTTTGCGACAGTTTAGTGCCGTCGCAAAAAGTAAAACCTGTAACAAAATCAATAAAAATATTAAAATTTTCTGTTTTTTGCGACGGTTTAGTGCCATCACAAAAAAGAAAAAAAACATCCTGCGATAAAATTATTAAAAATATTAAAATTTTTCCATAATAATATAAAAATTCCTGTATAAAAATAATAATTTATCCATAATAAAATATTCTTCCATTCATAATTACACATCAACAAAATTATCCCACTACACAATGTTCCATAATACATATATAATGTTTAAATATATGATTTTGTTCATAATTCAAAATAACATAAACCAAAATTAATGTTTTTCTCATCATTCTTCGTAGATAACAAAAACAAAAGTTAGCCACATTTTCCATAGGCATGCATTTCACAAGAAGCACACTCCTGCATAGGAAATATTTGAAAAATAAAAATAAAAATAATTAATGACAATATAATTATTATGTGTTAATGTTAATTACAAAAAAATATAAAAATTTAACTACTATAGCATCAAATACAACATTTTTTTTGTTAGTCATCAAATCTCACATGGATAATTAAACATCTCAATCAAATACAAAAATAAAAATTTAACTACTATAGCATCAAATACAAAAAAATATAAAAATTATATCTGAAAGTTTGCCGTCGCAAATAATTTCGTCTTTTAAGTCTACTTTTCTTGTAGTGTTATTTCTCTCCCTTGTGAAAGGTTTTTTTACCTCCTCTATGGAGTTTTAGATCTTTCCATCAATGAAAGTTGTTTAATTTTTTTTTTGTTTTTTCAGATTTTGTGATATCGCTGGATTAAATTAATCCGATATTTTATCAATTTTGCAGTAAAAATTTTCTCCTCAATCTAAAAAAAATAAGAGCATACATGTGTCCGAATAAAGAGCTTAAAAGTAGTTTTTTTTTTTTTTAACAAAAAAAAAGTAAAATTGAGGGAATTGGAACAAAAAGAAAAAAAAGAAAAGAAAAGTATTTTAGTCACTTTTAGAAAAAGAATAATTTTTTAATGGAGATAGCTTGTTTGGTTTTGGTTTTCAAAAAATGATTTTTAGAAAATTTTACTTTTTATTTTTTGTATTTTAATATTTTCAATGATTTTTTTTAATATTTTAAGTAATTTTTTTAAATTTTTAGACATGCCTAACATAAATACATTTAAAAAGTATAATATTTGTGATTTTTTTTTTAAAAATACACTAAATACCAAAAAATACAACAAAAAAAATGAAAATTCAGTATATTTTTCATATTTATTAATTTTTTAAAATATTTTTTCACAAATATTTTGCTGTTTAGATACATCTAAGTGAGATACATCTAAAAAAGTAAAAAGATTGCTTAAAATTTAAAAATATTTACTATAAATAAAAAAATATGAAAAATAAAAAACTCAATTTTCAGAAAACTAAATTCAGAAAACTGTGTTTGGTGTAAGTTTCTAATCAATTTTCCACCCTTATATTTGAATGCTATGTTTGGTTTTAGTTTTCAAATTAGGATTCCAAATCAATTTCAAAACACATTTTGAAAACATATTTGGTAAACCAGACAGTTTTTGAATTTTTGATCTACCCAGTCGTCCGCCTGGATGTCCGGCCGGTTGTCCGGCCAGTTGACTGGAGCAGTACTTTTTTTTTTTGCAATTGTCAATCGCTACCTGTTATTTGGAAAAAGAAATATTTGTTTTTGATATTTTTTAAATAAAGAAATTATTTTTTTTAGACCAAAATGACATTATTTTTTCACATTGAATTTTAAAAAGAGTTTTGTTATGAGTTTTGAATATAATTTTCAATAAAGTTTTGAGTTGCATATTTGGTTATGAGTTATTGTCATGACCCAAATCCGGCACCCTGAGGTTCGACGCCGCGACAAAATAATAACTGAAGTCATAACAAATTAATAGTATAGCAGAGTAAAATAAAAGCATACCCAAATCTTCATTCAAGTATAACAAAAATGTGTACATTGGAGAATATATTCGATTGCAATGCTAGAGTTGTACTATGATTACAAAGTGCCTTGTGCTTACCCCATGCACTGGTTTTGACACGTCACTTGAAAGTGGTTAAAAACTATAAACACATAGCAGAGTGAGAAACATTATGCTAAGAGTATAGGGGACACAAAATAACCATGGATAGTTATTTAAGCTAAAACATTAACACAACTTAATTTGAATAAACAAATTATTTCAGTGGTAGAAACTGAAATACAGAAATTATGTAAATAAATAACCATAACCATGGTACAGAACAGAACAGAACAAAGGTCACTGGAGTGACAGTCTGAACAGAGGTCACTGGATCCATGACAAACAGAGGGTCACAAAGTAACCAAACAGAGGCCAATGATTATTTAAGTCCCTCAAGGCATGAGATTCCCATGGTGGTATTTACAAAACATAAATGTTTATAAAATCATTGTCAAATAATTTCTAAAATTTAAACAAACATATCCATGGATTTCATTTTAAGTAAATAGAGTTCAGAAAATAATTAACGTAATTAAAATATTAATATAATTTATAAAACACAAGTTATGAAAAATAAACTATAATAACTCAAAATAAATATAAAATATATTATAATGACTCAAAATATAATATAACTCACTTTAATATTGACTTTTAACTTTTATTTTCCGACTACTAATTTTCCGCTACTAATCTACCACACCGTAGTTTATGTTTCCATTCCTCACGTGGTAAGGCTTCGTTAGCTTTTGTCGAGTGGCAATTTCAAGCTCGGCCACTTGTCTCACAGGTGGCATTGCTGCCTGCTTCCCCGTGTAAGGATCCTCTAGAGTTAAGCCCCTAGAGTGATCTCCTAAAGTGTAAGGATCCGACGGCGGAGAATAAAACTCACCAAAACGACGTCATTTTGATGAGTATTTTGAAAAAAAAATTCAGATTCAGGGGATTTCAAAATGAAACAGGATTTGAAATTTTTTTCTCAGCTAATTTTCCTCCGTTTTTCCAGCAAGCAAACAGAGGTTACCGACGGATAAATTCAGTTCAAATCATCACAAACAAAACAAATACTACAGATCAAATTGCAAAAATGTGTTTAACTTTCAAAAATTACATCACAGAATCACTAAAATCATAAAAAAAAAAACTCAAATCTAAGCAATAATTTACAGAAATTTCATCAATCACAATCGAATCTCAACAAATTCACTTATCAATCGATCCAAATACGGAAAGACATATCCCCCCACACACACACATACATATGTAAATGAACAAGAGAGAGAAAGTATAGAGAGAGAGAGAGAGAGTATACGAGATGAACATGGGCCTTGATGTGCTTGACGAGAGCCGAATTGCATTGATTGTCGACAGTCTGGTGCTTGTGGTGCTTCCGAATGTACTCCGTCTCCATACAGCTAAATCCATTAGCGTTATTCATAGCTTTCTCCTTCAACACACACACACACACACTCACTCTCTCTCTCTCTCTCTCTCTCTCTAACACCTCCGATCAGCGAAGAACTAGAACAAACTCCAACGAACTCGTTCGATTCGTTTATTGGAGTCAATAGTTGACTCAGAAGCATTGGAAACTCACCGCCATAGCTATAATAGTAGCAGTAGCTTCATTACTAGAAGCAACCTGGGCCTTTTGTTGAGAGTGAGAGAGGTTTGTTTGTTTGTTTGTTTTTTTTTTTTTTAATTTTTCAAAATACTCACCAAAACAACGTCGTTTTGGTAAGTTTTATTCTCAGTCGTCGGATTAAGCACTTTAGGAGATAACTCTAGGGGCTTAACTCTAGAGGATCCTTACGCCATTTCCCCGTGTCCCACTTGATGACTTTACTAACCTATATGTGCATATTCATCACCCCATATGCTAGGGTGATGACAAGGCATTGTATATATATATTTATTTATTTATTTATTATTTTATTTTCTTTTTATAACTTAATCAACTTTAATTTGGGCCAAATTAATAAGATTTCAAATTTATTAAACTGGATCGAATATTTAATTAAACTCTTATATGATCCAATGCTCAAAATTAAAATAATTTTATCATCAATTTCACTTTATTGAGAATTTCACAATTAAATTAGAATAAGAATTAATTAAATATAAAATATTATACGTGGCGGGGTCGTCACAGTTATAACCAAATAATTTTTCTCATTTCATCTGTCACATCAAAAATTCAAAACTCATAACCAAACAAATTTTCTCTTTTTAAATCATAATTCCAAAACTCACAAACTCAAAATACAATTATATTATCAAATCATAATTTTAAAACTCTACCAAACACTACCATGAAACCAAACACACTAACTTTCTATATGGCTTCCTTCAGAAGTGTTAAAAAAAATTTATTTATTGATTTATTTTTATTATATCATCTTTATTTTTTTGTACTTTTTTTTGCACTAATAAATAATAATAAAAAAAAGAGTTAATTTTTTTAATACTTCCCAAAATAAGCCATGGTTTGGCTAATATTTTGGAACTAAATAATCACAAAAAGATAAAATAGACTATATATGTCAATAAGACAAAATACTACTTTTTACCCATAATCATTACACTTTTTTTCTCACAAAAATCAAAAAAGTTTCAAAACAAAAACCAAACAAAACTAAAAAAAATCAAGTTAAAAAAGTCTCAATACAAAAAAATTGGCTAAAAAAGCCAATGCCAAAGAACCTTAAGTAGAGATGATTCATCTCATTAATGCATTATTAATAAGGTGCTTGTTAACAAAACTTTTTTCTTTTAGAATAATTGCAATAAGTTGTATTTTTACAAAGGCAAATACTAACAAATATTTTTTATGCGTGTGTGTATAAAATATCTTAAAAATATATAAAATTATTAAAAGTGTATTGATTTCAATAAAAATTCATTAAATTTATAAAAAGTGTCTTGTGTTTTTCAATTTTTTTTAATTTTTTATTTATATCATAGAAGCACTTATTAACAAAACCCTTTAAAAAATATTTACAAATTTAAAGAACTTATAATTTTAATTATTAAAATTGATAAAAATTTTCCTTGATTTATATTTTTTTAAAAAAATCTACACGGAAGTGCAATTTTCCCTTCTTTTTTTCAAGTTTAAGAAGGGAAAGAAAATTATAATAACTAAGTATAAATTAGCCCTTATCAGAACATTAAATAATTTCTCTTACCATAAATAATCACAAATTATATTTCATTTACACATAAAACTCTATAGTACACACTCCTCCACCGATGTGAATTATATGCGCCTTATCGTAATTGGTATATTTTTATTATAAAATTTTATAATATCAACCATAAAATATAATTTTACCATAATTTAACTTAATAAAATATCTAAAATTTTGTAATTTATATAACAAAAGTTTATAAGTTGATTATGATAGTTTTATTATATAAATTTATGACAAAATTACGTATTTTATAATTAATGTTATGAAATTTTTTAATTGATGTTAATATTATAAAATTTTCTAATAAAATCGTACTAATTTATAATAGAGTACTTATAATACACACTCTTGGAGGTGTATACATACAATTTTCCGTTTACGCAATCTAACAAAAACCATTTTGAACAGCTTCTCTAGCCCGTCTCTCTCTCCTTGTTTTCTCAACCCTCTCAAATGGCACAACACCACCACAACCCAAATCAAGAACAAGAACAAGAACTCCCACCACAAGTCCTAGTCCTAAGTCCACCACCAGTTTTCACAGCGTTCCAACACAATTTCTCTGCCAAGTTTCGAATCCTCAAAGCCTACGAATCTCCTCTCTCCACCGATCTCTTCCTCGCAAATTACGCACACTCCGTCAGAGCCGTCCTATGCTCCGGTAGGACTCCGATCACCGCCGATCTTCTCCGCCGCCTCCCTTCTCTCCAACTAGTCGTCACTGACAGCACCGGCATCAACAATATTGACCTGCCAGAATGCCGCCGCCAGAGAATCTCCGTCGCCAATGCCGGAAGTGTATTCTCCAAAGACGTTGCCGACTTCGCGGTCGGGCTTTTGATTGATGTGATGAGAAGAATTAGCGCCGCCGATCGGTTTGTTCGCCGCCACCTTTGGTCCACGCACGGCGACTTTCCTCTTGCTTCCAAGGTACTACTAATTTTAATATATATTATATATATATATATACACATGCGATCCGCACTCGAGATCCGTATAAAATTCTAAAATAAAATAACTGTATTATTATAAAAATAATGCTATTTACCTATACAAAAATGCCTCAGACCCAGTGGGGTCACTGGGTTCATGTTTGTGGCCTTTTCATTGGCTAAAAAAAAAAATTGTTTTTTTTTTTTTTTGGTTTTCAGCGAATCATGGCCTGCCATCTCACTGGGGGTCGACCCCCAGTGGGGGTCTCCAGCATTTCCGTTACATATAAGTCCTAGTTTCTGAAAAGTTAAACTATTTAGTCTTAAAAGTTTTCTTATACTCCATTTAGTCTCATTTGCACATCAATTTAATGTTCGAAAACATTAATCTGATGTTTGAAACATTAATCTGATGTTTGAAACATTGTAATGGAACCTTTCAGTCTATAAGAAAACTTTTAAGACTAAACAGTGTATAAGTTATTAATTTGAGATTTATTGATGCATCCCCCAAAAATATTTATATAATATGCATTTATCCAGTGGTAAGTAGGGTTAAGAAAAAACAAAACAAAAAAAAATCATAAGTTTGTCTGGTCCAAACCAAATTGTATAGTTTAATTTGGTTATTTTAATATCAATCTTGCTACATCCCCCTAAAAAGAGCCCTTCTAATCCCCATAATTTCCATATCAAGTAAGAAAAAAAAAAAAAAAGGAAACAGTTGCCAAAACAGAAAATTAGAGGATTAGGGGGCCTCTTTTTAGGGCTCCAAATCATTTTCCTTTTAATATACCATTTGGTTTAATTTTTAAAATAGATAAATCCATAATTTTGTAATCACGAATTCAAACGGTTTAAATTATATATAATTTGTTACCTAATTTAAATATTAAAATATTTTGTTAATATCAAATATATATATATTTAAATTGTAGGACGACTAGATCGAAAATTTTAACAAAGGGTCATCAATTCAATTTTCTATACATAAGGACAAGTTGACATTAAATAACTAAGATATTGTTATATATATATATATATATATATATAAATAATGCTACATATATTAATTAATGTATTAAGTAATATACTAACAGATGATATAATTTTAAAGATTTTAAATATTTATAATTTATATAATAGGTGAAATCAGTAATAATAGTATAACACTAGTGTACCAATTAGTGTATATATTAATTGATACAAATAACAGCATTATATATATATAGAGAAAAGTTAAGGATCATGAAAAAATTTTCATGAAAATAATCATGAAAGATTTATGATTCTTGGATTGCCTTGATTAGTGTGCGATTAAGTGTAATCTAAGGATCACAAAGTTTTCATGATTATTTTCATGAAAGATTTTTCATGGTACCTAACATTGTTGATATATATATATATATAATTTACACGGTCCAACACAAATCATCGTGACTCTCTCTCTCTCTTCCTCTCTCTCTCTAAACTACTCGTGTAGAGCTCTGCCGCGCCACCCACCGCCGCCGGAGACTATCACCAAAAGACGTCCAGGTCGCAGCAGAAGACGTCAATGCCGCCAGCACCATCTCGGTGTCTCCGTCACCGCCATCTCTCTCTCTCTCTCTCTCTCTCTCCAACACCACCGTCTTTCCCACCACCACCACTGACTTTCCATATCTGAGTCAGAAACCCTAACTCCCCATGATCGGAACCTTAACCCTGAGCCTTCGCCGGAACCATAACCCTAAGCTCTTCCGTCCCTCTCCAAAGCCTCCTTCGCCGTCGCCCCCCCAACCCCTTTCCTTAGATCCATCGTTCCCCCGCTATCATCCTTAAGGTTCGGAATACGATTTGGAAACATAATGGTACTTGTTGAACAGAGTTAAAATAGAGTGGCAAAAGTACGGGGGTGAAATATCCTCTACGTTTCGTACTCCTTGTGCTCCAAGCTTCACTTGACGGCGTCTAACCTGGCAACACAGACACGGTGAGCTGCCTGGCGGTGGTGTGCCGAATAGACCCTCCGACGATCAAGTCAGACCACTTGAGAAAGAAGGAGATTGTTAGAGAGAGAATATCTTTTCAGGGGAAGAAGTTGCATACCTCTAACGTTCATCTTCCTTCTCTTTCTAGGCTGGCCATGCAGCCTCAAGATTGTGCGCGCACTACCTCTGTTGTCCTTCCCTGGACAGGTGGCAGTGCTCGCCTCTTACCACCTTACGCGTATAAAGGTTTTGTCCTCCAATCAGTACATGCAGAACTGTCCAACGGTATTGATGCGTGCATGGAACAGATGTCCTCTCCCTCATGCCATTGGCCCAGGTGGCACACTTAACCGGAGTATCACGGCCGGCCTAGCGCACGGAGAATTACCACCACAAGCAGCACGATCGAGCTATGACACGCCGACTTGTCCCTTGGCAAAGGGATAAATACCGGACTCTCACGGCCGAGCTATAATTGACCGATCTGTCATGGCACCCAGCTGCGATGCGCGCCGGCCTCAGCCCGTTCTACCTTCATCCTCAATTACATGAAGCATGTCCATCTCGGCTGATCGGTTAGCGGCATGCCGGCCCTAACCGCGTCTCAAGTCCAGTCCGGGCTACTCTTAGTTCGGTTACCAGACACCACTGTGTACTCTGCCACGTCACGGCTCGGTCAGGCATTGGATCGTGCTTGGTCGGCCGATCTCCTCGACCGTGCAAACAGACTCATGGACCGCGCTACATGGAGGGAACGGTACGGCGCTAAGAGGTCTGTCACATCCCGCACTATCGTAGCTCGGCCGTACTAAAGGTACAGATCTCCCCTCTCAGAAGAGATTACAAAAAGATTTCTAGAACTAAAAGAAGATTATACATAGATTTCTTTATTCTGGTAAGCAACAGTTGAAACAAAGAGAAATACAATTTTGTTAAAGGATATGAAGATATGAATAGGAACACTTTGCAAAGGGAATCTAAAGTTTTTTTTTTTTTTTTTTTTTAACAAGCAAGGTTGAATATGGAGAATTATAATATAATTTGACAGAGAACTTGTGTTGCAAAATAGAAATTGCAAAGAAGAAAGTGAGCTTAGTAAAATTGAAAACAGAATGCAGAGAATACTGATTTGGTAATTGTCCAACACAGAGTTAATAAAATAGATTTGAGATTAAGAAGTTTCCTAAAATCAAAAAGAGAATACAGGGAATTTTTTTTCTGGTAAGCAACAGTGGAACACAGAGATAATAAAACTGAAGAGAAAGTGAAATTATAGTTGAGATTTATAGAATTGAAGTGGAAGTGGGAAGCGGAAGTGAAGAAGAAAAACTAGGAAACTTTCCAATAGATAGAGAAAAAAAAAAAAAAAACAGAATGGTCTCCTATTCCTTGTTCCTCCAACAGTGTTGTGACAAAAACAACATAATAGAGTCTCCTCCTCCTTGTTCCTCCATGGGAAAAAAGGTGAAGGAGTACTATGAGAGGGAGACCAACAAGTCAATCTCTATATTTCTCAAGAATTCTTCGTGCTCTTTTTTCTTGTTCATAGCTTTTGCAATTTCTTCATCTTTTTGATTTAGCAAAACTACACTCTTCGCTTTGCATTCCCTCAAAATCAATGTGAGTTGTTGATGTTCTCTGCTCTTATAGAGCCAATCTCAATCTCTCATTCAGTAAGGTTTTATCTGTATCTATATGTATGTATATATGTATGTGTTTGAACAGATAATAATAGTTTGTAAATTTTGTGGTAATATTTGAGTGTTGGTGTGGTGGATAATTCCCACAGATAGAAAAATTAGTTTGTGAATTCCAGCAGATAGGAAAAAATAGAACAGATAGATATAATTTAGAAAAAAATTAAATAGATAGATCAAATTTAGGGAAAAAAATTATATAGATAGTTAAAAAATTTGAACAACTAGACACAAAATCTGAATAGATAAAAAATATTTGACAGATATATATATAAATTTAAATAAAAGGTCAAACAGATAAAAAAAAATTAAGAGATAAAATTAGAAACAAATATCTTTTAGTATTTTTAACCAAATTAATTCATGAAGTATGGACCTTTCATTAATAAAAAAAATTCACTAGACTTAATATTTTATACTTTTTTTAGATTGGATTTATCACAAATTTTCTCTAAATTATAACCTCTACTATTATAAATATATTTTGTATAGTGATAGAATTAGTTTTAAACAATCATATAAACAATTCTTAGGTTGTAAATAATATTTTGTAATCATATTATAAATTATAATAATATTTTTGAAATTTGCAATTCTAAACCAAACCGAACTGTGGTTTAAATAGTTCGGTTCAGATTAATTTCAACATTTTTTATAGATTAATTTGATTTTAAATTTGATGAAACTATAAGGGTGTGTTTGGTAACGTTTACGTTTTCAGTTTATATTTACAAAAATTTTATAAACTGTTTTTGTTTATTTTTTATTTATTTTTAGAAAAACATAAACTATAAACGCGTTTGGTAATTGACAAAATGTTTTAAAAATTTAAAAAATATAAAAGAAGTGAGAAATGGCAAGTGGTGGCAAGTGGCGGCGGAAGACGGTGGTGGAAAGTGGTGACGGTAGGTGGTGGGTCAGGTGGTGGCGGGCGGGCGGGTGGGTGGGTGGTATGGGTGGGTGGGTGGCGGGGGTGGTGGTAGCGAGGGGTGGTGGTGGTTGGTGGTGTGGTGTGGTGCTAGGTGAGTGGCGGATGGCGGGTGGGTGGTGGTAGGTGGCGGCTGTGGTGGTGGGTGGGTGGGTGAGGTGGCGGGTGGTAGCGAGTGGGTGGTGGTGGTGGTGCGGTGGCGGGTGGCAGGTGGTAACGGATAGCGGGTGGTGGCAAATGGATGGTGGGTGATGATGGTAGGTGGGTGGATGACGTGGCCGTGTGGTGGGTGTAGCGAGTGTGGTTAGTGGTGGTTGGCGGGTGGTGGGTAGTGGTGGTGGGGTAGGTGGGTGGCGGATGGGTGGTGGGTGATGGTGGTGGTGGTGATGGTTGGTGTGGCAGGTGGTCGGTGGTGGATGTGGTGGCAGGATGGGTGGTGGAAGTAGGTGGCAGGTGGTGTGGCGAGCGTGGATGGTAGTGGCGGGTGGTGGGTGGTGGCGGGTGATGGTAGGTGGATGGTGGTGGTATAGTGGTAGCGAGGGGTGGGTGTAGTGCGAATGGGTGGCAGGTGGGTGGTGGTGGCGGGTAGTGGGTGGTGTGCAGATGGGTGTGAGTGGTGGTGGCAAGTGGTGGTGGGGGGTGGATGGTGGGTGGTGGTGGCGGAAGACGGTGTCTGGAAATGGTGGTGAGTGGTGGCTAGTGTTGGGTGGTAAAAAAAAAAAAAAACTCAAAACTCAAAATGGAAACACATTTTTTGTTTTTTTTTTTTTGGCCAAATTTATAAACTGAAACCACTGATTTATAAATCAAAAATTTTACCAAACAAGTTTTTATTTGAATTTTTAAAATTTTTATAAATATAAAAAGAAAACTGAAAACGTAAGTATTACCAAACGGGACTTAAGTAATTGATTGATTTGGTTTAGGTTAAACCCAACCCACGCTCACTCCTAGCGGCAAGAACCTCCATTATTAAACATAAGGTCATGGTTCTCCTGTCTACATTATTTATAATATTTTTAGGATAAATATAAATATATTCTTATGATTTATTTAAATATAAATTACTTTTTATAATTTTAAAAATTATATCTATCCTCTTAAAATTTTTAATTTATAACAAATAATTTTTTTTATTAATAAATTATTAACTCAATTAATAACGTTTAATAATATTAGAAATTTATTTTAATTAATAATTTAAATTATTTTATTATTATATAGAAGATTAATCAAGAATTTTTATTTCTTCAATTAATCTTGTTAAATAAAATATATAATAAAAAAGTATTTATAATTTTTTAAATCATATAAGGTAATTCATATTTTAAGAAAACTTTCATGAATATATTTCTAGTTTATTCTATATTTTATCCTATATTTTGAGATTATTTGATAAGTAGCAAAAAAGAAAGTTAGGAAACACAAATAAACCTTTGGTTTGGTTTTTCAGGATTTACTTTTAAAAAAATTGAAATTTTTATTTTTCGTATTTCTTTTTTATTTTTACTGAATTTTTTTTAATATTTTAAGCAAATTTCTTAATTTGTAGATACACTTAACATAAAAATACTTAAAAAGTATAATATTTGTGAAAAAAATCTTTAGAAGATTTACTACATATCAAAAATATAAAAAAAAATACGAGAATTCAAAATTTTCATATTTTTGTGTATTTATTAATTTTTTATAAATATTTTACTTTTTAAATACATTTAAATAAGGTACATTTAAAAAAATAAAAAATTTTAATTTTAAAAATATTTACTAAAAATAAAAAAATATGAAAAACAAACTTGTTTGGTTTGAATTTGAGAGATGAGTTTTAGAAAAAAAATTCCAAAAATTTGTTTGGTTTGAAATTTTTCTCAAACAATTTTCAAAATCACTTCTCTCTCTTACACATCAATCAATCACTTTTTCTCTCTCCTCTCTCCTTCTCAATCACTTTTTCTCTCACACATATCTACTCAATTCTTCTAAAATATCAAATCATCCCAAACTCCCACAAAAAAATTTTCTCTCAAAATATACAACCAAACAAACCAAAAAAATTTCTAAAACAACTCTCCCAAATTTTTTTCAAAAACAACTCTCCCAAAAACAAACCAAACAAGCCCTTAATTTTTAAAAAATTAAATCTAAAAAATTAAAATCAAACACGATGAATAATAATGTCATAGTACTAAATTTATTAAAAACAAAAAAGAAGTTATTGGTTGGTTTTGAGACACACCACTACGTGGTATCTCAACAATTTTATAATTAGTGGTGAGGCTAATCTCCACAAATTTGTACTTGGTAATTAGATAAGGACCGTGATTGGTAGCTCGAAAATCAACCCCCCGAATTGCCCGAAAACTCCAAAACGACGTCGTTTTGGGGGTTTTTTCAATTCTCTTACCGGTAAGATAATATTTCGAGCTATTCGAGCTCCATATATTCGCGCTCTCACGCATTTCCCATTAGATAATATGATAAACTATGGTGAATTGTGATTGTGAGAGACATAGCTATGGTACTTTCTAGACTAACTAATAATATTTGAAAAAAAGAAAAGAAATTTATTGCGAGTTTCAATGATTTAAATTATTTATTTTCTCCATCCATCATAAATTCTACTTTTGAGATCCATTATAAATATATTTTTAATTATATATCTTAGTTAATTTAATTTTTTTTTCCGAATAATATATAAAAGGGTAAATTATATTGATACCCTTTGAGATTTGGTTCAATTACTACTCACTTATTGACGTTTTGGAAATTACATTACCACTCCGGTGGTTAATAGTCTCATTTTCACAAACTCCTTACTTATATAAAAAGTAATAACTCCTAGTAGAAAAACAAAGGAAATTACATTAAAAAAAAGTAAAGGAAAGGAAAAATAACAGAAAATAAAACAAAGTAAAAAAAGAGAAAGTACATGAGTTCAATATCTTCATTTCGTCTAAATAATTACAATGACAGACAGTTAGTGTAATTTTCTAAACGTCAAAAATAATATGTATTAAATTCAAATCTTAAGAGATGTAAGTATAATATATAAAAAAATTTACCAGATGAATAATATTTCAATATAATCAAAGCAAACCCATTAATTTATGAGTCGCTGAGACAAAGTCCTCCCCTCAGCAACACTATTCTCTACTGTATTGGTTCCACTCAGCAACACTATTCTTTACATATGTATTGCTTCTCTCTCCTAGGGTTGTTTTCGATTTCTCAACACGCCCAAATGGAACACCACCGCCACCCAACTTCTCAAGAACAAGAATTCCCACAACTCCTAGTCCTCCGTCCACCAGCGGTTTTCACAGCCTTCCACCGCTTAGTTTCAAGTCCTTAAAGCCTACGAATCTCCACTCCCCACCGACCTCTTCCTCACAACTTACGCAGAGTCCGTTCTTTTTGATGTTTATCATTTCATTAGAATGTTCTTTTTGATGTTTGATTCATTAAGGCTGAGGTTGGTTAGAGAATTTGACGAGGGAAATAAAAAAAGAAAATGTAATAGAAAGAAAAAGAGAAATAATTGATAATATTTGAATTTGAAGTCATGTGTGGTTGAATTGGGAAATGAAGAAGGAAAGAGCATAAGTGAATCTAAAAACAAAAAGTGAAATTGTATTTCTCGCTCACTTTCTTTTTTCTTGTGTTTTTTTACTATAACTAAACAAAAATTGCGATTGTTTTTCCCTTCCTCTTTCCATTTCACTCATCAATTTTTCTAGCCAAATACAGCCTAAAAATTGATTAAAAAAATATATTATAAATGAAAACTATTAGAAGGGAATGGGTCAAACAATGTGGAGATTAAAGAATAATCATTTCAATTTATTTCACTTTCATTTCAATTAATTAAAGGTAACATAAGGTTTAAGGAGCCTACAATTTGGGAAATACCTTCTGAATTAACTGGTTCATTAAGACTGTTAATTGATGAGCCTATTTTGTGAACATCAAGTTTTAGTCAAAAAAATCACTACAAATTTTTTTTAATCTCTCTAATTTTTTATGTTTTTTTTTTAAATGTTAAAAAATTATTACTCCTAAAAAAATCAAATTTCAAAACAACCCTTATTATTTTGTACAGTGAAACGGTCATTCCAACCCAAATTACATTGGGATGGATTGAATTGAGTTGGTTGTGCAAGATTGTCCTGCTACTAGGTCCAAGAATTTGGAACCAACCATGATTGATTTGATTATAAGTTTAGTACGGACTCAAATCAATCCAAAAGCAGGACTGCAAACAGAAAAAGTATAAGTGTAAGGCGTAAGTTGCACACCATAACAGTACCCTAACTATATGTATATAATAAAATATTAATAAGCACCATCAGACAAAAAAAAAAAAAAAAAAGACAAAAAATAATAAATAAAATGGTCTCAAGACTCTCTTTTTATTAATTTCAAAAACTATATTTATAAAGCTAAATAGAAATATTACTATATTTCATTACAAACTCTATACACTACTCACCTAGAAGGGAAGGCCACATTCCATGAGACACATACCCATATAAATAAAGGAAAATTGTGTTTAGTAGAGCGGTAGATAAAGAATGTTATTTCTATAATAGTACAAGTCTCGTACGTGTATTATACAAGTCTTTTTATGTTTTCACTTCAAGGTGGCAAAATCTTATGTTATAGCCTACTCAACATTAGCTTTAAAACAATTGATGATGCCAAGGTTGTCCACTAGGAATGGCAACGAGTCTGGGATCACACTTCCCGTCCCTAATCCCTGAAGCTACAAAATTCCCCTTCCCTGGCCCTGATCTCCGACGGGGAACCCATCACCCCTCCCGGCCCGCCTCGCCCCTCAACGGGGATCGGGTTTTCCCAACCCTGAAAAATCCTCGTAACTCTCTCTCTCTCTGTTTAGCTTTCTCTCTCAATAATAAATCATCAACAACAACATCATCGATCATCAACAACATCATTTTCATCAACAAAAACATCATCAATGGCAACATCATCAAAAAAATAAAAAATAGAGACAGATCTGGCGAGAGGGAGGAAATCAACGGTGGTGGTGGCGGGGGCGGGATCTTCTCAAATCTGCAGTGGTAGAGAGAGGAGGAGGCGAAAGGCGACGGAGTATGAAGGTTTGACGGTGGCCTGGCGAAGGAGGAGGCCGTGAGAGGCGACGGAGGAGGAGGCGGTGGTGGCCTGGAGGAGGAGGAGGCGACGAGAAGAGGAGGAGTCGACTGCGTCTGTGGAGAGAAGAGGGAGAGTGAGAGAAGGTAAGAGAAGAGAAGAGAGAGAGAGAGAGAGTATGTGAGAGAGAGACAGATCGGAGATATAATAGAGGGAGGGGGGTTTATATACAAATAGATAGAGAGGTATTATGGTAATTTTATTTCGGGGAGAAACGGGGCCGAGGCTGGGGCCGGGAATGGGCCGAGTCCGGGGCTGTAAAAGTGATCCCCGTTCCTGGCCCGAATCTGATTGGGGATTCAATTTTAAATACCATCCCCAGCCCGTCGGGGGGTATTTTTTGAAAAAAAACCACTCTTATCGAGGATGGGGGGTCGGGTCCCCATCAGATCGGGTTAAAATTGCCATCCCTATTGTCCACTCCTACATTGTGGGGCTACCCATAAATATGAGTAGTTGAACCGACCATGGAAAAGGAAAGGGTATAATAGCCAAAAGGGTTTATTCATACCAACTTTTCTTTGTTGGGAAAATTACTGGTAAGTGTATCAGTCAAAAAATTAAAGATTGATAGAAAATTTTATATTTTTAATTATTAACACTAGTAGTAAAATTTAGGGAGAGTGATCGATAAATCTTATATATTGAAATTATGTTTCAGTTAGTTTTATAATTTTTTTTGTGATCTATTTTTTGAATGTATAATGACTCATTTGTCATTATAATCTCCTTAATTGTTCTAGTTTGTTGGAGTGCTATGTTTGAGAAAAATATACTAAAGAGTTCTTTAGTGTGTAATATTAGAGTGTTACATTTTTTGAGTGTTACATTGGAGTGTTATGTTTAAATGTTACATTGGAGAGACAGAAACGTGATCTAAAAATTGGATCCAACTTTCCTAAAATTGCGTCCCCTAATGAGTACGGGTATAAAAGTCCATCAAATCATATTAAAATTCAAAATAGGATCTCACGGTAGGGTTTGTTGGAATGTTACATTTAAAAAAAGTACACTAAATAGTTTTTTAGTGTGTTACGTTTTTTGAATGTTATGTTTGGAAAAAATACACTGAGTGGTTTTTGTGTGTTACATTGATTGGAGTGTTACGTTTAGGAAAGTACACTAAGGAGTTTTTTAGTGTGCTACATTGATTGGAGTGTAACGTTGGAGTTTTTGTGTGTTATATTAATTGAAATATTACGTTTGAGAAAAGTACATTAAAGAGTTTTTTTAGAGTGTGATGTTGGAGTGTTACATTACATTTGATTGTTACATTGGAGTAACGGAAACATGATTTAAAAATTGGATCTAACTTCCTTAAGATGGTGTCCCCCAATAAGGAAAGGTGGGAACGTCCACCAAATCATGTCGAAATTCAAAATAGAATCTTACAGTAAGGTTGTCAAAACAAACAGAACCTATCAGTGTATTAGAAAATTTATGGAATTAATTGAAATAACTGAATCTCATATAGGACTTTCTAATAATTTTTCCTAAAATTTATGACTTATTTATAATTTTATTTATTTATTTATTTATTTTTTTTTTTTTAAATCCTACCTTGCATTGAAATTTTTCCTTTTGTTCGGCAATGAAATAAAGCAACAATATTTACAATTATTAGTTTTTAATAGATATTTATTTTATCATATCATGCAATACAATTATTATTAAAATAAAGCAACAATATTTACAATTATTAGTTTTTAATAGATATTTATTTTGTCATATCATGCATTACAATTATTATCATTAGATTTCAATACATTCATGTGAAGCCAATTACTTTGGTAGTTCGAGTAGTTATAAAAGGGGTGTGATAAAGATGTAAGAGGAATGAGATATAAAAATATCAAGATTTGTTTGGGATTGGCTTTTTTACTAGTTTTTTAATTTAGTGACTAAAACATGAGACAAAAAAAGATGAAATGTTTGGAATGACTTTTTACATTTTACCAAAAAAACTTGTGAAATTTAGAGAGAATGAGAATCAAACTTTGACAGTTTTGTAGTACTTTTTGACTTTTTAACTTTTTGACATTTTTAATAATTTTTTAGTTAATTTAACGTAGTGCCAAATGACTTGAGGAAAACTTCATAATTGTCTATTTAGACTACTTAAAAGTGGAACTGGGGTCACTGCTGTGGCCTTTGGCACAGTAGTGACTGTTGTGCCTTATTTTTTAGTGTATTATGCATTTATTTTTATAATCTGAACCGTTCATGTTGTAGGGTTTGTTGAGTACTTCATGCCTATCAAAAATCATATTAATCGGATATCAATAACTATATGATTGATAACCAAAAAAAATAAACAAGAAGTTTTCTTTTGAAAAATAGTAGAAAAATATGCAATTCGATCATATAGTTATTGATATCCGATTAATATGATTTTTGGTAGGCATGAAGTACTCAACAAATCCTACAAAATGAACGGTTCAGATCATAAAAATAAGTCCATAATGCACCTCAAAATGAGGCACAACAGTCACTGCTGTGCCAAAGGCCACAGCAGTGACCCCAAATCCCTTAAAAGGGTTCTTTAAGAGAAGGATCGGATAGAACAAATAGCAATTTAAGTATGTGATATAAGGGAATTCTTAAGTGTACAAGTGTATATCATATGCATTTGCGTAAGTTCTCATAAATATACGTAAGTTATCTCACAAAATTGCGTAAATTTTCATAAACATACGTAAGTTAACTCATAAAAATTTGAGAAATCACAACTTAACGTATATTTGTGAGAACCTATACGATTTTGTGAGGTAACTTATGTATATTTGTGAGAACTTCTGCAAATGTATATGGTATCCACTTTTTACACCTAAACACTTCCCATGATAAAGACGTGAGAAGAGTGAGATGTAAAAAATATCAATGAATGAAAATTTTATAGAGTTTGGAGTTTAGAAACTCAATTATTCTTAAGAGTGGGAATTTTCTTTTGAAATGACTGATTAACTAAAAGAATCACTTCAAACAAAAGATCAAGTCTGATGCTTTAGCTTGATGTACATGTTAAAGAAGGAATTTTCTCACATGCTACGCCACTCCTTACCATAGAATAAAGTTTCAATATGTCACTGCTTACTATATAGAATGGAGTTCCAATAGAATATACTTTTTATATACTTTTGTAAGGTAAAATATCTAATAGTATTAGAGTTGCTCTAATAGCTCACTCAACATCAGCGCTCAGTAATTTATAAAAATTGCATAGAATGTATTCATTCTGGTGGAATGTGATCCCAAAATGAAACTATTTTTGTGATGTTTGTATTGTTATTGAACATAGCATCAAAGCTATTGTTGAACTGCAATATTTGTTTTTGTCCCCTAACTTGGCAAATTGATGGTTTTCAGTTGGAAGGTAAAAGAGTTGGGATTGTTGGGTTAGGAAGCATTGGCATAGAAGTTGCAAAAAGGCTAGAGGCCTTCGGCTGCATAATCTCATACAATTCAAAGACAAAGAAACCAAATGTTACATACCCATTTCACCCAAATGTTTCTCAACTAGCATCAAACTCTGATGTGCTCATCATATGTTGTTCATTGACTGACCAAACAAGGCACATGATCAACAGAGAAGTGATGTCAGCACTAGGAAAGGGAGGAGTCATCATCAACGTTGGCCGAGGTGCGATCGTCAATGAGAAGGAATTGGTGGAGTGTTTGGTGGAGGGAGAGATAGGTGGTGCTGGTTTGGATGTGTTTGAGAATGAGCCTAATGTGCCTAAAGAGCTCTTTGGGCTTGACAATGTTGTGTTGTTGCCTCATAGAGCTGCCTTCACTGAGGAGTCATTTTTTGATTGTTCCCAACTTGTGATTGCCAATTTGGAAGCTTTCTTTGGAAATAGACCACTTCTTACTCCTGTCAGTGATTGTTGAATGAGTGAGTGAATTAATTGAGTCTTGCTGTATTTGTTAATTTGTGTTGCTTTTTTTATGAGTAAAAAATGGTAAGAAGTCACAATCTTCCTTCAGCGTGATTATACATGATTTCTGGTTGCAAGAAGTCAGACAGAAGAGACATAGACAGATCTGCGAAAGTGGAGGTTTGTTAATTTGATTCTCTATCATGTATACATGTACTTTTTTAAATAAAGTTGTAGCTGTTTTAGTGCAATCAATTCCTTGGAGAAAATATTTGATTGTTTAATTAGTATATATTTTGAAATTACATGTGTACCTAAAAGTGGAAGTTAAGTGCTAAAATAAAAAATTTAAAAGAAAACACTCACAATGTGTAACTCAAATTTATTCTAGGATTCTCACTAAACTATGAATATGGACTTGCTTTTTCTATTATTATGGTCTTTGGGGTGATATTAAATAGATTTTCTCCTCCAACAAATGGATTTGTGCTCACAGAAGCGGCATGGAAGGAACAAGTTCATTAGGTAGGGTCTGATTATTACGATAAAAATGGTGAAAAATGAGAGAAAAAGAAAATGATATCTTTTCCACATTTGTTTAATATGAGAGTGGAGAAAAATGTATGAAAGATAAATTCCCTCTATAACCCAGGTCAACATGATAACTTGTTTTCAAATTTTTTTTAATAAATAAACAGACAAATAATCTCATAAAAGTAACAAATTGTTATAACTTCCTCCAAAAATTCCATCTCAAGTAAATACATATTAGAAAATAAACTTTCTTTCACTTTCCTTTCTTTTTCACTTCACTTTCTAGGCATTGAATGGATGATAAAGTTGAATTTACCCCAATACAATCAACATAAAACACAGGTGGTTGCAAAGAAAATCAACATAAGATACGACATCTCCACACATGTAAAACTGTTTCACTTTCATACCTTTCATCGCAAATTTCACGAAGGCAAAAGGCTAGAAGGAAAATGATACACATAGAATTTCTATACATAAATTCTATCGAAAATGATGTGTGAGCAATAACCTGAAAGAATGGGAAGATGATTATACGTTTTAAGCCTTGTTTGGGAATATGTTTTTTTTTATTAACTTTTTGATTTTTTGGCTAAAATATGATGTAAAAAAAATTAGTATGTTTGAGATGACTGTTTGATTTTTTACGAAAAGATGTGTAAAAAGTAGAGAGAAAAGAGAATCTTTGACTTTTTGATATAAGTTGTTGACTTTTTAATTTTTTTAATAACTTTTTGACTTTTAGACTAAAAAGTAATGTTGTCAAACGATTAAAATAATACAACAAACGCGTGTATTGCTAAATGCACCCACATTATTTCTCTACTCCCCTGGTGCCCATCACATGTATGGATGTAGAGAGCCCTTTCACACACGAGACAGACAAGCAAACTACCAGTAGATGATTTTCAACCTCAAATTTCATCCCAAATAAAATAATAATAATAATACTAATAAAACAAAAATTTGCTCGAATTTTGTTTTTAGTAGTAAATCCCAAAGATGGGCAAAAAAACCTTGAAGAAAAGCTTGTGAAAAGACTAATATAGAAAGCACTCTATAAAATTCTATACAATGCGTACATCAAATTGAAGCCAAAACTGCTATATATATGTGTAAATATATTAGCATGTTTGTGTATGTGTATGAACAAAATAAACGCAAGAAGAAGAAATGATGGCAAGGAATTCACAAGCCGGATCAACAAAACTATAAATACCCAACACCATAAATACAATCACATTGTACTTAAACAAAAAAGCAAGTTAACTAAGAATATATGGTTCAAAGATCAATGATTTGAATCATTTATTTTATCTGTCTATTTATGAGATCCATCATAAATTTTACTTGTGAGATCCATCATAAATATATTTTTAACAATATATCTTAGTTAATTTAATTTTCCTCACGAATAATATATAACAAATTTTACAAAATGAATATTCCAATATAATCAAAGCAGACCCATTATGAGTCACTCAGACAACATCCGCAACACTTTATTCTCTACTCTATTGCTTCTCTCTCCTTGGGTTGTTTTCAACACTCTCAAAGCCCAAATGGAACACCACCACCTCCCACAACTCCTAGTCCTCCGTCCACCAACGGTTTGAGAGTATTTATGTAATTCCATATATAAATCCCATATTATAGTATTACATATAAACAAACATTTTTTTATATTGTATTTGATCGAGAGATTTAAGAAAGAATTTGAAAAAAGAAAGAAAAAATGTGTAAAATTAGGTGAAATATAAATATATTTTATTCATATTTCACTTACTTTTTCTCTTTTTCTTTTTTCTTTTCCCTTTTCAAATCCCTTCTCAAATCCCTCAACCAAACAGAGCGTTAGAGTAATTCTACTCATCCGCACAAAATTATCTCTTTACACTTTTAAAATTTAAAATTTTCATTTTTTTTTTATAATTTTTATAATACTATTCACTTTGCTTGGTTCCACTTTTCTAAAAATAATTTTCAGAAAATTCTACTTTCTTATTTTCTGTGTTTGTTTGTTTTTATTGAACTTTTTAATATTTTAAACAATTTTTTTTTTTACTTTTTAGACATACCTAACATAAATATACAAAAAGTAAAAAAATTATGAAAAAAACTTTTTAAAAATTCACTAAATACAAAAAATACAAAAAAAAAAGAAGAAAATTCAATACATTTTTTTATAATTTTACGTATTTATTAATTTTTTAAATATTTTTTCACAAATTTTTTATTTAATTTTCAAAAAACTCAAACCAAACACACTGATTACTATCTATCATTTACTCTTCTCTTTACACCTAAATCTTTCAAAGCCACTGTCGCCGAACACCACCATGCAAGCCCGTATCGCCTCCGGCCACCACTATTCCAGGCATACTATAGTCTGTGATTATCAGATCCAACTTCAAATCAAAATCAACTTCATAAGAATCAAAATCAAAATCAACATTACACACACACACACACACATATATATATATATATAGAGAGAGAGAGAGAGAGAGAGAGAGAGAGAGAGAGAGAAAATTTGTTTACATAGGCAAGATTTTTATTGGATTGTACCTTCGCAATAGGTGATTTTGAGCGATGGTTCAAATTTTTTATTGGTGATATCTCTAGAGGAGAAAATTCTCATAATAAGTTCACCCAGAACATTTCTGACCAAAGTCTGGAGAACCCAGATGAGAAGATCGGGTTTCCTGAAAAAGGGTATTGATTTTTTGAGGGAATCAGACATGGTTTGTGGTGGCGAAGTGACAGTGATGGTGGTGAGCCGGTGGAGGTGGAGGTGGAGGTAGTAGCGATGGGGCATAGGTGAAGGAATTAAGGTTTGAAAGATTTGGGAGTAAAGAGAAGAGTAAGTGAGAGGAATGAGGATAAAAATGATATTATAAAAATTATAAAAAAAATAAAATAAAATTTTAATGTTATAAAGGTATAAGGAGATAATTTTATGTATTTCTCATTTTTTATCCTTTATTTTTAACTTAATATTATCGCATCACTAATTTTCTCATTCATTTTAGTCATACTTATAATCTCATTCGAGAAACAAATGTGACCTAATAATTACATTCAACCAAATCTAATCTGACCAACAAGAAAAATGGTATAGGCCCCAATGTTTCCACATCCATGTGACACATTCTATCATATTTGATAGAAACAAACCGGTTGTTAAATCTAGCAAACACACTTGATTAATTTGACTCTCTTGCATCTCTCTCTTCCCTTGTTTTGTTTTCAATTTCTCAACCCTCTCTCAAAAACTAAATGGCACAACGCAACCCCCAAAATCAAGATCAAAATCAAAATCAAAATAAAAAAGAAGAACAACAACAACAACAACTACTCCCACAAATCCTAGTGATACGTCCACCACCAGTTTTCACAGCGTTCCAACACCAATTCTCTGCCAAGTTTCGAATCCTCAAAGCCTTCGAATCTCCACTCCCCACCGACCTCTTCCCCCCAACTTACGCGTAGTCCGTAAGGGTCGTCCTCTGTTTCAATGGTTGTCCGATCACCGCCGACATCCTCTGCCGCCTCCCGTTGCTCCAATTCATCGTCACCGTCATCGTTGCCGCGAAATCTCCGTCGCCAATGCCACTAGTGTCTTCTCTGAAGACGTCACTGACGTGGCGGTGAGGCTTTTGATTGACGTGCTGAGAAAAATCACTGCTGCCAATCGATTTGTTTGCCGCTAGGTTTGGCCCACCCACGGTGGCAACTATCCTCTTGCTTCCAAGGTAATCTCTATCACCACTTCTCTGAACTGTTGGGTATTAGGGTTAATTGTAGTTATTACTGTTGAGAGTCATCACTAACTCTCCTCACTCTCTAGAATCTTTTCTCTAAAATATTCCAGAAGTTTTCACATAAATCTAGAATACTCCAGAAAGATCTAAAAGATTCTGGAAAGATCTGGAGAAATTCGGAAGATTTTAGAATATCCTAGAAGGTTCCAGAACATTAAAGAAGTTTGGAAAAAACTAGAGAAATCTAAAAAGTTCCTGAAGGTTCTAGAATATTTTAGAGAAGAATATAAAGCTCTAATATGTACTAGAGTAATCTAGATTATTCTAATGTGTAGGGAAAGTATGAGTGTAATCTAGAAAGTTCTTTAACTAGTATAAATATGAGATGAGTGCATGTACTAAGCAATTGGACAATTGGAAAATTGAGTGAAGAAGAGTGAGTCCAAAGTGATTGGTCAAGCCCTATCTAGTGTAAAGTGTGTCAAGGTCTTGTGTGAGGAAGACACAAAGTGTGAGTGCTTGAATGTATGTGTGAGTAGATAAGTGAAGTATGTTAGTGTGTGATTGTGTACAAGTGTTTTGTGTACTAGAGTGTTATGAATAAATGTTGTATTTCTAGGTCCACCAGTGTGTCAAACTCAACAATTTGGTATCAGAGCATGGTCGTTCAAGGACTGACACGAAGAGTGATTGAGATTGATACAAGAGATTGTTGAGGTTAACGAGCACAGTTGTTATGGCAGATTTCGGAAACTTCATTGGTGGTATGGAGAAATTAAATTATTAGAATATGCATCGAGGCATATTTTTAAGGACAGGATCTATGGGAGATTGTTGACGGCTAGGAAACTACATCACCTGGAGAAGAAAATGTAAAGGCCTTACGAAAGTGGCGGATTAAGGTTGGAAAAGCGATGTTTGTGTTAAGGACAATTGTTCAGAAAGAGTTATTGGAGTATGTTCGGGAGGCTATTACTCCAAAAGCAATCTAGGACACATTTGCGGTGTTACTTTCGAAGACAAATGATGCACGACTTCAGTATATAGAGAACAAGCTTGCAACGGTGACACAAAGATTAATGACTATCAGCTAATATTTTCTCAAGGTAAAGACTCTTTGTAATGAAATTTCACAACTTGATCCCAAGTCAAAAATTAGCGAGTCAAGAATGAGGCGCATTATTACTCGAGGTTTAAGACTCGAGTATAGTGGGCTTATGGCCGCTGTTAGAGGATGGTCCACTCAACCATCACTGGTTGAGCTCGAAAGTCTATTGGCGAATCAAGAAACTTTAACAAAGCAAATGGATGGAGTCACACTGAAGAATGAAAGTGAAGAAGAGGCGTTATTTAGTAGTAAGAAAAGAGATGAACCGAAGTGGCAAGAATATGGAAAATCGAAGAAAGAAGAAGATGAACAATCATAAAATGATCGAAGTTATCAGCGAGGGGGAGTTCGACATGATGAAAATGATCGAAGAGTTACTAGATTTGGATGACGCAACATAAAGTGCTTCAAATGTGGCAAGATTGGCCACTACGCAAAAGATTATCGGTCAAGAAGAAGACCAATTGAAAGTAATATGGTAACATCTAATGGTTACCAAGATGAAAGTGAAGAAGAATGAGATTTCCAAGCTTCTTGTGCAATGTTCGAGACCGTAGAACTAGGTTACTTAGAAGAAGAGCCAGAATTTGAAGAAGAATGAGATTTTGAAGCACTCCCTACAATGTTCGTGGTTACTGAAGCAGATTTAGAAGATGAGATAGACTTCGATGAAGGTATACATGAGCAGTGCCATGCAGTTACCAAAGAAGTGGATGCACACTTTATCACAGATAAGTCGATTCTTGCAATTGAGTCTTAGTCTTCACTATTTAAAGATCTAGAAGCTCACCTACCAGAGAAGTTGGGGGAGCAAACAAAAGCAGAAATAGTTGAAGAAGTGATAAAGTTACAACATCCAATATCTGCAAGGCAATGCCAACCTAATCCAAGGTACGTTGATGCAACCTTTGCTAAGATGGATGATATAAAGGAGCCAATAACATTTCAGGAAACAACAAAATTTAACAATTGAAGGAAGACAACAAAAGAAGCTATTAATACATCAACACATATTCAAATGTGACACTCGCTATCTAAATTGGAGGATGAGAATCCTACAGCTGGCCAAGGATGTGGTGTTCCATGGAAGAATAAATCACTTCAAAAGAGAAAAGTCAATATTGGAGGAGATGGAGACAAAGTTTATCATGGCAAAGGACCAGGGTACAGATATATTCACAAAGAGTTTTTGAAACAACGTAGCATGGTTACGTAATCTAAAAATGAGAGTTAGTGTTGAGAGGGAGTGTTGAGAGTCATCAGCAACTCTCATCGCTCTCTAAAATCTTCTATCTAGAATGTTCTAGAAGTTTCCACATAAATCTAGAATATTCCAGAAAGATCTAGAAGATTCTGAAAAGACCTAAAGAAATCTGAAAGATTCTAGAATATCCTAGAAGGTTCCAGAACATTAACGAAGTTTGAAGAAAACTAGAGAAATCTACAAAGTTCAGGAAAGTTCTAGAATATTTTAGAGAAGAATAGAAAGCTCTAATATGTACTAGAGTAATCTAGATTGTTCTAGAGTGTAGAGAAAGTATGAATATATTCTAGAAAAATCTTTAACTAGTATAAATATAAGATGAGTGCATGTACTAAGCAATTGGACAATTGAGTGAAAAAAGAGTGAGTCCAAAGTGAGTGGTCAAGCACTATCTAACGTGAGGTGTCTCAAGGTTTTGTGTGAGGAAGACACAAAGTGTAAGTGCTTGAATGTATGTGTGAGTGGATAAGTGAAGTACATTAGTGTGTGATTGTGTACAAGTGTTTTGTGTACTTAGAATGTTATCAATAGATGTTGTATTTCTGGATCCACCAATGTGTCAAACTCAACAATTACCCCCCTATAATTTCACCAACACTTTGTTTGGATTAAGAGAAAAAGAAAAAATGAGAAACCTAGGTGTAAAAAGCAAAAAAAGATATGATTATAATTTCTTACTTTCTTGTTTGGATGGACAGATTAAAATAAAAGATACATATATCTTTTTATTTTATTTGTGTTTCGACAAAATGTAACTAACCTTTAGACAAAGTTGTTGGAACAATTCGTCTTAAATTCTTCAGTTGGTGGTCTTCGGGTCTTCAAAACTTGGCGATGATCTTATCTATGTAGAAATTTGGTGCTTCAAGTCGCGTTACTTAGTCGCTTTCCTAAAGACAATATTTGCATCCACCAAAAGGTGTGCAGGGGGTTACAGCAAATTTACCTCCAAGATACAATGAAGCCTGATCTAAAGATCAAGTCTACCGGCGTCTGCACTGACGACAGTAGATCAAAATACTCTTGATATAATCAAGAAAACCAAGACACTAATAATCAAGTCTGCAGAATTTCATTACTAGTAAGAAAAATAGAAATTTGCTTAGGGAACTCTTGATCGAAAAGTCCAAATCAAGAGAGAGGGAGAGAGAGAGAGAGAGAGAGAGAGAGAATTGCAAGAATACTTTCTAAATTTCGGATGATTAAAATGGCTGATCTTGCAGCCTATTTATAAGCATTGATGCATCTGATCAAATGGTCATGTCCCTTGATTACATCCGATCAGATCTGACCGTTGGATCGACGATCTATGGTGTAGATCATTCTCACACCAAATATATGCATTGATTGATTATATTTGATCACGATTGGGTGCCATCTTATCTATACAATCGTGCGCATCTCTAATCAATGGCTATGATCAAACCGCTCCAGATCGGACACGCAACCGTTCGATCAATCCGTTGACTCATCGCCAACAGATGCCACATCACTGCTACGTGAAGCTGACTGTATTCCACGTCACCCATGCCACATTGGATCCACGTCATCACTCCAACCTGTCCAATGTAAATAGGAAAGCGCCTTCATGGTACCTTATGCCCGTGTAAAATGCAAAGTGCGCCATCCAACGCCACACAGCCTATGCTACGCATGCGCGCGAGTGTGCATGTGCGTGTGTGGATGGTGCTTGCAGTGTGAGTGCATGTACACTAGCATCCATTCTACAATTCCATATTCAAAGGAATATTTCATGTAGCGCTTTATTAAGTGCTCCATGTTTTGCTTTTTTTCCAATGTCGGACAAAGTCTCCAAGCTTATTTCAAGCTTTCTAAGGAAAAACATAAGGAAGGTTTTGCAAACACCCAAAACTAATAAATTTTGAAAATCCATTTTGAAAATTCCCTAACATTCCCCTACCATTTTCAAAATATCATATGATAATTCTTGGTTCACTTGGCAACCTTATGCATAGGTGAAGATATCTTATGATTTGAATCATTCACTTAGTGAAGACATCTCAAAGTTAGTCAAGATGGCATAGTAGACTTGTCTTTGAACTAGCGATCTTATACGACTAACTAGCCATGTCTCATGCACAATATAGGTTACCTCAAGTATTCAAACAAACCAATACGTGGATTGGCCTTGTACCTATATCCTGTTTCATGAGCACTCTAGAGTCAAGCCCTTAGACTCATAGGAAGTGGTACCACCTCCTACACTCACATCGGTAAGCTTACTGAGAGTATCCCTGTAATTTACAGTACCCTAACAACCCAGTTATAAACTTATTAAGAGTTTGCTAACTCATCCTCTTCTTTTCACATTAAGCACTTCAACCTTGGGATGAAAATGAAATAAAACTAAGAGCTTGCAATCACGACATATGGTGTACTTGGGCACATTGAACTCAAGACTTGATATTTCTTCAAGCGTTGAGTCGAGTTTCCACTATGAGTGATTATGTTAAGTGGACTTAAGACCTATCCCCTTTAATGTTTTCTACACCAAATCCCTTACAAGTCCCTTTGTTAAGGGGTCAGCCAAGTTTTCACTTGACTTTACATAACTAATGGTAATCACACCTGCTGTGATTAACTGCCTAACACAGCTATGTCTCAGTCCTATATGCCTGGACTTTCCATTATAGACACGGTTATAGGCCCGTGATAGAGTTGTTTCACTATTTCAATGCAAAGATATTGGTAGCATAGGTTTTGGCCATATCTTAATCTCTAACAAGAGATTCCTTAGCCACTCTGCCTTTTTGCTACAAAAAGCCAATGCTACAAACTTTGACACCATGGTTGAGTCTGTTATGCATGTTTGCTTCTTAGAACCCCAAGAGATAGCTCCTTATCCAAGAGTAAAAAATCCAACTACTCGTGGACGAGTGATCTTCACGATTAGTTATACAACTAGCATCCGCGAATCCTTGCAGCACTGCTGGATAGCCATTATAGACTATTCCATAATCTATCATTTTCCTTAAGTACCTAAGTATTCGGTTAACAGCATGCCAATGCACACTACTGGGACTACTAGTGTATCTACTAAGTTTTCTTACTGCAAATGCAATATCAGGTCTAGTGCAAGTCATGGCATACATCAAGCTACCTATCACTCTTAAGTATTCTAGCTTATCAACAGCTCTTCCAGTATTCGGATATAATTTCAAATTTGAATCAAAAGGTGTAGACATGAGTGTACAATTATATTGATTAAATTTCTTAAGAATTTTCTCAATATAGTGCGACTGGGTAAGAATCAAATTATTGTCCTCTTGTTTGATCTTAATACCTAGAATTATATTAGCCAAGCCATGTCTTTGATACTAAAGCTAGACGACAAGAAACTTTTAGTACTTTCAATGATATCATTGTTAGTACCAAAAATAAGCATGTCATATACATATAGGTATATGATCACACCTCTATTGCCAATAAACTTACTGTACACACACTTATCAGATTCATGTATCCTAAAATCATTTGACACTATTACTTTGTAAATTTCTTATGCCACTGTTTTGGAACTTGTTTCAGTCCATATAGTGACTTCAAGAGTTTACACACTTTGTGTTCTTGACCTTGCACAACAAATCCTTGTGGTTGTTGCATGTAGATTTCCTCATCTAACTCTTCATTTAGGAAAGTGGTCTTAACATCCATTTGATAGATTTCAAGCTTGTAGATTGAGGCTAAGGTTATCAACACTCGAATGGTGGTGATTCTGGCCACTGAAGCATATGTATCAAAATAATCGATTCCCTCATTTTGAGTAAAACTCTTAGCAACTAATCTTGCTTTGAACTTGTCAATTGTGTCATCAACTTTCATTTTCCTTTTGAAAATCCATTTACAACTAATTGGTTTATATCTAGGTGGCAAATCAGCAAGTATTTAGGTATTATTACCCATGATAGAATCCATCTCATCATTTGTTGTTTCTTTCCAGAAAGCAACACCTTGAGACTTTGTAGCTTCCTCAAAGGTAAATGGATCTGAATCTATATTCAAAGAAATCATTGTTTGCTTACAATAAGCTTTCCTAGTTCCTTTTACAAGGTAAACAATGAAATCAGGGCCAAATGACTTCTCAGTCTTAGCCCTCTTACTCTTCCTTAGCTCAACAAGCTTATTAGGTTCATTAGGCTCAATGGGTTCATATTGTTCACTTTCCTCTGTAGACATCATAGGAATTGATTCATTTCCTTGATTAGAATCCAACCTTGGAATGGTTGTGAAACGACTCTCATAAAATACCGTATCATGTGATTCAATGATGGTATTTGTTTCCACTGAACAATTGGGCTCTACTACCAGAAACATATATGCTTTGCTATGTATAGCATAGACAAAGAATATGTATTCAATTCATTTTTCACCTAATTTCTTCCTTTTAGGTTCAGGTAATCTGACTATTGCTCTACAGCCCCATATTTTCAAGTAACTTAGATTAGGTTTCTTGTTTTTCCAAAGTTCATAAGGAGTAACATTTCTTCCCTTGAGAGAAATTCTATTGAGTATGTGACAAGCAGTGAACAAGGCTTCACACCAAAAACTAGAATTTAAACTGGAGTAAGAAAGCATAACATTAATCATTTCTGTTAATGTCTTATTCTTTCTTTCAGTTACTCCATTTTGTTATAGTGTGTAGGGTGCAGATTTCTAATGAATAATACTAATATTTTCACAATATTCTGGAAAATGGTATGCATCACCTCTATGAGACCTAAGTCTCTTTATTTTGACATTACACTGATTTTCTACTTCTGTCTTAAAAATCTTGAATTTATCAAGCACCTCATCTTTTGAATGCAAAAGATAGATATGACAGTACTTAGAAAAATCATCAATGAATGTTACAAAAGATTTTTTACCACCTCTAGTGGGGATACTATGTATGTCACATACATCACTATGCACAAGTTCAAGCAGAGGTGTGATTTTATCTACTTTAGGAAATGGAATGCAAGTAATTTTAGATTGCACAAAATTTACATTTTTCAAACATATCAATGTCATACTTAGGAATTAAATCTAAATTAACCATATCATGCATTTTCCTAATATTAACATGACCTAAATGAGCATGCCATAAAGAAAGAGAATCAACAATATAAGCAGAAATAGATGTATTATTGATAACATTAAGTTTGAACATTCCCTGATACATGTAGCCTTTCCCAACAAAATCCCACCCTTAGATAGGATAAATTTGTCCGACTCAAACACTAACTTGAAACCATGCTTATTAAGCAGGTTTCCAGATACAAGGTTTTTCCTGACATCAGGTACATAATAAACATCATTAAGACTTAAGACTTTTCCAGATGTGAACTCTAGATCCACTGTCCCTTTGCCTTTGATAGCAACAGTTAAAGAGTTGCCCATGTAAAGAACTGTTCCATCACTCACTTGTTCATAAGTAGTGAAACGGCTCTTATCGCTACAGATGTACCATGTTGCTCCTGAGTCAATCTACTAGTCACCAGCATTTTCGAGCATGTTCACCTCGAATACAACAGCTATGAATTTGTTCTTGGCATTTCATGCTTCTGGCTTCTTCTTGTATGACCGACATTCATTTCTGAAGTGCTTTGGCTTGCTACAATGCTAGCAAGTGCCTTCCAGCTTCTTAGTATCTTTCTTAGATTGGGTGTCTGTCATGACCCAAACCCACCCCTATGGGTTTAGTATCATAACCGGCCAGTAATTCTTGGCTTACCAAAGACCTCTTGACAGATTAACATATAGATAGGGGCTACGGAAACAAATATACAAAATATACGAGGTCCAATGAGTTGTGATGACATACATGGGACAGAAGAGTTTAGAACTTTTATAGACTTAATATTTACATATCACACTTAGGTGTGCAAGCCAAAAGTCTCGCCCACATCTTAACACACAACCATAGTCTAACATGATTACAAAAACAGCCACAAACATCGACTTCACTCGGAACCTCCTCGGGAGGCACAAAGGTTGGCTGACAAAAACTGAACATAAGCCGTCAACTCTGGGCCTGGTCACGTGCCTGCTCACCTACATATATAACATAAATAGTGAGCTAAAGCCCAGTGAATAATAACAGAGTAAAGACTTTAATTAATGATGCCCATAACATATTTCAAATCTCATAGCAAATCAGAATCATATTCAGATGACAGAAACAACATCATAATCTTGTCCATATTCAAATCATTTGTGGTACATCCATTAACGTAATCATGTCTCTTTGGTCAAGCATATCAAGTTCCATAAAGAAACCTCCAATACCAGATAACATGTCTCATACATAGGCCACGGTATTGTTTTCCCCGGGCGAGGGCCTTTGCCGCGGTATTATTTCTCCCCGGCGAAGGCCTGGACCACGGTATTATTTCCCCCGGACGAGGGCCTGGGCCATGGTATTAACCCCCGGGCTAGGGCCTCATGACCATAAGCCACAGTATTATGTCCCCTGGGCGAGGGCCTCTGCTAAGGATACCATAATTACGTTTCAAAGAAAATTGGACAATCATTCATTCATACAAAACATAGCATTTCAGAAACTTATCATCTCGTATCATCAGAAAATAATTAAAGTTAAACATAACTTTACAGAGTTATTATTCACAGATAATTAGTAGCTCCAATTAGGTGGCAAGGCGGGAAAATCACTTATTCTGAGGCGCGTGACCTACATAACATGGCAGATTCATACATTGAAACACACACACGATTGTACATAACTTATTTCGTTTGTTCTTAGTGTGTTTCTAACCTTTAACCTCATTATGGAGTCTTAATCATGGCCTAGGAATGCCTAGGGTGGAATGAGGATGCAAAAATGCACTTAAAAACATTTTCCAAACTTGCCGAAAACAGGGTCCACACCCTCGCTCGAGCGTGGCTTCCCTCGCTCGAGCAGACATGCAAAAAGTGAGGCTTCGCTCGAGCGTGACTCCCCTCGCTCGAGCGGACTGTAAACTTTGAAAAGTACTGGTTGCTTGCTTTTCACGCTCAACGGACGCTCGATCTCCGCTCGAGCGTGAGACTTAGACCTCGCTTGAGCGTGGATTCCCTCACTCGAGCGGACTGTAAAACGTATGAACTTCTGGATACATGCATTTCACGCTCGAGCGGGTATCATGTTGCTCGAGCGGAAGTGTACGCATTCAGAGTGCTCGCTCGAGTGTGAACTTCTACGCTCGAGCGTGGATTCAAATTCTAGAATTTCCAGATTTGATTGCCAACCTTCAAACTCAAACCAAACACTTCAAAACTCAACATTTTGGGCCAAAACTTTAGGAAACTCATAGAAACTCATAAAACAACATGTTTTAAGGATCATTTCAAGAAATCATGGCCCAATGACATGCCAATTGTGCAAAATTCCAACATAAACTTTGTGAATGTTTCAAAAACACAACATGCATGAATTCCCTCGAAACATGATCAAACTTGGCAACCTGATAGAAAACACGATGAATACCCAAAATATAAGTGAGATGAACACATGCATGAAAGAATTCTTTGAAATCATGCTCAATTTGTGAAGAAATGCACATGCATGCATGGTATGGCCCAATTCCTCTTAATTCTAAAGCAATTCTCTCATGAATTCACCTAATCCTTTAGAAGTCTAGTAGAATCTAACTCAACTACACAATTAAGGGTTTGATTCCTTACCTAGAGACTTGAATTTCCAAGAGATGAAGTTCCTAGCAATCCTTGATTTGAGCCCAAATTTTCTTCTCTCTCTCTCTCTCTCTCTCTCTCTCTCTCTCTCTCTCTCTCTCTCTCTCTCTCGTATGGTGCTAGAAGATGGAAGTTCATAGTGTCAAAAACATATATTAAGGTGAAGAAGTGGTCTTGCATAAGCCCACTCAATGGCAATCATGTAAATAACTTAAGCTAAATTAAGTAGCATTATTTAATCTAATTTAATCGTTCCAAACTGAATTTTAATTAAACCTACCATAAAATCCTATAAATCCTAATTAACATATAAATCAAGTCAATTTCTGAATCAGATGCCGATAAGGCCTTTAATTCACAGAACAAAGCATAAACACGAATAGGTCTTCCTATAACAACAGATATAGACACAAATGATGCAATACACACATGCAATTTAATTCAGAATTTCGTCTTAATTACTTATTAAGCATAATTAATCATGGGTTAGCGCTAATCATGGATTGGGGTTGTTACAGGGTCGTACTTACGCCTTTTTTTTTTTTTTTTTTTTGAACCTCTTGCCATCATCCATTATGTGAATCTTGGAAATCTGAGCCAATTGGTTATCTTTACTTTCAAGAAGTCTTGACTCTTCCTCAACTTGGAGGTGTTGAGCCAAGTCCTCTAAAGTTAGATATTCCTTTTTGTGTTTCAGAGTTTTTTTAAAATCCTTCTAAGAATATGGCAGTTTCTCTATTATAGATGAAACTACAATAGATTTATCCATGTTCATATTCTTTTGTCGAAACTGACTCAGAATATATTGGATCTCATGGAATTGTTCTATAATGGGCTTTGTATCAATCATAGTAAAACGCAATGTAGCGCCCCCAAAGGTACACAATAAATATAACTCAAAAGCATATATAAATGACAACATAAGTCAGAGTATAATGTTCTTTCATTTCATAACATAAACAGTACAAAGGGTTTAACATAAATAAATGCCTTATAGACTTACATCTTTCCAAGTCTTGGCTTGGTTAGAACAAAAGAGAGACTAGCTCATGCAACTAAAGCCCTAGGCTATACAAAAATGAAACAAAATAAAGAAGCTCTTGCTTCCCAAAAGTCCCTCAAATGTTATGGCCTTGGTGGAGACATGCCATCAATACCTGAAAATGTTTTTCCCAAATAAGTTGAGTCACAGCCCAGCAGGAACAATCTAACACAATATATGAGGTTTAACAGAGATATAAGTACGATGTGCATTTACAATACTTGTGGTATAACATTCATAATTTCATATGTTCATAAGATACCAAATCTGATTCCTGATCCATTTTCCTTCAATTCATTTTCAGTTAATTTATTCCTCTCAATTCATGAGTTCATTTCATCGTCTCATTCCTAACCAAACGAGACTACAACTTAATGGTTCTACGGTGCTACAGTTCCACAATCAACACACAAACACTTAAAACTGCCATTTTATAGATATTTCGTCTGCAGGATCGGCACCCATGTATGAATTTCGGGACTTTCACCTAGGACACTCCGGCCAACTTAATCATAATGGAGCCCATCCCCTTTCTCCTCCCAAACAATCATACATATACAATGTATTTAAACAAATAATCACACATAGAGTACATCCCCTTTCTCCACTCAAAACAGTTTTACATATACAGTGTATATAATCATAGTCATATTCAATGACAACCAACAAAAGATTAGTTTCAATTCACCTAATCCATATGCAATTTCTACAACAATCAAAGTTATCCTCCACCGATAGCCTAATACAGATATTTCTAAACAGATACACAATCTCAAGACAGATAATTTATTCAAAATTTCCAAAGGTATGAAGTATTGTATACTCGATTCCACCTTTTATTTCAATACTCGCTCAATTTCATGTTTACAACACCAATTTCAACCATTTATACAAAATAAATATGATAATCATTTTAGGACAAAAATCCCTTTCTTAAAAATATCAATCCAAGTACCAAAATCAACCATGTCGACACAACATGACTTCATTTTCAAACCCCATGTTCATTTATTTCATTTCCACCAAAAACCCCTTTTTTCATTTCACCCAAACCCTAAGTTTGTTCAAACTACTCCCAAATCCTACCATTTTACATAATGACAAATAACTAAGCTAAAAACTATATAAAAGCATAGAAAATCCCTACCTCAAGTCTAGAAGACCAAGCAAAGCATAGGTGAAACTCCAACAATGCCGAAACCAACTTCCAATCGGATGAAAACGAAGATCTTGAGATGCTCTAACTTTTTAACAAAGGTATTAGGGTAGGGAACCCATTAGATCAAGGTCAAAATGTAGAGAGAGAGAGAGAGAGAGAGAGAGAGAGAGAGAGAGTCAAGATTTAGGTTTTTAGAAAGTCTTAGGGAGAGAGAAAAATGAAAAAGTGATATAAAATGTCACTTTCGCGATCTGATATACACATAGTCTACTCGAGCGAAAAAGTTAATGCTCGAGTGTCAGAAACAAAGTTTTGTTCCGCTCAAGCGCAAAAGTGGCCCGCTCGAGCGCAGGAAACAGACAATACACACAACCAGAACTTTTGCAGACAACAGGCAAACCGCTCGAGCGTAATAAAGTCCGCTCAAGCACCAACCCGCTCGAGCGTAGGAAACACCGCTTGAGCGTGAAAAACACCACTCTAGTACTTTTGCAGACATGCAAAGTACTGAGAGTTAGCAGATCCTGCTCGAGCGCAAGAAAGGCCACTCGAGCGGAGGACCAAAAATCTGGGCAATACAAGTTTTGAAAACCAAGCAGTCAACCTGTTCCAAACACACCCAACATGCCCAAATAACCAAATTTAAGGAGGAATAAAGAAAGAGGGCAATGACCAATATTCAGAAACCATACCAACCTGAGTCCGGAATACAACAAGTGACGGGTCAAACTGGAATCGCTATACGCATAAAATTACTAACAAGAAATTTCTTACTGGTAACATCCTCAGTGAGGTACTTTGACTCTAATATGTCCCAGAGTTGCTTTGTCATTTCCAGATGTTGATACACATCGAACAGAGAGTCTGACAGCGCATTCAAAATGTGTCCTCAGCAGATGTAGTCGTCATTCTCCCATTTGGTTCTGGTATGGGTTTGCTCCATAGTCCCATCTTCTTGCTCCGTCGAATAGGGGGTAGTCAGCATATAGACCACTTTGAGAGTGGTGAGCAAAAAGTGTATCTTCTTTTGCCAACATTGGAAATTTCCTCTATCAAATCGGTCAAACTTCATGAAATCTTGAGTCATTTTCTGAATAGACATTGCCATATCTAAATATTGTCTTTAGATTGTTGGAACATTTCGTATTGAATTCTTCAGTTGGTGGTCTTCGGGGTCTTCAAAACTTGGCGATGATTTTGTCTATGTAGAAATTTGGTGCTTCAAGTCGCGTTACTTAGTCGCTTTCTTAAAGACAATATTTGCACCCACCAAAAAGTTTGCCTCTAGTATACAATGAAGCCTGATCTAAATATCAAGTCTACCAGCATCTGCACTGATAACAGTAGATCAGAATACTCTTGATATAATCAAGAAAACCAAGACATTAATAATCAAGTCTACAGAATTTCATTACTAGTAAGAAAAGCATAAATTTGCTTAAGGAACTTTTGATTGAAAACTCAAAATCAAGAGGAGAGAGAGAGAGAGAGAGAGAGAGAGAGAAAGAGAATTGCAAGAATGCTTTCTGAATTTCGGATGATTGAAATGGCTGATCTTGCAGCCTATTTATAGGCATTGATTCTGATCAAATGGTCATGTCCCTTGATCGTATTCGATCAGCTCTGACTATTGGATCGACAATCTATGGTGCAGATCATTTTCACGCCGAACAAATGAACTGGCTGATCATATTTGATCACGATCGAGTGCTATCTCATCCGTACGATTGCGCGCATCTCCAATCAACAGCTATGATCAAACCGCTCCAGATCGGACACGCAACCGTTCTATCGGTCCGTTGACTCATCGCCAATGGACACAACATCATTGCCACATGGAGCTGACTGTATTCCATGTCACCCATGCCACGTTGGATCCACGTCATCACTTCAACCTGCCCGATGCAAATAGGAAAGCGCCCTCATGGCGCCTTGCGTTGATGCGTCCGTGTAAAGTGCAAAGTGTGCCATCAAACGCCACATAAACCAGTGCCCACGCCACGCGCCCGCGTGTGCGGATAGTGCGAAGCAACATCCTTGCGGTGTGAGTGCATGTATACTAATATCCATCCCACCATTCCATATTCAAAGGAATAATCCATGTAACACTTTATTAAGTGTTTCATGTTTTGCTCTCTTTCTGATGTAAGACAAAGTCCCCAAGCTCATTTCAAGCTTTCCAAAGAAAAACATAAGGAAGGTTTTGAAAATACCCAAAACTAATAAATTTCCCATTTTGAAAATTCCCTAACAAAAATTTATTTAATTTTTATAATTCTCTCCTTTCAATCTTGTTGTTGATGTCACATTTCATAAATTAATTAGTTTTTGGATGAATAGCTAAACTAAAAAGTAAGATCGAAGTGAAAACATAAAAAAGTGGATAAACAAGATAATATATTATAGTAATTTTTAGATGAATAAAATACTTAATAAAATTGGAGATATTATAAATAACAAAATATTTTTATGAATAAGCATGGAAAAGTAAAAGATATGTGGCCAAAAAAGGGTTGTATTCTCACCAACTTTCCTTTGTTCGGCAATGAAATAAAGCAAATAATTACAGTTATTAGTTTTTAATTCCTATGTAATTTAAAGTAATGCTATACGGACATCATACATAAGGATGTCACATTTATAGTCATTTTGGTTTATAATTTCAAAAGGCCTTTAATTATATCTTATATAGTATTTAGTTATGTGTATATATATATATTTTAGTTATAATTGAAAAAGATTTAATTATGATTTAATTATATTTGTGATAATTAACATCATAAGTGACATAATTTACATATGTTATAGCATGACCCATGATAGAGATGTGAGAAGAGTGAGATGTAAAAAATATAAGTGAATGAAAATTTTATAGGGTTTGGAGCATAGAAACTCAATTATTCTTAAGAGTTGGAATTTTCTTTTGAAATGAATGATTTAACTAAAAGAATCACTTTAAACAAAAGATCAGTGCGATACTTTAGCTTTATGTACATGTACGGGGGCAAAACAACCTTAGCTCTCCGTACGCCTTGAACGTCAAGCTTCCGTCAACGGCATCTGTCTCTGCAACACGGAAATGGTGAGCTGCCCGGCGGTGGTGTGCCGGAAAAACCCTCCGACGCTCAAGTCAGTTCACTGAGGAAGAGGACAATCAGAAGAAAGAGAGAGTTTGCTTGTGAGAATGAATTCACATACCTCTAACATTCGTCTTCTTCCATATTTCTAGGCTGGCCATGCAGCCCCAAGATTGTGCGCGCACTACCTCTGCTGTCCTTCCCTGGACAGGTAGCAGTGCACGCCTCTCACCACCTTACGCGTGTAAAGGCTTAGTCCTCCCACCAGTACACACAGCACTGTCCAACGGTATTGAGGCGTGCGTGGAGCAGATGTCCTCTCCCTCACGTCATGGGCCCAGGTGGCACACTCAACCGGAGTACCATGACCGGCCTGTTTCTTGTGGAGAATTGCCCCCACATGTACATAACCGAGCTATGCGTCGTCGACCTATAACTTGGAATCGGGCGAGAACCCGACCACCTCGGCCGAGCTATTATTGACCGGTTCACCACAACCACCCGGTTGCGAGGCATGCCGGCCTCCAACCGTTCTACCTTCAATCTCGGTCACATGAAGCCACTTTATATCGACTGATCGGTCCAAGGCGCGCCGGCCCTGATCGCGCCCACTGTCCAGGTCGGGCTACCTTTTAGCTCGGTCAAAATCCGCTACCCTGAGCTCCGTCTAATACGTGCAATCGCAGCTCGGCTAGGCCAGCCCATGCCTGGCCGGTCAACTTCTCCGGCCGCGCAAGTCAGGCTGCTGGCCGCGTCAATAGGAGTTAGCTTGGCGCCGTGCGGTCCGTCACGTCTGACGTTGAGTTAGCTCGGCCGTACTGTCTGGTGCAAATCTCCCCTCTCAGTACATGTTTGTTTTAGATAGGAGCTTTATGTACATGTTAAAGAAGGAATTTTGTCACATGCTACGCCATTTCTTAACCATAGAATAAAGTTCCAATAAAATAGGCAAACACGCCACTGCTTACCATAGAATGGAGTTTTAATAGAATATACTTTTTTTATGTTGGGGAAAATGTGTAATAGTTTTGGAGTAGTGTTCAATAATTTACGGGTTATTTTGAGAAGACGGTTAAAAGTTGACTTTTTAATTTTTTTTGACATTTTTCAAAAAATTGTATAAAAAATGTGAGAGATAATGTGAGATTAAAGGTTGGAAGATGGCTTTGAATGTATTCATTCTGGTGGAATATTGGTCCCTAAATGAATCAATTTTTGTGATGTTTGTATTGTTATTGAACATATCATCAAAGCTACTGTTGAACTACAATAATTTTGTTTTTTTGTCCCTTAACTTGGCAAATTGATGGATTTCAGTTGGAAGGTAAAAGAGTTTGGGATTGTTGGGTTAGGAAGCATTGGCACAGAAGTTGGAAAAAGGCTGGAGGCCTTTGGCTGTATAATCTCATATGTTCCATACCCATTTCACCCAAATGTTTCTCAACTAGCAACAATCTCTGATGTGCTCATCATATGTTGTTCATTGGCTGACCAAACAAGGCACATGATCAACAGAGAAGTGATGACAGCACTAGGAAAGGGAGGTGTAATCGTCAACGTCCGCCGAGGGGCAATTGTCGACGAGAAGGAATGGGTGAAGTGTTTGGTGGAGGGAGAGATAGGTGGCGCTGATTTGGATGTGTTTGAGAATGAGCCTAATGTGCCTAAAGAGCTCTTTGGGCTTGACAATGTTGTTTTGTTACCTCATAGAGCTGCCTTCAGTGAGGAGTCATTTTTTGATTGTTCCCAACTTGTGATTGCCAATTTGGAAGCTTTCTTTGAAAACAAACCTCTTCTTTCTCCTGTCATTGATTGTTGAATGAGTGACTGAATGAATTGAGTCTTGTTTTTGGTAATTTGTGTTCCTTTATTGGTGTGTAAAAAAGTTTAAGAGGTGGCAATCTTCTTTGGACGTGATTATATAGAATTTCGACTCGCAAGGAGTTAGATAGGAGAGACCTAGACAGATTGGAGAGGTTTGTTAATTTGATTATCTATCATGCATGCATGCAAGTACTCTTAAATAAAATTATAGCTATTTTAGTGCCTAGTCAATTCCTTAGAGAAAATACTTTTTGTTTAATTAAATATTTTTTTTGAAAGGCATACAATTTTCACCTGTCTACATATGAACATGAACGTATTGTTAAACCTGTGGGGCTTATCACGGGTTCCGTTTCGATGATCCGAACTGTTCAATGTGTAGAACTCGTCAAGTACTTTATGCTTGCAAAAACTCATATTGATCGGATATCAAAAGCCCTTTGATCGGAATACATTTTTGTCAATAGTAAATATAATTTTAAAAATAAATTATTAACAAAAATATATTTCGATCAAGGGACTACCAATATCCAATCAACATAATTTTTTGCAGGCATAAAATACTTGACGAGTTTCACACATTAAACAGTTTAAATTATCGAAATAAGACCCGTGATAGATCCCACGAACCCAACAGTCAAAGTGAAGTTACATGTTTAGATAAAAGTCAAAGTGAAGTACTCAAATAAAAAATAAAAAAACACAATGTGTAATTCAAATTTATTCTAGAAGTGATTCTCACAGCTCAGAATGAGTCCAACTTGCTTTTTATGCACTTCTTAGGTTTGTTTTGCATTTCATTTTACTATTGACTAGTAATTAGAATTACAAATAAACCGAATTGTTTATAAACAGACTCTGTTCAACTCGTTAAAAGCTCAGCTCATTTAATAAACAAGTCGAACTTAAGCTCGAATAAACACGGCTGGCCAAACTCAGCTTGTTTATCTTTATTTATATTATTAATGAATATATTAAATAATATATAAATAATAGTATAAATACATTCAATATATAAATAATATTTTTTTATTTAAATAATATAAATAATATTAAAAAAATCTTATCGAGCCGAACTAAGCTGAGCTCGAATTTCATTAATATTAACGAGCTGAGCCGAATTTAAACCCAATTAGTCATTGAGCTGAGCTCGAACTCAATAAACGAGCTTGATAAGTAAACGATTTAAGCTTGAACTCAACAAAGCTTGACTCAGCTCATTTGCTGCCCTACTAGTAATACTCTAGCGATTGATCAACCTACAATGGATTGGTGAAAATGGAGAACATGTCCTAGAAAAGAAAAGAAGAATGTTTTTGGGATGATTTTAAATAAATTTTCTCCCCCTACAAATCCCTCACACAAGCACTGGAAATTGTGCTCACATGAATCCTTTCACGCACAAGACAGACAAACAAACAACCGGTAGACGGTTTTTGACTCAAATTTCATACCAAAGAAGAAAAAAGATTAACGAAGACAAACGAAAATGCTTGAATTTTGTTCTTAGTAGTAAATCCCAAAGATGGGTCAAAACACCTTGAAGAAAAGCTTGTGAAAAGACTAATATAGGAAGCTCTCTATTAAATTCTATACAATGCTTACATCAAATTGAAGCCAAAACCGCTATATGTATGTATAAATATACTAGCTTGTGCGCGCGTCTGTGTATGTGGATGAACAAAACAAAAGCAAGAAGAAGAAATGATGCCAAGGAATTTACAAGCCGGATCAACAAAACTATAAATATCCAACACCATAAATACAACCACACTGCTGAAACAAAGAATCAAGTTAACTAAGAATATATGGTTCAAAGAGTGTTACATGAGGATCGTGATCAAACTGCATGATTTGTGCAGCTCGTTCGAATTCCTCCCTCAGTACTCTTATGCTATTCTTGTCCACCACTCGACCCAGATCATGAGAAATCTCAAATGGATCCTCTATGCATATCAAGTGACGGTCATTCCCAATCCTCCTAGTCCAGTCTTTGGCTCGCTTGCTGTTAAATATGAAAGAAATAGAGGAGGCTAATAAGCAATGTTCAAATTGACACTTCAATTCTATGAAATCATTTGGAATTTTTTAAATCATACAAGCAGTTTAGCTGCAAAAGGACCTAAATAATTAACAAGTCAAAAATTTAAACCATGATTCATTGTTTACTAAAGAAAAAATGTAGTACCAATGCACAAGACCTGGGAGTGGTAGTGGATAGGCAACCTTCCCCAATTTATTTATTTATTTTATTTTTGTACAGGCTAATTTCCGTGACTCAAATTGAGCGATTAACACTTGCCATCACTCCAGACTAATTCATAACTTATTACCTTATGCTTATACATTTTCTTTATATATATATAGGATAAAGTTCTTTTTACCCTTAATTTTTATGAAAAGGATCTAGTAGGTTGGGTAGCTTTTGCTATATTTTTTTCCATTTGGATTTTTTTGTCCTCCTAATGTTTTTGGGCATCCCAACAAAATAGTTTATATATATATATATATATATTCCAAGGAATGAACAAAAGAAATGGACAAAACACTACACTTGACATGACATGATCTTCCATTCTATGAACATGTACAGTTCACATATCATGCTTGAAATTAAAACCGAGTTCCCGTGAGATATAGAGTGTCTACTCACCTGAGTATGCTTCCTGTTCGAATAGATATAACATCATTTGCATAATCATGACAATATGCCCAATAATTGAAGAATGCCCATACCAATTGAGCAATACTTTCCCTATTACGTGATCCAAACCCAGAAAGTTTTTCAACTTGATCAAAATAAGCACATTCAATATTGTCAACAGTAACAGCATAGGTTCTCTCCATTCCCTGGAAACGCACAAGCAGGGCACGAATTAGGGAAAGACCAACTAAATCAACATAAGAAAATTTCATGAGTACATTTACTTTCAAGGCTAATCTTCTCCTTAGAGTACATTCTAAAGGAGATTCATAACACAAAATGTAATGGAAGACTAGCAGAATGGTTGCTATATTAATAAGAGTACAAAACACTCCCTTGAATAAGAGCAATCAAATGAAACACACCTGTAGGCATGGGAGGATAGCAGGTTTACGCTGTTGTAAGAAGTGAATGCACATCAAGACATACCTGAAAAGCAATCAAAGTTATTAGTAACTAAAAATGTAAATGGATAGGAAAATAAACACCTATGAACCACTAAAGCTATAACTCACGCATAGCTAGAAAGCGTTCCTTGATAAGTTGCATTAACTCCTCTTGATTTAGCCCAGTGTTTCACAATTAAAGCTAACTGCCGCAGTCTCACATCTATTTGTGCATAATCCCGTAGAAGCTTTGTATTTACAACAGCCAAAACATTGTTGATGCATATGTCACAAGAGATTGCAGTGACTGGATCCATAAGCTTCACTATTGGGACCCGAGCACGTGTCAGAGCCTGTATACAAAACTTATATTAATAACCCTAGAGAAACTTGCATCGAGATTTACGACCTGTTTATCTCACATGTGAGAGTTGCATACTTAGAAACATGATCCCCCCATTAACAATTAAGCACAGAAGTTGAGACCTAGTCCATGGTTATCTGCCCTCTCATTTTCTTCTAGCATTCTTCTTATTTGTAGGTCATTTGTGGCACACAGGAAGGGCTCGTGCAGCTCCAGCAGGATATTAATTCAAGAATGTTTGGCTTTTTCTCTAATTGTTTGCAAAAACCACTCACATCATATGCACTTCTATCACTCTTAATGCATTACTTATTTTTGCCAAATAGCCGATTGCGATTGGCCGCAAGGAAAGTGAAGATCTAGGCAAGACAAGGCTGACAGTAGAGTCAGAACCACTTAAAAGTAGAGTTCAAGCTTATGAGCTGGAAGGGGAAGAAATCATAGCCAATGAATCTAGGGTTAGGTTGTAAGTCATTTACTTCAATCTTTGTATTAAATTCTAGATCTAGTAGTTTTTGACAGGCAAGGTGACCCGTGGATTTGAATCCTAAGGTTTGTTGTTCCCAACAGTTTTTCCATGAATCTCGCTGTCTATTATCTTGCTTTTATTTTATTATAGCAATATTGTGTGGATAAAAGTGTTATTGTGATAATTGGAATTGGCAAACTGAAATGATTCAAATAATCCACTTGATAATTTCTAATTGGTAATGATTTGACTATGCTGACTCTCAAATCATTTTAGTAACTTACGTGAACAGCAGTAAGTACATTGCACAAATCTTGGAAGGCTAGATCATTTACCTGCACATTCTGAAGATTATCTGACTGCAATATATCAGCCAACTTCAACAAAACCTCAGACTTGTTCACATCTGGATCCTCAATTGCAAGGCAAACATCTATGTCACTTTTTGAAACCCTGAATGAGTTGGCACATGATCCGTAAAGATGCAACTGAGCTTCAGGCCATTCTTTGCTAACAAGTTTCTCTAATAATGTTAACAGTTGCTTTTGCTTCGCCTTTTCTTCCTCTGGTGGTATCAGGGTCTCATAAATGGCAAGGAAAGGAGCATTTAGAATGTGTATATCATGACGACATGGAATCAGTCCTCTAAGGTTCCTCATTCTCTGACCAAGTAGCTTTTGTCCTCTGGTATCTGATCTGTAATCCTGATTGTACATAGCAAAGCTAAATCTTTAAGCTATATAATTCAGACATACGTGCAAATGTTCAGAAAGAGAGGCCCCCATGTGCAGACAGCGCACATTCACTCAAGCACACATACAAAAACTTCTGGCTACAGAAATATCTATGTCCAAAAACTTCAGGTTCTTTCTTTCCCAAGGATATCTACTGTGAAATGATGTAAAATTCCAAAACAGAACACTTGAAAGGTAGAGAAATGATTCTAACTTGAAGAAATCACAGTGTACCGCTAAGAATTGCAAAACTTCAACACAAATGGTTTGTCCAAAATAATAATAATAATAATATTTATAAATAATAATAAAAACACACACACACACATACATTACATACATTCCTCACTATATATTATTTCCATGTTAAGCTAAAAGGCCATGTGATGTCCTATCAATTCCATATGCTGGAAGGGCAGAGTGGTCACAATTTTCATGAAGTAGCTTCCCTCCTACTCCAACTGGGGTATTCATGCTTGACTGCCCAAGTTTGTAACACTGCACTTGTCCCTTTTTAACCCATGTTACATTGACTCTTCTAAATGCATGAAGTACCCGTATCAAATCAATGCTTACCTGAACCTATACTTTTGCAAGAAAGCTGCAAAGGCGCACAATGAAATATTTAAAAAAGAACTCAAACAATAGCGTAGATGATAGTGGCTTTACTTCTTTAAGTGAGCAAGTTGATCAACAAACTATTGCCCAAACGGACACTTGGGTAATGGTATGAATATGGGACATTCACCTAGCAAACATATTTAGTAATTTGAGTTTACCATAAAACTAGGCATAAAACTCCCATATTATGGCAGAAATGCTCTATGGCACCTTGTGAATACCAATTTACTCCAGAAAATTTTTATAAAAAAATTGAAAAATTATATTAAGAAATATTCCATGTATGTTTGTGTCCTGGACATGGGAATTATATCAATCGAACACTTGGACACATACCCACCCATACCCGAGTCCATGTACCATAACTATCAACACAGAAAATCTGAATCACGCAACTAACTCAGTGGATTAACAAAGAAAAACTATGTATGTTTTGAGAAGTTCAGAAATGTTAAAAGCAACATTGATAATAAGTGCATAGAATCACAATTTTCAGTACTAAAATTCATAGCAACGTAGAAAAGATACCAACATATATACAACATTCCTATAATGCTACTAAAAACAAATAGTACACATTTCTTGATTTAACCCCCACACAAAGCCATCCCCTCCCTTCTCCCGTGTTTCTAAAAATTGTAGCCAGCACATTATCAATCAATTGGCATACAAACTATGATATTCCTTCTCTCTCTCTCTCCCCCCCTTTTTTTTTTTTGGATAGAAAGTAGCAACAAAGTTGGACAGTGCTTTTGCAGGAAAAAGTGAAGAATTGGCATTTCTACTATTGTTTCAGTGAAGCATTGAAAAAAGTAAGATGAAGGACAATTAGGGACAGCCACAAGAGTCTAGGGTATAAGTAGAGTTTGTTTAGGGTAATAAACAGGTAAGAGTTTAACCATGAAAGATGAGATTTTGGAACTGTTTAGGAGCTGTGAACAATACCCGTGAATAGTAAACTAAAACAAAAAAGAAGAAAGAAGAGAAGAAGATAGGTCTAGGTATCGCATCTAAGCCGTGTTTGTTATCAGTGAGGTTGAAACTTTGAAAGCATGTTTGGTTGAGAAAATTTGTGAGTGGATTATTTGTCCAGCCGAATTGGCAATCTCATTGCACAACCGGATTAACAAAGCTAGGGAGGGTATGGGATTGAAAAAATACTGAGGGAATTGGAAAAATAAGTGTGTTCTTCTTCTTCTTCTTCTTCTTCTTCTTCTTCTTCTTTTTTTATTTTTTATTTTTTACAAGAGCAGCCTATTATTTGTAATAAAAAAAATTTCAATTTGTTTTAGAATTTTTTTTTAATATTGAAATATATAATTTTTTATTTTATATAAAAATAATTTAACAATCCCATCACTAATCATCTCTCCCACTATCATCAAAACAAACACACTTTTACTTAATCCCCTCACTAACAATCTCTTCACTAACCATCCCTTCACTAACAATCTCGTCCAACCTAATCCGCCAAACAAACATGGTCCTAGATTCAATAGACATCACACCTAGGGTTTGATTGCATCACACAATCCATAAAGAAGCTTAAAAGCTAGCAATTTTTAATAAAATATCAACTCTATTGAATTATAAATATTACATGGCTTTATATAGAATTAGAAGATTTCCTAAATCAACTATAACCAAAAGAAAAAAAAAAACTATTATAATATCTTTAACTTCTAAAACTAATTTAAAACCAAAGAAGAAACATAAATAAAATCCAATTAAATAACTTGATGTACAAAACGACCCATGAGCGACCCCTACAATTCATGTTAGCAAAATTTGAAATTACCAAAACACCCTTGACTTAAAAATCTTAAAAAATATAAATTAATCACAAAATAAGATTAATAATACTAGAAACATGATTATGAATGGTTCTTATCAGTTTTTCTTTGAAATCATGTCAATTTTCAAATATCACCACCTCTTTGAATTTACTCTTCCTTCCTTGAGTTTCTTATATTCTGCATCATAAGACCGTTAAATCCTTATCACCAATGCTATGTCCCAAGAAAAATGGCCAGAATTTGAAATGTATAGATCAAATTCATCTTGGTTGTGGCCCACACCTTGAGGTCATGAGTTAAAGTCTTCAGGCAACCACTTTGTGCACTATGCCAAAAGTTAAATGTGTACCCAATCTTTACCCTCACAAACACACATTAATGTGTACTAATTAGGCGTTGTTATGTATATTATGTGTAGCATTTTTGTATCCTCATAAAGCCACTTAACTTAACCCTTACATGCCAAATGTGAAACATATATGCTTGCATTATTATTCTTTTAAGTGCTATCCCTTTACCATAATATGAAGCAAGTTCATTAGGGTTTGTGAAGTGATGGTAGGTTTTGCTATTTTTAGGAGTTTTGCAGGCAGATAAGAATCAAACAAAATGGTTGTGATGCCAGGGTTTCATGTGATCTTAAACACAAGTGTTTCCTAAAACCAAATATCGTCCAAAATCCCCCCTTCCCTTATTCCTTTAGCTCATTTTTTTGGTGAATTGGTTTCCTATCTAAGTGGGTTTACTTGCCTTTCATTTTACTTTTTCTCCCACTATCAATCTTACACAACAAAATGTCTCCACCGCCTCCTATTCCAAAGTCTGACTATCCCTTCCTCCCAGTCTTCCCTGCTCCAAAAAAGTTTTACACATGATAAATTTCTTATGGAGGCCTTCTTGGAAAACCCACTTTATTATGGTTAAATAGTAGGAAGACCTGCATTTCTTGGTTTTAACTGAGTTCCCTACAAGCATTATATGTATATATAATATAGTCCAGTTATTAATGACCCAAACTAAGAAATATCCTTCACTCGTGTAATTATAGATGATCTTCACTAAGGTTGAACAATTTTATTGAATTCAAGTATTACTAACAAACCAATGTAGACAATTCTGAACAAAAACCATTAAACCTACTATTTAGTGGATTAAGAGTTAATCTCTGGAACCTTCTTAGTTTAGGTAAGTTTTCCAATAAAACCTCAACACCACAAGGTTTTAACTCTGTTCCAATTAAACTACAGTTACCTCTGATGTGGAATTAATTCATGAAGACCTAAGAGTAAAGCTTTTACCTTATCTCGAGAACTCTGATGTGGCTTTTGATCATTCTTGTCATCAGACTCATCCTCGCGTACTAAAGAGCCCTCAACCTGTTCATCCAAATCATCTAATTCACTTTGAACTCGATCACCACGCCTCCTCAAGTCGTCCTGAAACCTATATCTGGGTTTTTTCTCATTTTCACCAATCTCATCATGCAATTCCAACAGAGACTCTCAACATCAGATCCTGAAACTGAATGAAGGTTACTTCCTGGTGATGGGCCAGGGCAATCAAACTGACTGCTTAATCCCCGTCTGCCACGAATCTTTCGATCAAGAAGCAATCTTTTTTCTCTCACATTGTCATGGTTTGGAGTTAAATCCATGTGGCTCAATTCACCAAAACTAATCTTTTCCTTATCCACATTATGATCAAAACTCCTATTCCCAGACTCCAAATTCCCCAAATTACTGGGCTTGGTTGGGAACCCCGGTGGCGGCCTGGAGGGAAGAACACCTAGCTTCAAATTGCCACTGCTACTTCTTTCTTGCCCTTGATTCTGAAAAGCATGCGAATTTACCATAGGGTTTGGACTAAAATTGGGGGAATTTTGAAAATTAGCCTCCAAACCATTGAATTGCCTATTCCCTTGGGTTAATTCTCTCTCCTTCGACGATAAACCATGGATTTTAGCTGCAGAAGCTACAGTATTGCTTCGAATTTCGCAAGGAACAGAGCCAAACATGAGGATTTGATCATGTTGATGAGCTGAGTCCGGTCTAGGATTTGAACTGAAAACCCCTAGTTTTCGAATATCGTCGGCTAAAACCTGAGTATTGAAATGGGGATTTTGTGGTGGTGAAGGAGACCAACTAGGGTTAGGGTTTTGGGAAAAACCCTGGAGGAAGTTGTCAGGTGCCAATGGAGGTGAGTGAGGCCAAGGAGGACGATGATGGAACGGAAGATCGTGACCGTTGGATGGGAATGGAGAGAAAGGGAGGGTGGGACCTACGGCCGCAACTGCAGGATCATGAGAGAGATTCGGCTGCGGCGGTGGTGGTGGTGGTGGAGGTCTGGTGTGGGAGGAGGATAGAAGTGGTGGTTGCTGCGGCGGCGTTGGGGGATGGTGGGGTGGTGGTGGTGGCCTCCGGAGCAACTGGAGGAGAAATTCGCCGCTGTTATCCGACGCAGACTGCGGCGGCAGGTGGTGGTCGCCTCCGCCGCCGGTCATGTGTGTTAAAAAAGTGGAGCGACTCTTGTCCGATTGGAGAGAGAAAATATATACATATATGGATTATATGTATATATTTTAGAGAGAGTGTGTGTGTGTAACGTGGCAGTAGAAAAAATGAGAGATTGGAGGTAGTGGAGATCAATAATTGGTTAATTGTAATCATACATGGCAGATTTTATTGATTGTTATGGCTTGGATTAAGGGGGTTGTTTTTTTGTGATTTGTTAATTTCATATAAAAAACACTACGGAACATTATTATATTATCAATAAAAATATCGATCAAAATAGGGAAATTACTTAACAGTGAAAAAAAATATATATATATAAAAATATGAAATGTATGAGTAATTTTATGATGGAAGATAGTATAAAGTTATAAAGATGCAAGTCTTACTTGCATAATTGATTAGTAATTCTCCTATTAAAATATATGACAAGCATTTGGGTATATCACTTAAACATTATGTTTAATTGATATATTAATTAGTGTTTTTAAAATTGAAAAAAAAAATTATTGTAAAGCTTTATACTGATTATAAAAAAAAAAATGGTTAGTTTGAATCTTTTAAATCATCTCTAATAGAAGAAAGCATTGTCTGTAATGGGTACATCATGTGATTGAGGCTAACATCGTGTACTCTTCTATTTATTAATTGACATATATAAACAAAAAAAAAACAAAAGGTTTGAGGAGTCACTTTATGTGTGGCCTGCGATGTTGAGTATTTGGCTATACCAAATCTTGATTGCACTTTTTATCACATAATTGTTCAGCTCCACGATTTCTTTCCTTTGAATAAAAATTCAATCAAATAGAGTATTAAGTTTAATTATTTTATTTGTAATTAGTTTATCAGAATCAAAGTCAAAATCAGAAGAATGACATTTTTTTTGGAAGATGTTGGATATTTGGTCATATCAAATTTTGATTGCACTTTTTATTACATGTCAAATTAATGAGTAAAAAAATTTATTATGTCATCTTAATCATGTGATATAAAATATTAACGTATATCTATGTCTGAAGGCACGGTATAAATAATGTTAGAATTAAAATATAATTGTAATTTCAACCCTTCTATCTTATTATATAGATTATCAATTTAATATAAAAACAATACTATTCTTGGGAAAGGAAAGTAGAACCTCGTCAGTAACCCCCCACTCCTTTTGCTTTTTCTTTTCTTCTTCTACCTTTTCTTTTCTTCTTTTTGCTTTTGTTTTTTTTTTTTAGCAGTGAACTATGTCTCTTTTTTTCCTCTACATCTCTCTCTTCCTATGTGAACTCCATTGTTGCTCAAGTTTGAGCTTCGAATGGAAGTCATAACCTAATTAATGAAAATCACAAAGCCAAACCCAAATACACTACCAGCTCAAATATAGATCCGGTTATATGTCGGGTGGATAACAAATTCTTGGTGCTTGGATGGGTTTAATAAACAAATGACTTGTGAGAGACCCATGAGAGAGAGAATGAGATGAATTTAATTCATTGTAGAGGATGGGTTGTAATTTAGAGAGAATGAGATGAATTTAATTAATTGTAGAGGATGGGTTGTAATTAATTGTGGAGAATGGAATTCAAACAAAATGTATTGTTGGAAAATGGCTTTAGAAATTCTTTATTTTTTGCTAACTTTGAGCATTAATTAAGGTGGGACCCAAGCGTTATTTTTAACGTTTCTAATTGGGTTCATGTTTAATGCCGTGTAGTGAATAAATTCGTGTATTTGGTTACTCAAAACTATTTCCGGATGAATGAGAATTCAACGCGCATTTTCAAGTCGTGGAGCTAGTTTTTTGGTAGGTTTCCTACACATTTGTGAAATGTGCTTGTCCCACATTGGGAAGGCTTGAGGTTTTGAATGGGTTTATATACCTTAGCTTGGGATACTGGGGATGGGCCTCAAGGGATACCCAAGTTTGTAGAAGGGTGAGGTTATAGGTGTAGTGGGCTAGATCCATTGAACCCAAGATTAAAACCACATGCGTGTCGTCGTCGGTCGGGCCAGCTGGGCTGGGCCTGGGCGTGAGTGCGTGGTGTGAGGTTAGTAAAGGTGTAATAACGGCCTGGCCCGGCCCGGCCAATTCGGCTTTGTGGGCTCGCATTTTTTTAGCAGGCCGGGCCGGCCCATGGGCCAAAAAGTGAAGCCTAAGCCCACGTCCACTCATAGCCAGGCCTGGGCTCGGGCCTTGGCCCATAGGCCGGGCCTAGTCGGGCTTTTTTTTTAAATATTAGAAATAAAAAATTTTAAAAAAAATTATACTAGAGTATTTAAATTACGATTAATGAGATATTTTGTTTGGTTATGTAATGTTTTATGATGATATTTAAATTTAATTATATATGACTTATGTTTTTTTAATTGTGAACTTATAACTAAAAAAGTATGCAATTATGTATTTTTTTTTTCTTTCGAAATGAATAATTTTATATATATGAAATTGAAACTTTCAATATTACATTATTAAATTATTTATATAACATTTATGGAATAAATAATTTTTATTTCAAAATGAAATAAAATATTACAAAAATTGATATTATTAAATAAATTAGGTGTAGATTACTAATTATAGTATAGCATTTGCATCACTATAGGTCAAGTACATCCCAACTAGGTTGGCACCTACTAGCCTACCAATCATTTGCATTATACTCCACCTCAATAATCTAATACAAAAAAAACAAAAAAAAAAACAAAAAAAAAACAAAAACCAAGAAAAAAACGAAATGAAATGAAATAGTAAAAAATAAATTGTTGCTCAATCATCGAAGAAGACAGACATTTCAGTCGCGTTACCCAATGATATGTCATTTAAATCATATTGAATTCGCTCATTTTCACTAAAATTTTGTCTTCTTGTAAATGTGTGCATATGATCTCTGGATATCATCAGTGCCTCAACCATTTCGGGTGAAAGCCTGCTTCTGTAGTCACTCAGCACCCGTCCACCTGCACTAAAAGTTGTTTCCGAAGCAACTGTAAAAATAGGAACGGTTAGTATATCACGGGCCATCTGTGAAAACACAGGCCACATAGATTCATTTTGTTTCCACCATTCCAAAATGTCAAAATTATTGGAATCATCTACTGACAGGCTTTCCAAATAACGTTGTAGTTCAGAACTACTATCACGACCCAAACTCGCCCCTATAGGTTTGGCACCGTAACCGGCCAGTAATCCGAGGATTACCTACGGCCTCTTAACAGATTAATAAATATTAAGGGGCTGCGGAAGCAATAATGTAAAATAAGCAAGGTCCAATGAGCTGTGATGACGTACATGGGACAGAAAATTCAAAACTTATTTATATACATAAGCATGCCAGTCAAGTACACCAATATGTACAAAATATTTACAACTTGTATTCCCAAGATCCGACATTACAAACAGGAACATCGACTAGCATGAAACAAAACAGCCATGACAACAGGCTTCGGCTGGAACCTCCTCGGGAGGCACAACAATTGGCTGACAAAAAGGAACAGAAGGCCCTCAACTCTGGCCCTGGTCATGTGCCGGCTCACCTACATATATATAGTAAACTGTGAGCGAAAGCCCAGTGAATAATAAACAGAGTAAAGGGGTTTCAATGAATGAGTCCATATAGATTTCAGAAATCAGTTCATATTGTATCAAAATCATGCTTGATCAGATCGAAATCATAATTCAGCTTTATCAAATTCATACTTGATCAGATCATATATAGACAGAAATCTTAAGTCATGGTTACATTTACGTGATACATCCATTAGCATAACTGAACAGGACGCGCAATGCGTAAGGTTATGAATAACCTCCATAGTTCCCGTGAAGGAACCTCCGGATCCGGGTAACAAGACAGCTAAGCCCCCATGGCGGGCCTCCGGTACGGGCATCAATGCACAAACAAGACGCATAAAGCGTAACATAACAGGACGCATAAAGCGTAAAGTTCCACGAGGAACCTCCGATACCGGGTCACGGCTGTAGATAACACATGATACTAAGGATGTCACGAATGCATGTCAGAAATTGGACAATCATTTATTGTACATAACATATCATTTCGGAAAACAGATCTCATTTTATCACACGGAAAGTAAGTACAGTTAAACATATCTTTACAATGTTATTACTCACAGTGGGCGTTGAAACAAATAGACGAAGCCAAACGGTCAAACAGAATACGGCACACGACCTACATAACACATCACGGATACACACTTGAAACACGCAATCCAATTGTACAAAACTCACATCAATGATCCTAAGTGTGTACCTAACCTCTTATCCTTATTATGGAGCCTTAAACATGGCCTAGGAATGCCTAGAATGGAATAAGGATACCAAAAATGTCTTAGAAAACATTTTTCACAAATTGCTGAAAATAGGTGTCTCGCTCGAGCGAGCCTTCCTTCGCTCGAGCGAGCTTACAAAATCAAAGGGTTCGCTCGAGCGAGGACTCCTTCGCTCGAGCGATCTGCAAAGATGAAAAAGTACTGGTTGCTGATTTTTTCCGCTCGATGCTCGCTCGAGCGTAAGACACAGCTCCTCACTCGAGCGTAGGTCTCTTCGCTCGAGCGTGCGTCTGCGTGCACCAAGATTCTGAGAGCTTGAAATTTACGCTCGAGCCACCATTTATTCGCTCGAGCGGAGCTCTGAACAAACAATGGTCACTCGAGCGAGGAATCCTTCGCTCGAGCGAGGAAGCCAAATTCTGGAATTTCTAGATTTGCCTTCCAAGTTCGAACCAAGCATTCTATAGCTCAAAACTCAACCTCTTGGGCCCATTTTCTGGAAAAACATTTCAAACTCATAGTACATCAAGTTTCAAAGCTCAATTTGTAAAATCAAGGGCCAAAAACGAGTCAATTTGAACACAAATTCCATAAATCACCAAGAACAAAGTTTAAACAAACATGCATGAGTTCAAATAAATTTCAATGCTCCAAAACATGATCCAAAGCAACATTAAACCCAGAATTTTGATGAATTCAAGGACCTTAGCAAAATATGACCATGCATGTGAAGTTTTGCTGAAAACAAACTCAAATGGCAAGATTGTAAACATGCATGCACGAATCTCTACCCAAGCCACCATTTATTAACCAATTTCTAGCTCTAGTCACCAATTTATTATGAACCATGCAAGGAGTGATCTCAAACTTACAATTAAAAGGATAATCTCATACCTCAAACCTTGAATTCAAAGTGTGCTAGTTCAATTTGTTGTTATCCTCCAATTTCTTCTAAGTTTCCAAGTTAATTCTTGAGCAAAGACCCAATTTCCTCAATTCCTCTTCTCCCTCACGTTTTTCTCTCTTGTTGAGGCTCAAATGTGTAAATGAAATGCAAAGGGGTGAGTTAGTGGAGTAAAACAAGAATATAAGTGGTGTTTGGCTCAAATCAAATAAATGGCATTATTTTAATCGAGTTTAATCGCCCCAAACCGAATTTTAATTAAACCCACCATAAAATCACATAAAATCTAACTAGTCTAAAACACTAATCAATTTCGGAATCGGGTGCCGATAAGGCTTCCAATTCGCAATTTAAAGTTTAAAACACGAACAGATATTTCGACACCGAACAGATAGAAACACATAATTCATACAATACACATGCAAATTAATTCCAGATTCCCTCTTAATTACTATTAGGCATAATTAAGTACCAATTAGCGTTAATCAGGGTCAGGGTTATTACAACTATTTATACTTGTATGTTGAGATATTCTTCTACTTTTTATTGCTGTGAAAATACTTAATCTCCCGCCTCAAGATTGGACTGCTAGTGTAATGTGTGTAGGTGTATTTACATATACAGATACAGTTGCAGTTGCCCTGTATTCTTGAAATAATCTGTTGCATGTTTGCATAATAGGGCAAACTGTATTTGATCAGTGAAAATACGCTCTAAAAATTCTTGTAAACCAACTTCTTTACACCTAAGATTAATTATTATAGCTAAGCCTAATAGATAAGACAAATGATGAAAATATTTATCAAATTTTTCTTTCATTGAAGTAATAATGGTTACATAAAGTTCATTACCCATATATTTTATGAAAAATTTAATTATTTCTGCTAGCATATGTAAAACAAATGGTGAAGTAAGAATATATATATAAGAAAATAATTTTGTTGAAATATTGAAAACTTTTAAAAAAATCTTTATACAAGGCTACTTGGTGCCAATTAAGTTCAGTGGGTGTCAGTACTCCTCCTATTGATGTTGTTGCAAAAAATAAATCTATTACTCTTCTTTGTTTACAAACTATTTTTAACATATTATATGTTGAATTCCACCTACTATCTACATCTAAAATTAATTTTTTAAATAACATATTTTCTCGTTGACAAATTTTTCTATATTCTGAAATTTGATTACCAGAAGACATAATAGTAACAACTGCATTTTTTATTACAAGTACAGAAGTTTCGTATACATGCATAGCTTCTTTAACAATCAAATTTAAAATATGGACACAACAACGAACATGAAATAAATTACCATCAACAAGTAATTGTAAAGTTAATTTTAAATGGGCTACAGTTTGATTATAATATGATGCATTATCTAAACTAATCGTAAATATTTTATTTTGTAAAGCTCACTCATATAATACATTTCTTATTTCTACACCAAGCGACTGACCAATGTATGGAAATTCAACTAATTTAAATAAAATAATTCTTTTATTTAATTTCTAATCATTATCAATAAAATGTGCAGTGATACATTGATATTCAAAACCATTATTTGACCGCAGATTAGATGTTAAACAAACTCTTACATTCAAATTTTTAAAGATATCAAATATTTCACTTTTAATACCCTCAAATTTCTTTAAAATCCTGTTTCTAGTAGTATTTCTTGAAAAACTTTGATATTGCGGTGCAAAACTTTCGTGAATCATTTCGGTAAAATCAGGACATTCACTAGTACTAAAATGTTGCTCCTTTTTAATAATATAATCAACTATAGAATTTTGTGCATGTATAGGATCATATGAAAATGTTTGCAAATTACCAGTTGATGAAGCCCCTTATTGCATTTGACTTCGAATATCAAGTTGTTTACTTTGTAAATGTTTGTCAGAATACCTTTTTAAATGACTAGTACCCCTGCAGATGCAGCACTAAGTAAACATGCACAATATTTACATTTTGCTTTAAATTTAATTGTGTCATCATGATTATTTATAGATATTTTTTCAAAATGTTCCTAAACACTACTACTTCTGCTCCTAGATGATGATCCAACTGTTGGAAGAGGGATATTAGAAGGAGAATCAACAGATTCATGTGGTGTAGTATATGTATCAATATCGACATAAATATTAGGCATATTAGGATCCATAGTAATGCAAGTAAAACAATATATAAGAATTAACAATTAATTTAAATAATGTGTAAATTCAATCAGTAAAAAATAATAATTAATATATGTGCATAAATAATTAATGAAAAAAATGAGTAGTTAATAAATTTAATTAAATTAATTAATGTTACCGACTGACGAATGCGATATAGAAATTTTCTTCTTCTGCTAAAAGTTTCTTGTTGCACAATTGCAATAGCCACTTAGGGATGGCACTTCAAAATTAATTGAGAGTTGAGAGAGACTGAGAGAGTTTAAGATATAGAGAGAGAGAGAGAGAGAGAATGATTTGTTGTGAAATTTATTTCGAAAACTGAAATATATTTATAGTAGTTTGAATTTTAACCGTTTGAATTATGACCGTTTTATATATATATTCGTTTGAATTGTACGAGATGCAAATTTGCAATGCAACAGCTCAAAATTGAGGCTAAGTTGGTACTATAATAGTAGGTAGGGGGCTGTACAGTAGCATGGCATTGGCAGCAAAGTTTTAGGAAATGGTTGCCTCATTTTCGGGCAACCATTTGAACGATGCTCTTTGGCCAGTGGGAGCCATCACGGGTCCCGTTTTGCTAATCGGAACCATTCAATGTGTACAACATGTCGAGTATTTTATATTTGTAAAAAATCACGTTAATTGGATATCTATAACTATCTTATCGGATTAGTTTTTTTTATCAACCATTAACTATAACACCATGCATTTTTATACCAAATTGATTTGATCATGTAGTTAGCGATATCCGATTAACGTGATTTTTTACAGACATATAGTAATGGAAGAGTTCTACACATTGAACAGTTCGGATTATCAAAATGAGACTCGTGGTGAGCCCCCACGGGCCCAATATTACCTTCCAACTTAGTATATATATATATAATTTTTTTTTTCTTTCACGTTAGGTACACTTTCCTATCAAACAATGAAGTAAGAAATTTTTTTTAAAAAAATGAAGGCCAGCCATACACAGACTGTGCACTGCCATTGCCAGCCACAGTGAGGTAGGGCGTGGTGGCGCACTGACGTGATACATCATCCTTTTCCATGAAACAATTATTAATTTGATTTTAATTTAATAAATTATTATTAATTTTTGTTTTATTTTTAAATTATTAATGTTATTTATTTAATTATATTAATTTTTATTTAATTTTTTTATTTTTATAAGATCAATCTTTTTATTTATTTAATTATTTAATTATATTTATTTTTATAAGATCAATCTTTTTATTTATTTAATTATTTTATTTTTATAAGATTAATCTTTTTATTTATTTTATTTATTATTTTTTTTAATTATTTAACTATTGTAAGTTGTTTTTTATTTTTATTTTTTGAAATTTGATCATTGGTAGAGAGAGGTTTTGATGGTTTAACCGGGCCGCCCGCAAGGCCCGAAATTTTTTGGGCTGGGCCAACGGACCGGGCCGGGCCCCAAATGGAAAGCCCAGGCCCAAGGTACTGGGCTGGGTTCCTGCCCAGGCTTAATCGGGCCGAAACGAGCCGAGCCCACCTTAGGCTTCGGGCGAGCTTCGGGCCGCCCACGGGCCTCGGGCCATTTTTACACCCCTAGAGGTTGGGTTGGGCTTGTCCGACCCAATACTTATATTTTTGGGCCAAAAACTTTTGTATTTAATTTTTTATTTTTAATTTTGGTTTCAAAATTCAAAATAAATTGGTCCAGAATTTTTTCTTCACCCAAACAGGTCCCTAACAGGTTTAACCCACTTGAACAGTTCAAAGGGTTCAACACAGGTTTAGATCTGTTGAATTCAAAATTGAATCGGTTCCAAACAGATTCAAATCTGTTGATACCTGTTCAATCTGTTCGAACAGGTTTTCTACTTGTTCGAACAGCCACCAATCTGCCTATATAAAGTCTGCTCCAGCAATTCATTTTAGATCCGAAAAATTTACATACTTCTTCCCTTTCTTCTTCTGTTCGTCCTCGGTTGCTCCTGCATCTGTTTCTGCATTTATTTTTAGGAAAAGAAAGAGAAATAATTATAGCATTATTTGGTTCGCCAGACTTGATTTTATAGTGCTGTAAAATCAAGGGCTAGTCGCTGCATCCTGGGAAGTAGACACCGGTAAAACTTGAAACATCGGAGCGAGGGCGAAATCTACTTTAAGGAGATTGTGTCCAACACAAACCTTGACATTAATCTCTCTAAGCATTTAATTTGGGGAATAATTTATATAATTATTTTCTGAATTATTTTATTTTATTATTTATTTAATTTATACATTTAATTTGCACACACACCCCTTTGTGGGTTCTAACAATCTTAAAGTAGATTTCTTATTTTTTATTTATTTCTGCGATAGACAGACAAATATTTTGTTTCGGAAAATTAAATAGTAGTCATATACTATTTAATTTCTTAAATAGTAGTAATGTACTGTTTAATGATTTCTTTGATAACATAGTAGTAATATACTGTTTATCATTGAAATTTTGTTACAAAATATTATTCTGTTTATTTTGTGTATAAATTCTTTTTTGTATAAATTTGTGATTGGTGTATTAATTTTATTTCGTCAGAATTATGACAACTGAAATTAACAGTACTGAGACTGTTATTACTCAAACCCCCACCCCTGTTGTACTAGTAATGACTCCAGCAGTACCGGTAAATCATGGGGAGAAGTTAGAAAAATTCAATGGAAATGATTTTAAAAGATGGCAACAAAAGATGATATTTTATCTTACCACATTGAATTTGGCTCGCTTCACTCATGAAAAGGCACCGACACTGAACGAGGGAGAAACTGACCGGCAAGTGGTTGCCGCAGTCGATGCATGGAAGCATGGTGATTTTCTGTGTCGAAATTATATCTTCAATGGGTTGGGCAATGCACTGTACAATGTGTATAGTGTCAAAAGCACTGCTAAAGAACTGTGGGAATCACTAGATCATAAATATAAGATAGAGGACGCCGGTTCAAAGAAATTTGTTGTCGACCGTTTTCTGGATTTTAAAATGATGGATTCCAATACGGTTATTAGCCAGGTTCAAGATCTCTAATTAATTCTCCATGACACACATGCGGAAGGGATGATTCTCAGTGAATCTTTCCAAGTAGCGGCAATCATTGAAAAATTGCGACCATCTTGAAAAGAATTCAAGAATTATCTAAAGTAAGGAGATGAAATTGGAAGAACTAATTGTGTGACTCAGAATTGAGGAGGACAACCGTGGTTTTGACAAGAAGTCAGGAAACCATGCCATATAGGTAGGGCTGCAAATGAACCGAGCTGTTCGTGAACAGGCTCGGCTCGGCTCGGTAAGGGCTCGGCTCGGCTCGGCTCGTTTAGTAAACGAGCCGAGCTCGAGCTCGATTATTGGGCTCGTTTCGTTAACGAGCCGAGCTCGAGCTCGACTGTGTTCGGCTCGGTAGGCTCGGCTCGTTTATCTATAATTAAATTATATAATAAATATATTATTTATATATTAAATAATATATAAATATATATAAATACATTATTTATATATTAAAAATATATAAATATATATATAAATAATAATATAAATACATTTTTTATATATTAAATAATATAAATAATATTTTTTATTTAAAAATTTATATTTAAATAATATAAATAATATTAAAAAAAATTTATCGAGCCGAGCCGAGCCGAGCTCGAGTTCGACAAAAATTAACGAGCCGAGCCGAGCTCGAGCCCAGTCCTTTATCGAGCCGAGCTCGAGCTCAATAAACGAGCTCGATAGCTTAACGAGCCAAGCTCGAGCCCAGCAAAGCTCGGCTCGGCTCGGCTCGTTTGCACCCCTACATACAGGCTAAAGAAAATGTTGTAGAACATGGACAAGGGTCAAAGTTCAACAACAAGAAGCGGAGGCATGATGACAATGGTCCTATACAAGGATCCACTAGTAAGATCAACAAAGGGATTAAAAACGAGTTCAACAAGAGGTTCAAAGGCATGTGTTTTGTGTGTGGCAAAGATGGACATCATGCTAAGAATTGTCACATTCACAAGGACGGAGGAAGTTCAAGAAAAAAGCCAGCACAAGCCAACATAGTTGAGGATTTTTATCTTTCTGATGGAGTGGCAGACATCAATCTTGCTGTAGTAGTCTTGGAAGCAAATTTGGTGGGCAATCCCAAGGAATAATGGGTGGATACAGGAGTAACCCGCCATATCTGTGCTGGTAAGAAGATGTTCACAACCTACAAAGTGGTAGAAAGTGGAGAACAGCTTTTTATGGAAAATTCCTCCACTTCAACTATAGAAGAACAAGGAAAGATTGTGCTGAAAATGACCTGGGGGAAAGAACTCACTCTTAACAATGTACTCCATGTGCCAGAGATTTGCAAGAATTTGATTTCTGGGTCATTATTGATCAATAATGGGTTTAAATTAGTCTCTGAATCTGATAAAGTTGTACTCTCCAAGAATGGAATGTATGTGGGGCGAGGTTACTTGAGTGATGGGCTTTTTAAGCTCAATGTAAATACTGTTGTACCAAATTTGGCTATTAATAATAAGAACATATCTTTTGTTTATATTACTGAGTCTTCTTTTTTATGGCATGGTAGATTAGGATATGTTAATTTTAATTCTTTGCGTAAACTTGTTGCATTAGAATGTTTACCTAACTTAGAATTTGATCCTAATCATAAATGTGAGATTTGTGTTAAGGCAAAACTCACTAAGGTATCATTTAATAAAATTGAAAGAAGTACTGAACCTCTAAGTTTAATTCACACAGATATCTGTGATTTAAAATTTGTTCAAACTAGAGGAGGTAAGAAGTACTTTATTACTTTTATTGATAATTGCACTCGATATTGCTATGTTTACTTATTGAGAAGTAAAGATGAAGCCGTAAAAGCTTTTAGGCAATATCAACTTGAGATCAAAAATCAACTTGGCAAAACTATAAAGATAGTGAGGAGTGACAGAGGTGGTGAGTATGATGCACCATTTGAAGAATTTTGTTCTGAACATGGTATCATTCACCAAACCACTGCACTCTATTCTCCTCAATCAAATGGAGCTGCTGAGAGAAATAATCAAACCCTTAAAGAGATGATGAATGTTATGTTGATTAGTTCAGGGTTACCTCAGAACTTGTGGGGGGGAGGCAATTTTGTCTGCTAACTTTATCCTTAATAGGGTATCGCACAAGAAATTCAATCAAACACCTTATGAATTATGGAAAGGTCGACGACCTACTTATAATTACCTCAAAGTGTGGGGGTGTTTGGCCAAGGTTGCAGTCCCTAGTCCCAAAACGACTAAGATAGGACCAAAAACTATTGATTATGTGTTCATTGGTTATGCAAATAATAGTAGTGCATATAGATTTTTAGTTCATAGATCTGAAAATCCTAGTATGCATGTAAACACTATTATTGAGTCAAGGAATACATTATTTTTTGAACACATTTTTCCTTGCAAGAAAACTGAAGAGATAAGTTCAAATAAAAGAACTTTTAATACTGCTATAGGTAGTAGTGAAGACCACAATGATAATGAATCAGATGAACCTAGACGTAGCAAGAGGGCTAGGATCTCTAAATCATTTGGTCTAGATTTTCTAATATACCTGTTAGAAATTGAGCCTCAAAACTTCGAAGAAGCAATGTCAAGTCCTGAAGCTCCATTGTGGAGAAAGGCTGTGAATAGTGAAATTGAATCAATACTGCAAAATCATAGTTGGAAACTGGTGGATCTTTCACCAGGATGTAAACCTCTTGGATATAAGTGGATATTTAAGAGAAAAATGAAAGCAGATAGTTCAATAGATAAATACAAGGCTAGGCTTGTTGTTAAGGGACACAGGCAGAAGGAAAGCCTTGATTATTTTGACACCTATTCACCAGTGACAAGAATAACATCTATTCGCATGTTGATTGTGATTGTAGCTTTGTATAATCTAGAAATACATCAAATGAATGTTAAAACAGCTTTTTTGAATGGCGAGTTAGATGAGGAAATCTATATGGAACAACCGAAAGGGTTTCAAGTTCCTGGCCAAGAGAAAAAGGTTTGTAAACTTGTCAAATCCCTTTATGGATTAAAACAAGCTCCGAAACAGTGGCATGAAAAATTTGATCATGCTATGCTTTCGGATGGTTTTAAGATAAACGAATGTGACAAATGCGTCTATGTTAAAAACACAGACAAAGACTATGTCATAGATTGTCTTTATGTGGATGACATGCTCATTATTGGAAGCAATAATGACATGATTAAATCCACAAAGAAAATGTTGAACAAAAAGTTTGACATAAAAAATCTAGGAGTAGTAGATATAATTCTTGGAATAAAAATTACTAGAACATCTCAAGGATATGCTTTATCTCAGTCTCACTATGTTGAGAAGATTCTGGAGAAGTTTGAAAAGCATGACAACCGTCTTGCTGAAACACCTGTTGACTTTAGTCTTCATTTGTCAAAAAATACAGGTGTAGGCATATCACAATTAGAGTACTCTCGGATAATCAGAAACTTGATGTACTTGATGAATTGCACTAGGCCAGATATAGCCTATGCTGTAAGCAAATTGAGTAGGTACACAAGTAATCCAGGGTCCGATCATTGGAAAGCGATAATTAGGGTACTTGGGTTTCTAAGACATACCCAGAATTATGACTTACATTATACCAAATATCCAGTAGTACTTGAGGGGTACAGTGATGCAAATTGGATATCGGATACTAAAGACTCAAAATCCACTAGTGGATATGTCTTTACCTTGGGAGGTGCTGTAGTCTCTTAGAAATCCTCTAAGCAGACATGCATAGCAAGATCGACAATGGAATCTGAATTTATCGCATTAGATAAAACAGAAGAAGAAGCAGAATGGCTTCGTAATTTCTTAGAAGAAATTCCAATGTGGCCTAAACCTATGCCAGCTATATGCATTCACTGTGATAGTGAAGCAGCAATAGGACGGGCACAGAATCATATGTATAACGGTAAGTCTCGACACATTCGTCGAACACGTAATACCGTTAGGCATTTGCTCTCATATGGAACAATTTCCATAGAATATGTAAAGTCAAAGAAGAATATTGCGGATACATTGACTAAAGGGCTAGCCAGAGAGCAAGTGTACTATTTATCGAGGGGAATGAGATTAAAGCCTATTACTTAAAAGTCGCCATAATGGAAACTCAACCTAGTTGACTGGAGATCCTAAGATCTAGGTTCAAAGGGATAACTGAATTATGGATGACTTCATGTATCACTAAGGAGGTTTACTCCTACCCATTTCTATGATAAGAAGAGTGATACTTGCAGCGTTAGTAGGATAAGCTTTGCTTTTAATGATTCTTATAGCTTAAACATCCAAGTGGGGTATAACAGGATACTCTTAATAAGAAGTCACCTATATGAGTGTGAACTGGGCCGGTTCTGTGAGAATTGAGAAGGCTAAATTCTCTAGAGCACTCATGAATTACCAAGCAGTGTTCAGGGCCAAAATGAACACAACTGTAAGAACCAAACTGTGTCTGCAGATACACTATGTGTAGTCTATTGTCTTGGCTTACACAAACAGCTAAACAGTTCAAGGCATCTCATCCACTAGTTAGCTAGTAAGTTCAATAGACTTTCACTAGAGGAGGTTCAAAGCTAAAAGCTACCTATCTCAATGTAGTGTATCTTCCTAATATACTCTTTCTTTATCTACATTTTGTTTCATGTCCGTTATCGTGAATTCCATTCATGTGGAGGATTGTTGGAAAATGGCTTTAGAAATTCCTTATTTTTTGCTAACTTTGAGCATTAATTAAGGTGGGACGCAAGCGTTATTTTTAACGTTTCTAATTGGGTTCATATTTAATGCCGCGTAGTGAATAAATTCGTGTATTTGGTTGCTCAAAACCATTTCCGGATGAATGAGAATCCAACCCGCATTTTCAGGTTCGTGGAACTAGTTTTTTGGTGGGTTTCCTGCACATTTGTGAAATGTGCTTGTCCCACATTGGAAAGGCTTGAGGTTTTGAATGGGTTTATATACCTTAGTTTGAGATACTTGGGATGGGCCCCAAGGAGTACCCAAGTTTGTGGAAGGGTGAGGTTATGGGTGTAGTGAGCTAGACCTATTGGACCCAAGATTAAAACCACACGCGCCCGCCGCCGCCGCCGTCGGTCGGGCACGCTAGGCTGGGCTTGGGCTTAGGCGCGGGTGCATGGTATGAGGTTAGGTTGGGCTTATCCGGCCCAATACTTATGTTTTTGGGACAAAAACTTTTGTATTTAATTTTTTATTTTTTATTTTGGTTTCAAAATTCAAAATAAATTGATCCAAAATTTTTTCTTCACCTAAACAGGTCCCTAACAGGTTTAACTCACCTGAATAGTTCAAAGGGTTCAACACAGGTTCAAATCTGTTGAATTCAAAATTGAATATGTTGGTGCCTGTTCAATCTGTCCGAACAAGTTTTCTACCTGTTCGAACAGCCACCAATCTGCCTATATAAAGTCTGCTCCAACAATTCATTTTAGATCCGAAAAAATTCCATACTTCTTCCCTTTCTTCTTATGTTCGTCCTCGGTTGCTCCCGCCTCTGTTTCTGCATTTATTTTTAGGAAAAAAAAGAGAAAAAGTTATAGCATTGTTTGGTTCGCCAAACTTGATTTTATAGTGCTGTAAAATCAAGTGTTAGTCGTTGCATCCTAAGCAGTAGACACCGGTAAAATTTGAAGTACCGGAGCGAGGGCAAAATCTACTTTAAGGAGATTGTGTCCAACACAAGCCTCGACATTAATTTTTGTAAGCATTTAATTCGGGAAATAATTTATATAATTATTTTCTAAATTATTTTATTTTATTGTTTATTTAATTTATACATTTAATTTACACACACACACCTTTGTGGGTTCTAACAAATGTATTAAATTGATTCAACAAATTATGGTTTTGGGAGAATAGAGTTCTAATAATAACAGTATGAAGCGCAATCTAAATGACTCATAAACAATCTAAAATAACCCTAAAAATGTACATAACCTTGAAGCCTCAATATTCTCAATGACCCACAAAGAACTGAAGACCTGAAGAAAAACCAATGAAGATAGCGAATTTTTAGAGAGAGAAATAAAGAGATAGTCTCAAAGCAATGTAAATTCAACAAATTCATTGAATTAACCGAAAACAACAATAAATAGATATGTAAGGTATGCTGTTATTGTATAATAAATGAAAAAGAACTGTATCCTCCTCATAAGGTCATGAAGGAGATGGACAAAAAGTTCAACACAACATTCTAGTGACAGCAAGTTGCACAACTATAAAACAAATAACAACAAATTTCCATTTACCGTTCACGAATCACGACAAATAAACAATTTCATTAATACAAATACAAAATGAGACTTTAAAAACTAATTTTGACAATAAATTCCAGTATTCACATTTTCTTTATTTCAGTCTGGTTAGAAATTTTCCCATTTATTTGGCTCTTTATTGTCTCAAGTTGTGTACAACATAACAAAAACAGAAATTCAAAAAATTACAAAACCCACTACATCTCACGACCCAAACCTGGTATCTAGAGATTCGACGTCGCGACAAGATAATAACTGAAATCATAACAAATTAATAGTGCAGCGGAGTAAAATAAAAGGGTACCTAAATCTTCATTTTAAGTATAACAAAAATGTGTACATTGGAGCTTCTATTCAATTGCAATACCCGAGCTGTACTATGGCTACAAAGTGCCTTATGCCTACCACATGTACTGATTTTAATACGTCACCTGAAAGTGGTTAACAACTATAAGCACATGGCAGAATAAGAAATATTATACAGTGAGCATGAGGGTACAAAAATACCATGGATAATTATTTCAACTAAAACATTAACATAAATTAATTTGAATAAATAAATTATTCAATGTGGCAGAAACTGAAATACAAAAATTATGTAAATAAATAACCATAACCACGGTACAGAATAGAATAGAACAGAACAGAGGTCACTGGAGTGACAATCAGAACAAAAGTCAATGGATCCATGATAAACAAAGGATCACAAAATGGCCAAATAGAGGCCAATGGTTATTTAAGTCCCCCAAGGCATGAGACTCCCGTAGTGGTACCTACCGAAAATAATTGTTTACAAAATCATTGTCAAATAATTTCTAAAATTTAAACAAACATATTCATCAGTTTCATTTTAAACAAATGGAGTTCATTAATAATTAACATAATTGAAATATAAATATAAGTTATAAAACATAACTTGTATAAATAAATTATGGTAATTCAAAACATACGTAAAATATATTATGGTAACTCAAGATATAATATAACTGTGATGACCCATCACATATAATGATTAGCACTTAATTAATTAAGGAGATTTGGAATTTAATTGCTAAGTATTATAATTTAATTTGGGATTTATGAGAATTGTGAGATCTGATTCGTATATGATTCTATTAAAGAGTTATTTCGAAACTAGGAATTAAGGGTTCAAATGGCTTAAGGAAGTAAAATTGAGAAGTTGAATCAATTTAATTTTAATTACGGACCCATTTGGGAGTTTAATTAACTGTTCGATTCAGTTTAGTAAAATTGAGATTCGATTAATTAGGTCCTAATTGGAGTTAATCAAGTTAATTAAATTATGAAGATCGAGAATTGTGATTATTATAAATTAAATTTAATTATGAGGTGTCCAATTTGAATATGTAATTTATTGATGAAAATTTGAGTCTGATCAGAAATTGAAGGCCTAAATGATTTGGGAAATCAAAATTGATAATGATAATAAATTTGATTTAATATTTGGAGCTTTTTGGAAGTTGATTAAAAATCTGATTCAAAATGGTAAAGATTAAATATAATTAATTGGACCTTAATTAAAGTCAATTAGACTTATGAAATTATGTGAGACTTGTGATTAGTTATGATCAATTAAGATTAATTAAAAATCAAGAGTTGATTAATTAAGCTAATGATTGACCAGTGGCTAATTTGACTATACATTAACATTGTGGGTGTATATATATATATATATAATAAATTACTAAACCTTCAAGTTTTATATGTGTTCACGAGGAGAGAGAGTAGGCAAACCCACTTATTAATGGTTGAGTGCATTCTGTGCTTCACATTTGTCCTGGCAAAACCGTGAGAGAGAGAGAGAGAGACAGAACCGTGAGTGAGGGAGAGATCAATTCCTTAGATCTTTGCTGGAAATTTTGAAGGAAAACCAAGAGAAAAGTGAAGAAAAGGAAGAAGAAACTCAAGTTTGGCTTGGATTTGTCAAGATTATGCAAGATTAAGTGTCCATGAAGACTCTAGGTAAGGATTTGTCTCTCAAATCTTGAAGATCCTATGGTATAGAGTTGGATTTATGGGCCATTACATGTATTTTGCTTGAGCATATGTTAAGAAGAAGGTGATTCCTTACATACATACATGAATATGTTGGATTTTGAAGTTATATGTTACATGCATTCTAGGATTGAGTTATGTTGAAGTTCAATCTTATAATTTGAAAGCTATGGAAAGGAATTTAGACTAGATTGTTATATGCATGAAGTATTTATACATAAACAGTAAAGAAAAAATGATGAAAGTTATGAGTTCATGGAAGTAAGAACTTGATTTGGAAAATTAAAAAGGAGTTTGATTTATTTGAGTTGAGAATTGAATTATACTTCATGAATATTTCCATGTTTTGAAAGTGTATTGCATGAGTTATCTAACTTGAGAAGGAAACCTCCATGAATCTCAACGATTGAAGCTCAAGATTATGATTTTGATATTTTCACTACAAGAAAAAGCATTTTTGCCGACCACTTTTAGCTACCAAAACCAATTTAGTCGCCAAAAGTCAGGGAATTGGCTACCAAAAATAATTTTAGTCGGCAAAAGTCAACTTTTTAGCTACTAATTTTTTTTAGTAGGGGAATGTTGATTATTGGCTACCAAAAAAAATTTAGTAGCTAAAGATATTACAATTGGCGACTAAAAAAATTTTTAGTAGCTAAACATATCACAATTGGCGACTAAAAAAAATTTAGTAGCCGTAGAGGTACCTTTAGCTACTAAATGTTTGGTAGCCGAATGAAAATAAAAAAAATTAATTTTTAATCTTTCCCGACCAAACTTTTGGTCGCCAAAAGTGAAGTTTCGGCGACCAAATTTATTTTAGTCGCTATAGACCTACTTTCGGCTACTAAATATTTGGTAGCCGAATGAAAATAAAAAAAATTAATTTTTAATCTTTCCCGACCAAACTTTTGGTCGCCAAATGTCAAGTTTCGACGACCAAATTTATTTTAGTCGCTATAGACCTACTTTCGGCTACTAAATGTTTGGTAGCCGAATGAAAATAAAAAAAATTAATTTTTAATCTTTCCCGACCAAACTTTTGGTCGCCAAATGTGAAGTTTCGGCGACCAAATTTATTTTAGTCGCCATAGACCTACTTTCGGCTACTAAATGTTTGGTAGTCGAATGAAAATAAAAAAAATTAATTATTTATATTTACATTTATATATTTTTTTATGAAGAGGTTGCACACCCACCATCCAAAAATATTAATTTTTTAAAAAAATTAATTATTAAAATAATATGAATTTCTTATTTTGTCCTTTTTTTAAATCCATTAATAATAAAAAATTTACAATTATGACAATTGATATTTCTAAAAAAATATACTATCAAAAGGTAATTTTGATAAATTAATATTTTTAAAATGTAATAATTGTATTATAAAAAGAAATTAAATTCTGAAAATAGACTATTATTTTGAGATGAAAAGTACAATTAAACTATTTATACTTTTTACATCATCATATTTCAATAACACTAATAAATTAAGAATAAATCAAAATTCACAAATAAAAGACAAAATATCCCAATTATTTATCATTTCAATAAATTTTTCAATATTATTACCAGTACTAATAAAAGACAAAATATCCCAATTATTTGTAAGACTTATTGATATTATTTCAGATTTTAAATTTTTCCTTAATTATTTAATAATTAATTTTTTCAACTTTTTAAAATTATTTTTACGTTATACACGGTTAACAATAATCAAACACTATTGTTTATTTAAATTTGGAGGGAGACATTTCTAATTTAAATTTGAGGGATTTATAAAAGTAATTGGCGACTAAAAAAACACGGGTTGAGCTCGCTCAGAATTTTTTTAAAATTTTTTTTTCCTTCTTTTATTTTTAATTTTCTTTCTTTCTTTTCTTTCTTATTTTATATATATATATATATATATATAATATATAAGAATATAAGAATATAAAATTTTTAAATATATTATTATATTTTTCAGTAAAAAAAATATTATGACAAATATTTAAGATAATTTAATATTTGTAATTTATAATTTTATTACTTATATTTTTATTTAAATATAATTTTAATATATTTGTTACTTTTATTTAAATTTTTTTAAATAATGAATTTTGTTTGTAACTTTTAATATATTTTTTTAATTCATTATTTACCGACTAAATTTTAGTCGGCGATTAGTCTTACAAAATTGAAAATTTGTGCTCCTTGATGAAATGCCTCAAAGAAGAATTCATCTTAATTGAGAAGCATGTCTGTTTCTCTCTTTTTTCTAGAGTCAGTCCATTAGATCATGTCAAATATTTGGGACACTAAACAAGCTTAGTTATAGATTAATTGAGAGAGAGAGAGAGAGAGAGAGAGAGAGAGAGAGAGAGCATGTCTGTTTCTCTCTTTTTCTGTGTCTCTCTCTCGCTCATCTCTTTTCGCTCTATTTCTCTCTCTTTTTGTCTCTGTCTCTCTCTGTCTATCTCTTTCTTTCTCTCTGTGTCTCTGTGTCTCTTCTCTTTTTCTCTCTCACTCATCACTCTTTTTAGTTATGTCTGTCTGTCTTTCTCTTTTTCTCTATGTCTCTCGTCTATCCCTCTTCTCTATATCTGTTTCATCTATCTTCTCTCTTTGTCTCTCTCTCTTCTTTTTTTCTCTCTCGCTTTCTCGCTCATCTCTTTCTGTCTCTCGCTCGTTTATTTGTCTCTCTCTCTGTCTCTCATTCATCTATCTCTTCTCTTTTCTCTCTCTCTCTCTATGTCTGTGCCTCTCACTCATATCTCTCTCTCACCACTCATCTCCTCTACCACCTTCACCACTACTGCAAACGCCATTCCATTATTACCACTACTACCACTGCAAATGCCACATTAACCACAAAAAATTAACTTCATTTTAATGGAAAATATTATCCATACTTCTACCAAATAAAAAATAATAATAATTTTTTATTCATTAAAATAAATATGAAACAAATAAATTTTAAACCTTACTAAATGAAAAAATAAAAATAAAATTTCATTAACTATAAAAAAATTATTTTAATAAATTTTTTTTTTTTTTAGCAATGATATCCTCTGTTGCAAAAAAAAAATGATATCCTCTGCTGCAAAAAAAAATCCAAAAGAATTTTATTATTTAAATATTTATTTAATTTTGGCGACCAAAATAAAAAAAAATATTTTTTACCTTTGGCGACCAAAATTTTAGTAGCCAAAATAAGTAAAATGTTTTGGAGGGAGACCTTTCAAATATTTAGAGGGAATTATCAAATACCTTTAGCGACCAACATCGATTGTCGCCAATAACCATTTATATAAGACATCTCACGGTCTCACCAAACCAAACCCAACCCAACCCAACCCAACCCTGAACGCCTCTCTGTCTCTCTCTCTCTCTCTCTCTCTCTCTCTCTCTCTCTCTTCAGCGTCCTTCTCCCTCTCCCTCACCGCCGATCCTCTCCCCTCCACTCTCACCGCCGCTCCTCCTCGCGTTGGCCGGCAACCGGAGCACCGATTCACCTCCTTGTTGGTCACCGTCGCCTGAGATCCTCTCTCTCCCTCTCGGCTCTGTTTTTCAGGTGAGATTCTCATTTCTGTTCATCTCAATCCCTCTTTGTTCCTCTTCTTTGTTTTTTCTGAAATCTATGTAAAAATTATTTTGTGACTATGTCTATTCGAAGTTGTTGATAGCCATACCATTTGTATTGGTTTTTATCTCCGAAGACTAGCTGGGTTTGGGTTGAAATTGAAATTAGGGTTTTGGTTTTTGAGGATTGATTCAGAAATCGAAGAGTGATATGGCTCAAGCTGTCGAAGAATGGTACAAGCAGATGCCAATCATCACCCGTTCTTATCTCACTGCTGCAATTGTTATCACAGTCGGTTGCTCTCTCGATGTATGCCTCTCTCTCTCTATCTCTCTCTCTCTCTCTCGATTGATGTATATATGTATTTGTATGTAAGTGTGAGCAAATTGTACAGAATAATTGATTTCATCATCTACTGCTTAGTAGTTCAGATTCTATTTCTTTTGCGTGTATAAGTTTGTATAAGTTTGGTTGCTGAGAATCCCCGGCATGAAGGATTTCAAATAATTACTTTTATATTGTTTTTTTAAATTCATCATGTTAAATTTCCTAAGGAAAAAGTTACTATGCACACCCTTCTATCATAAGAAAGTTACAAATTTTTGTCATAAAATTTAAAAATTTCTGTGATGTTAACTATGAATTCTTGTGGTGTGGTTACGAAGAGCACATCATAGGAAAACTCTTAGTTTGGACTCTTTTATGCTTATGTTATGAATATTGCAGTGCTACTCTTTAATTTTTTTAAAAAATTAAATATTTTATGATGAGCATATTATTTGATCTTGTAGTTCATGATATGAATTTTTGTATAGTGATGAAAGAGCACACTATACCATCTTAGGGGTATACGTAGCCTTTCTCAACTCTCAAATTCAATTTTGAAATCTATATCTAAATTATAAAATCTGAATTCGAGATGTTCTCCTAAAATGAATAGTGTCAAATCTTTTCATTTTAAATTTATAAATTTAAACACAAATTTTTTTTATCAACAAAAACAAAATTTATTATTAATATCAAAGAGTTGGTACACCTTCATATATTAATAAAAGGTGCAAGTGGGACAAGTCAATGAGCATCATTGCTAAAGAAACATTTTGCTGACTAGATTGTCACATGATCCTAGCCAATCATATTAGACTTAGAGGTGTAAAATCGGACCACCGGCATGTGGCCCATTCGAAGCCCGCCTGTAGTTTGGTGCTATTCAGGGCCCAGCCTGAGACCCTAGGTTGTCTATTTTGAGGTTCGGGCCATGAGTGTAGCCCGAACTCGACCTATTGGTCTACTCAGGATCCACTCCAAGGCTCGGCTCGAGACCCACTCTCATTTTCAAGCTATTTTGGTGGGGAAAAATTTTCAAGCTTTGTGGGGGTGTAGATATACCATAAAATGATTTAATTTGTTTATTTGTTATTTGTAAATTATTCATAAACAGAATTATATTAATTTAGTAATTATAATTATGTGATTTTATATATAAAAAAAATTCGCAACCCGTAGTGATCTGTAGGTTCCAATTCCTGCTGTTTCTGGAGATAAACCGATGAAAGGTCTAAGTCTAAAGTATTGTGATTAAAATCATCAAACAGCCATTCATTTCTCATTGACTTTACAAAATACTCTGGAATGTGATCAACCAGATAATAGTCAAGAGCCTTCTATTTGTCGGTCTTCAATTACAAGTTTCTTCCCAAGATGTACCCCACTCCAAATTAAACAAAATGTACATCATAACCATCAATTTTATCAACCTTCATTCATTTGTGGAAATTGAACATATTTTGGTTAAAGGACTAAAACAGTCTTCAAATTGTAGGGGTGTGTGTGTGTTGCAAGTTTTAAATGCATCATGAATTGTGCTATTGTTGAAATGAGAGAGGGACTTACTTCTTCCTTCTCAACTTCTCCTTAACAGTGCTCTTCTCCATAGTCTCACATTTCTCTTTGCTTACTTCAAGCAATGGCTTTCTCTCCATGTTTTAAATTTTTTATTACACGCACTTCATTCATATCTTTCCAGTGTCGAAACATTTTAAAAAATTCACTCCCTACTCTTTGAAAAGAAAAAAAAAAATTACACCGTGCCTTTAGGCACAGGCATACGCTAGTATATATATATTACACAAATGGTTGCAATTGTATTGGTTGGGTTATTTTCACACATTTTTAGTTTTTAAAATTCAGGAAATGTGCCTGTAAAATTCTTTGAACATGTTTTTGGGGGAAATTAGTCTATTCATGTTTTTGGATCTTGTGACCATTCTGGTTGAATAAGTTGGTATGATTCCTTTTATTTATTTTTTTGTTAGTACACATCATCCAATAGTGATTTCCCTATAAGCCATGGTAGTCAGCTTTCAAATCCGTTCCTTGGTTTGCCGCTTGAATCTGGAAAATGTGAATCATGTGGTGCTGCGGAACCCCGGACATGTGAAGGTATTTTTCATGTTTTAATCCTTTTTATTTTCTGATTACACTGAGAAGTTTGAATGGTCATGACCGCTGGACACATTGACGTATTGCTAAAGTTTTGTTCATTTTTTTACCTTTCAGGTCACATTGAAGTATTCAATGACCGCTGGACACATTGAATGGTCATTTTTTTAAAATTTTTTCTTTCTCCACAGATCCAACTAAGTATCCTTATCTCAACTACCATAATCTTTACTAACCATACGACATTCCAATTCTAATATCTAATTGTTATTTCCCATAGATTACATTGTTGATGATTTTGACCCAAATAATGTTTTAAAAACTGCAGATTGGGAAGCTATTGCAGATCGTGCTCCAGAGGAACTACTTTCTCCACAGTGCTTGATAGTAATCTTAAAACATGGATCTCAAAACATGTGATATGAATCTCAAAACATGGAAATGATATATATTAGCAATTTTAATCTGCTTGATAGTAATTTTGGAGATGAACAAGTCCTGAACTTGCTACTCGATCCCATTATGCATATTTATTTTGAGAATTTTAAACAGTTATGCTTTGTATGCATGAATATTTCCTCCCATGAGTGACATTGTCTAGTCTTCTATGATATCCAACAAAATATTGTTCAACTACTTTTTTGATATATTGCCAATAAAATTTATATGACTACTTAGTTTATTTATTATTCATTTTATTTTGATATAATCTATTATGCAAACTGCTTTTCAGATTTGATCCTCCTGTTATTCCAAAGTTCTTTTGTACCCCTTCATGAATTTCCTACTCCTCTTGACATCAACAACAAATTTGCTGATACCCCACGTCCAGAAATTCCTCCTCCGAAGGATAATAATTTGAAACTCTTGATTGAAGGGGTTGCAACTTTAGTAGCCCGTTGTGGAAAATTATTTGAGGATCTATCACGTGAGAAGAATCAATCGAATCCATTATTATTCATGGAAGTTTTGGGAGGAGTGGCAGAAGCGCAATGATAAAGACAAACAGTGGTTCGAACAAATTAATTTGGTTATTCATGTATTATGTATGGATTTAAATTATTGATGTTGGATTAGACTTGTAATGTATGGAATTTGTATGGATTATGTATGGATTATTGACCCTAATATATTTTAGTGTTGATGAATTATATTGTTTATACAGGGTACAGGTTGTAATTGAAATTATTGATGTTGGTTATTCATGTATTATGTATGGATTTAAATCATGGTTATTCATGTATTATGTTGAATGCTTTAATGGTTGATAATATATTTTAGTGTTGATAGATTATATTGTTTATACAGGGTACAGGTTGATAATCTATATTTTTTTAATGGATTATATGGATTATATGCTTTAATGGTTATTCATGTAATAATTAAAATTGTTTATTTTTTTTAAAAAAAAATAGAAAATTATTTGGCTACCAAATGTTTGGTAGCCAAATAGGTAATCAAAAGTTTTGGCTACTAATAATTTAGTAGCAAAAACATAACTCAAAACGTTTTTGCCACCAAATATTTAGTAGCCAAAACATACCTTTTGCCGACTAAACTAAGATTAGTAGCCAAATGTGTACTTTCAGCGACCAATTATTTAGTAGCTAAAAGTGATACCTTTCCCGACCACAACAAGTTAGTAGCCAAAAAGCCTCATTCGCCGACTAATACTTTAGTGGCGGAAACATACCTTTTGCCGACTAAACTAAGATTAGTAGCCAAATGTGTACACTTTCGGCGACCAAAAAAATTTTAGTCGCCAATACTATCGCCGACAGAGTAAAGGCGACGAGCTTAGCGACGAAAAATTTTGGTCGCTAAAACGTTTGGCGACTAAATAAGTGACTTTTGGCTACCAATATTTTGGTAGCTAAAAGTGACATTTCTTGTAGTGTTTTATTCAAGATTAGAGCTTAACTTGTATGTTTAATGAACATAAATTGTAAATTTAAGAACATGAGTTTTTACATGGACATTTGGATTTTGTAAGAAATAAGGTTTTAAGTAAGAAATTAAGTAGACTCATAGTTGTGGAAATTAATTTGGAAAAATTAATTGTTTTAATTTGATTTTGTAGTATTTTCTTGTAATACATGGGTTTTAAAGGAATTGGGCCATTCAAGTCCATATTTTGAAGAGACAAAGGAAATGTTTTAAGAAAATCAATTTTATGGAAATTTAAAATTAATCCTAAAGTTTTGATTTTATAATTAGATTTTTATTTAATTCATGCATGTGATGTAATTTAAGAATTCTATTCAATTTAGATACATTTTAGAACACCCATAATTATAAATTAAGTTTTCGGTTAGAAATTGAGTTAAGTTGAATTTCTAAGAAATTGATTTGTGTAATTCATAGTTAAGTTGATTTTGTTATTAATAATAAAATTGGATCTATTTGTATTGCATACATCATGGAATTTCAAGAGGTTGGGAAGTCTAATTTATATCTTGGAATTGTGGGTCGATATTAATAAGATGAATTAAAACTAAATTTGGACAATTAGAACATGATTTTGAATGAATGTTTTCTAATTGAAAGTGTTTACTAAATCACACAGTGGTTCTCCATTTTTGTGTACCAAAAATGCATGTTTTGAGGTTTTGAATATCAAATTTGAACTTCAATTGCATTTCTGAAAATTCCAGAATTTACGCTATCCACTCGAGCGAGTAAAGTCTCGCTCGAGCGTGAGAATCGAGCTCCCAGAAGTTTCTCAAATTTTACAGTCCGCTCGAGCGACCAAAGTAGCGCTCGAGCGGAGACCCATTTTCAGCATATTTTGGAAAGTTGCATTTAGGCCTCGTTTGGAAACAGGTTAATTTAATAACTTTTTGGCTATTTGGCTAAAATGTGATGTAAAAAAAAACTAGTATGTTTGGGATGACTTTTTGACTTTTTACGAAAAGATGTGCAAAAAGTAGAGAGAAAATGGAATCTTTGACTTTTTGGTATGGGTTGTTGGCTTTTTGACTTTTTTAGTAACTTTTTGGCTTTTTGACTAAAATAACCTCTTGCCAAACGAGGCCTTAGTTCATATTTTTATCCTCATCTCTTTCCAAAGCACTCTAGACATGATTTGTGATTCAATAAAGATTAATAAGCTACCAATCAACATAGATTAGTTAAGGAATGAATCATTAATCAAGTGGTAATTGTTTAAGAAGCCAAGTAAAAGATCAATCTATTTGGAGAAGAAGGGCTTAGTAATAAAAGAATATGTGAAATCAGAACCCGGTTTATTAGAATGAGAAAGATAAGCGTAGCAGAACTTCGGACTATTTAGACGGAAAAAGACTAGAAAAGTCAAGTTTGATCAAGGGAGTAATATTATATTTCAATGTGTATATGTTATGTGCTTGTGTAGGTCACGCGCCATTGTCTGCCTGATTTATCTGATATGTCCAGTCCATCTGATTTGCTTCTGCAGCCATCTGTGAGTAATAACTTAGTAAAGTTATGTTCAACTGTACTTATTTTCTGTGTGACAAAATGAGATCTGTTTTCTGAAATGATATGTTCTGTATAATGAATGATTGTCCAATTTCTGATATCTATTCGTGACATTTTTAGCATCATGTAATATCTGTTAGCTGTTACCCGGTATCGGAGGTTCCTTTATAGAACTTAATCTGTCAGCACTCTGTTACCCGTACCGAAGGCCCCGTCATGGGGGCTCAGCTTCTGTTCTGTTACTCGGATCCGGAGGTTCCTTTATGGAACTGGTTATTCGTAACCTCACGTGTATACGTTTTGTTCTGTTCTGTTCTGTTAATGCTAATGGATGTATCACGTAAACTTAAGCATGACTTATGATTTCTGTATATGATCTGGACAAATTATGAATCTGATACGAAACTGAATTATGAATTCTGAATCTGTATGAACTCATTCATTAAAACCCTTTACTCTGTTATTATTCACTAGGCTTTAGCTCACTGTATTATTTATGTATGTAGGTGATCAAGCGCATGACCAGGCTAGAAGCATCTGCCTAGAATCTGTTTTTGTCAGCCAACCTATGTGTCTCCCGTGGAGGTTCCGGATATGTCAAGTGATTATCGCTATGCGATTTAAAGTTTAAGTTTTGATTTCGTGTTTGGTTGAACAAGTCTCGTGTATTTTGTAAATATGGTTAAGTCCCTTTTAGTCTAATCTGTATATATATATAACGACTTAAAGGTAACGTGTATAGGTGTATATAAAAGTTTAAAATCTTTTTGTCTCATATATGTCTACATAGCTCAATGGACGTTGTATATTGTTATTTGCTTTCGCTAGCCCCTAATATTATGTTAATCTGTCTCAGAGGCCTCTGGTAATCTCAGGATTACTGGCCGGTTACGATGCTAAACCTATCGGGGCGGGTTTGGGTCGTGACAATAACTCACCTTAATATTAATCCTACTATTTTCTTTCTATGTTGGCTTTACGAGGCCCTTTTTCCTTAATCCTTTTTCTTGTGAATTTTCTTTTCTTTTTGTTGGCCTTCATTTCACCCCCTTATATACTTAAGTTTTTTACATGGTGACTCACCCCTTATTTATTATCTTCCTGGTTGATTCACTCATCTACATAATAGGATTCACTCATTTACACAATAGGCTTAACAGGTGACTTTTTCTTTAGGTGCCCAACACATAGTACACCTTTCACCATATTTCCTTTTTGTCCTTAACTTTTATCAAAATTTTGTAGTTGTGTTATTTTAGACCCAAATAATTATATTAATTGTAGTTTGAGTAAATCAATGCCGAATTAGATTACACCTTTTTTTTTTTTGAAACAGCGAAAAGAAACCTTTATTGATGATCAAACCATTCAAGATGAGAATACATCAAAAATGAGAGGAAGGGGTTTGGAGAGGAACCAAACCAAAAAGGAACTGAAAAAACAAGGAAGAAGAGAAGCAGAACAAAGCAGAATAGGCAAGGTACAAACGAGAACCAGCACACAGCTCTACAGATTCAGCAGACCAGCATAGCTGCTGAAGCTCAAACCAGCACAGCAACACAGCAGACCAACCCTGAATACTACAGAACAGCAGCCCAGACCAGCAGCCCAAAACTCCCTCCTATAGCAGCAGCCCCAAACAGCAAGAGATTCATACCCCAACTGCATAATACAAGCAGAACCCAGACCCCAAAGTGATATGCCTGAAGATATTCAGAAACAGTACAGCAGAGATTGATATGCCACAAATAACAGCCCAGAGAGGAGCTGAAACCGAACAGCAACCTCAAAAGAACATCCAACTCTGAACAGAACATCAACCTCATCAAACAGAAGCAGAGGGATACAAGTAGACTCCAAGGGAAAACAGCAGACAAATAAGACACATTACAAACTCCTCCCTGTAATGCAGCATCTAACTTGCCTAAGATTAACCAGAAAATCCTGTACAGAAAAATGGTACTTAGAGAACCTTGGTTTCAGCCATAAAGCAATTCTCACCTTAATCACTTCACATAACTCCCCCAAGTTTGGAGCAGATGCCTTAAACACTATAGCATTCCTGTGCTGCCAGATAGACCAAAGCACAACCAGAGGCACTCCTCTCCAAATCTTCCTCTCTTGACTCCTAACACATTATCCTTCCCACCATAATAAGACTCCTTCAACAGATTCAGGTAGGGCCCCTACAACATCCCACCACAGCAGCATTGCAGACCACACCTTCCAAGCAAATGGGCAGGAAATCAACACATGATTCACAGTTTCTAAGTCAACAGTGCAAAAGACACACAGGGATGAAACAGAGTTGTTAAGGGCACCAATTCTTTGTAAGTACACTGCAGTCTTAACTCTGTTTCGCCAAGCTAACCAAGTAAAGAATTGGACTTTTGGAGGCATGTAAGGGATCCACACTAAATTAGTAGACCTTAACAAAGGGCCAGCTGAAGACAGCAAACCTGTGTAAACAGAGCAGACAGAAAATACCCCAGAAGATGTTGCATTCCACACTGGGCAATCTATTTGATCTGGAACAGGAGCAGGTGCTGCTGCCAGGAAGTTTCTGAGTCTGAACATCTCACTAACCTCCCACTCATACAGCCTTCTTCTAAACTGACACACCCAATTACCTTCAGCAACCTTTTGGTCATGCATTGATCTAAGTGACTCTTCTTTATTCACCACCAACCCATACAGACCCGGAAATTCCTCTCTAAGACTTGTCCTATTCCACCATTTGTCCACCCAGAATCTAACATTATTCCCATCCCCAATCTTAATCTGAAAATTATTCATGTAAAACTCCGAGAGGGTGTTATTAAACTCTGCAATGGTAACTATGCCTTTCCATACACTGGACATTCTACTAATGGTAGAAGTGGGAGGAGTCCAATCACTGAAGTCCACTTTATACTTACTGCAAACAACTCTTCTCCACAAGGCTTCATTCTCAATCCCAAATCTCCACCACCATTTGATTAGTAAACAAGAATTTACCACCCTCACTCTTCTCAGCCCCACACCCCCTTGCTCCAAGCTTTTAGTCAACTCCTCCCATTTGACCATATGCACCTTTCTTCTAACTTCTGTTCCACCCCAGAGAAATGAGGCTTGCAATCTCTCCAAAATTCTAGCTACCCCATCCGGAATTTTGAACAAAGACATATAATACACGGGCAAAGATGCTAGAGCAGATTTAATAAGAGTGAGTCTACCAGCATGAGATAAAGTCTTCCTCTTCCAACTAGCAAGTCTACTTCTCACTTTCTCCACCAGTGGTTTCTAGGTTGCTTTACAGCTGGGATTAGCCCCTAAGGGAAGCCCTAAATACTTCACAGACAGCTTCTTGGTCTTACAGTTTAAAATATCAGCAAATCTGCCCAACACACCATCAGCAACACCCACTCCACAAACCTGACTTTTATGGTAATTAATTCTCAACCCAGACATAACCTCAAAGCACCTTAATATCCTATTTAGGTTATTAACCTCCTCCACCTCAGCTTCACACAACAATAAGGAATCATCAACAAATTGCAGATGAGACAACACCACATCCCCACCCCTTATTTTCACCCCTTTAATAATACCTAACTGGAGTGCCCTATTTAATAGCACATTCAAACCCTCAGCCACCAAGTTAAACAGGAGAGGAGACAATGGATCTCCTTGTCTAAGACCCCTCTGCGGGCAAAACTCATTAGTAAGAGACCCATTGACCAAGACAGAAACACGAGCTGTGGTAACACACTCCATAATCCATTCTGACCATTTAACACCAAACCCAAAATTCAGAAGCATTGAGTGCAGAAAACCCCAATTTACTGAGTCACAAGCCTTTTCAAAGTCAAGTTTGATTAACACTCCTTTCTTTTTAGACTTCTTCCACCCATCCACCACTTCATTTGCGATAAGTACACCATCAAGAATATTTCTCCCCCCGAGAAAAGCTGATTGGGTTTCACTAATAACACTAGGAAGCACAGCTTTTAGCCTTGTAGACAACACCTTGGCTAAGATTTTATACACTGAACCAACCAGGCTTATGGGCCCATAGTCAGATAAGTCCACAGGGTTCTCCTTTTTGGGGACTAAGGTGATAAAAGAGTTATTCAATCCCTTCACCAATCTACCATTTCTATGGAAATCCTTCATAAAATTAATCACATCCCCTTTCATCACCTTCCATAATTTTTGAAAGTACAGCATGTTGAAACCATCAGGCCCAGGAGCCTTATTACCATCACAATTCTTCACAGCTGCCTTAATCTCTTCCTCAAAGAACTCTATTTCAAGCATTGCAACCTGAGGACTGCTATGAACAGATTTAAACAAGCCTCCCAACTTAGGCCTAACCACCCACTCCTCTGTAAAATGTTTCCTAAAATGCTCAAATACTTCCCTTCTTACACTATAGGGATCCTCTACCACTGAATCCCCTACAGTAATGGATGCTAACACATTCCTACTTTGACAGCTCCTAGCCATCACATGGAAAAATCTGGTATTCCTATCCCCTTTCAATGACCAACTTAACCTTGAGTTTTGTAAACACATCCATTCAACCATCCTACTCAACCTCCAGACCTCCTCTCTAAGAACCCTTCTTCTACTTATCTCAGCTTGATTGAGGTCCCTGGTTTCAGCTTGAAGATCAAGATTGTTCTCCTCTTCCTCTGCAGCTTTCAATTTAAATGCCATATTACCATACACCTCCTTATTCCATTTCCTGAGGTTCTACTTCAAGGCTTTCAGTTTTTTGAGTAATACAAACCCTAAACCACAGTCTCCTTCCAAGATTTATCTACAAGAGGAGCACAAAAAGGGTGCAAACACCATGCATTTACAAACCTAAACGGCTTAGGGCCCCAGTCCCTATCATCCTCCATCACTAACAGAGGGCAATGATCAGAGATGAGCCTAGGCAGGCCCCACAATTTAAACTTGAACACCTCCAACCAATTTGGATCCACCAAAACCCTGTCAATTCTACTCTATCTCTCCCCATCTGCTAAGTTACACCAGGTGAACTTTCTACCCAATAAAGGTAAATCATTCACCTCACACTTTTCAATAAATTCATTCAAGTCTGACATCCCCCTATCCCTCCTATTGCAGCCTTTCCTTTCACTCATAAATCTGGTCTGGTTAAAATCCCCACATAAACACCATGGTTTCGGAAAATCAATCTTTAGCTTAGACAGAGACTCCCAAAATTTCCTTCTATCACCCACTTCATTAGGTGCAGACAAATTTACAATCACACAATCAAAGGAATTAAACAGCAAACCAGAAAGCAAAATAAATCTCCTACTGCTACAATAATCTACTAACCGGAAAACCAGAGGATCCCAGATACAAAGAAGCCCACCAGCATAACCTTCTGAACCCACTGCCATAAATTCCATTGAGTCCCTTCCCCAGATTGCTCTGACTTCTTGATCTGTGATATCTGCCTTCTTGGTTTCTTGAAACAAAGCAAAATCTATACTTTTCTCCTTAAGCAACTTCCTAATCTTACCTTTCTTCACCCTCCTACCAACACCTCTTAAATTCCATCTAAAATCTTCATCAAGAAACAAACAACACACCTTTTAACTCCTTTATGGTTGCATTCTGCAGCTGGCCCATTCACTCCTCCAATTCGTCACATATATTTCCTCTCAAGCTCCACAATTTGGTTAATAACTTCAACTTCTTTCCCATTATACTGCAGACCCAACAATGCTCCCATCTGTGCTGTAGCTTGAACCTCACTAAGGATCCTTCTACCTACAGCATTCCCACTGTCTATGGAGGCTGATAATGAAGCTTCCGCCACTGAGCCCCTAAAAGCAGCCTGCTTCAACACTTGCTTGCTGGATGAGGCTCCCTTAGAGCCATGCCTACTTAGAAGGTCAACAAAACCTCTTCTCTGTGGTTGTAACTTGCCTTTCTCTTTACGGGACCTACTATTTTTGCCTAACCCTTTTCGGTTCAGCAGGGCTGAAGAGCCCACGGCAGTTGGGCCACTCGTTAAGAGTGGCAACCCCCCCAGCCCATTAGACCCCCTATTACAACCCAAAACCTCTTCCAAGTTCAGCCCAAACTTGAGCCGGCTAGACTCACTTAAGCTCCTCATGAAGCCTGGCATACATACCTGATCATAATACTGCTGATCTTTGTCCACAGAGCTGACTTTTTTCCTTTCTTGGCATGCTTCTGCCTCAGACTCCCTCGCCAAAACTCCCTCTGATTTTGCCACTGCCGACCCAGTTAACCCACCCACCTCTTTGTCTACTGCCAAGCTGTTCATCCACCCAGATTTGCTGAAAGAAGCCCCTGATTTTCCTTTACTTTTCCAAAATCTACCTTGAGGACCATTGTTAGTCATCACCGAGACAGGGGCAATAGGTTGGGCCACTTCACCATCATCTTCACTACTGCTAATCTCATAAGCAGAGTCACCCACTACCAAAACTGGGCTGCATTAACAGAGTAGGCTACCTTCCCACCATCAGGTTGCCCACCCAACTCATGGTTTAAATTACTAAGGCCCAAGTCCACATGGTTTAAGTTATGATGGCCCAAGTCCACTTCCAAGTTCAGCCCAGCTAAGCTGAGACTAGCCTCACTCAATCTACTCATACAACTAGACGAGAAGACTTGCCCATCATTTTGGGGGCATTAAATGCACTGCTACCTGCCACCTTTTCTTTGCATGCTTGAACCTCGAGCTCCTTACCTACTATACTACTAGACTCAGCCACTACCGTATCACTCTTCCATTTTGCCCCTATTGCACTTCCATCCCTACGTGTGAACAATCGTCTGGACTCATTTTTGAATTGTTCAGAGCCCTGAGCTAACCCACCTTCCCTGGGTTGAGGTGACTCAGCTCTGAAGGACTGTAGTGGCTTACCAACTCTGTTAGAGCCATGATCCTCATCTTTCTCCTCTGGACTGTGTTCATTCAACTTATCTAGATGATTCAAGCAACTGCAGCACTGATTTAATGTTCTTGCTTGAAGTACCTGAACTTCCAAGACTCTCACTGGATGAGAGGAGGACTTAGTCACCAAGTTAATAACAGAGTTAATAGGGTCCATGCACTTGGTAAGAATCCTAAGCTTTGCACAGTCAACAGACTGGGGCATGCATTCCGCACCATCAACAACTTCTCCCCAAATACGACCAATCTTACAAAGATTGGCCCTATTCCATAACTGTAAAGGAAGGCCACAGCAAGTAATCCATACAATGCGCTCCTGCGCCAGAACAAGCTCTGGCCTCCATTGGGTGATGTCATCACACCACTCATCAATAACTGCTTTGATGGACTTCATCTTTGTTGCCATTTCCTCTTTGGACTTAAAGGATAACACCACTTCACGGCCGCCGCCGTTTCTGGCTTCAAACCCATCTATACCTCTAGCATGGAGCTCGAACTTCAAACTAATGTTAACATATCTGACTTTTAGCCGGACTAGAACACTGTCGTAGAGCCACCCATTACCCTGCTCCTCGGCCTTAACTGAGATGGAATCTCGGTCCTGCATCTGAATACCACTTAACACACCAGCATAGGTTTTGTTGTTTGTGAAATGATATGGGCCCCTCCGAACTTCCTCTCTGGGCTGTAGTTGCTGTGGTTTTGGAGCACAGTACTTCCCCTGAACTCAGCTTCGTTCAAAAGCTGCAAGTTTTACGAATAACTTTTTATCATCCACCCATAGACCATCCGTTTTTTGCACAGCAACATTTGCAGCTACTCCACAGCCATATCTTACGAAACCAAATCTCGTATTGGTGTTCCTTCGACGCTTTTGCAGAATGAAGATATCTGTTACAACTCCAAACTTCCCGAACAGGTTAAACAAGCCTTTGGTATTCATTGAGTTGGGTAGATTGTCCACAAACACCGTGAAGACTTCTAACCTGCCCACTGCTTTCCTGGCTTCTTGCTTCCCTCTTTGCTTCACCACCGGAATCCATCCTCCACGTTCACCTTGCCTCACAATTCCACGTTCACTTGATCTCCTTATGATTTAGATTCGGAGCACTTTACCCCCTTATAATTTAAAAATACGTAGAGAACTCTCTTTACACCTTGCCCCCTTTACACCTTAGCACGTACAACTATGTAATTATTTATATTATATTATTCTTATTATTAAACACTTGCACGATAACTCCTAATGTAAATTAAATTTCACTTTATCACATATCATCATAAAATTAATATTTATTTTACTATTACAGAATATTATTATTCTCATTAATAATAATATTTAATTAAACTCTCATATGGTCCGATACTCGAAATTAAAATAATTCAATTAGTCAAGTTTACCTTGTTGAGAATTCCACAATTAAAGTAGAATAAGAATTAAGTAAATATAAAATATTATACGTGGTGGGGTCGTCGTACTACAAATTTTTAAAAGTTAAAAAACCCACAAAAATAAGATTTTAGGCCTACAAAGGCACAAAAGTTACTCATTGACACATGAGCTATACTATGCAAATAACACCTAAACAGTATAAAATACTAAAAAACACACAACCCACGAAACCAAAAGAAAGAAATACAATTACAAACAATTATCAAAAGCACTAAAGAAGTAAAAGAGTAGATAGAACGAACATTTACCTTGGATCAATTTCAATAGCCAATTTGATCAGTGGACCAATTGAAGCCCCTTCAAAGAGTGCAGCCGCCATCAAGAGTGAAACCCTCATTTGCTGCTTACCAAGAAAAGATAAAAATTAAAATCATGTATACAAAACAAATAAATGACAGCAAATAGTGCAAAAAAACACAAAAGAAAGAGATGTCTACCTCTTCATATGAAGGGGTTAAGAGTAGCCAAACAATGCTTCCTAAGCAACCTAAGGTCGTGAGGAGGCCTCCAATATGCAGATAAGCTTCCGCAGCCAGCCGAAGAAATCAGAGCACAACATAGTGAGAGATAGACCTGTAAATCAAGAACTTATTTAAGTAAATATATAAATAAATAGAATATTGAAATTAGAGGAATAAAGATGATCACTTCTATATTCTATCTGTCAATCAGGACTTAAAACTCTAGGTGAAAAAGATGGACGCAGACACTTAGCCAAGAAAGGCATTTTTTTTTTTTTTAAATTTCATAGAATCATGAACTGCACACATAAAAAAGTAAGAGTCATCAATTTCACACCCTCTTATGTTTTCCTTCGTTTTCCAGTGAACGGAAAGCTCTTATATAGATTAATGAAAATCATAATCCAGTTAATGAAAACTATAAACCCAATCCCAAATACACTACCAGTTTAAAAATAGGAGATATGGTCGTCGATGTTGCGATGGCTGTGGTCATCGCAAAAGGAGAGAGTAACGTATGAAAGAGATAGGAGAAATAGAGGAACGTTTTGAAGAGAGAGAGAGAGAGAGAGAGAGAAAAGGTGGGGAAGCAGGTGTTTTTGGTGGTTCTGTTCAAGAAGAAGAACAGAGGGGAAGAGACAGATAAAGAGGGAATGTAGAGGAAACAGGAAATGTGAGAACAACAAGGGAGAGAGAGATAAAGAGGGAATAGAAAGAAAACGTGGGTATGTGGGAAGGCTAAAGGGGAGAAATGTTTGGGCGGGAACTAAATGTATCTAAACCACTGATATATAATTAGGATTGTTCTAAACCATTAAAATCAAATGTATCTCTGAAATATTTTGATACATTTTCAAAAACAATCATGTTTTATTATATATATATATTTTATCCTCTAATGAAAATGTTGAAATGTATTAAATGATAAAAAATAATAAAAGTAATACGTTTTATGTATTAAGAATTTATTAATTTAATGAATATATAATTGTTCCAATAAAAATATTAGTGCATTAAGATATTTATCAAGTATAAAAATGGAATCCACATATATTATACATTATTAGTTGTTGACACGCGATGTGTGTATCAATATTACCCATGCCTCTAATTCTTCTCCCATCACCCATGCCACAAACAAAAAAGCGAGAAACAATTATCAAAGAATTGAAACAATTTTTTATCATGTGACGATAATTATTTAATCATATTAGGGTAATTTAAAAAATTTAAATATGTTACATTTACATATACTTTCATCTATATACCAATTGCGGTGCTCACATTATAATATAGAATAAATTAAGCGAAGTAAATTCTCTCTCTCAAATGTGTTTAATTTATTTTTATCCATCTGTCATCTCAATTTCTTTCATTCATGCTTAAGTAATTTAAAAATGTTTGGAACTGGTTTGGGAATTGATTGTTTTAATTAATTTTTTTATTTTTTATGAAAAAATATGTAAAAATAAAATATAATATAATAAATGATATGACAATTTATAATAACTTTTTAATTTTTTTAACTATTTTAACATATTGACAAATGATAGTACTAGGAGCTCTAAAATACACATTTTCACTACTATTTTTCTTTTTCTGATCCATAAAAAAGGAAGCTCCATAGGACATCATTTTTTTTTTTTTTTTGATCGGCAAAAAATAAACTTCATTGATGGAATAAACAAGTACAAGGTACTAGGCAAATTGCAACAATAAAAAAAAATGAAGTGCAGAAACATCACAATGAGCTAAATGATCCAAACTAGGTTGGCACCATAAAACTCATCCTATAATTTGCTAGCAGCCCACAGTCGGTGAGAGACCAACGAACAAAGAACAGAACACGCATACAGCCAAGCAACTGAGACAAACCAGCCAACTAACCATTGCTAAGACCTAAGCATAGCAGACATCAACAGATAAGGAGCTCCCAAGATATGCTGGCATAACCTGCAAAGCAGATCAAGGCATCAAACCAAATATATAGCAGCAAATCCAGCATAAGGTAGGAGCTGCCCATCTACACCAATCTGCAGACCAAAACTGCCACCCAGCTCCATAGGACATCATAGTATTTGTGGGCCCTGGTTCCGAAATAACCGATTGCCGGTCAGATTTAATTCACTTTAAAAGAAAGACCCACCACCGAAGTAAGAGATGAATATACCAACTCTCAACACAAAAGGCAAAATCATGATTAAAATACAACCACTACTAATTGTTTAATACCTAACATAAGCACACATTTGGAAATGCTCTAATATTTTGTAGGAAAAATTCTGATCAAAATACACATCTCCCATTAACATTTCAGCAAATTCAACACGTTTTACTTTCTGAAAATTTTTAGAACTGAAGATTTTGATATATCTTTTATTTACATCTCCATTTTCAATAAATTTATGTTTTTGAAACTCTATTATTGAGATCTATCAAATAAGACTGTGCTAAATATGAAATTCAGAGAAAAATGTTAAAAAAATTTGAAGGCTAAAATTGTAAAATTGAGCTAAAAGTTTCAAATTTAATGTTCCAAATGACAAGATTTTAAATTGCTCTGTTATGTTCTCATTTTAATAATCAATTCTAACTTTTAATATAAAACAAAGTGAATTACAAATTACAAATGAATTTTAAAATTAAAAATAAAACACTTTTCATAAATATCTAAGTGTGTGAACCGAGGAAAAGATGGATAAAAATAAAAAAAACTTGCACTCTTAAAATATGTTCGTATGACAATTACGTGAACACTTTTATACAAATTTTAATAAGGGGTACTTACCAATTAGTCCTATTAACTAGACTTATTTACCTACAGGTCCTAACTAATAAATTTAACAATATAAAAATAAGAGAGTGATAAATTTATCACTAAAAATTTATTCATAAAAATAAAGAGACTGATAAATTTATCACTATAAATTTATTCATAAAAATAAAGACTGATAAATTTATCTTTATCACTTAATAAATTTATCAAATAGGACTTAATGGGTAATAAGTCTCCAAAATAGGACCTATTGAGTTATAAGTCTCCAAAGTAGGACCTGTAGTTTACCCTTTTAATAATAAATGAAACATGAGATGAAATTTGAAAACTTAAACGTTGCAATATTAAACACGAGGAACTAAAAGACGAAGGCTTTGAGAATGAAAAATAATATTTATCCAATAACATATCAAACACACAGAGACAAAAGAAACCCATAAAAACAACAATCTACAGCAGCTGCTAAATCCTTTTTTTTTTTTTTTTTGTTTAAGCGTTTAATGAATCTTATTATCAATCAATGCTATGCATGTCTCTTGACATCACCTTCAAAATTCAACCAGTACCACGTTGTTGTGCAAAATTAGAGAACAATCAAATGAAATCAACAAATGAAATCCTTAATAAAATTCAAAACAGCAACAGCACGTTGAGAGTCTATCAAGTCAATCCCATGGAACCCAATATCATCAAACCGAGCCTCCACCGGAACACCATTCAACACCAACATCTGCAAGAATTGTTGTTGCCTATCCACCATCGGATCGCCCCCAAACCCGATCAGCAAACACCTCATCAATGACTTTACCTTCTCCCTGTAAGGCCCGTTCACCATCGGATTTGCATACCGGTGGTCCCGGTCCGTCCCCTTCGGTAAAGCCAGTTCCCAATAAAGATCAATCGCCGGCAATGGCAAGTACTGATCCGCCGCATATTTTATCTCTGATTTAGTCCTTTTTTGCCCGCCAAACATGGGTTGGTTCATTATAAGACCTTTGACCTTCACCGGCTCGAGGTTGAGATCTAGGGTTCGTAATGCTGCATTGAAAACAATGTTGCCACCATTGCTACACCCATATAAGTAGCATCTTGAGAAGTCACCGTAGTCTAGTAGCCATTTTTCGCCGTTTTGGGGATCTAGGGCTTGTTTCTGGATCCAGAGAAGCGTGTCCACCGCGTCGTCATATTGCGCAGGGAGGCGGTGCTCTGGTGCCAGACGGTATGCCACGGAGATGATTATGGCAGGGAGCTCACTAGAGAGGTGGTTGCAACCCTCGTGGACAAGGGCATTATCGGCGCTAAAATCAATCCACCCTCCACCATGGAAGAAGACCACGATGGGGAGCCGCACCACAGATTTGTCATTGGAGGGTAGTTTGGTTGGTCGAAAAATTCGGATCCATGTTTGCTTTTTGTGGTCCAGATGGACGTCTCTACTCACAGCGATCTGGCCTGAAAGCTCAACATCAGAGGCTGGGAGGGTGGGAAGCTTAAGGAGGCGAGTGAGTGAGCCATCGGGGTTGAGAGCAACGTTAAGGTGTGTGTAAGCATCGAATTGGGACATGGTTTAAGTGAACAAAAAAGCATAGAAATGGAAATTAGGGTTTGTAATAATTTTAGGGTTTTTGCATGCAACCATGCACACGTTGAAGGATTTTTTTTCCTCTCTTCTTGGTTTTCTATATATGTGTTGCAATTTTGGTTGTCCATAATCGTTGGATGTGCCAAGTTTGATGCCATAAAACAAGTGAGGTGGTTAGTTTGAGAAAATGTTGTTAGGTTTACCATTTCAATATTTCTTGAAAAATCCTCTCCTCATCCGATGCATAAGGAATTACATATGGTCATGTGATTTTATTAAAATATGGTGAGACCGAATCTTTTGGCATGATCCTCTCCCATATGTTGTTTTATATGGCTTGTTTATTGTATGTTAAGTTTCTCTAACTTGATCATCTAATGAAAAAAAAGACTTTGGAATATAGAGGAGTAGGTTGGATAAAAAAATCGAGTAATACTAGGGATCATGAAAAAAATATCATGAAAATTCTCATGAAAGATTCTCAACCTTTAGATTACCTATACAATAAAACACCATACATTAATCAATGGATGAAAAATCTTCATGATACATTTCATGATATATTTTTCATGATCCCTAACATTATTCAAAAAAATCTCGGCCAAATGTGATAGTAATGTCATTATTGGGGTCCAATAATTCTGGCCATGTTTCTAGAGAAAATGTAAATAAACATATGGAAAGCCATTTTTCAAAAAAAAAATTATGTAAACTAACATATATAGAGAAACAGAGAGAGCATGTAGAGAAAGAAAAAAAAAATCCCCATTGTTGCAATTGCTTATGATAGCTTATTTTTTAATTTCTGGAGGGAAATTTTGGTTCTACATTTCTCTTACTAAATAGATCTATCCCGTTCAAAATCGCAATTGGTATTTTCTTGTTCTTGAAGGGACATCTTTAATCCTTTTAGGTTTTTTCTATCTACTTTTATACGACTTCATTATTGGGGTGTAATGACTTGGGCAACTTTCTTTTAATGTAACTATGTTATTTTCTTAAGTAAGTTGTGTTATTTACCTTGTACACATGTGAGTTACCATGGGAAGAGTATGCATTTGAGCTTGAGTTGGTGTGATTGAGTTGTAGTCACCACTCAAGCGGTGGGCGATCGAGTGGTAAATTGAACTTTGCTAGACTTTTCTGCAGAGTTGAAGTTTTTTTTTTATTTTTTTTTTTTGGGTTTTTCAACCGAAGTAAAAGGGCTTCATAGCTCGAGAGGGGCATGTTTGAGGGAAAATGTGAGAAAAACAGGGGGCACATTTTGCTGAAAGTGTAATTTATCTCTCTTCACTCCTTAAATAAATAGTAACTAATGGCGGGACACACCCAATGGGTGTGCAAATTCAAAAAAAGTACAAAAATTTTTTTTTAATGAAAAGAAGGAGTAAATTATACTTACACCTCTTAAGGTTTGGGTTTAATATATATCACTCCCTGACGTTTGAAAAATTACAATAACTCCCTTGTCATTGTAATTATTTAGACGGAATAAAAATATTGAACTCATGCATTCTCTCTTTTTTTGCTTTGCTTTGCTTTACTTTACTTTTCTTTTCTTTTTTTTCTCATTTCTTTTAATTTTTTATTTAATGTAATTTCCTCTATTTTTCTAGTAGGAGTTGTTACCTTTTATATAAGCAGAGGGGGTTTGTGAAATGAGACTATTAATCACAGGGGAGAAAATGTGATTTCCAAAACGTCAAGGAATGGATAGTAATTGCAACAAATCTCAATGGTGTCAATGTAATTTACCCAAAAAAAAATGACTACACACTACAAACTTATGAAAAAAAAAAATACAAAATTTTGATATAAACAAAGTAAAATAATAATTCTTAAAAAATTAGTACTCTTTTTAAAAATAACAATGATTCATCCCACTAATTTGGGAGCACTAATGGACCACTAATAAGGTGGAAATTCAAAAAAAAAAAAACACAAGAGCAAAACATCCCATCATGTAAGACCCACACCACTTTAGAGCTATTAGTGCTCCTCTTTTTAGTGGTCTCACTCATTTTTGTTTTAAAAATTACAAACCCAAGATTCTTAGGACATTTAGAGTTAAAAGAGATTTGATATATACCAAGAAAAATAAACAATTACATTTTTTTTTTGAAATAAACGAAGTGAAATAATAGTCAAATTTTTTCTCAAGAAACTTGATAGTAACATAATGAAATATTTTATCTTCTTTTATTTTTTAATGAAGAAAATAAAAAGGTTAATTAATATTAGTACACACAAAATATAAAAATACAAATCCAAAACTCTTAGAACACTTACAATCAAAGAGATTTATATAAAAAATAAAATATTCATAGCCAAAACCAAAAAAAATTGCTTTTAAAAAAAAAATAAAAAAATTAAGAGCAGACAACCGCACTGCAATATGTGCCGTTTTGGAAACCTATCAAAAATGTGGCGTTCTTGATGCATTTGGCTTAACGCTAGAAGTGCCAAAAAAGCTGAACCACCATTTGGCAAGACTCAAAAAAGTAACACCTAAATTTATCAAATTACTCTCTGAAATATTTTAATTAATTAATTTAAAAATAAAAAAGTAAAGATATTTTGGTCATTTTGAAGTGATGTGACACTTTTAAAAAATATTAAACCAAAAATAAAAAAAGTCAGCTTTTTATCAACTTCCAAATCACTTCCAAAAAAGTCAAAAAGCTTGGTAAAAAGCCAAAAGTCAGCTTTTTACCAACTTCCCAAAACACCCTACTAGCGTAGCGTATGCCCGTGCCTGAAGGCACGGTATAAATAATGTTAGGATTAAAATATAATTGTAATCCCAACACTATTTAAATATATTTTTTAATTTGATTAAATTACAAATTTATTATAAATTTTGGAGTTTTAACAAAACTCCTCACGAAAACTCGCTTTTGCGTAAGTAATATATAGCTAGATAGATAGATATGCCAAGCATACATACAATTTTCACGGACATACATACAATATTACTTTTGCTTATATAATTATATGGAAATCGTATGTATACCCATAATATCCTAGTGTATTACGGGCATATATATATTGTATGGAAATATGTGTAAAATATATTCAATAAAAAGAACAAAATAAAAAAAAAAAACAAATAGAGAGAAAAATAAAAAGGGAAAAAAATAAAAAAAATAAAAAGAAAATAGAGAGGAAGGTGGGATCATGGAAGGATGGGTGTAAGAGAGAGAGAGAGAGAGGGAGAGAGAAGCGGAAAAGTAGAAAATGTATATGTAAGATATTTTTTGAAAAATATATCTCAACCATTGTTTTATAATTTGAGCAGATCTGAGCCATGCAAATGTTGTAATAGCACAAAAATATGTTGAAGATTCAAAAACCGTCTTACTTTATTAAAATATGTTAAAGATTCATATGAGGTCTAAATTTATAAAGTCTATCAGGTATTCAATATATTTAAAAATAATAATTAATTGTTCAAGTTCATTTAATTTGAGGACTGTAAAATTCATTAATTTAATCTCCACTATACAAAGTAAAATCTAACTTCTAATTCTGGGATCGTAGACTTTTTCCATATAATATGAATAAAAATAAGTGAACCAAAATGAGAAAATAAAAAAATAAAAATACAAATAGAGAGAAAAATAAAAATGGAAGAAAATAAAAATAAATAAAAAGAAAAGAGAGAGGAAGGTGGGATCATGAGATCATGGAAGGTTGGGTGAGAAAAGAAAAAAACAAGAGAGAGAAACGGGAAAATAGAAAATGTACATATAAGATTTTTTTGAAAAATATATCTCAGTCGTTGTTTTATAATTTGAATAGATCTAAGACATCTAAATGTCCTACTAGGACAAATGTGTGTAGGACAAATTCAAAAAACATCCTGTTTTATTATATAGATATTAAAGATTCATATGAGGTCTAAATCTATGAAGTCTATCAGGTATTCAATATATTTAAAAATAATAATTAATTGTTCAAGTTCATTTAATTTGAGGACTATAAAATTCATTAATTTAATCTCCACTACACAAAGTAAAATCTGGCTCCTAATTTTGGGATCGTAGACTTTTCCATATAATATGAATAAAAATAAGTGAATAAAAAGGAGAAAATAAAAAAAATAAACAAATAGAGAGAAAAATAAAAATAGGAGAAAAGAAAAAAAAGAAAAAGAAAAAAGAGAGGAATGTGGGATCATGGAATAATGGGTGAGAAAAGGAAAAAGTAAGAGAGAGAAGCGAGAAAATAAAAAATGTAAATGTAGGATTTTTTCGAAAAATATATCTCAGCCATTATTTTATAATTTGAATAGATCTAAGCCGTCTAAATGTCTTAGTAAGACAAATATATGTAGGACAAATTTAAAAAATATCTTAATTTATTATATAGATATATATATAAATACAAACTTGACTCTTATAACACTTATAGTCAAAAAGATTTAAGATACACCCAAAAAACAAAAAAAAAAAATTGAACATATTTAGTTTATTTATTTTATTTAGACTAAAAAGGGTGCCTATTTAAAACCCAATCCACCTCAGCAGCCTGTTTGTTTCCACAGAATAAAAGTTCTCACATTTTCTAGAGAAAATTTTAGAGACGGGATTCATGTGGATGGCTTCAGAGGTGAGATGGAGGGAGCGAGGAGAGCGTTCGTCGGCCAAGTAGACGGCTCAGAAGTAGTCCATGGTCTCAGCAAACTCTTCTTTGTAAGCGATCGGGACGACCGGGTTTGGACCGTCGTCTTGGCGAATCAGACTCACATCGGACCACTCCGGTCCACGGCTCAGGGGGACTCTATGGTCTTTTTCGTCTGAGTACATATCTGAGTCCAATCGGCTAAGAAATAAAGGGTTCAGTGCTCAAATATTGGAAGAAGAAAAAAAAATTTACAGTACTCAATCCATGTTCTACGTACCAAAAACAAAAATGCAAATATTTTTTTTCTGATGGGGGTAAACCTGCAAATTTGAGGGGAAAAAATAAGCATATGAACCAAACAGGGGAAAATTCAGTGCTCAAACAAAAAAAAAAAAAGGAAAATTCAGAACTTTTCAAAAAATTGAAATGAAAATTGAAACTATCGTGAAGACATGCAGGGAACGTGCGTTTTTTTTTTTTTTTTTTAACTTCTTCTTTAGCATATCAAAATTGAGTATTGGATAGTTGATTAGGAAACATTTGAGAAAGAAATGTGCAAAATGTGGGATGTGTGTGTGTGTGTTTTTTTTTTAATCATTTAAATTCCATGTGGTAGCACATGGCAGAGGTTTTAAGAGATTAAAGTCTCACTTAGGCCTCACTTAGGTTTCGTTTGTCAAGTGATGATTTTAATCAAAAAGTTAAAAAGTTATTAAAAAAATTAAAAAGTCAATAATTTATATCAAAAAGTTAAAGATTATTTTTTCTCTTTATTTTTTGCACATCTTTTCATAAAAAATTAAAAAGTCATCCCAAACATACTGAACGAGTTGAACAGTTAACCAAAAAGTCAAAAAGTTAACCAAAAAGTCATCACATACATACTGAACGAGTTGAACCAAAATTTTGTTTACATCACATTTTAGCCAAGAAATCAAAAAGTTACTAAAAAAGTCTGTTCCCAAACGAGGCCTTAATATAATAGTATAGATAGTATAGATGTTAGGAAGGTAGACACCAAATACAAAATAAGATACATATTTGGTCCACTGAGTATAGGAGTGATAAACGAACTGAACGAGTTGAATAGTTAACTGTTCAAGTTTAATTCATTAAATTTTCAAGGCGATCTCAAACAAGTTTTTATCGAGCCGAGCTTGAATAGTTTAATATCTATATTATTGTATTAAGTGAAGGTTAAACTTGATATCCAAGCCTTTAATTGCTTCTCTTTATGCCGCATGTCTTTTATTTTTCTATTAAAAAAAAAAAGAGAGTTAGATAAATGAGAGTAGTGTGACTCGAACCTTAATGAAGAAAATTCTTACCACTTAAATGGCACATAATATATAGTAAATACTTTGTTTTATTTTTATGGGCAAATTATGATGATAGTCCTTATACTTTGGGTATTGTGTCATTTTAGTCCCATAATTTCATTCAGCTCGATTTTGACCTTGAATTCATGACTTTGTCTCAATTTGGTCAAATTAATTATAATTCTTAACAATTTTTTTATGAAAAATGAGCAAAGAAGTGTCATGTGTCATATTTTTAAGTACAAAATTAGAAATTTACTCAACTCAGTGAGTTAACCTCAACTGATTTAGTGATAAATTTTCTTAAAAAGTACTAACGATATTATTAATTGGACCAAATTGACACAAAATCTAAAATTAAAGATAAAAATTGAGTTAATTGAAAGTGTAGGAATCAAAATGACATAAGGAGTAAAATATAGGGACTACCGGTGTAATTTGTCCTATTTTTATTTAATTGAATTGTACATGCATCGCATGTGTCAACCGCTAGTTTTTATATAGTTTTAGGATTATCAAATTGAACCGAACGAGCAATTGACTTTTCAAACTCGGTTTAAATAATTTAACGAATTCTAAAATGTGTTTAAATCTAACTGTGGGGACATAATTTTTGAATGACAACACGTGGCCGAGGTGACACCAAAGTGTCAGTCGAGGTGTCACGTGTCCTGGTCATGATGTCGAGATGATCTCGGCTAAGTCGAGGTTATCTGCGAGAATACCGGAATCCGAGATAAGCGGATAAGGGACAAGAGTCCTAAAATGGAAAAAGACTTCAGTTTGGGTTAAGGTAAGACTCTTAGAGAGTTTATCCTAATCCTACTGGGAGTCCAAGATTAGCAATAATCCTGAGTCCATTGAAGTTAGGCTTCTATTGGGACTAGGATCGTGTTGGCTATAAAAGGGAGGCACCCCCATGGGTCTAAGGTATGTCTTTTATGCTCTGTCTAGTGAGTTACGCACTATTTGTTATCTTTGAGAGATATGGAGTACTGACTTGATCGTCAGAGTACCCCCGGGTGGACGAGCCACCGTCGGAGACTCTTCTTTCTGTTGCAGGTCAGACAGGTGCCATCTATTATGCCGGTGTTCTCCAGTTGAGTACTAAGTTGGCAGTGTGATCGAAAATTGACACACACATTTTGGCGCCGTCTGTGGGAACGAAAGGAGAATAGATAGCCAACGACGGACAAAAAGAGAAGGTTGGGGACGACACCCCTACTGAAAGTGGGAAACATATTGACCTTGGCATCGAAGAAGACAACTACAACGAAGAAACTCATGATAAGAACCACGGAGAAGAGGACGTCGGCCAGGAGGGCGACGTGCCAAAGAAATCAGACCGAAGCGAGTATTATAACAAGGACGACCTCCAGGTATGGAAAGAAAGATACTTATGAAGGGACGACGAGATAAAGGGAATGGCGAACAAATTGGCGGACTTACAAACGGTTGTCAATTTCATGATACAGAACAACGTCATGCAGCTACCATTCCCGTCACAAGATACGCCGACTCCAGCAGCCAAGAAAGATGCCCAAGCAGGGGGGCAGAAGACAACTCCTACGACTTCTCAGCACGATAGGACCAAGGAACATTCTCAGCGGCCTTCAAGGGAGGTCGGACGAGGAGAATCCAGAATGGGACATTCACAGAGGACACATCGCACCAAGGAAGTTGACTCCAAAGAACATCGCCATGTTCAGGGGAAGAAACTCTATTTCGACGCGACCAATGGAGGGAGGTCCAAAAGGACTCGCAATGACACAGGAAGTAGTGCACCAAAGAGGCTGAAATCCGGAGATAGCCGAGCTCCTGGACGAACCACGGAGGATCTGAGGGATTACCTCCAGAGAAAGCGACAAGATGCCGAGGAGACCTCACCTGTCAAGCCGAGGACACCGTTCTCGATAGAATTGGACAAATTTGAGGCCCTAAAAAGGTTCAGTATGCCAAAGTTCCAGATATACGACGGTAAGTCGAACCCGAACTTTCACGTCGGCTTATACCTGAACTTGATGGCATTGTACACCGAGAACGAGCCGTGGCTCTGCAAGGTGTTCCCCTCATCCTTCGGAGAAATTGCATTAGATTGGTTTCACAAGTTGCCGAAAGGAACTGTGAAAACCTGGGAAGGCCTGGCCGAGATGTTTGTGGCCAGGTTCATGACAAACAAGCTACAGCCATTGAGGGTGGACGCCCTAATGGCCCTGAAGATCGGCGAGGATGAAAGCCTTAGGGCCTATGCCAAAAGGTATTATGAGGTATTCAACCGAATACCAGGATGCAACCAAGAGGTGGCGGTCGTGTCGTTTAAAAGCGGCTTGAAGGATGACTGCCTGCTTCGAAAATCATTGGCAAAGACATTGCCGAAAAGCATGGAGGAGCTGATGGCCAGGATAGAAAAGTATGCCAGAGCCGAGGAGGACACGCCGGGGACAAAGGCGTCCAAACCAGAGAAGAGAAATGGTTCGCCGTAGCGAAGCCGAGATAACACTGGATATGAGAAAACAAGAGCTCAGCCCAAGTAAGTAGATCCCGAATTCCAGATCTCGGATCCCAGATCCCAGAAGACAAGATCTCGGCCTAAGATGATTAAGTCCGAGAAGAGAAGAGCTTACCAAGATCATGTTTAACACTTGTTGAAATTTGTGGACAATTTACAAGTTGAAGTTAAACTAAAATCATTGTTTAACACTTGTTGAAATTTGTGGACAATTTACAAGTTGAAGTTAAACCGAAATCATTGCTTAACACTTGTTGAAATTTGTGGACAATTTACAAGTTAAAGTTAAGCCGAGGTTAAACCCTTGTTGAAATTTTATGAAAAAATTTACATGGTGAAACCAAGGTTATGCCAAGAAAAGGTACTTGGGTACTTGCCGAGATAAATCATCAGTTTGTATAACCGAGGTGTGTCACCCCGAGACGGTTGCAAAGAAGGACGGTTTCGGCTGAAAAACTTGAACGAACTTGGTCGTTGGTTCTAAGGCATTGATGAAAGCAGACTACAGGTCTTGGTCATATTGAGCCGACGAGTTCTCACTTCGGCAATAGATGATGAAGCGAGCTTAGTCGACGTGTTAAGTGGAATAAATGATATAGGTTCCATCACCTCAGGATGCCGAGGTAATAAAACCTAGAGGGCAGTTGTGGAGACATAATTTTTGAATGACAACACGTGGCCGAGGTGACACCGAAGTGTCAGCCGAGGTGTCACGTGTCCTGGTCATGATGCCGAGATGATCTCGACTAGGCCGAGGTTATCTGCGAGAATACCAGAATCCGAGATAAGGGGATAAGGGACAAGAGTCCTAAAATGGGAGAAGACTTCAGTTTGGGTTAAGGTAAGACTCTTAGAGAGTTTATCTTAATCCTACTGGGAGTCCAAGATTAGCAATAATGTTGAGTCCATTGAAGTTAGGCTTCTATTGGGACTAGGATTGTGTTGGCTATAAAAGGGAGGCACCCCCATGGGTTTAAGGTGTGTCTTTTATGCTCTGTCTAGTGAGTTAAGCACTATTTGTTATCTTTGAGAGATATGGAGTACTAACTTAATCGTCGGAGTACCCCCGGGTGGACGAGCCACCGCTGGAGACTCTTCTTTCTGTTGCAGGTCAGACAGGTGCCATATATTCTGCCGGTGTTCTCCAGTTGAGTACTAAGTTGGTAGTGTGGTCGGAAATTGACACACACAATTTGGCGCCGTCTGTGGAAACGAAAGGAGAATAGATGGCCAACGACGGACAGAAAGGGAAGGTTGGAGACGACACCCCTACTGAGAGTGGGAAACATATTGACCTTGGCGTCGAAGAAGACAACTACAACGAAGAAACTCGTGATAAGAATCACGGAGAAGAGGACGTCGGCCAGGAAGGCGACGTGCCGAAGAAATCAGACCGAAGCGAGTATTATAATGAGGACGACCTCCAGGTATGGAAAAAAAGATGCTTACGAAGGGACGACGAGATAAATGGAATGGCGAACAAATTGGCGAACTTGGAAACGGTTGTCAATTTCATGATACAGGACAACGTCATGCAGCCACCGTTCTCGTCACAAGATACGCCGACTCCAGCAGCCAAGAAAGATGCCCAAGCAGGGGGGCAGAAGACAACTCTTACGACTCCTCAGCACGATAGGACCAAGGAACATTCTCAGCGGCCTTCAAGGGAGGTCGGACGAGGAGAATCCAGAAGGGGACATTCAGAGAGGACACATCGCACCAAGGAAGCTGACTCCAAAGAACATCGGCATGTTCAGGGGAAGGAACTCTGTTTCGACGCGACCACAATTGGCGACAAAAAAATTATTTTAGTCGCCGAATGTAAATTTAAAATTATTTTTTATCTTTGGTCGCCAAAAATATATTTTCAGCGACTAAAAATTTTTTTTGTCGCCAAATAGTTAGTTTTGGCTACTAAAATTGTTTAGTCGCCGAATGAAAAACAAAAAATTACTTTTTATCTTTGGCGACTAAAAATTTGGTCGCTAAAAATTTATTTTCAACAACTAAAATTATTTTGGTCGCCAAAGAACTAAAATATTTAGGAGAAATATTTCAAATTTTAGAGGAATTTTTGAAATTAATTAACATTTGCCGGCAAAAAAACCAATTTGGTCGCCAAAGGTGTGAAAATTTTAGACAAAACATATTGTCTGTCTGTCTGTCTGTTTGTCTCTCTCTCTCTCTCTCTCTTTATAACGCAAACAAACCAAACAAAAATGGAGAAATCAGAAGGAGAAGAGTACTTGTTCAAGATAGTGGTAATTGAGGACTCAGCAGTGGGAAAATCGAACTTGCTCTCGCGATTTGCGAGAGACGAGTTCGATTTGCACTCAAAAGCCACAGTGAGAGTAGAGTTTTCAGACCTAGGTGATGGAGCTTGATGGCAAGGAGATCAAAGCCCAGGTCTAGGACATCGCCGGCCAAGAGTGCTTCCGCGCCGTCACCTCTACCTACTACAGAGGCGCTGTTGGTGCTCTCGTCGTCTACGATATCACTCGCCGGAGTACTTTCAATAGCATCAAGCGGTGGCTCAATGAACTCAAGAGTAAGTCGATTATATTTTAATCGATCTATTTATTAGTTGTTATATTTTGTGGGTTTGATTGCTTGTTATTGAAGTTGTTGCTGTGAATCTGAATTTGTGTTTGAATAACCATTTTGGGTGTTTTAATGATTTTGAAATTGAAATCCCAAGTAGTGGATTTTTCTAGATTTTGGTCAATTTTGAAGATTAGTAACGTGGGTATTGCTTGATTTTGCTTTGTTTTGTGCTGGAATTTTTTAGGCTGTGATTGGATGCTCTGAATTAGAAATTGGTATTGGCATGGTTGTCTAATGCATTCTTCATCGGCAAAAATATCCCCTTTTGTTAGAAAAAAATGAAATATTACCGGATTTTTTATACAAAATATAAGTCACATTGATCGGTCTTTACTTTTGAAATGAGCTGCCACATTATTCTAGATCATACAAAAGTGGATATTGGATCCAACTATGGTACAAAAGTGGAAATTTTGGGTTCCATACCAAAAAAAAGGTAAGGTATCAATAGTGTATTGGGGTCATATCCTGGTATGAAAACCGCTTGACTTTTTGGAAATCTCTTTTGTTTTTTATATCCTGGTTAATATTACTAATCGATGGCTGAAATTTTTTAGAATCCAAATACAAAGATAAGAGATAATTATTGGGCATGGTTTCGAAAAACTGTTTTGTTTTTGGTAGTATAGAAAAATCCTCGATAATAGAGTGACATACAGACTGTGTATGTTAATGGGTGACTCTGGCTTGACTTGTTTGTTTGCATAATAACAGAACCTAACATTATGACTTGTTTGTTTGTTTGTTTTGTTCTGTATATATAGGATGATTCTTTACTTGAACAACATTTTTCTAGTATTAAATAAATGTAGGCATACACATAATAGTCCCCTACCTTCTTCTTGAGCTTATGATTAAGGGATATTGCTTATCATATTCATCTTGTTGTTTTTGACTTGACAGTTGATAGGTAACACACCACTCGTGTACCTCAACAACATTGTGGATGGAACCCTGCTCAAGTGTCAAAGACAAGTATAGAGTATATACCTTTTGCTCTTCAGCTAGATGATTTCTGTGCTATTTTGCTTCACAGTATCTCAATCTTGATCATAATTTTTAGATTATATATGTATTATGGGTGCTCTACTAATAGATTTTGATATATTAAATCATTCATGGCATTTAGATTGGGTACAATATGATCTAAGATGCAAAGGAGTAGGCATACACTTATATATAGTAGAGTACCTACACTTATAAAAGTAGGCATACACTTATATATAGTAGAGTATCAACATTTTTCTGTATATATAGTCCCCTACTCTCTTTTTTTGGCTTCTATTATATACTGTCTACATTATGTAAAAGGAGCTTATATCGAGGGACAAATTTTGATAAGTCATATCTGACTGAAATCAGCCGATCACATTGGTAACTAGTGCAAATAATTGGGTGAAGGATTGTCCTTTGCATTACTCTATTCAGAGCACAAAAAACTTAACACCAGTTTTTCTTCTCTTTTCCTTCTCCTTCTTTTTTATCTCTTTTCCTACTGGGAAATTGGTTTCTAGAGTGTGAAAATGTAAAAGGAATTTAAAGAATCAATATTAATAGTCATTCTATGTAAAATAATTGGTACTCTATTAAAAAACCTATCTATAATAAAAACCTGTCTATAATTTTTTTTTTTGTTGATAATGGCTTATTATTTATTTTGCTTGTAGGTGGTTTATTGGCTGTAGATAGCAACTTGGCCTGGGCATACTTACAGCAAAATAATTTCAAATCCTTGGAAGAGCTTTATTATGCAGCAAGTTATTTATTTTGGTGTACGCAGAGCATTTGTTTTGTATATGGAAAACATTTCTTTTTGTATAATTTTGTGTTTTGGAAATTCTGTGTATTTGTATGTAATATTTAATTTAGATGGATTATACTTGGTTGGTATGGATTTGTATGATATTTGGAATATGATATTACAAGTTAAAGTTTTTGGATAGTTGATAATGAAATGGGTATTATTGATAATGGATTTAGATTGTAATTGATAGATGTACTATTCTGTATATGTACAGGTTATAGGTTGCATTGATAATGGAATGTATATAATTTAGAAATTAATAAAAAATATTCAATTTGTGCATTTTAAAAAAATTAATAAATAGAGCTTTTGGCGGCTAAATATTTAGTAGCCAAAAATAAAAAGGGAACTTGTTGGCGACTAAACAGTTAGTAGCCAAAAAAAATGAAAATTTTTTACGACTAAAAAATTAGTAGCTAAAAAAGAGCACCATAATTTTGGCGACTAAAAAATTAGTAGCCAAAAAGGAGTAACACGTTTTTAGAGACTGAAAAATTAGTAGCTAAAAAACTAAAGATGAATTTTTTTTTCTTTTTGATGACTAAATATGTTGTTTTGGGCGACTAAATTTTTAGTCGCTAATGGCAACTTTCGGCAACTAAAAAAAAATTAGTTGCCAATTCTTTTGCCGACAATTAGTCAACGACCAAACGGGCGACCAAAAATTTTAGTTGGTAAAAATCTTTGGCGACTAAAAAATTGACTTTTGGCGACTAAAAATTTAGTCGCCAAAAGTGTAATTTGTTGTAGTGTAGGCTTCATTTTTGCGAGTGTTGATCGAGTTTCAGAGATTAATTCCATCCTACCCAAGTTTCAGGTATGTTGAATGATTCTTCGGTTAATTTTTTAATTGTTGTGAGGAAATATATTAAGGATGACACCATATGGCCAAAGTGCCTTCAAGATATTGGCCAAGGTACCATGTGGGTGAGTCATGTTTGCTGAGGTGATTGCGACGTCGCCGAGGTTCGGTGCAGTAATGCCAGAATTCGAGATATTCGGATAGAGGACAAGAGTCCTAGATAACATCAAGCTACCTATTTGGATAGAGATGGGATTCTTGAGGAAGTTCATCTTAATTTGAATAATGTGAGTTGTGATAGATGTTATCCTTGTAAATGATAGAGTCCTATGAAGTAAGACTTCTAGAAAAGTTGGACATTGATCATTATAAAAGTAAAGTACCATCGTGGGTCTGAGGTATGCTTTTATTTGTGATGCTTTCGATTGTGAATTGTGTACTTGTTTGATATCTTTGAGAGATAAGTTAACTCACTTGATCATCGGAGTGCACCCGGGTGGACGAACTACCGCGGTATTCTCATCTTCTTGTTGGCAGATGGTTGGCTTAATCTATTCTACCACGTGCTCTTCAGCTAAGTTTCCTATTTGGTTGTGTAGTTGGAAATTAACACCCACAATTGTCAATTGTATTTCTCAGAGTTTGTTGATTGTTGATTGTATTGTTAGATTAATTGTGTTTATCTGAGTTTGTTAATTGTTGTTTGTGGAGCTTTTTAAAAATTATTATTTTTTTTAAGTTTGTTTTCGTTCTATGATGATTATACGTACTTTAGTGTTTTTTTTTTTTCTTTTTTTGTGTTATTGATACCTTGTTCAAGAAAACAACAAAATGTTACTCTAGTAGTAAGTAATATTACTTTTTTGACAGTAACATTTTAGTATTTTTGACATTTTTGTTTCAAGACTGCTCTTGAAATGACCAATTCAAATGAAAATCATGGACTTATTGTTAATGGAGTTGCAAAATCATATGTTACTAGCGGATCCAACTTTATTAACAATCAAATAGATTTACTCCCAATGTTGTCTCCATGATGAAAGGCCTTTGTTGTATGCTAAATGGGTGAATGGAATTAGGCATGTAGGTCAAATAACAGTCCATTTTGTACTTATTTGTTGAATTGTTTTGGGCAACACTAAGTTGTAAAGTAATTTAAATTGGCCATTACAATTTCTTTGGAATTGAAATGCACCATTTTATTCCATTATTACAATGAAATTAGTGCAAACAAGTAAAATATTATTATGTAATGCAATGATATTTTACTATAACATAGTAAGATATTACTCTGTAAATTGTAATACAGTAACATTTTACTCTATAATATAGTAACATTTTACTATCTAGTAAATTATGGGTCACTATAAGTGTTACAACCAAACATATCCAACCAATTGCACCAAAACTCACAAAATCACGACAATAAAGTATATAATCATTTATCATAAGCATAATCATATCTACTAATAACACAAATACATACTACTAAAATGGCAAGTAATCATATTCCATTATATATATATCATTCTTTAACACCATTTTCAAAATACCATTTACAAAACAAAAAAAAAAAAAAAAAAAAGTCAAACCCTACTTATATTTCTCAAAAAAGTTGAACCCTGCTTATTTACACCATTTACAACACTGAAGATATTTCTCAAAAAGTTATATTCAATGTGTCTAGTTTCAGTTTTCTAAATTTAATTTTTTAAAAATTGAGTTTTTTGTTTTTCGTATTTTTTTGTTTTTAGTAAATATTTTTAAAATTTTAAGCATTTTTTTTACTTTTTTAAATGTACCTTACTTAGATGTATCTAAAAAGTAAAATATTTGAGAAAAAATATTTCAAAAAATTAATAAATACACAAAAATACGAAAAATATACTAAATTTTTATATTTTTTATATTTTTGGTATTTAGTGAATTTTTTTAAAAAAAAATTCACTAAAATTATACTTTTTAAGTGTATTTATGTTAGATGTGTCTAAAAAATTTTTTAAAAAATTGCTTAAAATATTTTAAAAATTCAGTAAAAACAAAAAAAAAATATGAAAAACAATAAACTAAAATTTTCTGAAAAGTATTTTTAGAAAACCCAAAAGCAAAGTGATTGTTTTTCTTAAAATCTATTTATTGTTTCATTGACATCCTCATTTGCAATGTTATGCTTTCACTTTTACATTCTTGTTTTTATGCTCTTCTTCAATCCACGATCTCTCATTTAAAAACGCATGCAACAATGCTGCTCGAAAATCATTTTTCCATTGTCGTCCAACTCTTTTTCAAAATAGCAGACTTGTCCTGTAGCAAGCTATGTGAAAATACACTAATTATAGGCAATAGACAATAGAAATTGTAAATTTTATTCTGGAAAACAGTAACATTTAATTCTAAAAAATAATAACAATGTAAAAAAACACAAACACAAATGTAAAATAGGGTTTCGTGAACTAAACCCCATTAACTAAGCAAAACTTTATACAAATTCCTAGATATACGAACTAAACCCTAGAATATCAAAAAAATACCAAACCAAACTCTCTCAATGCAACCTACAATATCAATGTGGCATGATTATAGATTCTAGAATGATGAATGTTGTCTTAAACCCTAGATTTCATTAAAACAAATTTGAAGACAATAGAAGATTGTGAAATCATTCAATACGCAGATCTGAGAGTTTAATGTATGACTATTACTACAAAAGAGATGATTTACCTTCGAACTTCAACAACTTTTGATGGTTGATTCAGAAGTAACAAATTGTAAAAGATGAAGTAATTGTTTGATACCTTCCAAATACACAGCAATGGCGATTCAAACTCTCGCCTTGTGCTTTACAGGGCCGGCCCTGGCCTAAGGCCAGTAAGGCCTGGGCCTTAGGCCTCAAAATTTTGGTCCAAAAATAGGGCCTCCAAATTTGGTAAAATATTATAGGCTCAATGTTTTTTTTTTTTTTGGTTTTAGGATCAATTTAAAGGACCCCAAAATATTTTATTGGGTCCATGTATGGTTTAGCCCATATTTACTTATAAGTGTAGTTTTTTTGCTTATATTTATTAAAATGAAAATATATATATTAAAAAAAAATATTTGGGCCCAAGAAAAACAATACATACAATATATGGACCCTATTTTTTTTTTTTTTAACCTTCTTTATCTATTAGATTTTAGTAGAATAAATAATTTTGTCCAAATTTTTTTACCTAGGTCTTTATCAATTTTAATTGAATAATTTTTTCCTAATTTTTTTGCCCTAATTTTGTTTCATTAAATTGTTTTGTATATAATTTTAATGATTATATGTGCAAGTAAATTTTTTTGTGGCTACAAACAAATAAAAAAATTATAACTTATCATTTTATTCATGAATTTTTTTTTTTTCAATGTAAGAGGAGCCCCCATTTTCAAAGTTCGCCGTAGGCTCCCTAAATCTCAGGGCCAGCCCTGGTGCTTTAATTTTTACTTCGATCTAGGTTTATCGAAGGAGAGTTTTGTCGAAAAAGAGTTCCGATGCAGGTTTACACATAAAACAACCGTTCGACTTCAAGAAAACCCACAAAGACCCACCACTTCGTCTATTCTAACCGTCTCTATTGCCTATATATAAGGACGAGCATTTAAGTCTATTTACCATTTTTTTTTTTTTTTTTAAAAATTCTAGAAGGTTTTGACAGCATTAATTTGTTCCTTATCCTTTTCATTAAAAAGGCCTAACAAGGGGGATTTCATCAAAAATCCCTTATTATTAAATAAATCAACAAGTAACATTTAGGGGGATGCACCAATAAATCTCAAATTAATAACTTATACACTGTTTAGTCCTAAAAATTTTCTTATAGACTGAAAGGTCCCATTACAATGTTTCAAACATCAGATTAATGTTTCGAACATTAGATTTCGAACATCAGATTAATGTTTCGAACATTAGATTGATGTGCAAATGGGACTAAATGGAGCATAAGAAAACTTTTAGAACTAAATGGTTCAACTTTTCAAAAACTAAGACTTATGGATAAATTTTCCTAACATTTATTATTATAAATCTAATGACAACTAAAATCGGTGTATATTGTATCTAGTTTATACTAGTACCCCTCAAGAACTCGTTTATTTAGAGTTTATGTATGTGGCTGCAATAAAAATCCTAATAATAGAGTTTTCAAATTTGAAAATTTTGTTATTCAGTATTTTAATGTTTTTAGTATATTTTTTTAGTATTTTAATTACATTTATTTACTTTTTAGATGCATTTAATTTAAATGCACCGAAAGAATAAAATATTTATAGAATTCACTAAATACAAAGAAAAAAAATTACAAAACTTCAATACATTTTCATATTTTTAGATTTTTTTTTTTTTTTATAGATTTTCCCATAAATAATTTATTTTTAGATTGGACATGTTTGGTACAATTTATTAAGGGCCGAAAGCTGAAATCTAAAGCACCCCTCCCCAACTTCTACATAATTATTTTTTTAACTTATTTAAATTATTTTTGCTTAAAAAGCAAAAATTATACCAAACAGTTTAGTACAAAACTTTCAAATTAAAAAAAGTTATAAACAAGTCATTTAAACTACACCAAACAACTCCAATATTTAAGATGTTACTTACAAAGATGCTCGCGAATCGTATTAGGTTGGCTGGCTTATCATTCATCATTTGTCTAGACTTAAGCGGATTGCGAAAAATTAATCCACATCAGTCCACTTAGTTGGTAGAAGCAAGATTGAGCCGACAATGTGAGTTGACAGTGGATAAAGATTGGTTTAGCAGTTTGGGCTTACTATTTTAGGGTTTTTTCCAAACTATTTTCTAATAGTCATTCATTGTTTGGCCCTTATTTGAGCCCAAAATTTTTTATTTCTTATAATAAAAATAAAAGCTCAATTATCATATTTCATAAATAATTATAATTACTAATTAATAAAAGACCATTTTTTAACACACAAAACATAAAAGTATAGTATCATTTTCTAGAATGCTAACAAAAAAATAAAATAAAATAAAGTATCATGTTTAAAAATAAAATAAATAAAAGGACACAATTGTCAATGCATTGTTTTTCTTTTTAGATGCTTTGGAAAGAAGGTCAATGGGTAATTCTATTTACACACCTCAATTACTCTTGGTTCACACCATTATTCATAATTTTTTAATTACAATTTTATCCTTCAATCAAATATCAAAATTGCCCTTATCTCTATTCCATCCCCTTCATCCACAAACCCTAACCTAACCTATTGACAGCCATCGCAGGCTGCCGCCATTGCTACCGCAGCCCCTGGACTCCGATCGCCTCCTCTCCACAACCTTCCTCTCTACTTTCTGCCCTCCAACAACTTCCTAGACGCCGTTGTCCTAACCCCAAAATCACCACACACCATTGTCGCCACTGTCGCCAACCCTCGTCGTCACAACCACCACCAACCCCTCTTCCCAACCACGTCACGCCTCCTCTAGCTCCATTGTCCACCCCTCTGCTGTCGTAGCCCTTCTCTCTCCATCACGAACAACTCCGCTTCCCCATTTGCCATCGTGAACAACTCCACCCCTACCCCCGCCATCACGATCCCTCTCTCCTACCTCTCCATCGTGACTTAGTCCTGCATCCTGGCCTTCTCCACCGCAGGAAGAGAGAGAGAGAGAGAGGCCTGGGGTTTCTAGATCTAGACAATGAAGAAGAAGAGGAAGATAGAGGATGGGCCGAAGAGAGAAGGGGAAGGAGTGGAGGTTGGTGGCTGATGGCCGGCGATGGGCAAGGGTTTGGGTTTGGGTTTGGGTTAGGATTACGATTAGTTGGAGAAGATGAGGGTAATTTGGTATTATTTGAAAATTTGTGTTGTGCATTGAGATAAAATTAAAAAAACTTTAATTTGTGTGTGGTGTGAACTGAGCAAGTGGTGTGTATTGAAAAGATTTATGGTGTGTAAATAGAATCACCCAAGGTCAATGCATTATTATTCATTTTCTTTAGAGAAATTCTACTGACATGACAAAAAATTCTCTTTAAACTCAATTTCTCATTACACAGCATACAAAAATTCAATTACCGCCTTACAATCATCATAATACCCAACTTGACCCTTATCCTTACACCCCCAACTTAACAAACCCTAACTCTATTTCATTTCCCAATCACCACCTCTGATAGCCAATCACAGCCACCACCGTTATCTCCAACTCCAACATTAAAATCCACTCCACTGGCAACTATCTCCGACGACCTCCCGCGCACTGCCACCTCCGACTACCTCTTCTGCCTTCTTCTTTTTTTTCCTCTAACAGACGAACTAATCAAAAGTGCAATGGAACTCATCAAACCCATATTTCTATAGTTTTGATCAAATGCGAAACAATAATTCAAATTTCACCAAAATAATATATCAAAATCTAAGAAAATAAAATTAATAATAGCACTTGATTGGTGTTTTGTATATATAACAAAATCTGTTATACATGCAAGGCTATGACACTCTCTTGATCCCTCTGTAGATCTCTTTACTTTGTAAGGTATGTGAAATCAAGTAGATGAAACAAGCTCTAGTGCAGAATATGGAAAAAAATCTTGATGGGTTCTTTGTCTTTCTCTTTTTAATTTATTGCATATAATATATATACATATATAAATATAGATGTATTTGTATTGGCAACCCAGTTGGGAATAACTCTGGAAGAAATTGAAAGGTGTTCTCCTCAAGGCCTTATTTCAACTAATAGAGAAGGGTTAGGGTTGGTGAGGTGAGACGGAGATGAACTGGGTGCTGGCGACTGATAGTGAGGGGTTGGGTGGCTGTAGCGGGCATAAGGGGCTTGTTGGCGGCAAAGGGGCGGTGGCAGTGGTGGGTCGGTAAAGATTGTACCGATACAAGGTAATGAAAAATTAGGATTTTCAAATTCTAAGTGTAATAAAATTGAAAGGTGTAATGAGTTTAAAGAGCACTGCAATTAGTATCCCATTAATTATTTTTTAGATTTTTTTATTACAATAATAACCTTAAGTGAAATTACTAAAAATGACATCAATAAATTTGAGACACCCTATCTCACAATTAAACTCACATATCCATTACATCACGAGTTAGGGTTTATGAGAGCACCCACCTCCATCACCACTCATCCATCTTCCCCAAATCCCACTTTCAAAACCTACCCACACTAAAAACCTTGCAAACCATTTGGCGGCAATATTCCGAGGGCAATAGTGACAACTATTTGATTACATACGCTTCTCCTGCAACGACAATGAGTAGAAGTTTTTCCAGTAATCACAACTCCATGAGATAAGAGGAGTACAACAATAAAATCTCAAAGGAGATTCATAGCTTTGATAGTGTTCTCAGCTCAAAGGAGATTGACTTTATAAAGATAAATTTCTTGAAAAAAATGACAAAAATAATAAAAATTGTTCATCATTTTTTCGAGGCTGAACTCCCGAATATATGACCGAAATTCGAGAACACAGGCCCGAACATTATTTATTTGTTCAGGAACAAGCAACCGAATATTTCTTATTTGTTCGAGAACAGAGAACCGAAGCAGTAGTAAAAGCAGACAAACAAAGAAGGTCGGACCACCCATGGGTAGTCGACCAGCCGGTCGACCAATGGGTGAAATCCTGTCTAGTTTTGCTCACACAGATAGCATACAAGTACAGTGAGGCCATGGATGAATGGCAGAAGAAAACCAACCAAAGAAGCATAAAAGTGGATTGTGTTGTGTGTATAAAACGAGATAATAGAAAAAAAAAATCAAACAGATTAACAAACATTGTAATAAAGCAGAGAAAAAACTTATTAATCACCACAAATTTTTCCACTAGTTTGGGGAGGTTCCACCTTCGTGGTTTTGATAGGGTTTTAGAAGAGATGCTTTTTAGGGTATGGGGCTGTGGGGATGTGCATTTGAATAGATGGAATGTTTTTACAAGGATAATTTTGGTATTATTTGGGAAAAGAAAAGACATTTTAAGAGTTTTACAATTTATAAATAGGGATCCAAAAAATTGGAAGTTCTAAAATAATTTATGGATGCTAATAGGAGTACTCGAGTTGAAACAGTAGTGTAAGTAGAATTACCCTTTTTCTTTAATGCTAATTTGGGTAAATTATTAATAGAGTCATTAAGTCCTATTGATAAATTTATCAATCTCTCTTATTTTTATGAATAAATTTACAGTAATAAATTTATAGATCAAAACATGTAAGTAAATAAGTGTAGTTAATATGACTTATTGGTAAGTAACCCTAAAAATTTACCATTACATTTCTACCAAATAATGGGTGCTCGTGAATTAGGTTAGATCGGTGGCTTTCCATTCACTATATGTCCGAACTTAAAAGGATTGAGAAAATACATATGTATCCATCTTTTTGGACCATCAATGTTCACTCTATGGTGGATCAACTTGGATTATTTTATTTTGACGAATTAAATGGATGTGTGTTCAACCCTAATAAATTATATGCATTAAATGGAAAATACTATAATACACACTTCTCAAAAGGTGTGCACCATACCTTATAACTAAAAAAAAATAACATAATTTTAATTTTCTATGTTTTAATTAAAAAAAAAAATCTCACAACTAAACATAACATATAAGTAAAATAATATTATAATTAAAGAAAAAAAGCACAGCTATAACTATAAAAAAAAATAATATATATATATATATATATATGATATGTCATTTTTAAAGAGGTATATATTAAAATTTTCCTACATTGACAATCATATCATTGATCAATAGCTATAAAAGGCAAATTTTTTTATTTTATTTTTTTCATGTGCCAAACTCCTTTAATCATAAGAAAGGAGAGAGGTTGACCATGTGATATTGATACATTCAAATAGAGAATTCAATATTTGGTGTGACTGTTAAAATAGATTATAACTTATAACTTAATAGATTATAAATTATAGATTTAATTAGAAGTTGTTAACTTGTTTGGTATGACTATTAGAATATAGATTTAAGTTATTGAGTAGTGTTTGCTTAATAAGTTATAAAATACATTTTTATTGTGTAATGTCCTTTTTGCCCTTATTAGATATAAAAATTGTTAACCTATTTCATTTTCTTCATTTTTTTTTAATTACATGCCAATTAATATAAAAATTGTGATTATTTTTTTTCATTATAATACAAATTAATAATATAAAAGTTGATAATTTTTTTAATTTATTATTAATTCATTACAATTAATATCAATTAATAATAAAAAAATTGTTAAGTTTTTTTAATTTATTAATTCATTACAAATACCAAACCCTAGCTACCGCTAACAACCCTAGCCATCGCCGGCAGCCCCTTTCTTCTCATCCTCCTTATCCCACCGCCAGCAGCTCTCTGCAAAATCAGAGTGAACACAGAAAGAGCTAAGGTTGATCGTGAAGAGAGAGAAAGAGAAGCTTGTCATTGATCTCGATCGCGAAGAGAGAGAGAGAGAGAAAGCTAGGGTTAATCGCGATCACGATCACAACGCCGGAGAGAAGAAGAAGGGTTAGGGTTTCGCATTGTCACACTGTCAATTGCAACGCCGTTCATCGTCACACTAGGGTTTCGCATCGCGATGGTTTCAAATCACGACGGGTTTCACAACACAGCCAAAGAACAACGCCGGAGAAAGGGAGATGGAGGAAGAGAGAGAGAGAGCTCCGGTTCATAATGTCGAAAATCGCCTCCAGCACCGAAAATCGCCACTCCCTCTCTCTCTCTCAAAAAATGAACAGTGATCTTTGTGGTTTATATAATGACAATTTGGTAATACTTCAAATTAGTTAAGGCCATTTAAGTAATTTTGACACCCCATGGAAGCAGCTCCCAATCACTTCTGATTTTGGACAAATTTATGTAAGAAAAAAATTTGTAAAAATTGAAACTGTTGGCCTTAAGCTTAACCAAACACTTTGTAATAGCCTTTAAGAAGCCAAAAGCTATAATATGTTCAAATTAAACCAAACCAAACACCCCAATGTGTTGTAATTTGTAAATCACAACACACAAATCTCAAATTTTTAATATTAATCCAAAGACTTTTGTAGCCACTATTAATCCAAAGACTTAGGCCAAGTTTGACAACCCGAAAAAAAGTCAAAAAGTTAAAAATTATCAAAAAAGTTAAAAAACTATTACTCACTACAACAAAAACATACTTTAGTGGCACTACACTAGTGGCATATTTTTAGAAAATGCCATAAAAAATGATATTTAGTGGCACGTTTTTGAAAAATGCCACAAAACGACAAACATAAAAGGCTCTAGTGACATTTCAACGAACAAGTGCCACAAAACTACAACAAAAACATACTTTAGTGGCACTACACTAGTGACATATTTTTAGAAAATGCCACAAAAATGATATTTAGTGGCACGTTTTTTAAAAATGCCACAAAACGACAAACATAAAAGGCTCTAGTGACATTTCAATGAACAAGTGTCACAAAACTATAACAAAAACACACTTTAGTGACACTATACTAGTGGCATGTTTTTAGAAAATGCCACAAAAATAATATTTGGTGACACATTTAGATAAATGCCCCAAAGCCACAAACATATAAGGCTCTAGTGGCATTTCAATAAAGAAATGTCACATCAATTTTATGGCATTTTATAAAATAATGACACAAAAAATTATGTTCGTGACATTTACCAACAGATGCCACTAAACTTTAGTAGCAATGGCATTTTTTAAAAAATGTCAGGACACTAGGTAGGTGCAAATTACTTTTTATGGCACTTAGGTAAAAAGTTTCATAAACAAATATTTTATAGCATTTTGAGAAATGCCACTAAGTCAAAAACTTTTCAAGCTTATAATGGCATTTTTGAAAAAACAAAAAATGCCAATATATTTTTAAAATTTTTACAATGCAGTAAATGATTAAAAATAAATAAATTAAACTCAATATACACTACAAGAAAAAGCATATTCGACGACTAAATTTCCTGACCAAAAAAAATTTGGTCGCTGAAAGTATAACTTTCAGCAACCAAAACAGCATTAGTAGCCAAAAGTAAAGCTTTTTGGCGACTAAATAATTTTAGTAGCCAAAAGTCTACAATTGGCGACCAAAACTAAGTTTAGTTGCTGATTATATGGGTTTTAGTGACAAAAAAAATTTTAGTAGCCCAAAGTAAAACTTTTTGGTGACTAAAAAAATTTTAGTAGCCAAAAGTCTATAATTGGCGACTAAAAAATAAGTTTAGTCGCCAAAAGTGGTTATTTTTAGTGCGGGAGAACTAAAATCCTAAGGCGGGAATTAAATTTTTTGGCGACCAAAATTTTGGTAGCTCAAAGTGCATCTTCGGTGACCAAATCCGATTTTGGTCGGCAAAAGTTAAGTTTTTTAGCAACTAAAAAATAATTAGTAGCCAAAAGTATAGAATTGGCGACCAAAAAATATTTTTAGTCGCCAAAAGTGATCTTTTTTTATTTTACTAGTAAATAGTTTATTTTACATAAATTATGTTCAATAAAATAATTATGTTTATACATATACTTTTATATTAATATAGATGTATGTACTATATAAATAATATATGTTCCATATATAATCATATGGTGCTATAGAGGTATAGTGGGAAGAGTGTGGTGTATAAGGTTTATGGTGCGGGAGGTTGGCGGTTCGAGTCTTTGCAAGAGCAGATCAAATTGTTCTATGACGAATTATCGTCACGAATGGCACTTGATAGCGTCACGAATAGTGCCTACCATGACATTAAAGTGTCACTGAAAGGTTTTAGTCTTGATGGTGTAATGACACCTATAAGTGTCACTAACTCTTTTTCTAATGGCGCTTGATAGTGCCACAAATAATATCTACCATGACATTAAAATGTCATTGAAAGTTTTTAGTCATGATAGTGCAGTGGCACTTGCAAGTATCTACCATGGCACTCGTATCTACCGTGGCACCGATAGAAGTGGCACTTGTTCAAAATGCCACAAGACCAAAAAATGTCATTAGAAGAATAGTTTTGTGGCACTTTCAAATGTCACTAAACTAAGAAAATGTTGTAGTGACTATTCACAAAAAAAATAAAAAAAAAAATTAATAAACATAATATTAAATACCAATCACGTCTACAGCAGCCTATGTACAGACCTTGTCGCATAGGAGTGAAGGGAAAAAATAAAAAATATTACATGTGTATATTGGATGGTAAAGTTGGGCCCGTGGGGCACCACGGGTTTTTTTTTTTTAATCGGAACCGTTCAATGTATAGAACTCGTCGAGTACTATATGGCTGTAAAAAATCACGTCTATCGGATATTACTAACTATATGATCAAAATCAATTTTGTATAAAAAATGGATGGTGTTATAGTTAACATGTGACCAAAAAAAATAATACGATCAGATAGCTATCGATATCCAATGAATATGATTTTTTTATAAGAATATAATATTTAACGAGTTCTACATATTCAACAGTTCCGATTAGAAAAAAGGGACCTGTGATGACCCCCACAGGCCGAACTACATCGTCTAATCAAAGGCCAAAAAGTAGACAATCTTTCCCATATGCTTTTCACCCCAGGTATGCTTTTCAGCCCAGGCACTGCCCAACTGTACCGATTCATTAATTATCTTCTTCAACATATTTATTTATACAATATTTTAATACAATTTTTTTCATAAAAAGTCAAAAAATTAACTCCCACATTCATGTTTTCTTCCTCAATTTTTTAATCTAAAAAGACAAAAAATACATTTATTTAGAACACCCCAAACAACCCCTTATTACAAAGTTGACTTGGACCCAACAACATTGCTGACGAAACCCTTGACATCATCATAAAAATCTTGAGCCTTTTGAGGGTCGAAGATCTCCACACCATGGAACCCATCTTCATCCAACTTCATCACCACGTGCACCCCACGTGCCTCCAACATCTTCACAAACTCCTTCTGCCGATCCAACAGTGGGTCCCCACCATGCCCTCTCACCAAAATCCTCGGGAACCGTCCGATCTTCTCATCCTCATCCGTCGGATTGCAGTATTCATGATCGCGATCTGCACCCTCAGGCAAAGCCAGGGCCCACAACAGATCGTTTACAGGCAACGGTACGATCCGATCATTCATAAACCTGATCTGTGATTTTGTCCTATCGACCCCACCGAAAAACGGCTGGTTGAGTATCAGCCCCACGATCTTCACAGGAGACAGATCCAGATCCAGTACACGTACACCCGCGAAGTAGGCTATATTTGCCCCTGAACTACTCCCCGACATAAAACACTTGGAAAAATCAGCGAAATCTCTCATCCATTCATCACAGCCGTTGATACCCAATGCTTGGTCCCGGACCCACGTAATCGCGTCGACGGCGTCATCGTACGCCGCAGGGAGGCGGTGTTCTGGTGCGAGACGGTATTCGACGGACAGGATTAGAGCTGGCGTTTGATCGGCCATGGAGGCGCATGATTGGTGAAAGGGTTGAGATGTAGCGCTGAGGAGGACGAATCCGCCGCCGTGGAAGTAAATGATGAGGGGGAGTTTGGTGGCGGGAGGAGGGTGGAGGGGACGGAAGAGGCGGAGGAAGGTGGAGGCGGCGGCGTTGAGAGGGATGTCTTTGGAGAGGGCGGCGGCGGTGGTGGTGGTGGGATTGGGGGTTGGGGGAGCGGTGGGCATAGGGTTGAGGCGGGTGAGTGAACCGTCTGGGTTGAGGATGATTTTGAGGAACTTGTATGGATCCATGGAAGCTGTAGGAGTGGACTCTTGGTCAGCCATGCCTGTTTGTTTAGTGAGAGTGTGTGTATGACAAGAGAGAGAATTTATAGAATTTTATGTTTGAGGCTGTACGGCATATCTTATAATTTGATAATAAAAAAATTACATAATTTCATATTTTATGAGTTATAATTAAAATTTTTTAAAAATTTATAATTAATGTGTTTAGTTACAGTTTTTTAAATTTAGTATTTTAAAAATTAAATTTCTTATTTTTCGTAATTTTTTTTTGTTTTTAGTGAATATTTTTAAATTTTTAAATAATGTTTTTATTTTTATAAATGTATCTTACTTAGATGTATCTAAATAATAAAATATTTTGTAAAAAAAATATTTTAAAAAATTAATAAATTCACAAAAATACAAAAAAAATTACAGTACTGAATTTTCAAATTTTTTATATATTTTTTGTATTTAGTAATTTTTTTTTCAAAAATCACAAATATCATACTTTTTAAGTATATTTATGTTAGGTGTGTCTAAAAATTAAAAAAAATACTTAAAATATTAAAAAAAATTAATTTGGTTGGGTTCAGTACAAAGATCAATTGATTCTGAAAGGTGAAGGTCAATTGAAGCTGAAGATCAGTACAAAGATCAATTCTGATATGAGGTGAAAATCGATTCTGGTATGAGACAGCACAAGGATTGATTCGAATTGAAGCTGAACATCGATCGAAGCTAAAGATGATTCTATCGAGCGCGTAATTGACACACAAAAGGATGATTTTATTTGGTCTGTTCAACTTTTAGCAACCAAATAAATTACCTACCTCACACACGCAGGTCAAGTGCTCAAATGAACGTAAGTGTTAATTTTTTTGGTCCCTAAAAGCCTTCAAATAATTTTTTTTGGCCTCTCATAAAGGAACATGATGTGTTTGAGGCTGTACGGCATATCTTATAATTTGATAATAAAAAAAAGGAAAATGTTTTGTGGCACTAAACTGACTGGCACTAATGGCACTAATTTCCTGTTTTGGTAAGTTTTTGTTTTTTTTTTTTACCTTAAAGGGAATTTCGGGGCATTAGTGCCCCCTTTTTCGAGCTCCATATCATGCTCCTAAAAAAAATTACATAATTTTATATTTTATGAGTTATAATTAAAAAAAAATTTTAAAAAGAAGAAGATATAATTAGTGTGTTTTATTTTAGTTTTTTTAATTTTGTTTTTTAAAAATTACATTTTTTATTTTTCGTATTTTTTGTTTTTAGTGAATATTTTTAAAATTTTAAATAATGTTTTTACTTTTATAGATGTATCTTACTTAGATGTATCTAAATAGTAAAATATTTTGTGAAAAAAATATTTTAAAAAATTAATAAATTCACAAAAATACAAAAAAAATTTATAGTATTGAATTTTCAAATTTTTTTTATATTTTTGGTATTTAATGAATTTTTTTTTTCAAAAATCACAAATATTATACTTTTTAAGTATATTTATATTAGGTGTGTTTAAAAATTTTCAAATTTAAAAAATTACTTAAAATATTAAAAAAATTCAATTTGGTTGGGTTCAGTACAAAGATTGATCGATTCTGAAAGGTGAAAGTCGATTGAAGCTGAAGATCAGTACAAAGATCAATTCTAATATGAGGTGAAAATCGATTCTGGTATGAGACAGCTCAAGGATTGATCCGGATTGAAGCTGAACATCGATCGAAGCTGAAGATGATTTTATTCAATTGAAGATAATTGAAGCTGAAGATGAGTCTACCGAGCGTGTAATTGAAACACGCAAGAGGATGATTTTATTTGGTCTGTTCAACCTTTAACAACCAAATAAATTACCTACCCTCATACGCGGGTCAAGTGCTCAAATGAACGTAAGTGTTAATTTTTTTGATCCCTAAAAGCCTTCAAATAATTTTTTGGGGCCTATCATAAAGGAATATGATATGTATGTATAATTTTCTCTTGAATTTTTTTTTGTCCTAAATGATAGTTTTTAGAGACTAAATTCAATTAATCTCTACATATTAATTTTTAAATCACTAATTTCTTTTAGTGAAAAGGCAGAATTTTCTTTTTATATTTTTCTTTCGTGTGCCAAACTCCTTTATCACGCAATCATAAGAAAAGAGAGGCTGACCAATGATACATTCGGACAATGTACTGTAATTTGTAAATCACAACACACAAATCTCAAATTAATATTAATCAAAAGACTTTTTTTAGCCATTATTAAACCAAAGAATTGTTACAAAGTTGACTTAGACCCAGCAACATTGCTGACGAAACCCTTAACATCATCATAAAAATCCTGAGCCTTTTGAGGGTCAAGGATCTCCACACCATGGAACCCATCTTCATCCAACTTCATCACCACGTGCACCCCACCAGCCTCCAACATCTTCACAAACTCCTTCTGCCGATCCAACAGTGGGTCCCCACCTTGCCCTCTCACCAAAATCCTCGGCAACCGTCCGATCTTCTCATCCTCACCCGTCGGATTGCAGTATTCATGATCACGATCTGCACCCTCAGGCAAAGCAAGGGCCCACAACAGATCGTTAACAGGCAACGGTACGATCCGATCATTCATAAACCTGATCTGTGATTCTGTCCTCTCGACCCCACCGAAAAACGGCTGGTTCAGTATCAGCCCTACGATCTTCACGGGAGACAGATCCAGATCCAGTACACGTACACCCGCGAAGTAGGCTATATTTGCCCCTGAACTACTCCCCGATATAAAACACTTGGAAAAATCAGCGAAATCTCTCATCCATTCATCACAGCCGTTGATACCCAATGCTTGGTCCCGGACCCACGTAATCGCGTCGACGGCGTCATCGTACGCCGCAGGGAGGCGGTGTTCGGGTGCGAGACGGTATTCGACGGACAGGATTAGAGCTGGGGTTTGATCGGAAATGGAGGCGCATGATTGGTGAAAGGGGTGAGATGTAGCGCTGAAGAGGACGAATCCGCCGCCGTGGAAGTCAATGATGAGGGGGAGTTTGGTGGCGGGAGGAGGGTGGAGGGGGCGGAAGAGGCGGAGGAAGGTGGAGGTGGCGGCGTTGAGAGGAATGTCTTTGGAGAGGGCGGTGGTGGTTGTGGTGGTGGTGGGATTGGGGGTTGGGGGAGCGGTGGGCATTGGGTTGAGGCGGGTGAGTGAACCGTCTGGGTTGAGGATGATTTTGAGGAACTTGTATGGATCCACGGAAGGTGTTGGAGTGGACTCTTGATCAGCCATGGTTGTTTGTTTAGTGAGAAAGAGTGTATGCCTAGAGAGAATTTATAGGATTTTATGTTTTAGGCTGTACGGCTTGTGTTATAATTTTTTTTTAAAAAAAAATGATATGATTTTCTATTTTATGAATCATAATTAAAATTTAAAAAAAAAAGTTAATAGTAATGTGTTTAGTTTTAGTTTTTTAGAAGTTGAGTTTTTTTATTTTTTATATTTTTTTTATTTTTAATGAATATTTTTAAAATTTTAAGTATTTTTTTTTATGCATCTTACTTAAATGTATCTAAATAATAAAATATTTATGAAAAAATATTTTAAAAATTAATAAATACACAAAAATATAAAACAATATACTTAATTTTTGTATTTTTTTGTATTTTTAGTATTTATTGAATTTTTTAAAAAAAATACAAATATTATACTTTTTAAGTGTATTTATGTTAGGTATATCTAAAAATTAAAAAAATTACTTAAAATATTTAAAAAATCAGTGAAAATTAAATAATACGAAAAACTAAAAAACAGAATGTTTTAAAAAGTGAATTCTGAAAATTGAAACCAACCAGAATGGATCAAACCTCAAACATAATTAAATATTTAATTAGTTATAATTAAAATAACATCATAATTAAATAAAAAAATATATCTTAACTAAAAAAAAATTATAAACTAAAGAATTTATAGGAGTTTAATTGGTTAAATTATATATATATAATAAAAAAAAGATTATTTACAAATGACTCTAATATCACTTTACTCCCTCAACTATACATAGGGTTGTTTTAAAAAGTTGGTTAAAAATTAATTTTTTAATTTTTTATAAAAAATGTGTAAAAAAACTAAAAAAAGTAATATGACTCAAAATAGGTTTAAAAACACCTGTGTAATTTAGTGATATATTATTTCAAATAAAAACACTGGTCTCCCATAATTTTAAAATGTCACTCTTACTCTCTTTTAGATGAATCTTTGTATGTAAATATTGTTTTGTGAATATTTTTTAATTAAGAAATTAAGTTTTTTTTGGTATAAAATGTTTATTTATAAATTATTTTCCCAACTAAAGTAGATTTATGAGTATCTTCTTTGAACAATAGCATATTAGATTTTGAATAATATCATATGCATCAATTGGTATATCAATTAATATATTAATAGATACTGTGATATAATAATTTTAGATGTTTTAGGTCTTTCTAATTTATATAATGAGTGGAGCCATAGTTTTAAGGGTAAATTGCATATACACCTCCTGAGATTTGATTAAAATACGAATCACCCACAGCTCATTGTCGTTCCAAAAATTACATTTCATTTCTAATTTCATAACAAATCGTCCATTTTATTAATAAATCATGAAGTCAATTAACAGTTTTTATTGATATTAGAAATATGTTTTAATTAATAATTTAAATAATTTTATTATTATATAGGAGAGTAATTGTGAATTTTATTTTTTTTAGTTAATTTTGTTAAATAACAATTATAACAAATGAGTATTTGTAATTTTTCAAACCACAGAAAAAAATCTGTATTTTAAGTAAACTTCAGAGAGTGTATTTGTAATTTATTCTAGTATTAAAATGAAAATATCATAACTAATATATACTTAATTAATATAGTAATTAGTACATGTCCATTGATATAACTTTATTCTTAAAATTGTGAGTGCTATGACTATTAAATAAATATATCATATAACATTATTAATTTGGATTAAAATTTTATTTTCTTTATTTATTAATTTTTATTTTAAATCCAACTATTTTTTTTTTTTGTTACAGGAAAATCCTCCCACTCTCCCGCAGGTCCAAGGCAGCGCCCCTTGAGGAAATCATCAGGGTGTCCTGTTGGCCGTTCCGAGCAAGAGACTATAACCTGGAAGCTTGTCCCGACCTCACAAGGCAAGCTCCAGTAAGTCAGGACTCGCACAGCGGGGGAGCATTGAACCAACACCAAGTGCTGACTAGACAACTTGAGGTCCAACCTCCTAACCAACAATGCTTTCGCCCAAAAAATTGACCCAAAAAGAAGAGAATTAAACTCGTAACCTTAGAGCTTAAACTCTAAAATTTTACCACAATGCCACAACCCGTTGCGTTAATCCAACTATTCATATGTTACAAGAAAAAATAATTGGGGTCGGTGCATTGTGAACATTAATAGTCGTAGGCCCTCGTAGTTTAAGTAGGTGCATATGAGTATATAAATGGCAGAAAAATAATTGGTGTCGGTGCATCGTGATCATTAATAGTCGTAGGCCTCGTAGCTTAAGTAGGTGTCTATGTATATATACATGGCAGAGTAAATTATAGGATAAATTATAAATACACCTCTAAAATTTGATTAAAATATAAATAGTCTCTATGATTTTGAAAATTACATTTTATCCTTGATGTTTCTAATTTCATAATAAATCGTTCCTTTTATTAATAAATTATTAAGTCAATTAACAATTTTTAATGATGTTAGAAACATGTTTCAATTAATAATTTAGGTAATTTTATTATTGTATATGAGAGCAATTATGAATTTCATTTTTTTAGTTAATTTTGTTAAATAAAAAATTCTAACAATAGGATATTTGAAAATTTTCAAACCATAAGGGATAATCAGTTCTTCAAGCAAACCTCAGAGGTGTATTTATAATTTATCCTAAATTATACTATGTTGGGTCATTTCTTCACTTTAATTCTTCATTTTTATTATTTTAATTTATTTTAAAAAAAATTATATTTAAAATTAAGAAAAATAACACATTAACAATTACGTGATATAAATTTTTTTATTATATATAACTCAAGTTTCTGATATAAATCTAAATCTTAATATAATAATATATTTTGATATCATGTGGGAGGACATATCAAATTTTTTTTTTTTAATTTTAAGAGTAAATTAGAAAATTTTTTAAAAAAAGAACTGACAAAATGGAGAAAAAAATTCAAACTAAAGTAAAAAATACCAAATATAAATAAAGCAAAATGTAATTTACCCTAAATGTTATTGCATCATTTTATTTGGTTTTTGATCAGTACACTTTTTAAGTTATATTAATGATATTTTACCACATTTAATTTTACTAATTACATATTTTACATAAAAATATGTAGTAAAACATAAATGCTTTTTACTATTTAGGAAATTCCTTATACTATTTGCACTTTTAGTTATATATTTTTTTGGTATATCTTATATATTTTTATAATAAATTGCGTACTTTTTTATAGAGTTACGATAATTTTGTAGTTTAAAAATAAAATTATATATACATGTTACACGTTTTTTTTAATCAAAATATTCTTAATCCACAAAATTTATTATTAAAAAATCTATAACTTCATTTATGAATTACAAATTATCGCAAGTCTATCATAATATTACAAAAACATTTGTCAAAAAAATATATACTCCCTCCGTCCCAAAATATTAGTCCCTTATTCCATTTTTCATTGTCCCAAAATATTAGTCCCTCTTCAAAAATCAAGTACAAAAATAATATAAATTTCCTATTTTGCCCTTCTTTTAAATTAATAAACAATATAAAAAGTACAATTATGACATTGATATTCCCAAAAAATGTACTATCAAAAGGATAATTTTGGAAAATCAACTTTTTTCAAATGCAATAATTGTACTACCAAAAAAAGTTGAATTCCCCAAAAGGGACCATTATTTTGGGACGGAGGGAGTAGTATATACCGAAAAAACACTTAACAAGTTACCTATAATACACACTTTTAGGGACCGACAAAATATAGACCGACTCTTCTCTTTCCATTTCTCAATCACACTAAGATCAATGTCAAATAATACTAATTTGTTACAAGTTATTTATCATCCAAAGTTAGAAAATCATATTCAACCCTTTTAACATCTTTTTTATTTTATTTATTTATTTTTTTTTTTTTGACATTTTTTTTGGTTTATGAATGAAGATTATTGGAAGGTCATGGACATTGGTGGTGAGTTAGTATTTGGAAGTTTTGGAACTCTTTATTTTCTCTAATTTAATGATCATTATTTTTTGGTGTCATCGGTACAGGTCCTAATGGCCTATAAATTGTGTCTCTCATCTACTCATTTCTACACAAACTCTTTTTACACTTCAAATATTATTAGCTAAAGAATGGTGTTTTTCTTGGTGGAGTTTTGGATTCACCATCTTGTGCAAAATTAGCCTGAGTCATACGACAAGTGGTTAGGCTATTGTATCTTAAAGGAGACATGTCAGAGTTTAGTGACTGTTACATCGGTATTTGAGTTCTTCCTACCGCAGTGGACTTGATCTCCTTAAAAAAAATAAGATATTCATGTCTCAGCCTGATCTATTTATATCTCTCTTTTTTTATATATTATTTATCAATAAAATATAATTTTTTTAATATTTTCACCAACACATATTATTAAAATTCAATACTAAAAATACAAGTTATAAAGTTGAACTGAACAAGTTCAAGAGCGAGATTATACCAAGTGGGATGAAACGAGATTGAGAGAGGTTTAGCACACACGGTCTGGTACAAGATAACATTCACTAAATAGGGATGGGGTCGGATAAAGATCCCCCGACTCACATTCGTCTTGTTGTCTTCATGATGCACCCTTGCTCCGGACCCGTGGGTGACCCACCACCCTCACTATTTTTTGGTTGATTCAATTTTTTAGTTATTTATTTTTTTTATTTTTTATTTTTCTAAGTCTTGCTCTCACAGCAAGACATGTGGAGCTGAGGTGCTAGGGTCCCGAGCACAGTTGCTTTGTAATTGAAATTGGGAGTGTTTAGGAAGTTAGTTTTTAGGTTTTTTTTTTTTTGTTTTTTTTCATTAAAAGACAAATTAGTTACAAAATAAATATAAAAAAAAAACAAATCCAAAAAAAAATATCACATTAAACCCCATAATCATTTCACTTTTTCTCTCACAGCCATAGCATTCAATCTCAAAAAAACTCAACTATCTTCCTAAACATACACAATTTTTTCTCTAATAATATCCTACAACTAAAAAAACTTACAAAAAAAAATCACTTTCCAAACACCCACATTCTGAGAAGCGGATCCAAAAAAAAAAAAATTTGATATTCTGAGAAATATTTGGGTGTGTAATGTGCTTATCATATATATTTGTTTAAGTCTCATAAATATATATAAATTATTTTATAAAATTACGTAAATTCTAATAAATATACGTAAATTATAATTTTTTAAATTTTTATAAATTAATTTATATATATTTGTAAAAATTTATATAATTTTATAAAATAATTTTCGTATATTTATAAAAATTTACATAAATATATATGATATTAAATGCCGAACTTTTTAATTCCTGAGGTGCAAATATGGCCAAAGAGATGAAAGGGTTGTACTGAAGAATCCCTATTCCACCTCTGATATTTTTGTAGAATTTCAACTAAAAGCAATAAAAATGGTGGGTGGCAGGTACAGGAAGGTAGACAGTTACATCTACATTAAATAAATCTGTCGGTTAAATTAATAAGAGTCTTTTTTATAATTTTTTATAGTGAGTGTCTTAAAGCACATGTTATATAAAAAAGTTTTTAAAAATTTATATATTTTTTTAGAAATATTTATCAATAAATTTTATTTCACAAATAAATACTCTAATTAGTTCGAATTTTTTTTTTATTGATCTGTTAAATCTTATTAGTTCAGAATTTCTTTCCGTGTAATCCTATTTTTTGTTTTGGTAATATTTTGATAGACAGTTATACCTTTTTATTAATGTGACAGGTATGATATAATACTCCAATGTGACAGGTATTGATATCACACTCCAACGATGTGACACTTCAAAAAAATTAAAAATTCTTTCGTGTGCTTTTTCTAAATGTGACAACATGACTAATATGATGTGACACTCCAAAACTTTTACTCTAAAATAAGTAATTCCTCCTTAGTATACTTTTTCAAATGTGACAGTGGCAAGTATGATGTGACACTTTAAAAAAATAAAAACTGTACTTTTCTCAAATGTGACAACGTAACAGGTATGATGTGACACTTCAAAAAAATAAAAACTGTGGGTATGTTTGGTTTGCATTTGGGAGATGAGTTTTAGAAAAAAATTTCTAAAAAATTGTTTGGTTTGAGTTTTTCTCAAAAAATTTTCAAAATCACTTTCTCTCTCTTACACATCAATCAATCATTTTTTCTCTCTCCTCTCTCATTCTCAATTACTTTTTCTCTCACACACATCTACTTAAATTCTCCCAAAATATCAAATCATCCCAAACTCCCAAAAAAACAACTCTCCAAAAATATACAACCAAACAAATCAAAAAAATTTCTAAACTCTCTCCCCAAAAAAATTTTCAAAAACAATTCTCCTAAAAACAAACCAAACAAGCCCTGTACTTTTTTCAAACGTGACAGCGTAACAAGTATAATGTGACACTTCAAAAAAAATAAACGTGACAATGTGACGAGTATGATATGACACTTTACAAAAATAAAAAACTTCCTAGTGTACTTTTTCCAAACGTGACAACGTGACAAGTATGATGTGGCACTTTAAAAAATAAATAAAAACTCTCTAGTGTACTTTTTTCAAACGTGACATATGACACTCCAACGTGGCAGATATGATGTGACACTTTAAAAAAATTAAAAACTCTTTAGTGTACTTTTTTCAAACGTGACATTCTAACATGGCGGGCATGATGTGACACAAAAAAACTCTTTAATGTACTTTTTCTAAATGTGACACTCCAATGTGGCGGGCAAATAAATCATTATACATCCAAAAGGACTAAATGGGTCACAAGAAAAAATATGGGACTATGGATTACAAGTCCAAAATATGGAACTTATTGATCAATCCCCCATTTTTTTTATTACACTTACTTACTTTTATACAAAATATATAAATTTGGGCAAATTAACTACACTTCCTTTAAGATTTAATGAAATTACAGATTCTCACTTGAAGTTTCAAAAATTACATCCCGTCCATCGCAATTAACGTCGTTAAGGGATATCATAAATTGACTAAAATGCTATTTTGACAAATAAGGGCAAATTACCAATACCCCTTTGAGGTTTAGCTAAATTATAAATTTTTTCCTGAGGTTTAGCTAAATTATCATTTTTAAATAAGTTATGAAAAGTAAAATTAAAATACAAAAACACTTATCTCATTACAAAAAACTAAGGTTTTAAAGACTAAAATTTAGGGACAATTATTTTTAGGGGACCAAATATTTTTGTTGCGAAAAGTGTTGTTATTATATTTTTAGCAAAGAAAATTGAACATTAATGATTAATTATTATCTTTTTGGTATCAAATTTTTTGTCTCAAAAAATAAACCATTTTGAAATCAAATTATTTTGTTCCTAAAAGTCTATTTATTATTGACATTTTTGAATTTTTATCGCTAAAAGCCTTATTTGCGACCTTTAGCGACTACCTTCACGACGATAGAAATTAGTCCCTAAATGTCTTTTGTAACAAAATTTTCACTTTTAGATATCAAAAAAATTGTTCTCTAAAACTCTTACATATTGTAATGTCAGATGGTAAAAATATCATAAAATTAACAAATAATTAAATAAGTTAAAAACACAAGAAATAGTTTGTGAAAAAATTCTTAGAATATGTTTGGATTGATTTTCAGAAATTTATTTTTAAATTTTTTTAAAAAAATTAAAAATTAATTTGGTTAAGAAATAAAAAATAAAAAATAATTATTGTTTTTATCTTTTGAGTGGTTAGAAATGATTTTTACAAATTAAATATATTTTTTCATATTTATTTTTATTAAATTAGGTTTTTTTTTTTAAATTCTGAATTTTTTTTCTAAATAACAAATCAAACATGGTTCCAAAACTTAGATAACATTTGGTAGAATTTTCTAAATATGATTTGAGAATAGAGTTGTATTTTGAGTTTGTGAGTATGATTTGAGTGCGAAAAATTTGTTTGGTGAATGAGTTTTGAAAAGAGTTTTGAATTGAGTGGAGAATTTTTGATGTGACATATGATATTTGATTCAAAACTTACAACTTATAACCAAATACACAACTCAAAATTCTACTCAAAACTCATAAAAAAAAATTAAAAATTTCTGAATTTTTTTATTTTAAATATAAAAAAATATCATGTGCCAATTGTTATAATAATAATAATAATAAAAAAAAAAACACTGTTCGGGTCAACCAACCGGATGTCTGGGAGGACGACCGGTTAGTTCAAATTTTCCTATCTTGGAAAGAATTTTCAAAAATAAGTGTAGAATTAATATTTGAAAACTCTAAACAAATAACACACTCAAAACAAGGGGTAGAAATGTGTTTAGAGAGCTTCTCCAAACACAGATAATTTTTTATTTCCATCCAACGTAATTATTTTGTAATTTTTATTAATTTATCAAAAGGATTTTAACATGGACAATATTATTCATCAATTTATATTTTAATGATATCAATTAATCATTCTTAATGTTTAATTAACGATAAAAATTAAACTATTATGTAAATATAAATCTCATAGAACAAAATATAATTTCAAAAATCTCATAAAAAAAAATTTATAATTTAACTAAACCACAACAAAGGTGAGAATAAGTTGTCCAATAAATTTTTAAACTTGTTGTAAAGTTCATTAACAAAAATCTAATAGAAAGTCAACTGTATATGTCATTTCCAAGGCATGTACTAGGTCATATTCCCTTTCATATGCTTAGTGACTGATCTGTTTACGCATTTTCGTCCTATTGGTCTTTGTAACACTATTTATAAGCTCATCACTAAGATTCTCGTGGCTCGTCTTAGACCCCTCCTTGAAGATCTTATCAGCCCACTTCAAGCCAGTTTTATTCCGAGTCGTAGAGGAGTGGACAATGTCGTCATTGTGCAGGAGGTAGTGCACAGTTTCAAGGGGAAAAAAGGCAAAAAAGGTAACATGTTGATTAAGCTTGATTTAGACAAAGCTTATGATAGGCTCGAATGGAGCTTTATTCGTCATGTGCTCAAGTCCTTTTATTTCCTGCCTATTTGGGTTGATCTCATCATGTCTTGTGTGACTTCCAGCTCCTTAGCTATTCTGTTCAATGGGGAAAAAACGGAAGAGTTCACTCCTTCTAGGGGTATCCGTCAAGGAGATCCTATCTCTCCCTACATCTTTATTCTCTGCTTGGAGTTTCTATCCGCTAGGATTTCCGAAGCCTGCGAGAGTCATACCTGGAGCCCTATTCGTGTTTCGAGAACTGGTCCCTTTCTGTCTCACTTATTTTTTGCGGATGACCTCATTCTTTTTGGTGAAGCCTCCGAGGCCAATTGCCATACTATCTCTCTTTTGCTACAGGAGTTTTGCTCTTTATCTGGGCAAAAGATTAGTTTTGGTAAATCTAAAGTCCTTTTCTCCTCGAATGTTCAAGATGACAAGCAACAGTTTCTTGCCTCTGTTTTAAGGATCCCTGTCACTAGGAATTTAGGCAAGTACCTAGGCTGTCCTATCCACCATTCCCGACCCAGTAAAGAGTCCTTCCAATTTCTTATCGATAAGATCCAAGGTAAACTTGCTGGGTGGAAGAGCAAGATGTTATCTTTTGCTGGCCGGGCTACTCTAATTAAAGCAGTTAATGCGGCCATTCCTACTCATATCATGCAGTGTAATTACATCCCCAAGTCGGTGACTAATACCATTGATAAACTAAATAGAGACTTTTTGTGGGGCTCTTCCTCAGAGTTTAGGAAAATTCATGGTGTTGCTTGGGACACGGTTACCAAACCTAAAAACCTTGGCGGGTTGGGCATTAGACAAACCTGTTTGGTTAATAGAGTCTCAATGGCTAAGTTGAGTTGGCGTTTTTCGAGGGAGGACACTTCTCTTTGGGCTAAAACTCTTAAGTCTAAGTATGGGGGGACTACACGTGTTTGTAGTAAGACTTCTCCCACTTGGAGGAATATGCTAAAGGGCTCGGATATTCTTGAAAAAGGGTCGAAAATGCTCATTAAAAATGGTAGATCAACCCGTTTTTGGCTAGATGAGTGGGCTAAGTGCGGCCCTTTACGTGGCTGTATTGAAGGTCCGTTGGCCCCTACCGATTCCTCACTGCGAGTGTGTGACGTTTGGGTGGCTAACGACTGGGACTTCTCCCGTATATCCTTTGTTCTTCCTTCTGAAATTCTGGATTGTATTCGTAGTACCTCTCTATCCTGGTTCAGTGCTGCGAATGATATCCGGGTTTGGAAGCATTCAAATGATGGTCAGTTCCGTAGTAACTCTGCTTACCTCTTGGCTAAAGAGTTTCATCCCTCCCCTCCCATTACCAACTGGAGCTGGGTATGGGCTATCCCTGCTAATCCTCGTATCCTCCATTTTGTTTGGCGTGTTCTCCTTCTTAAGCTTAACACTAAAGCCCATTTGTTCCATAGACAGATTGTTACAGACAACCTCTGCCCGGTCTGTAAATGCCTCCCCGAAACCATTGATCACGTTTTTAGAGAATGCCTCTCTGCCTCTCATTGTTGGTCTAGTATCGGTATTCCTTCGGAAGTCATCCCTTCCTTCTCCCTCGACCTTCATTCTTGGTTCAAGCTGAATTGTCAATCTCGTGTTGTTCACTCTTCCACTGTTCGTTGGGCCATCCTTTTTCCTTCTGTCTGCTGGGCCATTTGGTTGCACCGCAACTCTTTTTGCTTTCAAACCAATTCAACCCCTTTTAAGGCTTCAGCAGTGGTTGCCAAAGCTTTAGAATGGCAGCACATTACCGACCCAGGCAGAACCCTTACAACCTCTGTCACTCTCTCTTTCGGCTGGAAACCCCCCCTCTTTGGTACCTTCAAGCTTAACACTGATGGGGCAGCTAAGCGTCCTCCTAATCTAGCCACTGGTGCTGGAGGTTTTCACCGTACTGGTTTAGCTGCTGGAGGTGGTGTTATTCGGGACTGGATGGGTGGTTGGGTTGCAGGTTTTGTTCGCAACATAGGTGTAGCCTCGGCTATGGAGGCGGAATTTTGGGCGCTGAGAGATGGTTTGAAACTGGCCTTGGACTTAGGCTTCACTGGAATTTGTGTTGAGACAGATGCCACAGCAGTAATTAATCTTGTTTTGCAAGAACCTCCTGCAGATCATCACTTCGGTAACCTCATTCTTGATTGCAGGTACCTCATGAGGGAGCTTCGGATCGTGATGGTTGATCATATCTATCGTGAAGCTAACAAGTGTGCAGATCTCCTAGCAAATCAAGGCAGTCTTGCCTTTAATGGTTTTCATGTTTTTCATTCTGCTCCTTCTTTTGTTTTGAAGCAATTGTATGACGATGCTACAGGGGTTTCATACCCCAGACTCTGTTTTCCTGGTTAATTTATATTAGCTCTCTGTTTTACCAAAAAAAAAAAAAACTTCACCTCTTCATTTGCACGCGCGTGGTGTTTAATTGTAATTTTTAAAAATTAATTTTATACTTATTTTTGAAAACCCTTTTTTAAGTGGAAAAATTTAGTTATTCCGGTCATCTCTTTTAATGTCCGGCTGATTGATAGGAATAGTGTATTTTTTTTTTTACACCTGTTATTTTTATATTTTAAATAAAAAATATTTCTAGAATTTTTTTAAAATTTTTTATGAGTTTTAAATAGGATTTTAGATTGTGTGTTTGGTACGAGTTGTAAGTTCTTAAATTAAACATCATATGTTATATTATTCATTTCAAACTCAATTCAAAACTTTTTCCAAAACTTTTTTTAAAATTCATAACCAAACAATTTTCCACACTTAAATTATAATTTCAAAACTCACAAATTCAAAATACAACTCTTATTCTCAAATTATATTTAAAAAACCCTATCAAACGCTACTTAAAAATTTATCAAAAATATTTTCCCATATGCATATTTTGATAAAAATTTTAATAATTTTTTTAAAATCTCTAGCACTAATCCTTCCATATTTACTACTCTATTGTAAGTCACCAAAAATAATAAAAATGAAACTAAACCATTTAAATGCTTTACTAATTATTGACAGCATGTATTAATTGCATTGGGCTGGATTTTTTTCAGTCCAAGATTCGATGTTGTTCAAACGAGATTTATTATAAATTTCGTTTTAATAATTTAAATGATTTTTTTTATAAGATTTTTTTTATATACAATTTACATAAAATTAAATTAATTTAATAATTATAATCTATTCAATTTATTATATTTATCTTCAAAAAATAAACGAGTGTATTTTTAAAAATATATTATTTATTTTTTAGTAACAAACATAATAAATTAAATAAATTACAATTATCAAATTTATTTAATTTTTTGAGACATTGATATATAAAAAAGCCCTATAAAATTAACAATTCTAGTTATCAAAATAGAACTGGAGTAAACTCTAACACCCTGAACAAGACTGGAGCAATCCACACCCAATTGTCATTTCCTTATAACAAAAATTATTGGGAGCTCTAAATATAGAGTTTAGTGTTTTTTAGAGCAACAATGCTAGAGACTTTTAAAAAGACATCTCTAAACTCATCTCTAATGAGGTGGAAAAGGAAAAAAAATAAAAAATAAAAAAATCAAGACACATAATTGGCTAGTGGTACCTCTAAATTAGAGGTCCCAAACATTTTTGTTTTTAGAGGTATGTATCATGACTGTTCCTTATAATTAGGTGATAGCCTCTCTTTCGTCTTGGGTTTCGTACCTATAATTTATGAATAATTCTAAAAATATTTAATTTTTTACCTAATAATTTAAACACTTACACCTGTGTGACATATAAATGTATATATAAATTATTTATAAATTATTACATAAAAAAAGGTAAATTATAAATACATCTCCTCAGATTTACTTAAAATACAAATTACCTCCTGTGATTTAGAAAATTACAAATACCCCCTTGCTAAAATTTTTATTTAACAAAATTAACTAAAAAAAATAAAATTCATAATTGTTCTTCTATACAATAATAAAATTACTTAAATTATTAATTAAAACATGTTTCTAACATTATTAAAAACTATTAATTGATTTGATAATTTATTAATTAAAATCCTAATTTATTATGAAATTATAAATCTCAAGAGGTAAAATGTAATTTTGAAAATCACATGAGGCGATTCATATTTTAATCAAACTCCAAACGATGTATTTGTAATTTATCCTTAAAAAATTATGTACAAATTTCATTTCTCATAATATATACTTCCCTAACCTTATACAAATTAATAATTTTATAATTTTATTTATTTATTGACATAACACTTATTATATTATCTATATATTGGTCTCCATAGTAGACTTGTTTGGTTAAACTTTCTCAAGTTGAAAACAATTCCTCAACTGCAAATTATTTATTTTTAAAATTATATTTACCTTAAAAATTGCACCAAACACTCTTGATAAAGATACTTAAAACCAATAAATAAATAAGGCTTCGTTTGAAAAATAAGTTAACTTTTTGACTTTTTAAATTTTTTAGCCTAAGGCTAAAAAGTCGTTTGAAAATGACTTTTTGACTCTTTTGACTTTTTGTGAGAAGAAAAGTAAAATGATTATGGGTTTGATGTAATATTTTATCTTATTAGATTAAAAAATCTATTTTATTTTTTTATAATTAAAATAGCCTCAAACCCAATCCAACCCAACCCAACCCAATCCATCTTCCCAAACGAAGCCTAAATACAAGCTATAAGCAGCCCTCCAACTTTCAGAACCAATTCTTTTCAACTTATTTAAATATATCCTCCTTACCAACCATATGCAAAAACAACACCAAACACTTTAATATAAATTATAAAAAAATATATAAATAGCTCAATAAGCTGCATGAAATGGGTATCATTTCTGCACCCAACATCTTTTATTTTTTTATCAATGGTTTTTTTAACATCACCAACCAAGCATGCCCAAATAGACAACAAAATTAGGATGGGTCTAATTAATACAGAGGGGTACCATCAAAGAATAAAATTAGAGTGAAAGAAAACAGTTTAAAATGTGCTAACATATTAATCAATTTATGACTAAACCTTTAAAAATTAAGTATAACCCTTATTTTATTTTTTCTTTACTTTTTCCTTTTCCTTTTTCTTTATTGTTGAAAAGTACAGGAATCCTAACTTTCTTTATTGCATTCTGGTTTAATGAATCCCTCAGCCCCTTCATGGCTTTAACACTATTTGAATTTTAAATTTGTGAATAAAAAAATATATATTGAATGAAGATTCTTATTTGGTGTTAAAAAACTTTTTTTCTTTTGACAATTCAAAGTTCCAAGATAATGACAATACATAATTTAATCCATATTCCCAAATAAATAAATAAATAAATAAATAAAAATACTAATAGCATGGTTTGGTATAAAGAAGATTCTACATATTCTTGCAATCCATTTTATGGATTATTAAAAATATCATCCTATTTCAAGAACTTCTAGCCAGATCTAGTGAAGTAAAAGACCCTACTACTAATGAGATTAACAATAAATAATTAAAAGAACGAAGAAGAAAAAAAGTCATCAAAGTTTTGTGATCTACTCTGCTTTTATAATGTAACACTCACATATGGGACCAGAGGAAATAATAATTTTCAAAGAGATGGACCACTAAAATCATATCTAGGGGTGTGCATAATACCGCCGAAATCGTCAAAATCGCACTGAGCCGCACCGCTAAAGCAAATTCGTTATTATTTGCCAATCGAACCGCCGATTTTTGATAAGAAAAATGACAAATTCTAGTGACACTTTTATCAATCCGCTGGTTTCTATTTTTCTTCCAAAGCGCACCGACCCGCACCGCTATTAAATCATGTTTTATAAGATTCTAAAAATTATTTTTTACTTAAGTTTGCTTGTTATTCTATACCTTAGAATATAGTATTACATTACTGCTCGCGGGGAATTCAAGATGTCAATAATCCAAAATAAAGTTGGATTCCAATTCACTTTTCAATCTTTTTTTTTTTTTCTGGCCATGTTGCAAACTTGCATCAGCTCACTTTTCAATCTAAATACTTTTCAACAGTAAACATTTTCAATATATTGTAAACCCTGAATGATATTAATTTTATGTATTGTATTTGATCATTGTAGCTTCCACAGATGCTTGTAATGAACTGATGGCATAGTCGTTGATATTATCATGTTGTTGCTACACTTGCTGCATCAGAAGAAAGCTTCGCAAGATGCTTAACATCACGGTATCTCTCGTCTTTTTTTTACTCTTTGATTTAAGTTTTGTAATTTGAATTATATTTTTTATAAACCGCTAATCCGCCCGAACTGCCAAGACAAATCCGCCATTATTTTCCAACCGAATTGCCGATTTTTGATAAGGAAAATGACAAATTCTAGTGACACTTTTATCAATCCGCCACCCGCCATACGATTTCTATTTTTCTCTCAAACCGCACCGACCCGCACCGCGCACACCCCTAATCATACCATAGGATGCAACTTGGGTGAACTGAATGAACTTAGCAACAAAAAAAAAAAAGAAAAAATAAATAAATAAATAAAAGAAAAAAGAAAAATTATTTCACCAAGCCAATTGCGACCCTATAACCTTTTGTTTTTTTTGGTTTTTTATTTTTATTTTAGGTAAATCTAAGGTTCTGAAAAGCGGTTACGGTCGCCGTAACGGTGACGGTTGCGTAGTTGCGAGATGCAAATGCCGTAACGTAACGATTGCGGTAACAAGAACCGTGAATTTTTTTTATTTTTCACACAATTTAAAAAAACTTACCAACACGCATATTTTTTTTTTCCATGATCATATTTATTGGGTTTAAAATAAATATTGATCAATTTTTGTAAATTTTTAAATATGATCCAATATATTTCATATTTTTAAATCACTATAAACTGAGTTTTTTTACATTTTATTTTAATAATTAATGACTTTATATTATATAAAAAATCAATCACTAACTATTATATATAAGATAAACAATGACAAAAGTAAGAGAATAAACAAGAACCTAAATATATATATATATATACATATTTTAACCAAACCAAATAGATAATGACCACACTTATTATTATTATTCTTATTATTATTATTATTATTATCAAACAATATATAGGGAAACACACACAAACAAAATGGTTGAGTGATAGCAGTTGAATAGAATAGCATAGGTCTTACAGCTTCAACAAATCAATAACATGTTCTTCATCTTCCCTCTTCTCTTTCTCTATCTTTTGCTCCTCCATCTTCTCTTTTTATCATCCCTCCTCTCTACCCCTTTTTCCCTATTTTCAGTTTTTTTTTTTTTTGAAAGAAGCAGTTCGAAATCGTTACGTAATGGTGCGTAACAGGCCGTTACGGCTGTTACGGCACTATTACGATCGCTACGACAGCCGCTACAACAGCCGATACACTTGTGAATCTCAATCACTGCAAAAGTGGCCATAACAGGTGACGGTAATCACCACAACCGTTACATAATGGCGTTACGTAACGGTTGTGACCGCTTTTTAAAACATTGAATAAATCACATTCAATATCCTTGAAGTTTAGAAAAAAAAAATATAATAAATCCATAAGTTTGACATACTTACACCTACTCTTTTAGTGATACTAAAATGACCAAAACTAATATAAATGGTGTGCAGACAAACAAATAATTTAAGTTAAAATATACATTTCAATATAAAAGATAACAACATTATTTTTTTATCTATACAATTAATAAATTGATGATGAAAATGAAGCTAGTATTTTATTTGAATTAAAACTTTCAAGGAGCCCAATACAATTATACCAAATTTATAGAGCTTGATGTATTTTTTCTAAATTTTAAGAGAGGTTAGTGTAATTGATGTATTCTCTAAATTTTAAGAGAGGTTAGTGTAATTCGCCTCCCTTTTTTAGGGTAAACTACGAATAAGTAATTTCCATCAAGTCTTATTAAAAATAAGTCATAATAAAATTGTCATAAAAAATTATTAATTTTTTTATATTTTTTTTTGCATGTTATTAAAAATTAACAATTTGATTTTTTTTTTTTTTTATCACGATTTTTATAAATTGTAACTAAAATTTACACTTACTGACTTTTTTTATGATAAAATTTTCAAACTGTCTGAAAATTAAAAATTAATGATTTTTTTGTGAAGATTTTTTAAAACTATTACTAAAATTTATAATTAGTGACATTTTTTATGACAATTTTTAAACTGACACTGACAATTAACAATTCCAAAACAAACCAAACCAAATCAAGCCTTAAGTCTCATCAAATGAGGTCGACTACATGAATCCTTCTTCTCCACGCAACTCTATCAAATGTCATTTTGTTAGTCAAATTAAGGCTTCGTTTGGGAACAAACTATTTTAGTAACTTTTTGGCTAAAATATGAGATAAAAAAAACTAGTATGTTTGGAATGATTTTTTGATTTTTTACGAAAAATATGCAAAAATTAGAGAGAAAATGAAGGGCTTGTTTGGTTTGTGTTTATAAAGTAGTTTTTTGAGATAAAAAGTACGAAAACTTGTTTGATTTGTCTTTTTTCAGAAATGGTTTTGGAAAATTGTTTTGGGAAGAGAGTTTTAAAAAAAGTAATTGATTTGATGTGTATGAGAGAGAGTGTGATTTTGGAAAGAAGCAAACCAAACAAAATTTTGAGATTTTTTTTAGAAAAATTTGTTTGATTTGATTACTCTTGAAAATTTGTTTGTAGAGAATTTTTCCCAAAACAAACCAAACAAACCCGAAATCTTTGACTTTTTGGTATAGGCTATAAACTTTTGGATTTTTTAGTAACTTTATGACTTTTAGGCTAAAATAGACACATGCCAAACAAGACCTAAGTATATCCATATCTCTATTTACAACGCTAGCCAACGTTAATCTAGGCCTACCTGGTCCCCTAACACTTCCATCTACTGTCATTGCATCATATCTCTTCACTACTACCTCTGTTGGTTTTCGTTGAATATGACCAAACCATCTCAATCGATTCTCTCTCAACTTATCTTCTATCGATACTACTCCTATCTATTTCCAAATACACTCATTCCGAATTCTGTCTTGTCTAGTTTTGCCACACATCCACCTTAGCATCCTCATCTCAACCACACTCATCTTATCTATATGTTGTTTCTTGGTTGCTCAACACTCCGTCCTATACAACATCGCTAGTCTAATAGCCGTTCTATAGAACTTATCTTTTAGTCTAGTGGGTATTCGTTTATCGCACAATACCCCAGATGCACTTTTCCACTTACACCATCTCGCCTTAATCCTATATGTTACATCTGCATCAATCTCCCCTACTGTTGTGATAATCGACCCTAAATAACGAAAATGTTCACTCTTAGGCAGTTCTTAGTTCTCAATCTTCACTTCTCTTCTGCTTTCATTGTTATTGTTACTAAATTTACACTCCAAGTACTCTGCCTTCGTTCTGCTTATCCAGAATCCTTTATATTCAAGTACTTTTCTCCAAATCTCCAACTTTGTGTTAATTCTTTCTCTAGTCTCATCCACTAGCATAATATCGTCTGCAAAAAGCATACAACATGGCACATCATCCTGAATATTTCTTGTTAACTCATCCATAACTAAAGCAAAAAGATAAGGACTCAAGGTAGATCCTTGGTGTAACCACACAGTAATAGGAAATTCATTTGTCTTTCCAGCAGGCGATCTAATAATAGTCACCACCCCTTCATACATATCCCTAATCATATCAATGTAACATTTTGTCATCTCTTTCTTCTCTAACACCCACCATATTATATCCCGAGACACTCTATCATATGCTTTCTCAAAGTCGATAAACACCATATGAATGTTGTCTCTTTTCATTTCTCTATACTTTTCTATTACTCTCCTCAAAAGATAGATCACTTCCATTTACCAGGCATAAATCCAAATTGATTCTCTAACACCTCTGTTATATCTCGCAATCGGCGTTCCATCATCCTCTCCCACACTTTCATTATATGATACATTAGCTTGATTTTTCTATAGTTGTTGCAATTCTAGACATCTCTTTTATTCTTATAGATTGGCACTAAAATACTTATCCTCCACTTATCTGGCATGTTCCTAGTCAATAAAATTTTGCTAAACAACTTGATCAACCAAGTAACCCCCTTTTTACCCAAACATTTCTAAGCTTCGATAGGGATATCATTGGGTCCTAAAGCCTTATTTGATTTCATCTTCTGAAATGCAATCTCTACTTCAAAGTTCCTAATCCTGCGATAGAAGCTATAGTCTTGGTTTATTGTAAGGCTGGGCAACCAACCCACCCGCCCGCACAAACCGCCCGACCCTACCCTACCCGCAGTGCTTTGGGCGGTTTCGATGTAGGTATGCGGGCGGGTGCGGGTCAAGAAATTCACAAAAGATCGGGTTCGGGTCGAACCCGACCCGCCCGCAACCCGCAGTTTTTTTTTTTTTAAAAAGAAAAAATAACTAGTTATTATTTTTTTTTTTTGCATTTTGGATACATGGAGATAACTAGTTATTATTTTTATTTTTACATTTTGGATGAAAGTAAAATTTATTATATGGGTACTTATATACATTATCATGATCTAATGATATTTAAATTAGTGTTACTAGTTTGACTTTTATTTATATATATATATATATATAAAAAATCATTATATTCCATTAGTCTAGTAGACACAGTTAAATATGATATTTTGAATTGTCATTCTATTATCACATTATTGCATATTAAAAACTAAACAGTGAAGATTAATCCACTATTAAAATTAGTGTTACTAGTTTGACTTTTAAGGGTTTGTTTTTGCATATTTAAATTAGTGTTACTAGTTTGACTTTTAAGGATTTGTTTTTGCAAGCTAAGGAGGAAGATTAATCCATATCTTCAAGCATGGTTCCATATCATCTTATCTAACATGTGGACTATTTATTATGATCATGAATTGTATATCTTGTAATTTAATTTATAACTCTTCTAAAAAAAAAAAAAAAAAGTGTTTAGAAAGTAACAAAAAATGTCAAATTTGCTTAAGTTAAAAAAAAAAAAAAAAAACAAAAAAAACAAAACCGCAAACCGAACCGCACCCGCCCGCACAAACCGCGAACCGCATCGCGGGCGGTTGCGGGTCCATTTTTCCCCAACCGCATAAGTGCGGGTCGGGTCGGTTTTGACCCGCAACCCGCCAAAACCGACCCGTGAGCAGCCCTAGTTTATTGTATTACTGGCTATTTCTTCCCCTATTGACGTACTTCCATATTCCTCATTTAATAGTTTCTCAAAATAGTTATTCCATCTTTCCTTAATCTCTTCATTCTTCACCAATACCTTAGAATCCTCACTCTTGATGCACTTAACTTGATTAAAATCTCTTGTTTTCCTCTCTTGTATCTTAGCAAATTTGTATACACTCTTCTCTCCCTCCTTACTATCTAATCTAGTGTATAGGTCATCATAAGCTTTCAACTTAGCCCCTCTCACTATTTTCTTGACCTCCTTATTAGCTAATCTATAGCTTTTAAGGTTTTCCTCAATTCTATCATTCTGCCACTTTTTAAAACACTTTTTTTTTTGTCTTAACTACCGCTTGAATCTCTTCCCTCCACCACCAAGTTTCCCTAGAGTTAGGTCCCGTTCCTTTCGACATTCCAAGCACTTCCCTTGAGGTTCTCCTCATACAAATGGCCATCGAGTTCTACATAGTGTTATCATCATCTTTCAAGTCCCAAGTACCTTCTTTATCCATTCTATTCTTAAATATTGCTTGTTTATCCCCTTTTAGGTCCCACCATCTCGTGCTACAACGCCCACAATCCTTCCTAGCTTGGTATTGCCCTTTAAAACATAAATCTAGTACCAAAATCCTATATTGAGAGGTCAGGCTCTCTCTAGGATTCACCTTACAATCATTACATTTTAGGCCGTCCACTTTTCTCACTAAGAAGTAATCTAGTTAGCTCTTAACTGACCCACTCTTAAAGTGTTAGAAATGGGCGCCCATGTTGCATGACCCTTTGAATCTTTTGAACCTTATCCAAATGGGTTTTGAATTCAAATTCAAACCTATTTGGATAACCACTCAATATATATATATATATCATATAATTGATATGGATAGATGATATATTTTATATTATCTCATATAACTGATATGGATAAATGAGATAACCATATTATATATCTAATAATATGAGATATGGGTGATTAAGAGAAAAACAACGTATGTCGTATGTTTTATCCATATACTGACTCTCTCCCAAAATACAAAGATTAAGAGCCATTTTGCACTGTGACTTGTGTGGGTGATATTCATTCTGCAATATCACTCCATTGCTGGGTTGATTGATCAGATTTAGGAAGCACGTGATTTACCCACGAGATCTTTCAATTCAAACTCTGCAGAAAAAGATATGACCATAATTTTTATTCCGCTGCGTTATACTTTGTCTTACATTGGTATCAGAGCCTGAATGGGTATTTTCGTGTTTTCTTTAATCATGTGTATATTTTTATATGTATATATACATTAATGTTTATAAATGAGAAATATGTCAACTCTTATTAGATTAAGAGCATAATACCTATTTTTATGTTCATTAATGTCCTTTTTAATAACATAAATGGTTTTATTTTGAAAAATGGAGTCCGACAGTACAAAAATTAGACCAAAAAACACCCTGGAAGGCGGCGCGTGTGACTCACGGTCTATATGACGCCGCCCAGCAGCGCCACGCGCTGAGACGCATTTCCCATGCGCTCCCACGCGCGCGCTATTCGCGCCCTTCCACACGCGCGCGTTAACCGCGCCGCATTGAGCCGCCTCGCGCCGAGTTGTGCTGCGTTGAGCGGCGGCGAGCCGAGCCGAGCCGAGCCGAGCCGTTTTTTCCGCGCTGGCTTGGCTTTAAGGCTCTTTTTTTTTTTTTTTAAATTCTGAATTGCGTTAATTGGTCATAATTAATTCATTATAGCTTTGTTTTAAGCGTGGTTGGTACCGTTAGACTCAGAATTAAATTTTTTATCTTCTGTAAAATGTTGAAAATTTTATGAAAATAAAAAATCTTTTTCCTGAAATAATAATTCATTATTTCTGGTTTAAAATGCATCTGGTGTTGCATGATTAAGTTTCTGGGGTTTAATTTTTTATTGTAGACTACTATTGTAGTTTACTATTTACTGGTATAGTTATAGCATTTTACCAGATTCTGGAATATTTATTTCTAATTTTATGTGTGTTTATTAGTTATTTAAAATTCCAGAAAATTCCAGAAAATTTCAGAAGTGATATAGTTTCTGTTATGGCATAATTTGAATATTAAATACAGCATATTATTATTTTTCGCCTAGAGTTTCTAATATGTTGTAATTAGAATAGCATGATTAATTGTTATTTGTTTAAATTCCATTATTAATTGTGACATAGCATGAATTGGTTGTGAATCTACATTATGATGCTATTGTATGGAATTAGAATTTTTTATCATGCTTTTAGACATGCCATAGTCAATGGGAGGTTATTCGGTTGAGAGAAATCTTTATAGATTAACTCCCGAAAACCAATATTTTACACATAAATTAAATTAAATTTTGGATAATTGTCACCTGTGGCGCAAGAGATGATTACGAGCATAGCGGATTTTCGATCTTGCGACTTGTGTAATATTGTCACTATTTAATTTAGATTTTTGTGGCAAAATTATATTATGCTAATCAAATTAATCCCAATGCGAATTTCTCTCTAAATTGACTTAACTTATGGAAGTTAATTGGTTGACCTAGACTTAGTAAAGATGTTCAAATGTGAACAATGTAATTCTATTCTTTAGATGAGCAAAAGTCTTGGAGACTTTAGGTCAGACCTTAATTGAGCCAAAGTAAGGAAACATGATTCAAAGTCGCCGTGGTTTTGTTGCCTTGTTTGGCACAATAAAAACTAATGTGTGCGCTATGGTTAGCGGCATGCTATGTAGTTTTAATTGGCGAATTTTGGAGTTATGAAATTAGTAAGCCCTCAATATGATCTTGACTATTGAGCTGCGTGAATTGATTTTTTAATTTGACTTGTAAATAATGTTACATCATTGGATGAAGTAACATTCAAGAGTCACGTCATCCAAGAAATGCGAGCTAAAATAAATTAGTCATTAAGTGTAAGACGAGTAGCCAGTATGAGCAGTGTTTTGCTCTCTACCCAATTATTGGGAGTGGATGGAGCAAAATTTCATGCACTATAAAAGTGTGCGTTGAAATATCACGTGAAATTAAAATATTAGCACTTAGAAGTTGCAAAATCTATTAACACTAAGTGAAAAGATTAGCGCTTAGTGGCTGCAAAATCTATTAGCATTGCCAACTTGTCTAAGTCTGGACACTTATTGTTTTCACACTTGAGTGTGAGACATGAGAAGAGGCTTCTTTGTATGATTCCTTAGCTAGGCTAACGTTTTTTAATAACATTTACCACTAAGCGCAAACGTTGCAGCATAGTAATGAAAATGTCAAGGCCGACAAGGTTGTTATGACTCTAAGAATTTGACGCATCGCTTGTGAGAGCATTGTGTTGAATTAGACTCTTTAGCCTAATTCCCACTTAAGTTACTTCAAGAGCTGTCAAAGATTAATAGCTTATTCTCTCATTCTTGTGGATAGTAGAATTAATTGCAAGTAACTATGAAGCGAGAAATGGATATGGCAATAGGAGTATCGTCATCTTTCAACTAGATGCATTAAAGTGTATGGAGAATAAAATTGACTTGAAGGTGCAGGGGATTAGCACTTACTAGTTAAATTTGCGACTTAGGCGCACTTGATATCTCTATGACATCCTTTTATGATCTAGTGAATATGAATTAGTCATGAGTCATTACCTAGTTGGGCCTAAACCTTTTTAAACTTATCTTCGAGAACTCACACATTAAGATGATTGGAATTAGTTTATGACATTGGTCATGAACCGGTGGCTTATTATACTTAATCACATTAATGAGATGATGACACGATGGTTTGAGTAGGCCTTCTCGGACCCACTCGCTTGTGACATCCTGCTCTCATATGAATGTGTAACTTTGTTCGCAATGGTTGCGCACAAGTAAGTAGGAAAGCCGTAAAAGGTCATTTGTATTGGCGCATTTTTAGTCCACAATGATATTTGTGACTAGATATGTGTAAGGGTATGATAGCTAAGCCTTAATCTCGACACATTTATAGATTACGATACGCATCTGAGTCAAGACTATTTGATCTCCCATAAGTCAAAAGTTTTGAGATGATTTTTGACATTGAACATATGAGGTTGAGATCAATTAGATAACAGCTTTTGTGCTTTTAGTTTTGATCAAGGTGGCGAGTATCTATTTGAGTTATTTTTAGAAAACTCTGTGAAGAGAAATGAATGCTTAGAAAATTGATTATTCCTAATACTCAACAACACAATGGTGTAGTAGAGATAAGGAATTAAATATTGTTAATGTTAGGTGGATAATGGCGCAAAATGTTTCCCAATTGGGAATTGCACTAGTTTGTTGCCTATATCCCTAACTAAGTGCCCTCCATATCAGATTTTACACTCCATTTGAGTAATGGGTTAGCGGAGAGCCATCTATGGGCAATCTGTAACAGTTAAGCAGCTTAGCTTTATTTTACTTCTCATAAGATTGTGAAGTTAAGACCTGGGGTTCTATAGCGCATTATTGTATGCTGTCTTGTAAACACATAGGGTCGTGTGGCGCATTATTATATGCGGTCATATAAACCCTCCGGGTCATGTGCATATAGGTAAGCAGCTTTGTGGCAGTGTAACAAAGTCACATAAAGTTTTCTTAGTAAAGGTGACGTGAATAGAGTTTTTGGAACTCTATAAGATAGAGAATTCTAAGCATAGCGCTCTATATAGCCTAGTTGAGAATGGAAAGAAATTTCCAATATCCTAGGGACAGTGGGAGCGATGTGCCTACTAATGGATTACTCCATTAGAGAAAAATACTCTACATTCTTAGTTGTGTGATAGCAAATGTGAAAATTTTCCGCGTCATCACTGGGTGATTGAGAAGGAAACATTCATGATTGCTCCGCAAGATGATAAAGAGCCTAGGATAATGCCAAAGGCTCTAGTCTCCTGTTTTTAGAAAGTGGATTAATGTTGCGCAGTTTAAGACAAAGTCTTTGAGGATTAACCATTTCTATAATTTGGTTGACTTTCCATTATGACGCGAAACTGTTCTAAAATTATGCATAATTTGGATAGTCATTGTTGAGGCATAAGACTCGCTAGATACCGAAAAGTCGCACCATTGAGGAAGGTGTAGACCATGAGAAAACTTCCTCCTGGGGAGTGAAGTTATTTCGACTTAGGCTATGATTGACATAAGTTCGGAACATTGATTTATGGACGTTGTGACCTAACTTCTCATTGGAGAATTGGATAAGTAGATCCGTAGAGATTTACCTTCTGCTTTTATGGTGAAAAGTTAGGAGCGCAAAAAGGTTGCTAGTTCCAATAAATCTTTTACAGCCTAAAACAGTTATCCAAATAGTGGTTCTTAGATTTCGTTAAGCCATGATAGGCCGATGATGATCGATGAAGACCACTGAGGCATGATCAATGGTCCAAAAAGAACTTTTTCCTTACTTAGTCATTATGAGCCAGGAATTTATAAGGTTGTTGCCACCTAGGGTGGGCAGTCCTCTATTTTAGATATGATGGACATGGGTGATGTAATTTATATGCTCGGATGAACGATCCTTAGGGATTGTTTTGGAAAAATTCTTAGTTTGTCTTCAATGACTTACATAAGGAATATCCTAGAACGATTCTAGATGCAAAATTGCAAACCCATTGACCTACCTATCGGTAAAAGCCAGAGCCTTAGCTATTGAGTGAATCCTCGGATTGTCTTTGGGAGAAACAGATGACCTATATTCCTTGATCTTTTCTTTGTTGTGGGAGTCTAAAGTACGTTATGTGGACGTATTCGGCATAATAAGTGTTATCTTTGGTAAATGGTCAACTGAGTTGTTTAGACATTGACCTTGCTCATTAGACTGTGGATAGAATGCTTTACTAGTAGTATATTAATTTGCTCCTTGTAAGATTCAATGCGCTAGTTGGAGGCACCTGCGCTAGTTGGGCGCATCAAGAATGAACGCAAATTGGTCACCAAAACATCTTTAGAGAGGTAATTGCGCAATAGGTAGTGATCTTGAACCACTTCATGTGAGGCGCAAATGGTGGATTTCGTTGTATATGCTTATCGCAAGAGGTGCTGATAAGGCTTATGCTTGGAATCTATAATTGCGCAGATTGTGGTCGTTTTTTAGAAAAATCAATCACTTATTTGTTATGAGATGATGGGATGTTGACACTATTATGATTAGTGTCATAATGATTAGCAGATGATGATGTCAGCAGGCAAGATTGGCTCACTCACACGAGCAATCGCCCTTGGCGCTTGGGAGCGAGCAAGGATGAGACTAATGGTTTATTTTTGGAGCCAAGAGAGACTTAAATTATCCACTATGCATGTCGCCTTGGTTACAACCAAGATGAGGTCGTGTTAAGGACCAAACATGGATGTTAGTACCCACTTTCCATGTTGTGCCTGTTATGATTAGCCAGATGCGAGATCTCATTTGGCGCCTAGAAGGCGAGCAAATAGAGAATTTGGGTTAGGCCCTAGAAAGCGACTAGACTAATATCTGTACGGTGTATCGAGGATGACGTCACTCTTTTGGAAGAGTTACTCCACCGTAACATGTATTCATACTATATGTGCTTGGCGACTGAGTAATGAGGTGAGAGAATGGATCCCTGTTTCCTCATCGTGTGAGTCTTACGTGTCGTTATTGATATGACTTTCATTTATGTACCCTTTTGTGACTTTTGACTATGTCATAAGGTAAGGGGTTGATGTTCTGCTACTTTGGTATGTTGCCTGCGGTCATGTATGATTCGGCCTTAAGGGACATCACTGGGAAAGCGGTCAATCCTAAACTAAATGGCATGAGGGCAAAGGGAAGATCATCTAGTATTACACCACTGTTGTATATTCACTGCCGGCAACTCACATCGCTCTGTATGAGAGGCGGATTGAGTGTGAATATATATTGCAAGAATTGAGAGGGTCAAACATGCTCTTTTTGAGGGATTAGAGATGTTTTTTTTTTGACCGGTGTAATTAGATGGGTCTGGGGTATATGAGACACTATTTCTGTTCTTTTTGGGTTGATGTCTCTATGCTGGCTCATTTTGAGTTTCTAGTATATAGCTCCCACATGCAAGTGTTCTCAGCAGTCGCACGGTGCAGTGGCTAGTATGAGATTGTTCTTTTTTGAAGAGATTGAGATAGAGGTGTGGCAGTGTCATGCCAACTCATGTGCGAGTAAGAGATGTTAGAAATGGGCGCCCATGTGGCATGACCCTTTGAATCTTTTGAACCTTATCCAAATGGATTTTGAATTCAAATTCAAACCTATTTGGATAACCACTCAATATATATATATATATATATATCATATAATTGATATGGATAGATGATATATTTTATATTATCTCATATAACTGATATGGATAAATGAGATAACCATATTATATATCTGATAATATGAGATATGGGTGATTAAGAGAAAAACAACGTATGTCGTATGTTTTACCCATATACTGACTCTCTCCCAAAATACAAAGATTAAGAGTCATTTTGCACTGTGACTTGTGTGGGTGATATTCATTCTGTAATATCACTCCATTGCTGGGTTGATTGATCAGATTCAGGAAGCACGTGATTTACCCACGAGATCCTTCAATTCAGACTCTGCAGAAAAAGGTATGACCATAATTTTTATTCCGCTGCGTTATACTTTGTCTTACATAAAGGTTATCAAATATTCCTCCCTCTTCTTATAAGGCCAGAAGCCAATGCAAAATCTAAGATACTTTCTCCAGTCTCATTATTGTCACCAAAACTGTATCCACCATGTACCCTTTCATAGCCTAGTTTATCTATGCCTACATGGCCATTAAAATCTCCACTTATAACCAGGTTATCTCCTATGGGTATCTCCTATAAGATCTCATCCATTTGCTCCCAAAAATCCATTTTAGTTTGATCATCTAATCCTACTTGAGGAGCGTATGCACTAATAACGTTTACTATATTCCCTCCAATAACTAGTTTAACTAACATAATCATATCTCATTTCCTAATGACCGCCACTACACTCCACAAGACCCTTGGCAATTATGATTCCTAACCCATTCCTGCGTCTATCCTTACCACTATAATACAGGTTAAAACTAGTATCCTCAACTACTAACATTTTTTTAATATGTTTGATAAAAAAATGCCATTAATTATCATAGGATCTATTGAATAATAAATCTACCTATTATGACCTATATGTAAATTTCTTTTTTTTAACTATGACGTATATTTGTATTCACACAACAAAAAATACACAGCGGGGGTTTCATAAGAAAAGAATAAATATTAAAGGACCCTACCCTATGCTACTGTGTATCTTCCAAGTTTTATTGTATTAAGGACTCATTTGAGAGCAGACTTTTCTATAACTTTTCGACTAAAATATAATGTAAAAACAAACTAATATGTTTGAGATGACTTTTTGATTTTTTATGAAAAGATGTGCAAAAAATAGAAAGAAAATAGAATATTTGATTTTTTGGTATAAGTTGTTGGTTTTTTGATTTTTTAAATAATTTTTTGACTTTTAAGCTAAAAAGTGATATTGCCAAACGAGGCCTAAGTGAAACTATATGTTATTAAAGTAACTTGCATGTTGTAAATCTAATGTCCTACTAAAGGGAACATGACCTTCAAAAACAGTTTCTGTTGACCTCTTAGATGAGGCTAAAAGGTACACTCCACACCTAATTAAGTGATAATGAAGTTTTCTGGCAAGTATAGAAACTGGTTCAAACCCTACTCGGTTCGTATGCAAAGGAGGTTTCAGGTTTTGTTAGTAATGAGATATCAAGCAAAACCCAGAAGATTTTGAGTTCGGTTTGAAGAACAAACAGAATGCAGAAACTTGTGTTCAAGTGTTACACAAGAGATGCCTGATCAAACCGTACTCAGTTCATACGTAAAATAAAAGAGATTTATGGTTTCATCAGTGTCAAGATATCAAGCAAAGCCCAGAAGATTCCGTGTTCAATTTGTAGAACAAACAAAATGCAGATTAAGCCATTTGGCATTCCAAGCTCATATGCAAGGATTTCCAGCACATGTTGTCAATCTCATTTTGTGTGAGAGAGACTATTGTCAAACTGAGAGACTATAGAGGAAAAATGGAAGCCAAAAGATAACCTTCGAGTGGAATACGCGCAACAAAAGCTGATGCCAAACAAATATACAAAATTATCTAAAGCATATATATAAAAAGCAAAGTTCACACCAAACAAACTACAAGAATGCATTAAAAGGTCAATGCAGTTAACAACTCTTGTTCATACTTATGCTTCTAGGCAAACAAATTCTGTTGACACCTAATAATAGAGTAACAAGTTAAAGATGTTTACTTTATCACATTCAAGTTAGCAATCTTAATACAACCTGCACAGAACCAAAAATCCATGTGATGGGGATGAGAAAGGGGTTGGATAAAGAAATAAGTGAAAATTTTGTAATTTTTATTTATTTACGAGTATTAATTTAATTTAGAATTTTAATAGGATTTTAATTCTAATAGTAGATTTCAATTCCTTGGTCACCCATTCTTGGGTTTCTTAATTAGGTATGTGCTTATGCCTATACATGGCTTCTTGTAATAGTTTTAATACCTTGACTTTGATGATTATTGGTAACTGATTATTGAGATTACTATTGAGAGTTGTTTTGGGACTGATCCCCGATGTCTTCTTCTATTCTTCTTGTTGTTGGTGCTACATCACCATGTTTATGGAAATGATTACTGGTCCTACATCACATAAAGGTAACCAGACTGATATTTTCCCAAATGAACATTGCAGGGAGGCCAATTTCCACACACAGCATTTTTTAGAGGACAAAAAGCATCCTAATGCAGCACACTTTCAACTTTGCCTCACAATAGCCAAGATCTATGTTTCCTATATTAATCCCTATGTCTTGCAACAGAAAACCGGTTACTCGATTTCTCATATCTTACCAAACTTTAATTGTAGTCCAAATACTGACTGAATTTCAGTCTTCCATTTCAATTCTTATTGCAATTCTTGCAGCATAATCATCAAAAGAAATATCTTTTATATACGGGCACCACACTTGGTGCCTTGTTTATGATATTTTTACTTATCAAAAGACTAATAATCATCAAAAGAAAAACCCAAGTTGAGTATCCCAGGATTGCCTCACATTATTTAGTTCGTAGTGGAAGACATGAACTATCTATCACAGCACTCCTCAATATATCCCTAATCTAGGCTAGCTGTTGGTACTTAGAAGGCAGCTTAGCAACCCTGATATCCACTAGTGCCTATGAAGTACAGACACTTCTAAGAAAGTACCGCGTTGTGTCCGACACTGTGACAACCACCCTGTACCCCCCCACTACCATGACTCTCCCCCACTTCAACCTAAACTCTGTAAGAGAAAGAAAAGGGATAGATCTAGGGTTTTCAAATTTTGGGAAGAAGAAGATAGATTTAGGGATTTCAAATAAGCAATGGGTGGCAGAGGAGAGGTTGGGCATGGGGAGGACTAGGATTATCGGTAGAACTGTGCAAAATACCACCCAATCCGCTATAATCGAATCGATCCGCATCAATCCGCACCGCTCTTTCCGCTAACCGCGGTTTAAACTTTAAAATTTATAATCTGCCTTCGAAACCGTTCCGTTCCGCTATAATTAATATATATATATATATATATTTTTTAACCTATAATAAAATATCAAAGTAAAAATGTGTGTAAAAGATATTTAATATATGAAATTTATTACAAATTAATTGTTATATATATGAAAAATATTATGTCAAATTAGTTTGTGTTATATATATATGAAAAATATTATGCAAATTAGTGTGTTATATATTATCCAAAGACTTGATAATTGGTTAGAATATTTTTCAATCCGCCAATCCTTCCAAAATCGCTCAAACCGCAATTTATCAATCCGTTAATCCATCATTCGGTTTATAATTTTACTCCCAAACCACTCGAACCGCACCGCGCATAAGGGGAGGGGTTGTGGTTGAAGCAGCAGAGTGGGAGAGGACCAAAGGGGAGAGCAATGGAGGGCAGCTGCGACTAGGGGAGCAAGGGCTACTAGGGGAGGTGCCAGCAGTGAGCCGAAGAAGGTTGAAAGGAAGGGTATGGGGGGTGCAAAGAAAATTAGGGTTTTTAATTTTTGAATTTTAATACTTTTTGGTAATTTTAGATGGGGATAAAATTGTAATAAAAAATTAAAAAATAAGGGATATACGGAGATATTTTTGTTGTGTAAATATAACCTCCCCTTGATAATATCATGTTTAGTTAAATAATAATATTGCTGACAGATTTTGAGGCATGTGTATGTACAAGAAAGCACCTTTCCACTTGTGGCTGCCCTACTACTGGGATTAAAGATATTTTCTATGCCAGCCTAGAAGGATTCCATACTACCAACAGGATGCTAGAAATTGTGGAATATGATTATATATTTCTAAGAATATATGACCAGATCAATTGACCTCCTCCACAAAGTCAAAAAGAGAAACGCAAAAGGAGCCATAAACCAAGGGTACTCGTTAACAATCTTTGGGATGGCCATTTTTCTTTCTCTCCACCCGCCCCGCCCCGCCCCATAGGGATTTTTTTCACTCCGATGGGAAAGTGGGGCGGGGATAGGTTTTGCTTATCCCACCCGGTTCTAACCAACACCCTCCCAATTACATTTATTAAATATATTCATATATATATAATATATATATATTTTCAATATAATAAACTTCAAACATTAAAATATTATACACTAAACATTAATTTTTACTTATTTATTTTTCATCTTATATTTTATAATTCTCATTAAGTATAAATCATTATCCACAATATATTATATTATTTATAATTTTTATTAATATTCTCATTCAACTTACAAAATTAATCCGCCACCCGCCCCACCCCCTATATGATACAGGATGGGGGCGGATTACTACGAACCCACAGTAAATCCGACCCGTGACCATCTCATCTTGGCATTCTCCTCCAGTGCCATCTCCTTGAAACATAGTTTGGTACTACAAACGTTTATAAACCTCATAAGTTGATTAGTAATAATGTTCAAGTTAAATAAATAAAGGAACCAAAGAAAAAAAAAAAAAAAAAAAAGAGGAAAGCAAACGTGTAAATTTACTATTAGAATACAATTTACAAATGCAGTTCATGTACATACTGAAATTCCCTGGAGGTTTAACTTGTTTCAAAGCAACAAATAATGCACGCACATAAAGCAAATTTGCAGTGATGTATTATAGTACTAAATACATTAATAGAAATCAAAAAACCATGTACTGTCGATATATATTCATGATTCACAGTAACATTCTGATAACCATGCAACAGCTTCCATATACTTTTTCAACATCAACATTACAAACTGTGAGTCTACTTTTGAAGTTGATCTTACTCCAAAGAATTTGGTTCAAATAACAAATTAGGTAGGGTTCACATAACAAGTTAGAATAATTTAGCTTAATAAAGTAAAAGAGAATCAATGCCCACCTAAAGCTCACAAATAGATGTTGAAATGACATAGATACTCTAGATATCATATTCCCCACAAGACTAATCGGTCCTGTGCAGAATCACCAATCAATTCAACAAAAGTGGCAACCATCTAAATAATATATGCACTAAAGGATGAAATATGTTATTCACATATCCTAAAGCTAATGAAAAATAATTAATGAAAGACTCATTTCCAATTAAATCAACTGCATTCATTGGGACACTCCACATCATTTCTAATTTACTAGCCCATTCAGTTATTAATAATGGGCTAGTTTGCTGTTCAAAAAAAGGGCTAATTTGCTTCTAGAAGAAGCATCACTCCACATCATTATGGCTTGAGAATTAAATGAAAGTTTAAACATCCTAGTTTTGCTGAAAATTTTGAAAAATAGGATGTAAACCACAATGTCATGATCTATGAGACAGTGATGTACTTCAGAAAAATGTAAAAAAGTACACCCAGTTTAGCCTCCATTGGATAGGGGTCTGGGCAGGGTATATTGGATACGGTACTAACATTTGGCATTATTTGCACAAAGTTAAGGTTGAGTTCGAACCCACAACCTCTCAAGGTTGAAGGCATTTTAACCACTGAACCAATGGCCCCCTTCTAAAAGTGAAAATTAAAATTCTGTGTGGTTCTCCACTCATTTAACATGTCCAGGCTCTCTAAATGACTTTTTTTTTTTTTGTGTGTGCACTCTCACTGCAGGTGCTTTTTAGAATATACAGAGAAGTTTATGAGAGCTAACCATTGCATTGTCAGTTTGCCAATGTTATGCAATTTCAATACACTAAAAATCAACTTAAAACAAGAATGTATAATATAATGGAAAGCTTGCCAATTTTTTTTGTCCAACTGTTCCCCAGTGTTGCTTTCATTTGCTCTTGCTGTATATACTTCCATTGTGTCTATACAAACATTTTGCAAAAGCAGGGACTTTGACCAAGCTCTATTCACTTGCACTGAAATTAATGCTCTACTTTAGCACAAAGCTCTCATATCAGCTTTTGAATGTTAGCAGACAACTATGAAAGCAATTATTTCCTGGGTCCCCCAAGTTCAAAAGCAAGCAAAAGCAAACTCATCAAAATCCAAGGCACTAACTATAGTTGTTGATTAAGCTGGCCTCACCACTTCAAAAGCAAGCAATGGTTTACACGCACACCCACCCAAACCCACATCATTATCATTATGCCTTGGATTCCTAAAATTCAATCACTTCCAGGGCAAAGGAAGTTTGTGCCTGAATCATAACACTTAGAAATTATCATTTTGGAATCTGTCAAGTATACCAACTATGCAAACAAACAAAGAGTATAAGAACATCTGAATTCATGAAACATATATACTTTTTTTTCTCTTCTTGTTTCTTTTCAATAATTTTAGTAAATGATAATTAGATGAAAAGTGCTACAACAGTTCACTCTAATGTTAATAATAAAATAAAATAAAAAACAAACAAACAAACAAAAAAGTCAGATATCTGATAAACTCACCGGGCCTTTTTCCGGGACTTGAAAGGGAAATTGGATGGTGGTGATGGGGAAAATTCAAACGGCAAGTGAGGTGGCTCTGCCTCTCCAGAAAGCATCCCGACAATCTCTTTCATGGTGGGACGCTTACTGGGCAATCTCTGCAAACAGAGTAGTGCAATTGTGATACAGAGCAGTGCCTGTTCGCGATCCAACGACTGAATACAAGGATCAACAAGATCCAAAAGCTTCCCATTACGAGCAAGTTGACGAGCCCACGAAATAAGATTCGCCCTTTCGAATTCTGACATTGGTGAGGCCGTCACTTGCAGTGGCCTTCGACCCGAAACTAGAACAAGTAACAGAACACCATAACTGTAAACATCACACCTCTCAGAGAGCTGCCCACCACCACCATACTCAGGAGCAATGTAACAAACAGTTCCTCTCATACTGGGAGTACTACTAACACCACCACTCTTAGGTAAATCTCCACTAGGCCAATCTTGACTGTTTTTTCGACCACTTCGAAACTCTCCACTGAACCCATCTATCCACCAATCAATGCTACCCATACTACCTCTGCTCTTCCTCTTCTTTCTCTCAGGTGCCACAAACTCATCCCTCTGCCACCACAATTCACCACCACCACCACTATTTTTTAGCCCTCTTTTCTTCTTAATCTTCTTCTTTTTTGTCAATTCTTCGCAAAACTCCTCTCTCCACCATTCCCTTGGCTTTCTATTCTTCTTCTGTTTCTGAATTCTCTCCTCATCCAATGAAGCCCACCATTCTAATTTCTTCCTATGCTTCTTTTGTTCTGTTTTCACGCTACCCTTCATTGTTCCACCACCACCATCCTCTACCGAGCTCGGCGTGGCAATCCATTCGCCATTGGGTCTCTCTTTCTTTATCTCACTTCCAATCCACTCCATCACATAGTCCTTCACTCTCCCCGATTCTGACCCGATACCGCCACTATTGTCCTGTTTCCACCACCAATCTCTCCCTGACCCACTACTCTTCTTCCTCCCAATCCCTCTCCTATTGCCACTATCAACACTAGCCCTGTCAAAACAACACTCTGATACACTCGTCTTGTCCAGACCCTCCGATGGCGACAAACCCGCCTCGGTATCTGAAACCCTAACACAACCCTCCGGAGACAAATCCACATTCACAACAACCTCCTCTGTCATCACACTCTCTGTTTCTTCGAGTATCGACCCATTATCATCCCCATTCACTCTTTTACCTCCATCTTCACCACATTCCAAGAAAGTTTCAGCAATTTCATCCTCAGTAAGCACTCGAGCTAACCCAAAATCAGCAATCTTGGCATCGAAATACGCATCGAGAAGTACATTCGATGGCTTGATATCACCGTGAACTATCGGAGGATTACACGAACAGTGAAGATACTGAATCCCTTTCGCAATGTTAATCGCGATTGAAAATCTCTTCTTCCAATCCATCAACTCAGGACACTTCCGATCCAACAACGCGTCTTGAAGACTCCCATTCTGCATAAACTCATAAACCAGGGCCAGTCGCCGCCGTCTACGGCGGCGCTGATCGGAGGAGAACCCGAGGATCGCCACCACATGGTCACAGCACACAGGGTCGATCTTAGAGGCAAGAGAGAGCTCATTGTTGAACTCTCTCTCACCCTGAAGAGACCCGGAAGGGTCCATGAGCTTCACAGCGATTTCCTGACCGGACTGTAGGATTCCTTTGTAAACCGACCCGAACCCACCTTGGCCGAGGCGGTTAGCGGCGGAGAAAGATGAGGTGGCGCGGCGGAGGAGGGGGTAGGAGAAGCGGTGAGGGGGCTTCAGATCTGCCGGAGCTGTGCGTTTCCGGGAGAGTTTCCGGTAAAGAATGGCGAGGAAGAAGAGACAGGCGATGGTGAGGGCTCCGGCGAGGATGGGTGGGATGAAGTTGAAATGGGGATGTGGGTTGTGGGGGGGGAGGTCGGTGGGTGGTTCCGGCGGCGCCGGAAAATCTGGGAATGGTGGTGGTTGTGGGCGTGAAGGCATTGTTGGACAAAAACGGAGAAAACGAAGAGTGAATATATATGTATATATAATGTGTGTGTATGTATAGGTTAGAACTGGATTTGCAGAGAGATAGATAGAGAGAGAGAGAGAGAGAGAGAGTATAAGGTGGAAAGAGACTAGAGAGAGAGAGAACAGAGCTAAGCGAAGAAGACGACGAGAGGATACGCAAGCAGAGAGTAGTGAACAACACAGACCCAGACTCTGTCTCTCTCTCTACTAGGGAGTAAAGTTAGAGTGACGAAGCTGTGAGTAGAATGACGCATGAAAGTAGTTAATCAATTGAGGGTTTGAGAAGTTAATATTTTAATAAGTTATTTTAATTTTTGATTATTTTAATAAGTTAAAATTTTTGTGTTTAAAAAAATAATTAAATTTTTTTATAATTTAATAAAATATTTATAAAAAAATAAAATAATTATAAATTTAATATAATATTTTATTTTATTAATTTTTTTTTCTTTAAATTTTAGCCTAAGAAAAGTAAAAAAAAATTTGGCAAACACCTCCAGAGTTGACTAATGGATTGTTGCTTCGGAAACGGAAATAACTTTAGCTACAGTGCATTACCGGCTCGTGGGCCTACTATGGTTTCGTATTTCGATAAATGTGTTTTTGGGGAAATTATAAAATATATTTTTTTTTTAAATAATGAATTTAACTAATAAATTAATTTTTAATTTTTTAAAAAATTCATTATTTTCACTTTATTTTATTTCAAATAAATTTTTATTTTATTTTATTATACATAGTTATATTAATATCTTTTTACATAAAATACACTCTTTAAAAAAATCAAAATTTTAAGAGTATTAAATGTAACTATATATAATAAAAATAAAAAAATAAATATTTTTAAAATAAAGTGGAATGAGAGTAGCAATTTTCTTTTTTAATTGTTTTTTTTGTTGATAATGCTGAATGATAACAGTGGATATAGAATGATGGAGGGTGATATTAAGGCCAAGTTTGGAAAGACTAAATAAGTGTATTTTTTGTCTTTTTTTACTAAAAAATTGAGGTTGAAAATATGGATATTTGGGTTAATTTTTTGACTTTTTATGGAAAAATGTGTAATAAAAAATTGTGAAAATTGGTTTTTAGAGGAAAATTTGAATTGGGAGTTGTGCAGCCGTAATTGTTGACTTTTGATAAATAGTGTTAACTTTTTAACTTTTTGAGTAACTTTTTGACTTTTTGAATTATTTGGGAGTACCCAAACAAGGCCTAAGCTGGAAAAAGAGATAGAGCGATTGTAGTAGATTGGGAGAGAGGAGCGGTGGTAGTGGTGATTGTGATGGTCACGGTGACAGAAAATAGCTAGTTCTCAACAGTAATAAAAGGGGAAAAAAACATGATTAAATTGTTTAAATTATTCATTCTCTTTTAATTATAACTAACCGGTACAAGCAAATGATTAAATTGATACAATTTTAAAAGTTTAAAACATTTAAATTAAAATAATTAAAAAATTAAGATTTGATTTGTTACTAAAATCAAACGGTATAATTTTATTTTGTTGTTGTAACTTTTCTTATATTTTAAATTTTTAATATTTAAATTATTTATAAATAAAATTAATTTAATAATCGTGGTATGCCGTCTTTATTTTTTTTAAATGAACAATTTGTTTTAGAATCTTACATGTGGTTCAATTTTATGAATACAAAGATAACAAAATTATGTCATATTTAATAATATATTTTATTTATATTTTAAGTTTTAGTGTGTAAATCATTCATAAAATAAATTAATTCAATAATGATAATTACATAATTTTATTGTTTTTGTATTTAAAAAAATGAATAATCTGTTTTTAAAATACTGAGGTCTCATTTGGGAACAGATTATTTTAGTAACTTTTTGATTTTTTACAAAAAGATATACAAAAAAATAGAGAAGTAATGTGATAAATTTTAATTAACTTTTTAACTTTTTGATTAAAATAATCACTTCTCAAACGAGGCTGAGTGAGTTCAATTACAATGGTAGTGAACTGGAAATGGAAATTTGATCTGTACTATCCAATGGATACTTAAAGATAGTTGTCTGCTTTTGTGTCTATTTTGTTTATAATAAGCTACAGAAATCAAGAATCATTGATCTTGCATTGTCCTGACACATAGTTGCATAAAGTATCTCATTTGGGTGATGCCACCTAAGCCTCACCTAGCTGTGACATGTTTGGTGGCTCTTCAAGTCTGGGTGTTGGTACGATGAATGATGGTCAGATAGATATCCCCAATCTCATTCTTTAGTTATTTATTTTATGGGAAAAGCGGGGGAGCTCGAAACGGGGGAGCTCGAATCCCCCGAAAATGCCATTTTGGGTAAAAAAAAAAAAAATGCAAGGCAAAACAAAAAAAAAAAAAAAAACAGTTTACTTAAAATGGAAATTAGGGGATTAGGGGGGATATTTTTAGGGGGATGTAGCATTGTTGTTATTTTATTAGATGCAACACACATTTCATTAGAGGTTCAGAATTACTAAGTCCTAACTTACCTATGCTCTTTTAAGTTATATGTTTTTTTTTTTTTTATAATTGTAAATGTAATGTTATTCAATAAAATATTAATAGATATTATATTTTTATTATAGATTGATAATGTTGACATAGATACAGTGATGTTTTTTTTGGCCAGATTGATAATGTTTGCTTGGGCGTAATTTTCATTATATTTTCGTTTATGGAAAACATATACACCTGATATATTTTGTTATTAAGAATTTTTTTAATTTGGATTTTAATTGTTGGTTTGGATAGTATATGTATTTGTTGGATTATAAATATATTTATAGATTTTTATTTTCTTTGATATGTACGGTTGATAATTAAGTTTTGTATATAGCTGAAAATTAAATGCTATAGGTTGTGGATAAATAATTTTATTGAATGGTTGAGAATTGAACGAATGAATGAATAATTTTATATATACACAGGTTACAGGTGACGCAAAAAATATTACAGAAGAAATTATAAAAACTAAATGAGACTTTTTAGTGACTAAACAAATATTACATGTTGAATTTTGGCTACTAAAATTTTAATCGCCAATTATCAAAAAGTGAAATTTTTTGCTACTAAATTTTTAGTAGTCAATTGTAAAAGGAAACTTTTAACTACTAAATTTTTAGTCGTCAATTCTCAAAAAGTGAAATTTTTGACTACCAAATAGTTAGTCGCTAAACATACATGTTCAAATTAGCTACTAAATAATTTAGTCATTAAAAGTAAAAAACATATATATTTAATTATTTTTAAAAAATATATGGCGACTAAAGTTTTAATCGCCAATAGGTCACTTTTGACTATCAAAAAAATTTTAATTGCCGATTATTTTTCTAATAAAATGTTGGCAACCAAACGGACAACTAAATATATTAGTCATCAAAAATAATTGACGTTTAAAAATAAAACTTAAATTTTAACCTCCAAAAGTGAAATTTGTAGTAATTGTTGATGTGTGTAAATTGATTTCAACATTTTGTTTTCAACACTTTGTTGTTAAAATTAAGTGTATAAGTAAAGAAAGTTAGATGGGAAGGCAGGTGGCATCACATGGCTGCAAACATTACACATTATTTTTTTTTATTAAATATGTAAGTTAGTTTGGTATCTTATAGCAACGGTAAATTAGATATTTGGTACAATTTATATTTGATGTGAACCAAAACTATCACTGTCTAACCGATTCCCCAACGACTAGACTAGAGTGTAGTACTAGTGTGTAATGTCAATAAAAAAATTAAGTCAATTTATATAATATTTCCAAACTAATCAAGCTCACTAAAATACTTTTAGACCTCAGTGGGGGAGGTCATAGTTCACCTTTTTTTTAATTGTTATTTTTCAATGCATTGTGTTTGTAATTTTTTTTATTTAGTTTGTTGGTGTGTTTGGAACTTGATAAATTATTTTTTTAGCAATTATTATGTTTGGCGGGTAGGAGTGGAGAGGCGGAATAAAAATTTTATTTTAAATATTTCTTATTTTGTTCTTTGGGTATGTTAAAAAAGAAGAATATGATTCTCAAACTTCCATTGAAAGTCCACTAAAAACTTATTTTATTGTTTAAAAAATAAGCCAATAAATAGTTAGGAAAATTAGCAATACATCTTCCATATAGTTTGGATAGTAAGAGAGGTCGAAAATTATTTTTCTTCCTACTTAAGATCGCTCAGTGTTATTATTTTAGTAGCTTAAGTCTTTTATTCCACCTTTTACATTGTTTAAGTGATTTTAAAATTTAATTATTTCTTATTTACATCTCTATTTTTTGAAAAATGTATATTTTTATATTCCTATTGACAAGATATTTTAAACAAGATTCATAAGTAATATGAAATTTTACTGACTTACTAATTTGGTCATCGAAATTTCATTGACCAACCCAAATTTCACTAACTTAGGTCAATGAAATTTTATTGACTTGATCATCGAAATTTCACTAACCAATCGAAATTTCACTAACTTAGATTGACTTGGTCATTGAAATTTCACTAACCAATCGAAATTTCATTAACCAAAAACATTGACTTATCTTGGGTCAGTGAAATTTCATCAACCTTTCTTTTAGAATTTTGTATACATCATGGATCTTATTTTGCAAATCTTAATGAAATGATTCCAAAAATATAAATTTTATATAAAACAGAGATCTAAATAAAAAGTTATAGAATTTTGTCACAATATGTTTTGGAAGACTTAAACTAATATATAAAATTGTGTTATCCTTACCTTTCTAACAACATATTAGGAAGATCTTAAACCAAAAACCCCTAAAAAATTTAAGGCTAAAAAATTTAATTCATTTGGTTTATTCATAATTTTTTTTAACTTTTCAATTGACTTTTTAAAATGGCTAAAGTTATTCTTTTTTCACAAAAACTATGTATGCCAAATAACTTTTAAAAAAAATGACCCTTTGTAGGCCATGCCAAATGAATCCCAAGACATTATTAATTATCACACTACGGCTAGTCTCATTTTATGGTTTTTTATTTTTTATTTTTTTAAAAACAAAAATGTGGTTCTTAGTTTGGTTCCAAACAATATTAGATTATTACACTAGTGGGATCTTATTCTCACCTCTCATGGAAGTTTCACACTTTTAGAAGAATGCAACACATTTAAGAATAAAATAAATAAATAGACTTACAAATTTCATAGGTCTACTTTCATTGTGAATAGAGGATAAAAAATGCGATAGAAAATGGTTTGTCTAATCTATTGTTGTAGAAGATTATTAATGAAAATAAAAACTTGAATTACATTGACATATGAATATAAATATAAATATTACTAATGAGATTTCTGATAGTAAAATACCCACTTCTACAATTTCATTCTTGCAATCCAAACACAATTTCAAAAGAATAAAAATAAAAATAAAAAATTACACTAAATATCCTTAAGATTTGAAAATATATATATATATATTGAATCCCACAAATTCGATATAATTATATTGAATTCTCTTAAAATTTTGTTGTAGATATTAAAAAAAAAATTTGTCATTTTTTTATATTGAAATATAATTTTGCATTGTTTATTATTGTTTCTACACACTGTTTGCATTAATTTTTGTCATTTTAATTATACTAAAAGAGGGGTTGATATAATTATATTAAATTTATAAATTTTATTTTATTTTATTTAAATCTCATAGAGGTTGATGTAATTTACTCCCCAAAAAAAAAAAAAAAAAAAAAAGACCAAAGAGGCAAAATTACCAATTGGTCCTAATGATTGGAGTTATTACCCAATAAGTTATGAGTGAGATTTTTATAGATATAGGCCTTGTTTGTTTGAGTGAGAAGATTATTACTATTAGTACAGTGGGATTCGGTAAGAAAATTACTAGTGCAGTGATATTAAGTTGCAAATGTAAGCTAAATTATGTTTATTGTACTATATAGTGATATTAGTTGGTGGAAATTAAATTTATAAAATTACGTAAAAGTCCTTATTATATAAAAAATGACTTTCTTATTTTTGTAAAGTGAAGGATAAAATAATCTTTTTACCTCCAATCCCATAAAATTAAATTTCAATATCAGCCCTCCAATGGGATTACTAATCCCCTCCTTTGGAAGGGTTTTATAGTTCCATGGACTCTAAATCCAATAGAAAAATTTCAAAACAAATATGATTTTTGTAGACTCACTTCACTACTAATCCAATTCCTTCCATCTCTCAAAACAAACATGACCATAGTCTTGAAAATCGTATGTTTTCGTTATTAATTATTAGGAAAGCAGTGAGTTTATTATAAGAATCGATGCGAGTTGAGAATAGTAAATTAACAAGTTAAATTGTACGAGAAAAACTAAAAACATGAACCTATTAACTTAAAACAAAACTTGTTAAGTATTACATCCAGTCCATAAGATCGACCTGCAAATCACCTAACAAAAATATATGGGTGATTAGTAGGGGTATACGCGGTACAGTTCGGTGTAGTTTAAGGATAAAATTATAAACCAAATCGTGAATGACTGATTGACAAAATAATCAAATTGCAGTGTAGGCGAGTTTCAATCTACTAGTTGGTTGTAGAATAATCTTAAATAATTATCAAGCATTTTCATAATATAGAATATTAATTTGCAACAAATTCAACAACTTAAATTCTCTTTCACATTATTTTTACAATTCCGGTTGGTAGCTCGAAATTAGTATGGCTTGAATGGCCCGAGTCCAAAACGACGTTGTTCTGGTGTTTTTTTTTTCTTTTCACGTTTTTTTGAAGATGAAGAAAAAGAAGAAGAAGAAGAAGAGAAGAAGAAGAAGAAGGAGCTGAGTTTCATTAACACATCATCATCATCATCATCAAAAGGAGCTGGGTTTCATCAACACATCATCATCATCAACAACATCTTCATCAATATCATCACCATCACCATCATCATCATCATCAACAATTTTTTCTTTCCCTTCATCTTCAGATCCAGATCAACTAGAAAAAAAGAAAAAAAAAGAGAGAGTAGAGAAAACAGAGTTTGAAATCAACAATGTCTTCATCAACAAATCATCATCATCAACAACAACATCTTCATCAACATCATCATCATCATCATCAACAAATTTTTTTTCCCCTCCTTATCTTCAGATCCAGATCAACTAGAGAAAAAAAGAAAAAGAAAAAGAAAAAGAAGTAGAGTCTGAAAGAGGCGATCGGCGATACCCACGAGCGCCGCCACCGGCAGAAAGAGAGAGATGCCGCCTTCTCTTCCTCCTCTCTTCTCTTCTCTTCTCTCTCTTGCCTCTTCTCTCTTCTGTATTTGAAAGCAAGAAAAAGAAAAGAAGAAAAAAAAAAGAAAAAATAGAGAGAGAATACCCAAAACGATGTCGTTTTGGGTATTTGAGCCACTTTCGGGGCCAAATTTCTCGAGCTACAACCGGTAATTCTTATTTTTAACGGTCGTAGCTCGAATCTTCATTGGCTCGAGAGGCCTGAATTTCTTTTATCACTTAACTTTTTGCTGTTGTGCTCAAATTACACCCAGACATTTCATTTTCTCTCTCCGTCTGTCTCTTTCTCTCTCATCACTGTCTTTTTCCTTCATCTTCTTCAACTTCTTTCTTTGTTGTCTCTCTCCCTCAACATATTGAACTGCTTAGCAAGATCATATTTTCTTCCTTCAAATTTCCAACACACTAAATCATTTAAAAAAAAAAAAAAGAGTTTATAAAAACAATCGATCCAATAACTTCCATGACAACAAATATACAGGTTTTAGAAACAAATACTCCATAAAAACTAAAACCCACCAAGTGCGTGGTGGATCGATTCATCGCTCCAACATAGCTTGCACTGGATTGGGATATCAGCTTGATGAGCTTGAATTGCTCTGAGTTGTGGTACCCATTGACGGTGGCGACCACCAATTCCATACCTTGAATGGGAAAATTTACGAACTCTGTAAGATGAATATTACAACAACAAAAAAAAAAATGTATAAATCTGAATATAACAACAGACTCACAAATTGTACATACATACATATAAAATCAAATATATGTAAAATAAGTTGAAAATTCTCCAAAATTAAGCATAAAAAATCCCAAACCAAACCCTACTCACAAATCCCATTTCCCATTTCATTCCAGAAACCTTATCATTGCACAAAATCAGCAAACACACAGAGAAAGAGAGAAAGAGAGTAACTAACCACGAAGAGAGAGAGAGAATAACAAGCCATTGAAGTCTATATCCGAAGAGACCATTGAAGTCCAGATTTGCGGGTATACACAAATCTGTCATAAGTATGTTCCCCCTCTCTCATTTTCTCTTTCTTCTCTTTCTCTCATTTTCTTCTTCTTCTTTTGTCATTTAAAAAAAAAAAAACTGCCTAAAACGACGTCATTTTGAGCAGTCGAGCCACTCCCGTTGATGGCATTTCGAGTTATGAAACATTTCTCAATTTTTAATTTGATATTTCATTAAATGTATATATATATATATATTAATTATAACAGAAAAAAATGATTTTTAAGATAAATTATAAATTTTAAACAATAAATCAAACTAACTTGTGAGTAGCTAATAAATTAATATGAATTCAACGATTTTAACGAATTATTTGGAGTGTGTTATATAACCATATTTTTTTTTTATATTTTTATTTTTTTAAAATTATATTATTTCTTTATTTTTTATAAAAATTAAAAAATATATTTATTTAGATGATTTATATTCTGACACAGAGATAATGAGTAGTAGGTCATAGGTCATATGTGTGTATGGGATTATGTGTTGTTGATTATTATAAAGAAAAGTCCAAATGCGTCTTTGAAAAAAAGTTTCTTGTCTCATTCATCACTTCACGCTGGCCCCAACGTGGTGGTCCACACCATTCCCAAGAAAAACAAAAATCCGGAATTAGATCCCCACGCGCTATCTCACTTGGCGTCGATTCCACGCGCTGCATGCTTTTTGTTAAGATAAATTAGTGAGTTACGTAGAATCCTAAATATTCTATTAAGGGATTGTTTGGGATGACTTAAATAAGTGTATTTTTTACCTTTTTATAAAAAGATGTACAGAAAAGTAGAAAAGTGATGTAATGAAAAAAAAATAAAAAGATGGATTATTTTTGAATTGCCAAACTTGGCCTAAATATTCTACCAAAACTCTTATATAACACACACAAATAGATTTGTGTGAGTCCTAATCCTAACTCATATGAGAAGTTTAGTAGAATATTTGATAGAATATTTTGGATATATAGCATTTCTCAAATTACAAATACATCTCATGATATTTGTTAAAAATATAAATTATCTCCTATAATTTTAAAAATTATAAATACTCTCATTTTAAAAATTTTATTTAATAAAATTAATTAAAAAATGAAATTCCTAATTATTATCCTATCTAATAATAAAATTACTTAAATTATTAATTAACTTGATAATTTTTTAATAAAAAACTGTTAATTGAAATAAAATTACCTAAATTTGTTAATTAAAGATATTTTAAATAATTTTTTAATAAAAAAATTATTTTTTATATAATTAAAAATTTAAAGTGATAAGATGTAATTTTTAAAATTATAAAAAATAATTTGTATTTGGATAAACCTCAACGGCTGTGTTTATAATTTTTCCTTTTTTATTTTGTTTTGTATGAGAGAGAGAGCTTTACGCAATGTTCAGCAGTACCGGCGCTTTTGGGCACCATGTTCGATTATGTCTCCTTTGACTGTTTCTGTACGGTCTAACACTATTTTATTGGCCAATGATAATCTAAAACTCTAAAAATACAACTCTAAAATAAGGCATCGTTTGGGAACATGCTAATTTAGTAATTTTTAGTTATTTGGCTAAAATATGAGCTAAAAAAAATTAATATGTTTGGGATGAATTTTTGACTTTTTACAAAAAGATGTGCAAAAAGTAGAGAGAAAAGAAAATCTTTGACTTTTTGGTATGAGTTGTTAACTTTTTGGTTAATTTAGTAACTTTTTAATTTTTTAACTAAAAGAGAGGATTCCCAAACGAGGCTTAAGACTTTACTGAAATGTAATTTTTTTTGTAAAAAAAAAATCAAACTAAAATATCATATCAAAATGGGACTCATAGAATTACCACATCATCAAAGTAAGTTCTGGAGCTCTTCCTCTGTAACTCTGAAACATTTTTCTAAAAATAGAGACACAAAGTTAAAATCAGACTGGACTTAATAAATATAAAATCCTTTATTACTTCCTCCGTCTCAAAATATTAGTCCCTTATTCTATTTTTCATTATCCCAAAATATTAGTCCCTCTTCAAAAATCAAGTACAAAAATAATATAAATTTCTTAGTTTGCCCTTCTTTTAAATTAATAAACAATATAAAAAGTACAATTATGACATTGATATTCTCAAAAAATGTACTATCAAAAGGATAATTTTGGTAAATCAACTTTTTTCAAATGCAATAATTGTACTATCAAAAAAAGTTAAATTCTCCAAAAAGGGCCATTATTTTGGGACGGAGGGAATATATAATGTGAATCTGGCCTAAATCCGACCTTATTTGATGAATAACCATCCCTGCATTCTAGCATATGCTTAATAAAGAAAGAATAATATTTGGGATCACTAAAGTAGCAATTTTAAAACTGCATTAATGAGGTGGCATTACTGTAAGTCTCACCTTGATGTGTTAGTTTGACCTTTATTTTATGTTTGACTTTTATTTTATGTTTTTTTTTCTTACACTGCCAGCTCATTAAAGCTGACATTAGTGCACCTAAATTAGTGATAAGTATCACTACTGCTATTTCTATCCAAATTTGATTAAAAAAATAATTATAAATTACAAATTCATCCATCGAGTTATATATTTAAAAAAATTAAAATATTTCATAATTAAATTCAATCACATATCATATTTCTTGAATAAATATACTGATATTATTATAAATTCAAAGATTTTGTGTATAAATTAAAAGATTTCTTTAGTAAATTCAATCAAATATCACCACAAATATAAGTTTCAAATAAAAATAAAGTTTAGATCCTAATAAAAAATATATATTTTAATTAATAAATTAATTTAATAGTTAGTCGAGCTGAGTTGAAAATATAAATTTTAAACCCAACCCATTAATATATCGAGCTGAAAATATTGACTCAACTCAATCTTACGGGTTAAAACAATCTTTCCAAATTTTAAAAAAAATATATCAGGTTGGACAGACCAATAGACCAATACCCACCCCTAGAATGTGTTTGGTTTTTTATTTTTTAAATTTAATTTTTATAATCCTAAAGTCAGTTTTTAGGTTGTTATTATTATTATTAAAAATGTGTAAAAAACATATTAAATTGTATAAAGATATATAAAAATATTTTAATTTTGTAAGACGTATACTAAAGTTATAAATATTTTGGCATTATAAAATTCTTATTGATAACCTTGGTAATATCATTAGTGGGACTTCTCCTTTGGTTTTTAAGATTTGAGATTAATATTTAAAGGATTGGGCCGTCTCTTTTGCTATTGTAATATCCATTTTAAGTTTATTTTGATTATTCAAATCGTTTAATATGTAGCGCTTGTAAAATATTTTATTTTTATAAAAAATTATATTGATCAAATATTAATAACTACTTTATCATATCATATTTGTGTGAATAATTTATTTTAAAAATCATACTTGTCGTTAGCACAAATTAGATCCGATTAAGTAACTATTAATATCCAATTAACATAATTTTTTACAAAAATAAAATACTTAACCGGCCTTATATATTAAATAGTTTGAATTATTAACCTAGCTCTATGATGAGCCCATAAAAGTCCAATAATACATTCTAATTTTAATTCAAATGGGAGAGAAGCCACTGCCATACTTAAATTCATAGGGTTTTTTACTGGCCGGTCCCAAGTTTTTGACTTATTCCCCTCTTAGTCCTGACTTTTAATCTTGTGCACCAACAGGTCCTGAGACTTTTTTTTTTGTACCGTTTTACCCCTTCCCTGTTCTGGCGCGTTTCTGGTTTGATTTTCCATCAAAATTTTGTGTTTGTGATTTGGATTTCTGTGGAAGTTCACGATTTGCTGCTGTATCTTCGCGATTTGTGGAGCTTCGTGATTTCTGATTTCGCGATTTGTGGAGCTTCGTGATTTCTGATTGTGCGATTTTATGGAGCTTCGCGATTTGTGATTTGCGATTGCGTGTTTGGTGATTGTTCCTATTTGCGATTTCGCGTTTGGTGTATAGTTACATTTTCTGATTTGCGGTGTTGTGGAGGTAGGTCGACTGGTATGTTTGATTTTAATTTCAATTTCAATGTTTTGGTTTTTTTAGTTTGAGTTGGTGATTTTGATTTTGTGGTGATATTGTTGTTACTCTGTTGTTTCTGTTGCAATTGAATTTGTGTTTTGATCATGATATTGAAAGTTTTGAGATATGTATTTGTTGATTGAATTTTAGATTTTTTTTTTTTTTTGGTTACGAAAATGTGTTGATTGAACACAGGTGTTGGTTTGTTATTTTATACAGTGATAATTTTATCACTGTGTATTTTGGAGGTGATGTTGGATTAAGTTTTTCAACAGTGATAAATTTATGAGTGAGTATTGGAATAGTAGTTAATTTTATCACTGTATTTGATTTTGTTTGAGAGTGTTTGAGTTGTTTTCTGAAATGTAATTGTTGTTTGTTGCAGGATTTATAGTGATGGAGAATTGTTTGTTTCTTATGTGCAAGTTTAGAGGTGTGACATTAGTTATCAAGTATAATGATGGATTTAATTTCAAGAATTTAGTATATAAATTGTGTGCAAAGTGGAGTGAGTTAGTTGGTAGTTCTTTGAATATATCGTATTCAATAGCTGGACATTCTTCTTGTGGTCTAGAAAGTGAAGAGGATTTGGAGGTTATGGTTGGACTGGCACTTTCTTGTGATATTCATCGGATTGATGTTTTTGTAAAGTGTTGTTCTTTGGGTGAAGGTTCTATGATTTGTGATGGTGAAGCTAGTAGTAGTAGTAGTAGTAGTAGTAGTAGTGTTGTTTGTGAAACTGATTTTTTGCCTTTATTTTATTCAAATCAACGGAAACCTTTGCTCTCCGATGGGTGGGTTAATTATATGAAAGGAGTGGGACAAAGGTTTACTCAAGGAGTTGTTGAATTTCGAGATGCATTGTCAAAGTATTCTATTCATTCCGGTTTTAATTTTGATTTTGTTAAGAATGATAAGGATCGTGTCACTGTTCATTGTAAGAGAATAGCTGATTTGGGATGTTTATGGAGCGTGCATGCTAGAGTGGAAAATTATAGTAAAGCTTTTGTTATTAAACAATTTGATGATGTTCAAGGACTATTATGGAACAGAAGTTTCTTATCGGCGAGCTTGGATGGGTGTTGAAAAAGTAAGGGGTCTTCTTTTTGGTGACTATTCATCATCATTTGACGATCTTCGTTGGTATGTTGATACGGCTAATGCTTGTAATCCGGGGAGTGTTTTTGATATGGAATTTGATATTGATAGTAAAGGAAGACATTTCAAATGCTTGTTTTTTGCTTTTGAGGCATGTATTCATGGTTTCAAGTATTGTAGGCCTGTGTTGATGCTTGATGGAACTTTTTTGAAAGGAAGACACAAAGGTTGTTTATTGGCTGTTACGGCGAAGAGATGGTAACCAAGGTATATTTTGTGTGTATGTGTTATTATTATTGAAATAGTGATAATTCTATCATTTTTGTTACTGGAGAGTGTTGATAATTGAGTATGGTCAATCTATTAGTGATAAATTTGTGCTGTATACTTTTTGTTAAATTTTTATATTTATACAGTGATAAATTTATCTATGGCTGGTGCTAAATTTATATTTATACAGTAATAAATTTGTGCTGTATAAATTTGTATTTATACAGTGATAAATTTATGTATGATAGTGATAATTCTATCATTTTTGTTACTTTGTGTTTTGATTTTCTTTTTGTAATCTTTTTTGATTTGTTACTGATAACTTGTATATATATATTTTGTTTGTAGGTTTGTATCCGTTATGTTTTTGCGATTGTTGATGGTGAAAGTTATGACAGTTGGCATTGGTTCTTGTCAAAGTTATTAGGTATTTTGACTCCAAAGAGGGATATTGCGTTTGTTACTGATCGACATGGAGGTTTGCTGAAAGCTTTAGCTGAGGTCTTTCCATTTTCTTCTCATTCTTTTTGTCTAATGCATTTGAAGACAAACTTGAAGACTTATTTGTCAATGAAGAGTCGTGAATCAAAAGAGTATTTGTTTACTCTTTTTAGTAGATGTGCATATGCTCCTACTGTTGAGTTGTTTAATGAGCTATTTGAAGAATTTAAGGGTCGTTGTGGTCGTAGTGTTGAGAGGTTTCTTGAGGATTTGCCTAATGAGTGTTGGTGTAACGATTATTTTCAAGGCAAGAGGTATGGTGAAATGTGCACAAATGCTGCGGAATCTTTTAATTCATGGATTAGGGATGAACGCCATTTGTTTTCAACTAGTCTTGTTGATGCTATACGGGTGAAACTAATGGAGCAATTTTCAAGAAGGAGAGAAGTTGGGAATAAGTGGAATCGTATTGTTTGTCCTTTTGTAGAGAAAAAGTTGGAAGAAGCTTTTAATGATACAAAAGCATGGATAGTTAAGAAATGTAGCGATGACATTTATGAAATCCAATTGGATCATTCAATTATGGTTGATATTGGGAAACGTTGTTGTTCTTGTCGATTGTGGGAAATTGATTCTTTTCCTTGCAAACATGGTTTTTGTGCTATAAAGAGGAGTGGGAAGGATCTGAATTGCTTTCTTGATGATTACTACCGTGTTAGTAGTTATTGTGATTCTTATTCACATTCTATCTATCCGGTTCCTAGTATGTGGAAGCCAAATGTAGTTGTTGATGATGACATTGTTTTACCTCCTCTTTGTAAGAGACCAGCTGGACGTCCAAGAACAGAGAGAATACCTTCTAAGGGTGAAATCAAGAGAATTAGATGCAGTAGGTGTGGAAAGATGGGAACTCATAATCGGAAGACATGTAAACAAGCTTTGCTTTAGTTGTATTTATTTTAATTGAATTACTTTGTTTGAGAGTTGAGAGGTGTTACTTGCATTGAATGATTGAGTATTTTTTGAAAGATGTATCATTTTGGTACTCGCATTGAATGATTGAGGAATTTGTTGACCAGAAATTATATTTTTTACTGATATTTTTACAGGATTAAGTTTGACATATTTATATTATTTGATTTGGGTTAAATGTAGTTACTTTTTTTGGTGTTTTATAAAGTGATAAATTTATCACTGGTTGGTTTGGACAAGTTGATGGCTTATTTTTTTGTAAGAATGATAAATGTATCATTAATGTGGTTCTTGAATTTTGTTATTTTGAATAATGATAAATTTATCACTTATTGTGTGGGAAGAGTTGATGGTTTATTACATTTATGTCAGTGGTTTATAAATTTATCACTGTCACATGCAAGCAAATGTTCTTTTCTACAGTGATAAATTTATCATTGTATGGAGTTATCTAGTTTTCCCAGGAAAAATTTCCACAATGCAAAGGTGTAGATCAAATCTCTAGAATACATAATTGCATATCTGCTGTGTTAAGTGCTTTAAAAGCAAAATGTTTTAAATTGACTACGATGTTTATTTGGTTTAGCAACAAGTTCTCAGTCTGCATACTGTTGGGAATATCTAGAAATTGTAATAGTATTTTAAGTTTCAACTTGGAGAATGTAATAGTGCTTGTGTTTAAATTTTCAATTAGGTAAATTTTTTATTATTTTTTATAGTGTTTTTTTTACTTGAATTGGGAAAAAAGAATGAGAGGGAGAGAGAAATAGAGAGAGACAGTTGCTGATTTTTTTGTTTAAACATTGGTAAATTTATCAGTTTTCACAGTGATAAATTTATTAAAACAGTGATAAATTTATCAGGGTAAACAAAACAGTATAAAAATAAAATTTATTAGTACAGTGGCTCCAAACCTGTTATTAACCTTGAAATTCAACACAAATACTCAGATTAGAATCAATTTTTTGAATGAAACTTGGATAACAAGACTGACATTAAAAAAGACTGAATGTTTCATTGAAGCAAATTTGAGATTGTAACAAACAAGCATTGTCCATAGCTTTGACATTGTAACAACCAAGAATTGTGCATAACTTTGACATTGTAACAACGAAGCATTATAATATTCATTGGAGGAAAGTAAGAACGAAAATCATGAAATTACATGTTACAATGTAACAAGCATACAAGCAAAATGTATGAATATTGACATTCTAACAACCAAATGATTCAGTGTTTCCTTTGTTTTTTTTCTATTCCAGATCTGATGATTATTACAGATGCAAGTCATCAATGTTTTCATCAGGCATTTGTTGTTGAGCAACTTGTTGGTCCGTCAAGAAGATAGTTAACATATCAGCTCTCAATTGATTGCATTCTTCCTTGGAAAAAGTAGGCATTATGTTGTTATTGGAAACATATTGCTTGATGATATAGCAAACAAGGATTCCACAATCAAGCCTGCAAAAATATTTTGAAAATAAAATATTATAATTTGGTTTCGTTGCTTTTTTTAATAACAGTGTTGAGGACAAAAAAAATGCTATAAGTTAGTATTTAGTAAATGTAAATATTGTAGTTTATAAGTTGTAAGTGAGGTATTTACTTACCAACAAGATGATCACACATCCGCAGACTCTATCAATTTGGTTGATGTTGCATGCTATTGATGTTGTAAGATGTTGTTTTGCTGCACCACACCAATCATAAGACTTCATTTCATCAATATTCTCGAGGTATTTCATGAACCCCCAACCAATTGTTGTCCCAGTACCCGGATACAACAAAAGCAAACAAACCAGAAGGCACACAAGCCTAACAACATCTTCTACATCTTCATTGTTGGTGCTTCTCAAAAGTTCTGTTATCAACTTTTGGATTGAAGCACTTGTCATTCTGCTCTCGGTTATTTTCCTTCTTTGCACCATAGCTACCTCATTTTTTCTTCCGTATGCAAGATTCATCTTCTTGTGTCCACATGCAATCCCAAAAATTAACTTGAAGTCATTTCTTTTCAATTTCAGCTTCTTCCCAGCAATTTCAAATGTGGTTCCATCCATTTGGTAAGTTTGCAAAATTTTTGCAACCACATCATCATATTTAATTGAATCTCTTCTTTTAACCTTGTTTTCATTCAATGTATCAACCAAAAGTGAAAAAGGGGTCTTTCTCAATAGTATCAAATGCTCTTCTCTGAGTTTTGTTGTCTTGAAAAATTTGATAAGAGATTGAATGTTAGAACGGTAGACATACTTTGCTTCATTATCATGTATCTGTTCAGTCCTAGTTTTTCTTCCATCAATCTTTTTCTTCCCTCTTGCTTTGTGGATCTATGTAGCTGGTTTCAGTTGTTCCTGTTTGGGCTCCTCATTGTCAATGTTAGATTCAGGTTTAACTTTTAGTTGATTTTCACTTTCATGTGTTGTTGGCTCTATAACAAAGTCAACTTTTTCAATCTTTTTCTTCTTTGAGAAACTTGTTTGTCGACGACGTAATCTTTTAGAATGACTGGCAACATCTGTACAAAAACATTGAGCATGAACATTGAAAATTACGAAGAATTTTATCACTGAACTAGGCAAACTAAGAAGAAATCTCTCTGTTATGCAAATTAAGCAAATATATAACTGTATAGCAAAGTTTAGATTCCAAATTGCAAAAGAACATGAAGTATGATGTTGAAGATGAGGATGAAAACAATTGTATAGCAAATTTTATCACTGAATTAGCAAAAGTAAGGAAATGCATCATTGTATAGCAAATGAACATAAAGGTATGATTATTATGACGTTGAGTATCACTCATATATTAATACTGTATGGTATAGATTGAAAATAGCTTCAAGTCAAATTGTATCAGTCATAAATTAATTTTGTAAGATACACATTCAAAATAGTTTGAAGTCAAATTTTATTACTCAATTATAGTTATGAAAGAAGAAGGGAAGCAAATCCATAGTTATAAAATAAGAAGAGAAGCAAATCCATCATTATAACAAATTTTATCACTCAATTAGGAAAATTAAACAAACCTATCGTTGAATTGGGCAAAGTAAGCAAATCTGTTATTGTATATGAAATTTTATCACTGAATTAGCAAAATTAAGCAAATCCATCATTGTTTATGTGATTATCATGAAGTTGAATATCAATGATAAATTAATACTGTATGATACACATTGAAAATAGCTTCAAGTCGAATTTTATAACTCAATTACAGTTATGAAAGAAGAAAGGAAGCAAATCTATCATTGGAACAAATTTTATGACTCAATTAAGCAAATTAAGCAAATCTATCATGGTTATAGCAAATTTTCTCACTGAATAAGCAAATCTGTTATTGTATAGCAAATGAACATGAATATGTGATTATTATGAAGTTGAATATCACTTAATTATAGTTATAAAAGAAGAAGGGAAGATGAATACGACTCACGTTTGATTCGCATGGTTCTTGAAGATGAATGAAACAGGGAATATAGATCGAAACGGTGGAGGATTTGCTGGGTATCTGTTCGGAATCAGAATATATATCGAAACAGACCTGATTTCTTTGCAAACGATGGGAGATTCAGGGAAAATCTCTTTGTTTGTTTCGATTTCGAAATCGCAAATCGCCACTGGTTTCCAGATCGCCTCAGATTAGTTTCCAAATCAGAACAATTGAGAAGGAGCGTGTGTTTCACGCGCACAGACAGACCTCGTGACAGGGGTTTGGTTCACGCGTGTTTTGTGACATTCAGGGGTAAAATTGGAAGCTGAAATAAGAGAGGACTTGTTGGGTATTAAGTTGTTTACATGGGACCGGCTGGTAAGTCCCCCTAAATTCATGGACTAGTTGGGCTGCGTTTTAGTTTAGACATGAATGAACTAGGTGGGATTGATATTTGTAGCACAGCCTAGCTTGATATTAATAACTGCCCTACCAACACTAGTTAAAATTTTTCATTATTATGTGGTGTTTTAAGAATATGATAACAAAAATTAATTTTTTTAATTTTTTTTAATCAATTTTTAATTTTCTTTTGTGTAAAAAAAGCAGAAAGGTGATGTAATTATAAAAAAAAAAAATCAAAAACATACTTTTTAGCAGCTTGTCAAAACGCCCATATATACATGTTGATAAAAGAGGGAATTCCATGTCAGTGGAGTGAGAGAATTTTTTTTACAAATCAATTGAAAAGTACGATATTTTAATTATTAAAATACATAAATTTTCTTACTAAGGGGTTGTTTTGGATGACTTAAATAAATGTATTTTTTATCTTTTTACGAAAAGATGTACAAAAAAATAGAGAGGTAATTTGATAGAAAAAAGATAAAAAGATAAAAAAATAGATTATTTTTGAATTCCCAAACTTGACCTAATTTATAAAAATAAAAATAAAAAACAAAACCCGACACCATTATGCCATTATTTCCCCTCAATAAAAAAAATGGTAAAATCTAAATCTCCCATCCCCTTCCCTCACCGCCACCACCGCCACCGCCACCGCCACCGCCACCGCCACCACCCTCCCTCTATTCTTTCTTAGAAAAAGACAAAAGATAAAGAAAGGGGGATCAACGGTGGTGGCTGGTGAGCAGCATTTGTTGGAATGTGTTATTCGGCCACCCCGTAGGCCTCGTGGTTTGCTATATGTCTCAACCCAAATCTAAAAATATACATCTGTAAAAGTAAAGGCCAAAAAAAGAAAAAGGACGTCGCTATGTAATGCAATATAGAAAACCTATTTTCATATAATTAGGGTTGTGCAAAATACGTCCAATTCACTCAAATCTTACTGATCTGCATTAATTCATATCACTCTATCTTTTAACCGCGATTTAAATTTTAAAATTTATAATTCGCTTTCGAAACTGCTCCGTTCCGTTATAGTTAAGACATATATATTTTATAATCTATAATGAAATATCAAAATAAAAATGAGTGTGAGAGATTTAATATGTAAAATTTATTACAAATTAGTAGTTATATATATGAAAAATATTATTGAAAATTAGTTTATGTTATATATATGGAAATTATTATACAAATTAGTGTTATATATTATGTAAACACTTGATAATTTGTTAGAATATTATTCAATCCGTCAATCCGTTCAAAACTGCTCAATCCGCAATTTGTTAATCCGCCATTCGATTTATAATTTTACTCTCAAACTGCCCGAATCGTATCGCGCACACCCCTTATAATTAGAGGTGTGTGCGGTGCGGTTTAGACAGTTTGAGAATAAAATTACAAACCGAATGGTGGGTTAGCGGATTGACAAATTGCGATTTGGGTTGTTTTTGACGGATTGAATAATATTCTAACTAATTATCATACACTTGCATAATATGTAACTCTAATTTGTATAATATTTTTTAGATATATAACACAAAGTAATTTTACATAATATGTTTTATATATATAACTACTAATTTGTAATAAATTTCATATATTAAATTTCTTTCATACTCATTTTTACATTGATATTTCATTGGAAGTTAAAAAATATATATGTATTAACTATAGCGGAGCGAAGCGGTTTGGTTGGCGGACTATAAATTTTAAAGTTTAAACCGCGATTAACGATTAGTGCGATGCGAATCGGTGCGATTTTAGTGAATTGGATAATATTTTGCACAATCTTACTCATAATAATGTAAAGTTCACAATGAAATGTGAGCTCCACATTTATAGGTAAATTTAAGTGCAAAGTTCATTAGGAATCTCTTTTAACATTTTTGAAAGAGTAAATTACACTTTATACTCCTGCACTTTATATCAAATCTTATTTTAGCCCTTACTTTAGCCTTTACACATGAAATCATGACAGTTTAACCTCTTACACTTCTAGTCAAATCCTAATTTGGTCTCTACATATGAAATCGTGACAGTCAACTCCTTGCACTATCACTCAAATCCCACTTTGATCTCTATACAAGTGTCAATGTCCCTTTTCTATTGCTTCATTTTAAAATCTTTAACAGAATCTAGTCATATGACAAAAATGTGACTATGAAATGAGGATAAAAGAAGAAAATCATCCATATTTTCCACCAATACACTGTCCTGTGGGATAAGCACATAAGAGTTATATAATACAACGTGTGTGTGGGGGGGGGGTAAAATTGAAACGAAAATGTAAAAAAGTAGAACTTTTGAAATAAAAAAATATGTGACAAAGAAATTAAAGAGAAAGAAAAATGAATAGACAGAATATTATGTTATCGTAATAACAAAGTTTCTTGATTCCAATTTATGCCAAACTCTAAATCATCTTCTTAATTATTCATAATCTACGTTTTGTTTTAACCTAATACTGTCATATTTTGATATGAGCAATGTTACGTATCATGAAAAAAAATCATAAAAATAATCATGAAAGATTTTCCACTATTAGATTACACATACAAAAAAACACCACATACTAATCAAAAGATGAAAACTCTTTATGAAACATTTTACGATATTTTTTTCATGATCCCTAGTATTATTTTTTTGGTATAAATTTTGAGATAAAATATATAATGTTAAAAATTGTAGATGATTTTCTTTTCTTACTCTCATGCCATAGTCAATTTTTTATCATACGACTAGATTTTGATAAATATTTAAACAATTGAGTAATAAAAATGAAACATTAACACTTGTATAGAGATCAAAATAAGATTTGACTAAAAGTACAGAGGGTTACCTATCATAATTTCATGTGCAGAGACTAAAGTGAAATTTAACCAAAAGTACAAGGAGTTGACTGTTATAATTTCATGTGCATGAATCAAAATAAAATTTGATGAAAAATATAGAAGTGCAAAGTGTAATTTACCCTTTTTGAAAAATGTACTAACATTCGGAAACACAACAGGACAAACAATTATTAAAGGACTAGTCACACCATACAAGGTCAGAGGAGGAAGGAAAAGTAGAACACAAACTTTTGATCTAGGATTATACAAGTCAAGTAATTCACATAACTAACATTCATCACATCATTTTCCAATCAATATGAATACTTTTTTTTTTTTTGGAAAACAAAAGCAAATAGAAGTGTATAAGCATTCTACTCACAGAACCTAAAACAACAGGATCTAATTCACTCATATCATCAATAATTTTGTGAAAACACTAAAGTTGCTTTTCGCTGCCATTTTCTTGAGCAGAACTCACGGGAGTTGTGGAGTCACTCTTCTTCGGGGTACTGGATTGCCCTGTTAGGGTCCTTCCCATGAACTTTCCTGCTTTGGACAGGCCGCCACCAACGGCTCCGAAGCCACTCCCAACAATCCCAACTCCGGCACCGAGACCAGTTCCTACGAGCCCTACTCCGGCACCGAGACCGGTTCCTACGAGCCCTACTCCGGCACCGAGACCAGTTCCTACGAGCCCTACCCCAGAACCAAGAGCATCCATTGTGCTACCTATAACTCCTGCTGCTTTCAGTTTCTTTCTCTCTTCTAGGATCATCTTTTCAGCTTCAAGGGCAGCCAATTGCTCTTCTGTATTAAATTGATGATACAACACCTGAAAATTTCACTATTTTCCTTATAAATAAACAAATAATACCATTCTTTTCCTAACAAACACCAAACCAGACGCTAAATAAATATTATCGAAAAAGAGAATTAATGCTAGGAAACACTAAATACAAATTTCACCATCTAACAAATTCACCATTAAGACACGTGGTTGTAAAGCCAGAGAGATGCAGGAAACCATGGCAGTTGATTACTATGTTACACAGACTCTTAAAATAAAATTAAATTTCCATGTCCGACACTTGGACAAGATATGGAATGTGTTTGATATTTTCTATCGGACATGTCTTACATATTTGTATTTAACACTATCATTATATATATATATATATATATTGTTGTATGATTGTTACAAAAATGAGAGAGTATTTTTGACATTGTATGTTGCTTATAACACTATTTTATCTCATATAGTAATTTAAAAATATTAAAAATATGACACTTTTTTGCCAGTCCGAATATGTATAAATTTGAAGTTTGATGAGTCCAACCTACAAACATGCACTCACACCTCTGTATCCGAGTCCATGTAACATAGGTTGATTACAAATGAAAGAATATTCAAGAATGAAGAAGAGATCTAAGAATATAAATTGAAATGTGTACCTTAACAGTAAGAGTTCCTCTATCCTTCTTATCTTTTATTTTAAGCATATCAAGTGATGGAAGGAGTCTCACTTCAACCTCTTTTGGAGTTTCAGCTTCCAGCTCAATCAGCTTTAATTTTGCTATGCCCAATCGTTTGTCTTGCCCAACATCTTCATCGAAAACCTGTATGAAAGGATTGTGAAGTTTGTGTGCACACAGTCAAAGCAAATAGAAACTCTCCATTTCAACCAGCCAAAAATAAAATAAAATAAAATAATACAAATGTTTGACAGTATCCATACCAAATGGCTCTCTGTGGTACTCGAAAGGACCAATTAGACATTCAAAGGACGTTTAGGTTGTGTTTAATTATAGATTTGTGTAGTGATTTGGAAGGGGAAGGGGAAAGGGAAAGGGAAAGGGAAAGGAAAAGGTGAGGGAAATGCGAATGAAATATAAGCTAAAATCTTTCTCCATTTCCCTCGGCTTTTCTCTTTCCTTCCCAAACCCATGATCTAGACACAACCTTGCCTTAGGAGAAAGCCTGAGCAGACCGAAGAAGTGGAACAGGCCCAGCTGGGGATGGTAAGGGGGACAGGGACAGGTTTGTATTGTCCTGCCCCTCTTTGATACGATTTTGCAAATCAAGGAGGTAGCGGGGGCACAGTCAGAGACTGGTTAATTTTGCAATCTTACGAATGGCATTACTAATAAAGTGAGAGATGATGTAGTATATTACGAATAATGATTGATAAGTGAAAAATAAAGAACTAAAAGCTTCGGACATAAGCTAGGTAGGGGTAGGGATAGGGATAGCACAAACACTGACCCAGTGTTTTTTAATAGCGCAGGGGCGGGTTAGAGTGTGGAATTGGAGAACCCAATTGGGTTCAGGATGGTGATGGAGAAGGGTAATCCAACCCATCGGACCTGAATATGTATCGCACCATGACAAAAAGATACCTAATTATTTTAATATACTAGTAGAAAGAAAACTAATCTAAATTCTATAACTATAGCATCACTGGCATCAGATTTATCAAATGTGATCAACCATTTTTTTTAACCAGTCTGCCCACTTATCCGGTCATGTGACAGGTCTGGCCTAACCTGAGTCAACAGATCAGTAAACTTGGAACAACTAGAGGGAAACATGCCGTAAGTCTGCCCTTTACACTTTTGTGCATTTTCTCCTCTTTATTCAATTATTCCCAATATTTGTCAATTATTCTCATAATTTCCCACCCTTTATGCAATTACCCCGGTGCGATGGCCTCCACCCACATCCCCTAGGTTCAAGCTTTTTCATGAGAGATTATTACGAGGATAATTGCATAGAGGCTCAGTATGTACACATATTAACTTTCCAAGAATGGTCAACAAGTAAAGCACCATCCCAGTAATCTCACAAAATAGCATAGTCAAAAGAGAACTAAAGGTATGTGGATCAAAACCTCAAGAATAAGAGACTGTGTCTCCTTGTCTTCTGCAATCAGCTCAAATGTTTGATTCCAAATGGGGTTCAGGTCATTGTCAATGACCTTTGTTTTAACCTTGAACAATGGTCGAATGTACACAACCACATAAGGATCAGATTTTCCAATCATTTCCATGTTCTTAAGATCATTTGCCTTCACTACTGTCACCGTAAGCTGTCCCTGTGGTCTAAGCTCTAGTTCACTGCATAAAAGGCACAAATAAGTGTTAACTCCAACTTGCCATATAAAATCAAATAAAGAAAGAAAAAAAGAAAAAAAAAAGAAGTGTTATACTATCAATTCATGTGATGAACAAAACATCTAAAAATGAAAAAATACTTGAACCTGAAGATGAAAAAAGTGTGTCAATCACGATATACCATAAACAATGCAAATAAATCTTGTTCTTATGGTCCATATCATTAGCCAAGTACAACTAAGAACCCTTCTTAATTAAAACATATATGTGTGTGATTACCTTGTATCTACAGCTATACCACCTATAGGCACAACAATCCTGTGAGGCCATTGGAGCATGTCTGTTACGATTGAATCCACAGTATCCTATCCAATTTGGCAAAAAAAGCACAACTAAGTCTACATAACAATACCAACCATTCTGAAAACCAACGGCAGTAAAGATTTTGATATCATAATCAGCACTTACATCAATCATATCTGAAAGTCCAGGAATGGCTGTTAAGCTTCCACCGACAGCCTTCAATGTATAATCTATTTTAGGCTTCGGCTGAATGAACAAACAAAAGCCTTAATTATGTTCATAACAAAATTACTAGAACACACAAGCATTATTCAATTTCAAAAAATCTAAGTGTGAATGGTTTATAGAGCACCCATCTTACTAACCAGCAACCAAATAGTACAGTACAGTCTCACTTCTCCTGTGGGATGTATATTCATATATCCTTAACACTATCAGGTATTATCAGCATGCAATCCAACGCCGAAATATACTTTATATTATATGATAGAGAGATCAACAAGGAAGAGACTCAATCCAGATGAATGGCTACTTAACAAACCAGGTTCTTGGCCAACAACACTACTGATATCACAAACTAAATACAAAGGTTTAGGGTTTATTTCACACTCATCTCAAGCATTAAACTATAGAGCTGAACCACTTCCATGCAAGTCTCCATTAAATTCAAATACTAAGCCTTAGTTGTGAACAACATCCATTAGTTTATGCAACTTGGACTTAAAAGTAGAATTTTGTCCACCAAATGATGGGGAAAAAAATATTCTATAATTTTTTTCCTACATGAAGAGAGGGAGAAAAAAGAAAGCGAGGAGCAGAAACAAAGTTGTTAATTCTGTTCCACACTTTACCATTATAACGACAAACCAGTACAATGAACAGATAATTCCGTTTCGGGTAATAAACCAGCCTGTTTCAGGCATACCACTCAAATTCATTCCAGCTGTTACAGCATGTACCATTAAGAACTTCTCAGTCTCTTTTCTTCTTCACCTACTTGTTTCCATTCTTTTGTCTATTATTCTCCACCTCTAGTTCCTCTCTTCTTTATTTTCTCTATTGTCTCCCTTCTTATTTTTTGTCATCCTCCTTACGAGACCCTCATTGTTAATTACTTGGATTGTTGGGAAATCCACACTGCGACTAATCTTGGTTCTTGAGTTGAGAATGTCCTCCTTGGCTGGTCTCCTTCATTGGATGTAACATACAAATTGGCATTTAATAAAGTTTCTGGTTGGATTAATATTCTGGTTTGCAATTAAAATATATGTGCTTTTGTGTGAGCATGCGTGCAACATAGGCTATGGTTTGATTTTCGTAGGTTTTTAAATTGTTGGAATCATATCACGCCTAGGTAGTAAGCTTGACCTATTCTCATAAAGTGCACCCATGTTTTGAAGTATTCTATGTTACCTACAAATCGTTCTAATACACCACATGCATTAAAATGTGGTACAATAAGGGTAGACTTCTTAATTTGACATCCAAAATATTATAGTGTAGTTATCTTCCAATTAATCGTTCAATAACATAATTCTATGAACATTATGACCCATTACTTACATTTTGTCAATCCAAAACTCTACTGCAACTAGATTTTAGTTCATTATATTTGCCTTTCTCCCTATTAAAGAAAACTATCAATGAAAAAATAGAAAAAATGATGGGATCCATTTGGATTGCTAACTTCACCGTTTTGAAACAAAAGTATACCATGTTTCCAAAAGTGTGTTCCAAAACGTAAATCACTAGGGAGTAAGCATTTTCTGGTAGCATTCTCCAGGAGGCATTTGAAGCTTTTGTCATCAAAATAATATACCATCAACCAAAAGACAATCACTAACCAACATTTTGCCTTTTATCAAAATCACTAAACAATATCCAACTGGTCGAGTCCACTATTATAACTATGAACTACAGAATCCCTTCATCAATATACCTGCAAGTTGTCCCCAACCGTCATATAGTGTGGTAACCGATTGAAAGTTCAAGTTTACCCTAATTAAAAAGTAAATAACCTAGATTTGCTTCACTCTGTTGTATTACACCAAATTTATCACAACACAACTTTCTTAAGTGCTACACATCATTATCTGACGTGCAATAAAATAGGTACAGCATCCAGAACAGTAACACGATGGATTAAAAAAAAAAAAGAAGTGTTTTCTGGTGAAATTTCAAGCCCATGATGTATATCAAACATCTAACCCAATAAGATATATTTTCATCCTTCCTTAAAAAACAAATAAAATAAAGTACAAATAAAAACCCACTTAAAAATAATTTAATTAGAAAATTCTTAGGAAAATGTAGTTTAGATGTACAGTACATGTCATAAAACCATACAATTTAGCCCCTAACTAGAACCTACAATATTTGAAGTTACTATGCACACACAAGTAATCTGTAATATTTTACTTAGGGGGTGTTTGGTGTGGATTATAGGGGTGAATATAACTTATTTTAATTTGAAAATCTGTGCCAGACTGTTGGGTGCAGCTTCTACTTACAGCTTTTTAGGCATAAATAGCTTAAATAAACTGAGAAAAGCTGATTATTTAGAAGCTGGGGAAGGGATGCTTTTGATTTCTGCTTTCTGATTATCAACTTTTAGCTTACAATAAGCTGCACCAAACAGCACCCTAATCTATAAACAACCATTTCTTTCTGAAATAAAAGGATGAGCACCTGAACCAGATTAGCCCTCCTTCAACATTGCAATTTAGAGAGAACAAAAAAAAAAACTAAAAATTAATGTTGCCAATGACAGAAGAAAACCGCTAATGTGAACTCTAAGCACATCCAAATATCCTAAGGGCATACCTCAGAAAGTAGAGCAACAACGACAGCAGATATGCACGGAATCTCTTCAGCAAGTTGGAAGATAACTCGAATAACTGTGAAAACTTGGAGATCCTTCAACTACACCCAATAGCATAATGACAAAAGTTAATGTATATCCTCCAGTCTACTAGAATTAGTAAACAAAGAACAAAAAATGACCAAACACTCATTAAAATCCAATAGGACAGGCATCAAAACTAAACTAGACAGTAGTAAATACACCAACCTGAATGGGAATTGAAGCAACCATTGCAGCTTCAACGCCTAAAATAATGCTTGGATCACCACCCCATCGGAAATCAATGTCCATGGTAATTTGACCTTTCTTGAGGCTCTGAACACGGATACCTGCATTATTTAAGTAATCATGCACAAAAATCTAAAGAGAAAATGCGATGATTCATGCTTTCAAGAAATGCCCAAGAACATGGTCTCACAACACACAATATTGCCGCTTTTGGGCAGTTCTTGGTTCTTGGCCTATGCTTTCAAAACTTGAAGTTGAATAATCTATAAAGTTAGTTCAAATGTTTTTCCATAAAAAATAAGGAAATAAAAGCTATACGCAGCTCAACCCAAGAACCAAACACATTTCAAATCCAACTACAAAACCAGAAGCAATCCATAATCTGGTTTATTTAAGGACATGTACAAAACGAAGGACTTTAACAATCTAGATTCAAGTCAAGCTGAAAACATTCTGTGAAGGAAGGTCACCTTAGAAAAAATGAAAGTGGTGATGAGTGTGAAGCAACTTTTCTCAAAGTAAGATAAAGTATGCACATTTGGAGAACTCAAACCCAAACTGATTCATTCAAAGAAAACTATAGACAATAATCTCTATTCCTGTGCTTTACTAAATGCATCTTTGTAGGTACAGATATCTTACTCCACCATGTACAATTGCCATGTCACTGTAAGTTTTCTGAATGATTTTCTGTATATTCAATTGTTCATAATACAAAGATTACAACCAATATTTATAGGAATCCTAACCCTAATCTAGAATAGGAAATACAATCAACCTAATTCCATAATTACATAGATTTCCACAATTACATAATATTCTCACACCCCCGCTTAAACGCAAGGTGTTTTAGCAGAAAACACTGAGAGTTTGCCAAGAATAAACTAAAATCGAGCAGTGGTGTGAGCATTCGTAAAGAAATCAGCAAGTTGCAAGGCTGACGAGACGAAAGGAAGCGAGATGGAGCCAGACTGCAGATGCTGACATACATAATGACAATCAATCTCAATGTGCTTCGTCCGCTCATGAAAGACAGTGTTATGTGCAATCTGAATAGCACTGCAGTTGTCACAGTAAAGGGAGGTCGGAGAAGACTGAGGGACACCTAAATCAGTTAAGAGACAACGAAGCCAAACAATCTCAGCAGTAGTATGAGCCATAGCACGATACTCAGCCTCGGCAGTGAAACACGCAACAACAGTTTGTTTCTTGCTCTTCCAAGAAATCAAGGAATCACCAAGAAACATGTAGAAGCCAGAAGTGGACTTGCGATCAGTGACATCACCAGCCCAATCAAAATCAACATAAGCTACCAAGTCCAAAGAGGAAGTAGAAAACAACAGTAAACCTTGAAAGACAGTACCTCAGAGATAGCGAAGAATCCGAACTAATGCAGCACAATGTTGGGAGCGAGGAGCAGAGACAAATTGGCTAACCACATGAACAACATAGGCAAGATCAGGACGAGTAACCGTTAGATAGACTAAGCAGCCCACAAGCTCTCGATATAAAGTAAGATCATCCAGAAGAACACCATTAGTAGTGTTGAGCTTGACATTAAGCTCAGTAGGAGTATCAGAAATCTTAGTGTCAATAAGACCGGCACGATGAATAACCTCATTGGCATACTTGGCCTGAGAGAGAAAGTAGCCATTGGGAGAAGAAACTACCTCAATACCAAGAAAATACTGCAATGGGCCCAGATTCTTCATTTCAAAGGTGCGGAAAAGATGCTGCTTGACCTCAAAGATAGCAGTTAGAACCAGTGATGATCATATCATTCACATATAGTAATAACGCAACAAATCCAGCAGACGTGTAGAGAAAAAATAAAACAGAGTCCTGGGCACAAGGATGAAATCCAAGCTCAGTAACAGCAATCTGAAAGCGATCATACCAAGTACGAGGAGACTGTTTCAGACCATACAGAGCACGCCGAAGGCAACAAACCTGTCCAGAGGAATGGTGAAGGCCAGGGGGGGATGCATGTAAACCTCCTCGGTGAGATGACCATTAAGAAAAGCATTCTTAACATCCATTTGATAAAGAGGCCAAGAACGAACAGCAGCGACAGAGATCAAAGTACGGACCGTAGTCATCTTGGCAACAAAAACAAAGGTCTCCTCATAATCAATACCATACTCTTGTGAGAAACCTTTGGCAACTAGACGAGCTTTGTAGCACTCAAGAGAACCATCAGAATCAGTTTTGACTTTGTAGACCCATTTGCAACCAATCAGATTCTTATCAGCAAGCAAAGGAACCAACTCTCAAGTACTAGTTTTTTGTAGAGTAGACAACTCATCCTCCATAGCTTGAACCCAATGAGGATCCTGACAGGCCTCCTTGTAAGACTGAGGTTCTGAAAAAGAGTGAATAGCAGACAAAAAAGTACGATATGAAGCAGAAAAACATGTATTAGACCAACCCAACCTGTTTGGAGGATGACGTGCTCGAGTAGGATATTGGTGTGTAACAGGATCAAAGTTGTCAGAAGCATGAGGATTAGCAGCAAGGGCAGAGACAATTGGTGGAGGAAGAGCCTTACGACGAGAATAAACTAACAACGGAGGAGGAGAAGAAACCGAAGAAGAAGAAGCAACCAGAGGTGAAATAGGAGAAGAAGATTGAACCAGCTTAAGAGGAACTGCGGAGATGTACTCATCAAACGGGACCTCAGAAGAAAACAGATCAATATGAACCAAATTCTTTTTAGAAACTGGGGTGGTGAGAGGAGGAAACTGAAAGTAAGGTAGACGTTCGAGAAAGGCAACATGGCGGGAGATATAAAGGCTATGGGAAACATGGTCATAACAGCGATAACCTTTCTGAGTAACACTATAACCCAAAAAGGCACATAAGACAAACCGGGCACTAAGTTTGGTCCTATCTTTACGGGGTAAAAGGACAAAACAAGCAAACCCAAATACATGAAGGAGGGAGTAATTAGGAAGTTGAGAAAACAAAGCCTCATAAGGAGACCGACCAGAAAGAAAGGGGATAGGCATACGGTTAAGAAGAAAAACAACAGTTAGAACTGCCTCACCCTAAAACGGAGCCGGAACGGAGGCAGAGAGAAGGAGAGACCTAGTTGTCTCAAGGAGATGATGATGTTTACGCTCAGCTCGACCATTTTGGGCAGGTGTATCAGTACAAGAAGTTTGGTGAATAGTACCCAATTTGGCCAAATATTCACAGAATTTAGTTTTAAAGTATTCCCCGCCTAAGTCAAACCGCAACAATTTAATAGAAGACCTAAACTGTGTAGTGACCATAGATTGGAAAAGTACGATATATCTGGTAGAAGTCAGACTTATGAATCATAAGATAAACCCAAGTGTAATGGGTGCAGTCATCAACAAATGACACATAGTATGCAGAACCCCCTTTGTTGAGAACAGGAGAACGATCCCAAACATCAGTATGAACTAAAGAAAATGGTGTATCAGATATAGAAGTGCTTTTACGAAAAGGAAAGGCAGTCATCTTGGTAAGTTTACACCCCCAATATTCAGTAAATTCACTAGGAGAAACTTTACCCAAGATACCTGATTGAGCTAAAGACCGTAAGCAGTTAGCAGACAAATGCCCTAATCTAGAATGCCACAAGTAAAAAGGACTGGACAGAGAATCTAACTGAAAAGAAGAAAAGGCAGTCTGAGAGGGTGTCCAAGGCAGATGCAAGCTCTCTACCACATAGAGGTCCCTAACTCTATGGCCAATTCCAATCTGCTGCTTAGACATCCGATCTTGCATAGAACAGATAGAAGAAAAAAAGATAACATCAAAACCAGAGATATCAAGCTGACTGATAGATAATAAACTGACAGATAACTGAGTAACATAGAGGACATTTGGAATAGAGACAGCAGACAAAGCAGATGGTAGGACAAACCCAACAGATATAACACACATACCAGACCCATTAGCAGCATTGACAGTAATAGGAAAGGGAGGAGGAGTACAATTTTGAAGTAAGGAGAGATGGGGAATCATATGATAAGAGGCACCAAAGTCAAAAAGCCAGATAGACAAAGAAATACTTGAAGAAGACCCAAGCAAACCTAAATGAAGAGAGAAAACAATGGATGCAGACAGGGATGGCTAAGAGGTAGACAATATATGCTGAAACTAACTAATTTGAGTATTCAAGGAAGCTAAGTCAAGATTAATAGCCGGAGCAGATGCAGTAGAACCGACGGGAAGCCGAACGGTACTCAGAGGAGGAGAGCAGAACTTAATCGGAAATTGCTGAGAAGACGAGGCAGACAGGCAAAGCAGGCAAACATCCCTTCTTGGGACAATGATACTTCCAATGACCCCCCTGATGGTAGAAGGCACACTCATCAAAAGTTAGAGACATCGTAATAACCAAAAGTCTAAGAGGTTGAAGTGTAATAAACCCAAAATAGGCAACCAGGGGTCAAAGGGTAATAACAAGAAATCTGGGGGTTGTAGTGTAATAAGCCTGAAAATATGGTGTTAAGTATAATACCCAAGCAGATTCTGAGAATAGTGCTGAGAACCACCAAACAAATCAAATGAGAACCAGAGGGAGACTAAAGGAGATCGAAGCTGAGAGAGAGCACTAATAAACACAGAGAGAGAACTAGGGGTCAGGAAGAACTCTCATGATTGCGATCAGAATCGAAAGAGAAGACCAGCAATAAGGAGCTTCGAAGCTTTGATACGGACAGATGAGCCTTTGATTGAACCAAGTGAGCCACGAATCAGATGAATCAGACCCAGACGAACCAGACGATCGATGAAGCAAGGAGCTTCTACCGACAACCAAGTTTGAGAGAAAAACAGAGATCGCGAACCAGTTTGAGCCAAAGAGAGTACTCACGACTGATGAATTAGACGAACCAAACAAGAGGGAGCAGACGATCGATCGAACGAAGACAGGAACAAGGAACTTGATTACATCAGAGATCAAAACCAAAGAGAGATTCGTGTTGATTGCTAGGGTTTCGAACCAAGCTTTGATACCATGTAAGTTTTCTAAATGATTTTCTATATATTCAATTGTTCATAATACAAATATTACAATCAATACTTATAGGAATCCTAACCCTAATCTAGAATAGGAAATACAATCAACCTAATTCCATAATTACATAGATTTCCATAATTACATAATATTCTCACAGTCACACTACATTGACATCTAAGATTAGTAGGCCACCATGTGTCAGCATTATAAGGAGACACATTAGCCAATCGCGCATCTCAACATGCTTCACGGTCGAGCTATACCTGGTGCCCTAGCCTGAGCCTCGGAACTTGAGGATATGGCATTCTCCTAACCAATCACAACACCCCTCAACTCGGCCGAGGATCCTCCACTCAAGCAAGTCGCCCTCTCTGTTGATGATTGACAATCTTGGTATTCCCTCAGCTTGACCAAGGAGCGCTTTCACGAAAGCATGTCTCCTACACTTGTCACTCCAAGATATTAGGCACACTCACCCTTCGGCTGAGTGTGCCCTTTTGTGGCATCCTCTGGGTTTTCTCTTTGCTCACCCAAGTGGTCTTCTCCGATCTCTACTACACTTGGTTAAGGGCACCTTGATGCTACCATGCCAACTTAGGTTAGGACCAAGGTCTAGGAAGCTGTCTTCTCCGATCTCTATATCATCCGCTCGGTTTTCCCTTAGGTTGCTTCCTTGGCCATGGGATACCGGAGTGACCCATTGCCTTGTTTGAAACACTCGGAAGACTTGTAAATTGAAGGGTAGAGTTTAGAGTTCATCAAGGTGCCTCATTCCCTCCTCCCTTAGAGGATTTATGTCTCGACCAGTCAGAGTAATGACCACAAGAAGACAAGCAATATCAATGTAAAGTTTGGGTCTTAGTTGAAAACATGACCATTTATGATCTCCACTTCTAAGGTTCCTCTTAGAAAGCTTTATATGACTAAATGCTGCCACCAAATTAAATTATATCCACTCTCAAACTTAAAAGCATCAAGAATAAGAAAGAATACAATAAGCTATATAGAAGCATTAAGAATAAGAAAGAATATATATATATATATATGTATATGTATATAAACCATATAAGCAGGATAGAATGACTCTCTTGGAGCAAGTAAAAAAAGGTGAAAATGTAAGTACTGCCAGTTGATCATACCTTCAATTTTGGGTGCCACATTTCCAAGGAACAATTTGTTGAACTTCAATTTAGTAATTCCAGCAGGTCGATAGTCTTCTAATAGAGGTTCAACCGATTCTTTTATTACCAAAGTTGCTGCCTACAAATAAATACATACCACAAAATTAGAACTTAATTAACAAAGAAGCTAGATAGCTGGAAACCTAAGCAACACAAAGTAAGCATAAATTACAATGAAATAAATTAGAGTTTAGGTAAGTAGATGAAGGTTTCCATGCATCGCTTTACTCATTGCAGAATCTCTTTTTCTTTAATTTTTAATCATTGCGGAATCTATTTTCTATAATTTGCAGACAGACATGGGTCAAATTTCAATACAGAAACAGGGTTTCCATCAGGCCAACCTCTGGAAATCAAGATGCAAAAACATTCATAAACTACATAGTCGCCAAACTGCCTGCAAGCACTTGGGCAGCGAACCGGAACTACTGCCTAGGCATACAAGTGAATGCCCAGACGACTAACACAAGTAAAAAATAATCATTCTATAATCATAAAACCATTTAATAAATACATAACATACATCCCGACTGTTTTAGCTCTAATGATATGACTACACTTGACCATTTCGAAGCTTTCCGTTTCCCTATATGTTTTGGCCACATATCCCGCTTCTATTTCTCATTTCATTCCCCACTTCCACTTCTTATTCTGATAACTTTTTTAATCCACAATTAGAGAGAAAACAACAATTAAAAATGTCATTATTGTTCATTTATCAATAATATTAAGATTATTTTATAATTTTAAAAATATGTTTCATTGATTATTGAGTTCAATTTATTATATATGGAAGCCCAAAACTATTATTGAAAAAGTCTATTTAGAATTAGTCATTTAATAGAAAGCCCATTGTTGCTTTTGGGGGGGGGGGGGGGGGGGGGGGGGGAGAAAGTTGATCAGCCGGCCGGTGAGCGCCCACACAACTGTCTAGGCAACCACCTAGCCCACCGACCGCCAAGGCATGCATCGCCTACACAGCTGCACATACCACAAATACACATTATGTTTCTAAGTACAAAAATATATATATATATATATATTACTTTGAAAATAAACATGTAGATTTCAATATATAAAATAACATGATAATCAAAATATGCATCTTCACCTCTACTCTTCTCCTACAAAGACAAAAACATTCTAACACTGACTACATAAAGAAAGAAACTAGATATATTGAAAATTCTTTATTCATTTAGATATCACATGAATGTAAAATACATCCAACAAATATGATCCTAAATGAGCATATAGTCCATGACAAAGCGGAATGGTAAAAAAAAATATATTAATGTAGCCGATCCCACTTGATTGGAATATAAGGCTTAGTTTGATTTGATTTGGTTACCTTTGTAGGCTTCAGCCATAGTAGAACATATAGTTGTCCTCTTACAATTGGAAATGAACCATTATAACAGAAAAGTCACTATCATGTAACCATGTATTCTTTTTCCCTCATCACGTTTTCAATTAGAGAACTAGACTCTCACTTTATCACGAGTCTCAGGCTGACATTTCATTATGCCTCCAAATGTGAGTGATATCCTGATGTACTAGTAACATGAATGAATACAGTAACATATAGTAAGAGATGCATTAATGATGGCATTTGATTAAGTTCACCAGTTTTAAAAAAATGTTGAAGGTTTGACCCTGCTAAATTACAAATTGGTGTGCACTTACTTCTTGACTTCTGAAAATATTAATATGGAAGTGCACTTTTTGGGACATTTGGCTAGAAGGGTAGAGCCCTAGAGGAATGAACAACAGCTTTTGTCTTAATAATGATTGCCTAAAAAAGGAAAAATTGAAGACTTTAATAAGAAAAACACAGAAAGTACTATTGTAGTCTCTAACTTCATTACAACAACTCCGTTGAGTACAAGTCTCATTAGACACAATTAAGAAACATACCTCAAAAGTAACAGATAACAGTAAGCAGCTAATAATTCATTAATATTTGTAGTTGATACAGAAAACAAGTTTAAAAAATTACATCGGCAACATATGGCCACAGTTTGCTCAATAGTTTGTTCAGCCATTTCACCTGAAACAAGGAAGCCAAATAAATTAAGACAAAACGAACAATAACATGTCAGTATGACTATATCCATACCATTATCTATCCAACAAAAATTAAAATAATTTCATGGAGGGACTATTTCCTAAGCCACTTCACATGTGATTAATTAAAACTATGCGCTGTCACATTCTCGTCTAAAAAGTACACTGAAAGAAGAATGATAAGAGCATTAAACATGTTTCATCTGACATGTTCTTCTTGAAAATCAACTTTAAATCTTGAGATAGTTGTTCTTCTTGAAAATCAACTTTAAATCTTGAGATAGTTTTCTTCTTCAAGTGAGAATATTTCTAACAAGAAAGTTAGCTGTAGTAAGATATCAGTGATGGGTATTAACTTCACATATATCATTGTTACAAAATACATATAAAAGGAGTCACTCTATGCCTGACAGACTATCACAATGCTTCATTCTCTGGTCTTCTCTCTTTCTCTACTGCAGAATCACGACAGTTTCCATGAAGAAATGCTAAGATTGTGCTTATCTTCAGGAGATTCAAAGTTTGATCTCCTTACACAAGAACACATGAACGCACCATTCATGTAAACACTCACATATACAAAAGCTATCCGTTTTGTTTAGTTTTTGAAATGAGTTTTGAATTGTATTTTGAAAGATAAGTTTTTGAAATGAATTTTAAAAAGAGAAAACTTGTTTGGTTATGAGTTTTGAATTGTATTTTAAAATTGTTTTCAGTTTATTTTTTTTAAGGTAAATTTTTTTTATTGTAAATATTTATTTATTTATTTTAATGTGAGTTGTATTTACTATATTTGTGCGCTATATTTTTTTTTAATATTTTAAATATTTAAAAAAATTATTTTTTTATTTTAAATATATAATTTTATTTTAAATAATTTATTTTATTTTTTAAATATTGCAAATATTTTTTTAAAATATTTAAATTTAAAAATTTTTGGATCACCCATATGGCAACTCTATCTTTTAGTCTAAAAGTTAAAAAGCCACTAAAAAAACTAAAAAGCCAACGGCCTAGACCAAAAACTCAAAAATTCTTTTTTTTTCTCTACTTTTTACACATCTTTTGATAAAAAGTCAAAAATTCATCCCAAACATACTAATTTTTTTACCTCATATTTTAGTCAAAAAGTCAAAAAGTTACTAAAATAGTATGTTCTCAAGCGAGGCCTAAATCATAACAAATTATTTGGTCAATACTTAAAAAAATAACAAAATATTTTTTTTCAAAAAAATAAAAAAAATAATAAAAAAATTCTTCAAAAATTAAAATAAAAAAATATTTTTTTAGAAAAAAATATTTTTTCAAAAAAATAAAAAATATTTTTAAAGAACAAAATAAAAATAAAAAATTTTGAATTTTTTTTTAATATTTAAATAGAGTTTTAAAAAGAATTTGGTTGTGAGTTTTGAAAACTTTGTTTGGTTATAACTTTTAAAAAAAGTTACGAAACTTTTTTATCCAAATCATGGTTTGAAAACTTAACCAAACGCCCCCGATGTCATTCAGCTGAAAGGGATTCAAAGTTCAATCTCCTTGCATGAACATATGATTGCAAATTATTTCATTGCAGCTGAAAAGCACTGTAACGAAAGCAATTATAAGGGGTAAAAACTAACATCAAAGACGAAATGGCAACAGCATCTAGAATAAAATACAGGGAACCCTTGAGGATGATTGACCAAATAAATAATCCATTTATTACCAAGAAGGGGGAAGAAGTCTCCCTTCTTTGGTGAAAAAAAAAGGAAAGAAATTTCCCTCTCTTTTTTTCTTTTTGTTCTTTTTTTCACACATCAGACACCAAAAATTCTGTATCAGAATCCAAAAAATATAATGGGACATATATTACTTTAATTTGGGCTCATGGACTTCTTGTCTATATTAATGCTCACCAGTATTTTCATTATTATTCCTCCAGTACTTCTTTCATATCTCCAGAAGTTTTCAATATTCATCTAATTATAAATTTTTCAAAAAATTGCCACAATTTACAAATAAGCGGGATCGCAGAAGCAATGCAAATATTAATCAAAGCTGGCCAATATTAAGTTTAACTCTGGTGCCACTAATCTCTCATCATTATGGTAGGTCTAAAAGTTAATGGCAGCCAAAGGAAAATAACTAGCCACAAATTGCATACAGAAGGGAGAAGGAAGGAAAATGGTTGCTCATTCAGAACTTTAAAACACCCTAACCTGTTCAAAAACAGGGAAAGAAATCCATTCAGGGAAATTGTCACCACAGATTTTCTTCAAATCATCTCTGCTGAGGGAACCGAGAAGTTTAATATCAACAGCCTGAAAGAGAAATGAAATGAGAAGAATACAAACACAACAGTGTTCAGGAATTGAGCATATCATTGGAACAAGAGCATGATTCGCCATTCAAGGGTTCAATAACAAGAGCACCTCAAAAAGTCTAGTTTATATCTGAACATTCCATCACTAATTATCGACCTAAATTTAACATTTTTTATAAGAATACAAACTCCTAATTTTTAGTGTAGGAGAATAAACCTCTGTATAACTTCTATTATTTTTTATATTTTCGTTTTTCAATACAGGAAAAACAATCCCTTACAATTCATTCACCCATAAAACATGTTTTCTCATATAAGACCTTCAAGTCAATGGATACAGAGGCTCACCTTTTTGCAAGAAGAGTTGCGAAACAGTTTGACAAATATTTTTTCCACTTTTTAGAATACCTACCCTCTTGAACTCCTTTCTTTGTCTAATAAATCTTTGTTTCTTATCAAGCAAAGTGTGGGAAGCACAAGTACAAAGTTTAATATCACATTCTTTGTTTTTTTTAAGCATACTAGATTGCAAGAGAATCTTGTTCCAGGTTTATATTGCTATAAGATAAGCAAATATCACATGAAAATTTTGATAGATGCACACATATATAGGAAGAGATAGAGAACTATCAAATAATCAATGCACACTATGCTTGTTGAGATGGCAAAAAAAGAGAATAGCAAGAGATTATGATGAAAAAACACTGAAATTAATACAATCAGTGTACAAGAGCAAACGTTAAGTTGCAAAAAAATCATAGCACCACGAACTCTTCTCTCCACAAAAGCAGCAGAGGGATAGGATCTTGCCATAACAAATGCTTAAGAAGTGTTGCAAAATTAACAAAATAGTAAACCCCTTCACTTCTAATTAACACGAGTATAACGCCCTGGTCGGCAGCAACAACTTTACCCTATTCCTATCTCCAAGGGAATTGGCTTTGCTAATCTCTAACAGTTGCAGCATGTGAATCAGTCATTAGCTCTGGATATTTTCAATTGAGTAAATACACGATGTCTCTCAACCATACAAGCAAATACTGATTTAAACAAAAACAGTAACCACGAGCACAGCTACCACTACTGAAAAAATGGTGATACAGTGCACGAGACTCCACTGAAGCAAAGTCTGGGAAGTTAAAAATAAGTGAATATACTTATTTTGTATAGAAACAAATCTATACCCGTTTCTTTAAACAAAGAACTTATAAACTATGTTATATGGCCACTTCGAAATAAATCAAATACCCATATCAGAAACCCCACATTTGGACAAAGTATCCGATACTTTTCATCAGATGCTTGTTACTATCATTATATGTATATATATTGTTGTATAATTTCTACAAATTGAGTAAAACGCCTTTTTCACACTGTATCTTACCTATAACGCTATTTTATCTTACATAATATTTAAAAATATTAAAATATGATGCTTTTTTTCCCGAGTCTGCATATCTTTAAATTTGAGCTTCGATAGATCTGACCTCTAGATCCGCACAAATTGAGGCAGAAATGAGAATTCCAACTTCAACCTACTTTATAACAGAGAAATTTCACACTCAAGGAATCAAACACTCAGGACTAAAGCAGAAAGTAAACTGATCACAATTTCTAGGTCTTCTGTTCTAATTTAGACTTCCCAAACTAAACAAAGTAATCAGAGTAACCTACAATTCTCACTACTCATAGGACTGACTCCAAGGACAACCCAAGTCCCCCAAATTTGAAATACAAACCCAACCCAAGAGTGCAAAATCACCAACCTTTGCGATACGTTTGGTGCTCCTGTATCTCATCATGTGATGCCAACCAGCCATGAATGCGATCCCCAAGATCGTCCCCATGAAAATTCCAGAAATCAAGCCCATTTTGCTGGATTTCGAACCAAATTTTTTCTTTTTCCTGAGAAAATCAAATCACAACCAAATTCAAAACCAAAGAAATCATCGAAGAGAGAGTGATTGTGAAAAACAAGAAGATACAAACCTCACACTTGTTTGTAACTCAACAGTCGTCGTTATCTTTTTCTCTCTCTAAATATATATATACAGTAGTAGTGTGTGTTTCTCTCTCTAAACGTCTCGATCGTCTTCGAGCTGTTCGCATTTCCACCGCCACGAGATTATTATCGAAGAAGCCAATTAAAGCAGAAAAATTTATTATTCCAGTGCCATTAAAGGCGTTGTAGGCCAGTCCGTGTTGAAGTATCAACTACGCTTTGCAAAAAGGAAATTGAATTTTCAGCTTTAAATAATTGGTAGGGACAGTCTTCGGTTGGATATTTCAATCCAGTCCGGTCCATCTTCAGCTTATTTTGGATTTGTTTCTATAATTTAAATCATTAATATATAAAATTAATGATTAGATATTAATAGTTACTCGATCAATTCATATTTGTGTCAATAATTTATTTTTAAATTTATATTTATCTTTAATATAAATTTAATTTAATCAAGTGATTATTTATATCTAATTAACGTGATTTTTTATAATAATAAAATACTTGATGAATTCTACATATTAATCGGTTTGAATTGTTGATACGAGTTTTATAATGAGCCAATAAAGGTCCAACACTACAAGCTAGTCCGATTTTGGAATGGACAAGCTAGTTCCTAAATAATCACTGTTTTTATCGCTTCTCAAAAAGAGTTTTGCAGTTATATCCTTTTTTTTTTTTGGTTACAGGAAAATCCTCCATACCCTCCTGCAGGTCCAAGGCAGTGCCCTTTGCAGAAATCACCAGGGTGTCCTGTTAGCCGTTCTAAGTGAGGAGACTATAACCTGGGAACTTGCCCCGACCTCCCAAGACAAGCTCCGCTTAAGTCAGGACTCGCACAGTGGAGGAGTATTGAATCCACACCAAGCGCTGATTAGACAACTTGAGATTATATCCCTTAACTTGGGCATAATAATATAAGTTTGGGAAAAAATACAATTAATTTTACATTTTTGAATAATTACATTAACTTCTAATTTACATAATAATTAAGTCATTTTCATCAATAATTTATTACTCATAGCAATATGAAAATGATGTTGTTGTTGGAACAATCTTCTGTATAAGATAAATAACTTAAAACAAATCAAACAAATAAAAATAAATTATTTACATAATTTATTTTACCGAAATGAAAAATGTACAAAATAGATCAAGTCGAGTGTGTGACACTCTATCCTTAAGACAGATTCGCCTCGCTACGATACTTACCGATGAATAGCGTTTATCTCCCAAGATACAATGATTTTTACAAATTGTAGTAGCACTCCAAACAATTTGTATGGCGAACAAAATCTGTATTCTATACTCTTCAAAATTTTCCTAAAATTATATGAAGAATATATATGCAACAGAATAATATCTGGACAGCAACAAAATGAATTTTTTCAGATTAGAAATCTGCTCGAAAGGGCTGGTATTTATAGGCAAACTGGTGAATTTCAGATCTGTTCAAATAGGTGCAAAAAGAACTGAATAGATCTATTATTTGATTTGAATTGAACAGGTGCAGTTCAGATTTAAATAGATAACTACTGGGCAGTTTTGAATCTGTCCAAAAACTGCTGACAGTTTTCAACCTGTTAGAACAGTTAATCTGTTGGGAATTTTGGACTGGAGGAGGCACAAATTTGGATAGAAAATTTGAATTAAATTCATTCAAAAAAATTAATTTTCTTGAAAAGAATTTTTGGAAAAATTCAAAATAAATTTTGTCCAAAAATTAATATCTCGACCCATAATCGGATGGACGGCACAAGCGCGTGTGGTGGTTTGAGCCAAGGTTCAATTTGTTCATAACTCCTCCCTTCTACAAACTTGGGATGCCCCTTGGGGCCCAACCCAAGTCTTGCTATCTAGAACACATATATATACATAAGTTCTCTTAAGTTTTTAATGTGGGACAGGCCTGTCACGACCCAAACCCGCCCCTATGGGTTTAGCATCGTAACCGGCCAGTAATCCGAGATTACTGAAGGCCTGCTTGACAGTAATACAGTAAAACAGAGTACAGGGGCATGGCGGAAGCCATTACAGTAATAAAACGATGTCCAATGAGCTGCGACAGTCTGTATGCAAAAAGATTTTTCATATATATGAACAGGCAGTGACAAAACAATATGTACATTATATACAACCATTCAGAGCAGGGACTAAAACCCTATTAAAACAGTACAGTACAGTCTATACAGTAATACAAAACGGTACAGAGACAGACGGGGAAATAAAAACACCCCTAAGCCTTAGCCTGGCAGGCTCAGAACCTTGCAGTGAGGCACAGTGGTTGGCTTGACAAAACTGGAGTTTACTCCGATGCCTCTAGCTTTGGTCCGGTGCCTGTACACCTACATATATATATGAGCAGTGAGCTAAAGCCCAGTGAATAACATAATGCGTAAAGGGGTTTAGAATGAATATCCTTACAGTAATGAAAACGGTTCATTTCAATCAGTATATCAGTTGTTCAGTACGGTAAACAGTCATATGTGGTACATCCATTAGCATAACAGTAAACAGTAGGTCTTAAAAGACCGAACAGTAATGATGGCCATCAATCAGTAAACAGTAGTGGTTCCACGAGGGAACCGACAGAGATCTCTGTAACAGTAACAGTAAACAGTAGGTGCTTAGGATGCCACAGTACAGTTCAGAACATAGGACATACATTCATTCAGTAAACAATATCAGTTCAGTAAACAGTTCAGTTCAGTATTCAAAAGATAATCATTTGAACATATCTTTACACAATCGTTACTCACAGAGTTCTGGGCTACAGTGAACTAGAGCGTCTCCTCGGAATGCCAACCCTATACAGTTAACAGATTGAACACACACTAAGTTTCACAGTTGGGAAAGATAATAACTTAATCCCTAAATTTGCCTCGGTGTGTTCTATATCTTTATCCTCTTTAAGATGCCTTAAATATGCCATAGGAATGCCTAGGATGGAAAGAGGATGCAAAGATGTACTTTCAAACACTTAACAAAATTTTCAGAAAACAGGGGTCTCGCTCGAGCGTGGCTTTCTACGCTCGAGCGGACATGCTGACAAAGGGACTCCGCTCGAGTGTGAATTCCGTCGCTCGAGCGGGCTGTGTGCTACAATAAAAATACTGGATGCTCAAAATTTACGCTCGATGGACGCTCGACCCTCGCTCGAGCGTGAGACACGGGTCCTCGCTCGAGCGTGGGTTCCCTCGATCGAGCGGACTGTGAACTCATGCAAAGTACTGGATGCAAGCATTTCACGCTTGAGCGTAACATTTCTCGCTCGAGCGGAAAGCACGACCACAGAGTGTACGCTCGAGCGTGGACTTCCTCGCTCGAGCGTGGGTCCAAAATCTGGAAATTCCAGATTTGAACCTCAAGCTCAAAATCAAGTTCAAATGCCTTAAAATCGATCCTCTTGGGCCAAAAACCTGGAAAACACTTGTAAACACATGACATTATATATTTCAAAGATCAATTTGAGAGATCAAGGCCCAAGGGTGTTTAATTCAAACTCAATTTCAAACCAATTTTCATGAATATGCTACAAACATGACATGCATGAGTTTAAAACAATTCCAACCTTTGAATCCAAGTTCAAATGAGCCAATTTCCTCCAACACAAGATGAGTTCATGAACCATAGACATAATCATGAGCATGCATGTACCAAATTCTATGTAACCAACTTCAAAATGCAAGGATATAGCCATGTATGCAACATTTAAGCTACTAATGCAACACTTCTAACCAATCCTAGGCTCAATTCTTCAAATTAGCATGAAACATGCAAGAATCAACTCAAAGGCACAAAGAAGAAGATAAATTTCCTTACCTAGGTTTTGAATTAGAGGTATGGAGGCTCAATTGACAATCTACACTTCAATTCTTTAATTCACTAAGCAAATCACAAGGAGGAACTCAACTCTCCCCCTCTCTCCCTCTATAGTCGGCTATGAGCAAGAAATGGGAGAAGAAATGTTTTGTTTGAGTGTATGTGAAGATCAAAAAGGTTCAAGTAGTGGGCCACTTAGGTGGCATTATGGTAATTAAGTCAAGCTATGCAATTTACCCAATTTTAATCTAATTTAATCATACCTAATCAGTTTTCAGATAATTACACCATAAAATCACGTAAATTATGACGATCATGAGACACTAATCGATTTCTGGTTCGGCCGCCGATAGGACCTTCAATTTGCAGTTTAAACACAGAAAACTGAACAGATAATTAAACACTCAAACAGATAAACATGCAATTAAACAGATACAGTCAATCGATTCCGTTTCAGATCTCAGTCAGTCAGTCCAGTATTTTAATCAGTTCGATTACTTTTCATAATCAGTCTCAGTTTAACAGTAATCAGTAGTTTATCGGTGTTCAGCGACGAGGGTTGTTACAAGGCCTTACAAGGAAACCCACATTTAATTATTTAATTGTCCATTCTACAAACCCGAAAACGACATCAACTTCCCATTCACTCATAAATGGTTTTGACGAACCGTCTTCACCGTGTGACTTACCATGCGACAAGGAATACGTCACCTCTTTGGATCCACCCAAAATGACGTATGGGCCCCACTCAAATTTGGGCTCAAAGATGGCCCAAAATAAGCCTATAAAATCATTATTTCCAACAATCTCCCACATGAATGGAATTTGACGGAAAGAAAATGCAACAACATGATCTATTACAGAGAGTACATAAATTGGAAATATTCTGCAAATGATAGGTAGTTTTTGGCTTTGAACCTTCCTTTGTGAGACACTATCGGATTTACTAGTTAACCAGTGAACATAATGTCTTAAACTGTTCAGCCTTTTGTGTAAACCAAGACAATAGAACTCACACAGAATATTACCAGACACAATTTAGTTCTTACTATTATGTTCATTTTGACCCTAAACAACGTGGTCTTTCATGAGTGCTCTAGAGAATTGTAGTCTTTCACAAATCTCATAGAACTGGCCCAGTTCACACTCATATAAGTGATTCTTATAAAGAGTATCCTGCCATACTCCACTAGGTATACCTAGATATAAGAATCACTAAAAGTATTACTTAACCTAAAACGCTGCAGACATCACTATTTCATTATAGAAATGGGTAGGAGTTTAACTCCCTAGTGATCCTTATGAGTCATACACAACTCGGTTGTCTCTTTGAACATAGATCTTGGGATTTCCAGTCAACTAGGTTAGGTTGCCGTTGTGGTAACTCTTATTTAATAGGTTTAAGTCCTATTTTCTTCAATGAATTTTCAACTAACTCTTTTGCTAACCCTTTGGTTAGTGGATCCGTTATGTTATCTTTAGACTTCACATATTCAATGGAAATAATTTCATTAGAGAGTAGTTGTCTTACGGTGCTATGTCGACGACGAATGTGTCGTGACTTACCGTTATACATATGACTCTATGCTCTACCAATTGCTGATTGACTATCATAATGTATGCATATAGCAGGCACCGATTTTGGCCACATTGGAATATTTTTAAGGAAGTGGCGAAGCCATTTTGCTTCTTCCCCAGCGTTATCTAAAGCTATAAATTCTGATTCCATAGTAGACCTAGCAATGTAACTCTGTTTGGAAGATTTCCAAGATACAGCCGCCCCACCAAGAGTAAAAACATACCCACTGGTGGATTTTGAGTCTCTAGTATTCGATATCTAATTTTCATCACAATACCCTTCAAGTACTGATGGATATCTAGTATAATTTAGCCCAATATTACGAGTAAATCGAAGATATCTTAGAACCCTTATAATTGCTTTCCAGTGTTCTACTCCTAGATTACTCGTATATCTACTTAATTTACTTACTGTATAAGCTATATCCGAGCGAGTGCAGTTCATCAAGTACATTAAGCTTCCAATAATTTGGGCATATTCTAATTAATAAATACTTTCCTGTACATTCTTAGAAAGAAACAAATTAACATCCACAGGTGTTCTAGCAAGATGATCATCATCTTTGCTGAATTTGTCAAGTATTTTCTCAATGTAATGAGATTGTGACAAAGCATATCCCTCTGATGTTTTGGTAATTTTCATACCAAGAATTACATCAGTAATTCCCATATCCTTCATGTCAAAATATTTATTCAACATTTTTTTAGTAGTTTAAATCATGTCATTATTGCTACCTATGATAAGCATATCATCCACATAAAGACATACTATAACATAACTCTTGCTTGTGTTTTTAATATAAACACATTTGTCACATTCATTAATTTTAAATCCATTTAACATCATTACCTTGTCAAATTTCTCATGTCATTGTTTTGGCGCTTGTTTTAAACCATATAATGATTTAACCAATTTACACATTTTCTTTTCTTTTCCTAGAATAGAAAATCCTTCTGGTTGTTCCATATAAATTTCTTCATCTAACTCACCATTTAAGAAAGCGGTTTTCACATCCATTTGATGAATTTCTAGATTGTACAAAGATGAAATGGCAATTAGCATTCTAATGGATATTATTCTGGTAACTAGTGAGTATGTGTCAAAGTAATCAAGACCTTCTTTTTGTCCATATTCTTTGACCACAAGTCTTGCCTTGTATTTGTCAATTGATCCATCCGATTTCATTTTTCTTTTGAAAATTCACTTGTATCCAAGAGGTTTACAACCTGGTGGCAAATCCATCAATTCCTAAGTGTGATTTTGCAGGATGGATTCAACTTCGTTGTTTACAGCTTATTTCCATAAAGGAGCCTCAGAACTAGACATAACTTCTTTAAAAGTTAAAGGCTTATTTTCTAACAAAAATGTTAGAAAATCAAGACCAAAAGATTTTGAGGTTTTAGCACGTTTATTACGCCTAGGTTCCTCTTTTTCATTTTGATCTATCTCTTACTCTTGTTCTTAATCATGTTATTGATCATAACTAGTAATAGCATCAAAAGTTTTTTATTAGTACTAGTCTTTTGTCCAGCTTTCTTTGGAAACACATGTTCAAAGAAAGACGCATTCCGAGATTTAATAATAGTATTTATATACATTTCGGAATGTTCTGACTTATGAATCAAAAATCGATATGCACTACTATTCATGGCATAACCAATGAAAATGCATCCAACGATTTTAGGACCTATCTTAGTCTTTTTAGGACTAGAAATAGCCACTTTAGCCAAACACCCCCATACCTTTAAGTATTTGTAGGATGGTACTCTCCCATACCACAATTCATAAGGTGTTTGATTCACTTTCTTTCGGGGTACTTTATTAAGTATATAATTAGCAGAAAGTATTGCTTCCCCCTATAAGTTCTGAGGTAATTCAGAACTTATTAACATGGCATTCATCATTTCTTTTAAAGTCCTATTTTTCCTTTCAGCAATTCCATTTTGCTGAGGTGAGTAAGGAGCGGTGGTTTGATGAATTATTCCATGTTCTTTTCAAAATTTATCAAAAGGTGATTCATATTCACCACCTCTATCACTTCTAAATTTTTTAATTTTCTTACCAAGTTGATTTTCAATTTCATTCTTATTTGAATGAAAGTTTCCAAAACTTCATCATTGGTTCGAATTAAACATAACTATATCTAGTATAGTCATCTATGAAAGTGATAAAATATTTTTTCCCACCTCTAGTTTGAATTGATTTAAAATCACAATTGTCACTATGAATTAATTCAAGTGGCTCTGTACTTCGTTCAATTGAATTAAAAAGAGTTTTAGTTAATTTTGCTTCAACACAAATTTCACATTTATGATTTAAATCAATGTCAAATTTAGGTAAACATTTTATATTAATTAATCTACGCAAAGATCCATAATTAACAAGTCTTAGTTTACTATGCCATAAATTTGAAGACTCAAGCAAGTAAAAAGAAGATGTATTTTTATCAATAACAAAGGATACAACAGTTATTACATTCATTTTGAAAAGGCCATCAGACATGTAACCTTTTCCTACATACATCCCATTCTTAGTAAGTACAAATTTATCACTCTCAAATACTAGCCTAAACCCATTTTTACTCAACAAAGATCCGGAAACAAGATTCTTGCAAATGTCCAGTACATGCAGCACGTTGTTGAGAGTGAGTTCCTTTCCAGATGTCATCTTCAGAATAATCTTTTCTTGTCCTTCAACTTTAGAAATTAAGGAGTTGCCTATAAAATGTTGTTCCCCGTTGTCTCCTACTGAATAAGATGTAAACATCTTTTTGTCGGCATAGATGTGGCTAGTAGCACCAGTGTCCACCCACTATTCTTTAGGATTTCTGACAAAGTTTGCCTCAGAAATAACTGCAGAAAGATTTGTGTCCTCAATACCATTGGAAATTCTATTTCCTTCGGTCATATTGGCTTGAGTAGGCTTCTTGCTTGGTCTTCCTTTGCTTTTGCCTTTGCCTTTGCCTTTGCTACGGCAATCTTTGGCCCGATGTCCCTCTTTGTCACAAATGTAACATTTGCCATTAAACTTGTACTTTTTAGTTTCCCCTCCTTTAGAGCCTTGTGCGGAACTTTCTCCAGAAAACTTTCGTTTATTTGCTTTTGGAGCATGTTCCATCACATTTACCTTAGACTCCATTGGATGCTTACCAGCTCGTTTCTCTGAATTGCGGTTGTCCTCTTCAATCCTCAAACGCACAATTAATTCCTCCAAAGTCATTTTTTGCGCTTGTGTTTGAGGTTGTCATAACCCAAACCTCCCCCTATAGGTTTAGCATCGTAACCGGCCAGTAATCCTTGGATTACCAAAGGCCTCTTAATAGAATAACATATAATTAGGGGCTGTAGAAGCAAATAGCAATTAAACAACTTCCATTGAGCTGTGCAGATTTATATGAGACAGAAAAATTTTAAACTTTATAGATATATATGCACATCATCCTTACGTTATTATATATACACAGATTAGACAAAGAGGGACTTAGCCCTATTTACAAAACACACAAGACTTGTCCAACCAATCAAGAAAACAAAACTTAAACTTTAAATCACATAGCCATAGTCACTTGACATATCCGGAACCTTCACGGGAGGCATATAGGTTGGCTGACAAAAACATATTCCAAGTAGATGCCTCTAAGCCTGGTCACGCGCCTGATCACCTACATATATAAATAATGCAGTGAGTTAGAGCCCAATGAATAATAACAGAGTAAAAGGTTTAAATGAATGATGTCCATATCGAATTCAAAAATCAGATTTCAAATCTCTTATCAAATCAGAAACATAGTCATGTTCATGTTCATATTCGTATCAGAAATAAAGTCATATTCATATTCATATTCAAATCATGTGTGGTACTTCCTTTAGCGTAACATATCATGTTGGTCAAGCATATCAAGTTCTATAATGGAACCTCCGGTACTGGGTAACATATCTCATACGTGGGCCACGACATTGTTTTCTTCGGGCGAGGGCCTGTGCCACGGTATTATTTCCCCCGGGTGAGGGCCTGGGCCACGGTATTAACCCTCGGGCTAGGGCCTTATGACCATAAGCCACAATATTATGTCCCCTGGGCGAGGGTCTCTGCTAAGGATACCACAATTACGTTTCAAAGAAAATGGACAGTCATTCATTCATACAAAACATAGCATTTCAGAAACTTATCATCTCATACCATCAGAAAATAATTAAGGTTAAACATAACTTTACAGAGTTATTACTCACAGTGTTCAAATGCCTGGTTTGCCCTTATAGTTGACCCTACACAATTCATAATACACATAGAAATTGGGTCACAATACAATTGATTCCGTTCTTTAATTTGTTTAACATTCTTAGGTTTCTTTTATGTTCTTTAATTCATTTGCAATGTTTAATGCATGCCTAAGAGTGCTTTGACATAAAAGAGAACGGAAAATGAAGCATAAAATATCTTTTCCAAATTTCTGAAACAGGGCCCTCCGCTCGAGCGGACCCCTTTGGTCTGCAAAAGTACTGGTTACTTGTATTCTACGCTCGAGCGGCAACTTCTCCGCTCGAGCGACGAAGCCAATGTATGGGTTTTTTAAAATGTTGATTGTGCTTCAAAACATAACTTCATATGATACAACTTACATGTTTTAACCCATATATCGACCATACAACTTCTAATCATGATATAATACCAATTCTACAAGATTCGAAGTTCATATCTCTAAGGATTCGTCATACAAGCCTAAATTACTTCAAATTCATTTCCTTAAACTTCATAACTCACAAATTCTAAAACTTGAATTGAGCTTTCAAAATAATTTCAAGACTCGGGTTCATACATGACTTATCTAAAAACATACAAACTCTTAAATAATCAAGAAAATATGATCCATTTTAAATCATTTACATCAAAACTCCTTTAATTTATAAATTAAGCTCATTGTTCATAAACCCATAAATTTCCAAAGCTTAATTCTTATTTCATCAAAACATGAAATCAATTATTAGAAATCCATGATGCATGTACAATTAGAATATTAAAACTTGTAGAACTTGTCCATGCATGTAGAAATTAGACTCAATTCATGCATGATATTCCAAAGTCAAATCCAAAATAATTAATTTCTAAATTAATTTTCATAAATTTGAACATAGCTTCAATTTCTCATTTTCTTCTTAATTACATAAAATTGGCTTCAAGTTCTTTTTATTTTCCTTCAAAACATGAATTTAAAGTCATAACCTTCTTAGAAAAAATCATTTGCATGTATGAAATATTTATCAAAATCCCACCAATTCTACCTTATCAAGCCCAAACCATAATTAAACTTTTAATTTACACCAAACTCAATCACAAACTTATAATCTTTAAATTATGAATTAATTTCTTAACTTACATTACATGCATAAATTATGAATTAATTTCTTAACTTACATTACATGCATGGGTTAAAAAAATTTAATTATAAAATCAAAACTTTATCTAACATTCTAAATTTTGATAAACTTGATTCTCATAAAACATTTCATTTTTCTCTTCAAATATGAACTTGAATTAATTCAGATTTCTCATAATCCATGAAACATATTGTGATTAGAGTATCAATTTGCTCATGCATGTAACAATGAGGTTTATTTTCATACAAGATCACAACATCAAATTCAAAATAATTAATCCCTAAATTTATTCCATAATCATCCACATGCATGTAACCCATTTCATGTTTAGAACCCAATTCCAAATTAGCTTCCATAATCCTACACTTAAGTCAATTTTTCTTCATCTTCTTGCTAATTCCTTTTAATTACATGATTTGAGTCTAATTTCATCTTTAATTGTAAGTGAAATGTAAGGATTTTACACAAATGAAGCATAAATTCCATACCTTATGTTTTCTAATTCTTCTTCTCCTTCAAACCTTGAGCTCATCTTTCAATTTCTCTTCTTTTCTAGCTTTTCTTTCCTTAGTTTTTTTTTTTCTTCTTGGGCTGAAATTCCTTCTTTTCCAGCAACAAGCAACAAAATGAGGTGGGTTCTCTCTAGACTCTCTCTTTGTTTCTCTCTCTCACATTCCTTCTCCTTTCTTTCCTTTTTCTCCCCTTTTTTCTTTCTTCCAGCAGGTTATACATTCACTCACACATACACACACCTCACTTCTTGACCTCAACATAGCACACGTGTACTCTCTTTTGATTTCCAACACATCACATACACGCACATACACAGATTTCTTAATACACCCACACCCATTTACATCCCCAATACTAATTTAGTCCATAATTCAATTTATGTCTAGGAATAATTTAATTAAGCATCACTTAATCTTAATAAATTTTAATTAACACAAAATTAGTTAATTATAACTAATCTCAAATCTCAAATAATTAAATTAGTCTAATTGACTTCCATTAGAGCTTAATTAAATATATTTAAATTTATCAATCCAAATTAGATTTTTAATCAAACTTCCAAAAGGCTCTAAACATCAAATTAAACTTATTCCCATCATCAATTTTGGTTCCTCAAATCATTAAGGTCTTCAATTTTGAATTAAACTTCAAAATCTTCGCCAATAAATTACATATTCAAATTGGACACCCCATAAATAAATTTAATTCGTAATAATCACAATTCTCAATCCTCATAATTTAATTAACTCCAATTCGGACCCAATTTAATTGAATCTCAATTTTACTAAATTGAATCGAATATTTAATTAAACTCCCAATTGGGTCCGTAATTAAAATTAAATTGACTCAACTTCTTAATTTCAATTCCTTAAGCCATTTGGACCCTTAATTTCTAATTCCAAAATAAGTACTTAATAGAACCATAGATGAATCAATCTCCATAATTTTCGTAAAACCCAGATTAAATTGGAATAATTGGTAATTAAATTTCAAATCTCCTTAATTAATTAAGTGATAATCATTATACGTGATGGGGTCATTACAGAAGTAGTTCTTGAATTCCTTTCAGCCTTGTGGTATTTTTTCAATTTAGGCAGCAGTTTGGAAGGATTCACTCAGAGACATGCTTTCTGCATAAATGTCATGCAAAATGAGTTGAAGATCTTGAACTTGACTGATCACAGTCTTAGAATCAACCATCACAAAGTCTAGGAATTTGCCAACCATAAATTTCTTTGAGCCAGCATATTCTGTTTTGTACTTTTTCTCTAAAGACTCCCAAAGTTCCTTTGCCGATTTGATAGGACTGTAGACGTTGTATAATGTGTTGTCAAGTCCGCTCAAGATGTGATTCTAGCAAAGGAAATCAACATGTTTCCAGGCATCGACAACAGCAACCACTTGCCGATCGGTTTCATCATCTTTCAGAGTAGGAGTATCCTCACGAAGGAAACACATCAAGTTGTGAGTAGTAAGATAAAACAACATTTTCTGTTGTCATTTTAAAATCAGTTCCTGAGAACTTTTTTGGCTTCTCACCGTGATTGACTAGCACCGTCACAACATGAGGAGGGGTTGGTGCAATTGTAGCCACCATACTAATACTTATTTAAGCATTAGTTTGACCAGTTTCAATAGCCATGAATTCTAACTTATAAAATAAAATTATAAATAGAATTTTATACTTTACAGAAAATTTAAACCAAAACCACATAATTAAATTCTGTAAAAAATAAAAGAAACAAGAATTGTAACTTTTATTTCCAATTAATTTGAAAATAAAATAATATTTTATTTAAATAAATTAATTCCACACAGAAAATTAAATTTCTATAACACTTCAAAATTAAAATACTAAAACAAAATTTTAATTAATGAAAATTCAGAAATTATTTCTGAAAACCAAAATTAATTTCTGACTAATTTCACAAATAAATATTCTAAATTGTTAATGACTATCAGTATATTACTACTAGTTGTCAAAGAAAATAAACAGTATATTACTACTATTTGTTTTTCCAATCAGAATATTATTTTGTAAAATCACAGAAAATAATTTCTGTAAGAAGAAAGGAAGAAAAGGAAACAAACGAAAAATTTTGTATAAATAAAATAATTCGAATCTTTCTTAAGATTATTGGAACAATCTTCTGTGTAAAATAAATAACTTAAAACAAATCAAACACAAAAATAAAATAAATTACTTACAGAATTTATTTTACCAAAATGAAAAATGTGCAAAATAGATCAAGTTGAGTGTGTGACACTTTGTTCTTAAGATAGATTCGCCCCGCTACGATACTTACAGATAAATGGCGTCTATCTCCCAGGATACAATGATCTTCATAAATTGTAGTAGCACTCTAAACAATTTGTACGGCGAATAAAACCTTTTTTCTATACTCTTTAAAATTTTCCTAAATTGTATGAAGAATATATATGTAATAGAGCAATATCTGGACAGTAACAAAATGAATTTTTTTGGATCAGAAATCTGTTGGAAAATGCAGATATTTATAAGCAAACTGGTGACTTTCAGATCTGTCCAAACAGGCGCAAAAAGAACTGAACAGATCTGTTATTTGAATTGAACAGGTGCAGTTCAGATTTAAATAGATAACTGCTGGGTGGTTTTGAATCTGTCCAGAAACTGTTGGCAGTTTTCAACCTGTTAGAATAGTTAATCTGTTGGGAATTTCGGACTGGAGGAGGCACAAATTTGGACAGAAAATTTGAATTCAAATTTGGCACAAAATTTGAATTAAATTCATTCAGAAAAATTAATTTTCTTGAAAAGAATTTTTGGAAAAATTCAAAATAAATTTTGTCCAAAAATTAATGTTAGAACCGACTCACACCTGCGCCCGGATGACAGTAGCGGCATGCGCGCATGTTGTGGTTTGAGCCAAGGTTCAATTTGTCTATAACTCTTCCTTCTACAAACTTGGGGTGCCCCTTAGGGTCTAACCCAAGTGTTACCGCCTAGAACTTATATACACACATAAGTTCTCTTAAGTTTTCAATGTGGGACAAGTCTTACAAGGAAATCCACATTTAATTCTTTAGTTGTCCATTTTACGAACCTGAAAACGACGTCAACTTCCCATTCACTCATAAATGATTTTTACAAACCGTTTTCAACGTGTGACTTACCATACGATAAGGAACACGTCAACTATTTGGACCTATCCCAAAAGAGTGTGGGTCCCACTCAAATTTGGACTCAAAGATGGCTCAAAATAAACCTATAAAACCATTATTTCCAACCGTTGTCATCTATTTTCTACTAAAATATGTATTATCTTTATTTATTTCAATAGTTGTCTATTATCAGCATTATTTTTGGTCACTTTAGTCTGACTAAAAAGGAGATTAGTATAATTATATTAAAAGTGTAAAATTAACTATTATTTTTCTAATCTTAGAGAAAGTAATTGTAATTTATCCTAAATAAAAAAAAAAAATCCTTCTAAGAGTTCTACTTCCACCTATTTGGATTTCCTTTGAACACACACCTCAATCTCAAATTTACTTTGAAAGCCTGACCTAGTCATTACCTATTGTAGTTGACATCACCTCTGACAGGGGAATGAAAAAAGAAATGGGAGTCATGGAGGAAGGATGATGAGAAGCTGAGAGTTGGTGAGAGGCTGAAAATAGTGGGAAAGGATGGAAAAAGTTGAAGAATAGGGGGGTAATGGGAGTCATCGAGGTTGGTTTGGGACGTGGATTTTTGATTTTTTAATTATTTTAGTCTGAAGTTAAAAAGTCTCGTTTTGAATAAGTTTTTTGATTTTTTTAATTTTTATAAAAAAATAAATAAAATGATTATGATTTAAATGTGACGTTTTGTCTTATTGACTTTTTAATTTAATTTTTTTTTAAGCCTAAAATAATCAAAAAATCAAAAAATTTGATCTACCAAATGAAAGCTAAGTAGGTAGTGATTGGGGTACTAACAATCCACCTTGTAAGGTGTGATAGCTTGGTAGTTTTTTACTAACCTTGCAATCTCATATAGCTTAAGAAGATTAGGTGAAGTGCCATAGGGTGATATGTGTATTTGAGCGAAGGAGATGTTAATATTCAACATCTTATCTCGATAGAATATGAAATCCTAGTTTTGATAACTTGGGATTAAGCTATTGGGTTCTCTTGACAAACATACTGCATTTAAGTTATTGGATGGAGTATAATAATTGTGGGGTTATATTTCTGAGCATCAACACGTGGCAAGATGACGTCGGCGTGTCATCAAGAAAGCTACGTGTCACAATAAAGTTTTGCCATGGTATCCTAGTATTTGCCGAGGTTATTTTTGAAGGCATCTTAATCCGGATGAAGGCCTACAACCTCGGCTACACCTGCAATGGCCGAGCTACCCGCAGAAAACTGGAGCCGAGGTAACTGTCAGACTGACCATATCAGCCAATATAAAATATTATCTTGGTAGGTGGATGTCCAACTATGTGGAGTAAGCCATCATTTCACTAACTAAGTGGCCTCGAGGCCATAAGAGTTGATCATGAGGCCATTAGAGGCCATGTGAAGGAATAAAGAGCTTTTGCCTGGAAAGCTGCCGAAAGTGCATTGGTGGGCTGGCAAGATAGCTCAAAAGTTAGTGGCTTCTGCACTAACTTCACTAGTATATATATGGAGAGGTCAATGGACGAAGGGGGGGGGGAATTCATTCGGAGTAGAGCATATACAGCTACGAGTTAATAGTAGCATTTGTAATTACTTACTTTGTGAGTGAGAAAGTTACAGAGAGTTAATTGTAATTTCTGTCATTCATTCAATAAGAGAATTACCTCGGCCTCCCGTGGACGTAGGCACTATTGCCGAATCACGTAAAATCCTATGTGTCTTTGTGTTATTATCTGTGCCATCTATTCTGCTTGTGTTTTTACCGCTGAATCACTAAGATAGGCAGTGTGATCAGAAAATCACTCACACAATTTGGCGCCGTCTGTGGGAATGAAAGACGAATAGATGGCCAGTAACGCACAAAACGAAAAGGTCGGGGGCAACACTCCCGCTGGGAGTGACAGGTCTATCGACCTTGATGTTGAAAGAGACAACCACAACAACAAAGCCCGGGGCCAGGGGCACGAAGGGAAAGACACCACCCAGGAGGACAGATACTACCAGGAGGATAACCTCCAAGTGTGGAGGGAACGGTGCATACGAAGGGATGAAGAAGTCAAGGACCTAGCAAACAAGTTGGCCGACCTGCAGTCGGTCGTCAACTTCATGATGCAAAATAATGTCATGAAACCACCATACCCACTGCAGGATACGCCAATCCCAGCAGTTAAAAATCAGAATGAAGGAAGAAAGATAAATCCAGAAGCATCACAACGTTCGAAGAGCAAGAGGCATTCACACCCGCCCTCCGAGGAGGTCGGGCGAGAGGAATCCAGACAAGAAAAGTCCCAGAGAACATGTCATACAAAGGATCATGAAACCAGAGAACCTCGGCATATACAAAGACGGGCTCTCTGCTTCGACACTACCCAGGGAGAAAAATCTAAACGGGCACACCACGAGGCCGAGAGCAGCGTGCCAAAGGGACTCAAATCGAAAGATAGCCGAGCTCCAGGGAGGAGCAAAGAAGATTTGAGAAACTACCTCAAGAGAAGGGAGCAGAATGCTGAGGCCGAGGTAACCTCATTCGTCAAGCCAAGGACGCCATTCTCGGTAGAACTGGACAAATTCGAAGCTCCGAAAAGGTTCAGCATGCCGAGGTTTCAAATCTATGACGGAAAGTCAGATCCTAACTTCCATGTTGGGTTATTCTTAAACTCAATGGCATTATACAGTGGAAATGAGCCTTTGCTCTGCAAAGTATTCCCATCGTCCTTTGGGGAAATTGCATCGGATTGGTTCCACAAGTTACCAAAGGGAAGCGTGAAGACATGGGAAGGCCTGGCCGAGATGTTTGTGGCCAGGTTCGTGACAAACAAGCTACAGCCATTAAGGGTGGATGCACTAATGGCTTTGAAGATCAGCAAGGATGAAGGCCTTAGGGCCTATGCAAAAAGATATTACGAGGTGTTTAACCGAATACCCGAATGCAACCAGGAGGTAGCAGTAGTGTCTTTCAAGAACGGCCTAAAAGAAGATTGTTCACTTCGGAAATCTTTGGCGAAAACATTGCCGAAGAACATGGAGGAACTCATGGCAAGGATCGAGAAGTATGCCAGAGCCGAAGAAGATACATCGGCATCAAAGCAAGTCAAACCGGAGCAAGGGAACACCTCGCCGAAGCGAAGCCGAAGTAACAACGGATTCAGCAAGGCAGAGGTAGAGCTGAGGGCTAAACAAGCGGTAATAACCGTGTTCCGAATTCCGATTCAGAAGGTCCTAGGAAAAATTCGGGGCGAACCCTATTTCAGAACACCGGCGAGGCAACCCGGGGAGTTTATGGGACGAAACGCGGATAGACATTGCTCATACCACGATGAAAACGGACATACAACACAAGGTTGCAGAGCCCTCAAAGCGCACTTGGAAGATCTGGTGAGGCAGGGCCACTTAAGAGACCTTGTTGATGAAGCCAGAACAAGAGAGGAACAGACCAGACTGCCTCAGGCTGAAGCGGCCCCACCACCACCGCAACCCCGGGCAGAAAGACCTCGGGTGGTAAATGTGATTCATTCCAAAGTGAATGCAAATGACGTTCGGGGAGAAACCCAACGAGTAAAACATCTGCAGTATGTGAACCAGGTCGGACTGAAAAGACCTCGGCCAGAAGATTGCCAAGGTCCGATGATAACCTTCACCGAGGCCGACCTAGAGATGGTCCAGCATCCACATAATGATGCCTTGGTAGTATCCCTCCAGGTTGGGAAGTGCCAAGTAAAACGCATCCTGATAGATCAAGGCAGCTCATGCAACATCATGTACGTTAGATGTTACAAGGAGCTGGACCTTCACCCTGATGACCTGGAGCATTCAGACGGCCCGATGGTCGGCTTCAACGGAACGCCGACGTGGCCCCTTGGTGCCACAACCTTGGACGTACAAGCAGGCACAAAGATGATCAAGACTGAGTTCATTGTGATTGATACTCCATCGCCGTACAACATCATCATGGGCAGGCCGTGGTTGCATGTAATGGGGGCAGTCCCCTCAACATTGCACCAACTACTGCGCTTCCCCACAGAACATGGGATTGAAGAAATCCGAGGAGATCAACTGCAGGCAAAGAATTGCTCCATGGCAGCAATGAAGACTACCTGCAATATTCAAGAACCAGCCAAGACCGAGATTGAAGACGAGGACATAGAAGTCCTAGAGGATGTCGGCAAGGAGCCGGCCGAGAAGAGTGAAGAATCACTAAAGAAGATTTTCGTCCAGGAGGGCGATGAAGAACGCTTCTTTCTTCTCGGTTCAGGCTTAGCCGAGGAAGAGGAAAGGGAACTAGAGGCATTTTTAAGAGCAAACATAGAAGTGTTCGCCTGGACACCTTATGAAATGCCTGGCATTGACCCCGAGGTCACATGTCACAGACTGAATGTCGACAGGTCGGCTAAACCAGTGGTGCAGCGAGCCAGGAGGCCGACGTTGGTACACGTCGACGCAGTGGAAGAAGAGGTTGACAAACTTCTAGAGGCCAGGGCCATCAGAGAAGTTAATTACCCGACATGGTTATCAAACACTGTGGTGGTGAAGAAGAAAAATGGCAAATGGAGGGTTTGCGTAGACTTTACAAGCTTAAATAAAGCCTGCCCCAAAGACAGCTTCCCTCTACCAAAAATTGACCAGCTGGTGGATGCTACATCGGGACATGGAAGGATGAGCTTCCTAGACGCTTACAGGGGATACCACCAGATAGCCATGTACCCACCAGACGAGGAGAAAACAGCATTCATCACCCCAAAAGGCCTGTACTGTTACAGGGTGATGCCTTTTGGACTAAAAAATGCAGGAGCAACCTATCAAAGGCTGGTAACCAAGATGTTCAATCACCAGATAGGCCAAACAGTGGAGGTCTACATCGACGACATGGTTGTAAAGACCAAGAGCCAAAAAATCATCTTGCGGACCTAGCCGAGGTATTTGACATACTCAAAACATATCAGCTCCGACTAAATGCATCAAAGTGCGCATTTGGGGTTGGATCTGGGAAATTCCTAGGGTACCTGGTAACCAGAAGGGGAATAGAAGCCAGCCCAGATCAGATCAAGGCCATCCTAGATCTACAGAGCCCCACCTCGGCAAAACAGGTTCAAATGCTCACTGGCAGGGCCGCAGCCCTAAACAGGTTCATAAGCCGAAGTTCAGACAAGTGTAAACCCTTCTTCAACCTGGTAAAAAGACTGCAGACTTCCTGTGGACCGAGGAATGTGAGGAAGCTTTGACCGATCTAAAGAAGTATCTGACCACGGCTCCAATCCTCTCAACGCCGGAGCCCGAGGAGGAGTTGTTTTTGTACTTGGCGTGTCCGAACATGCTGTGAGTGCAGTACTAATCCGAGAAGAGAAGGGAGACAGAAGGCCGTCTACTATGTAAGTAAGACCTTAGCCAGTGCTGAAACAAGGTACTTGCCACTAGAGAAATTAATGCTGGCCTAGTCATGGCCTCAAAGAATTGAACCACTACTTCCAAGCACACAAGATTCTGGTGCTAACAGAACACCCATTGAAATCCCTGTTACAACAAGGAGATTTGACAGGAAGAATCGCAAGGTGGGCAGTAGCCCTGGGACAATATGACCTGGAATTCAGGCCCAGAACAGCAATCAAGGGCCAAGTTTTGGCCGACTTTGTGGCAGAATTTACGCCAGAGTCCATCGAACGTCGGCCTCCGATTAGCCGAGATGAACAAAGCTCTAGCAGGCAAAAGAATCCCAGCCGACAGCAAAAGAGCAAAGGAAGGAGAAGCACAGACCCTGCAGCATTTACATCGGCGATTCGTTTAGACTCTTTGTCGATGGAAGTTCAAACCGACGAGGAGCGGGGGCAGGGTACTGCTGATATCCCCAGATGGAGAAATAATAGAACAATCCATCCGTTTGGGGTTCAAGGCCTCAAACAATGAAGCTGAATACGAAGCATTGATTGCGGACTAAAATTGGCAGCAGCAGCTGAAGCCGATGAGGTAATAGTTTTTTGTGATTCACAATTAATTGTTAACCAGTCAACAGGAGAATTTGCAGCCAGGGACGAGAGAATGTCGGCATATGCAAAAGAGGTGATCAGATTAGCCGAGCTATTTCAGAATTACCGACTTCTTCAAGTTTGCCGAGATGATAACAGCCACGCCGACGCGTTGGCCAATCTGGCGAGTTCAATGCAGACTGGAAAGACGAGAACAATTATGATCGACTATATGTCGGGCCCGAGCATAGAACCACGGCACGCGAAGCAAGAAGCAATGTGTGTGGACATGGGGCCGAGCTGGATGGATGCAATTGTTGCATTCCTGAAAGAGGGAAAATTGCCAGAAGATCGCAAGGAGGCACACAAAGTCAGACTGAAGTCGGCAAGATTTTGCCTATCTGCGGAGGGACATCTCTACAGAAGGTCCTTTACCGGACCCCTATTAAGGTGCGTACACCCTTTTCAAGTTGAAGATTTTTTGTATGAAATTCATGAAGGGATTTGTGGAAGCCACACTGGGGGCAGATCGTTAGCCCATAGGGCCATTACCCAGGGGTATTGGTGGCCATATATGCAAAAAGATGCCGAAGCATATGTGAAAAAGTGCGAACCCTGTCAACGGTTTGCACCCTTGATTCATCAGCCAGCTGCCGACCTGAATCCAGTATCCAGCCCCTGGCCGTTTGCCCAGTGGGGCATGGATCTGGTCGGACAACTTCCCCAAGCAACTGGGCAGAGGAAGTACTTATTGGTGGCAACGGATTACTTTACAAAGTGGATAGAGGCAGAACCTCTAGCTAAGATCCGAGATGTGGACGTCAAGAATTTCATATGGAAGAACATCATCACCAGATTTGGAATTCCCAGAGCCATTGTAGCCGACAACGGAACGCAGTTCGACAGCAAGCTGATCAAGAATTTCTGTGCGAAATTCAAGATCAAGAATTACTTTTCAACACCAAGCTTCCCTCAAAGCAACGGACAAGCGGAAGCATCCAACAAAGTAATTCTGGATGGAATAAAGAAGAGGTTGCAGGCAGCAAAAGGGAAATGGGTAGATGAATTACCCAATGTGCTTTGGGCATATCGGACTACGCCGAGAAGATCAACGGGGGAATCTCCCTTTGCCATGGCCTATGGCACAGAAGCAGTCATTCCACTGGAGGTCGGCATCCCAGGGATCCGAACCCAGGGAGTTGAAGATGGGACTAATGACATACTCTTAGCCCGAGATCTGGATCTTTTGGAAGAACGAAGAGAGAAGGCTGCAATTCAGCTTGCAGTATACCAGCAACAGCTTGCCAGGGCTTACAATAAGAAGGTCAACCCACGAGATTTTCAAGTCGGCGACCTAGTCTTGAGAAAAGTGGTCGGCAACAAGAAAGATCCCAGGGAGGGCAAGCTTGGCCCAAACTGGGAAGGGCCTTACAGAATTACCTCGGTGTTAGGTAACGGAGCATATCGGCTTGAAGACAATGAAGGCAAAGCACTGCCAAGACCCTGGAACACTTGCAACTTGAAATTTTTCTATCATTGAGAGATCCTTATTCTTGGCCGATGCCATATGATTGGTAGAGATGCTGGAAGACATGGTAAATGAGAACCCAAGTGGAACTCAGGTTCACATTGGGGGCAGAGAAGATACAAAGCCTACCACTTGTTGAAATTTGTAGCAATTTACAAGTTGGTTTGGCCGAATAACAAAGCCTACCACATAATAGATGGTCTGGCCGAATAACAAAGCCTACCACTTGTTGAAATTTGTAGCAATTTACAAGTTGGTCTGGCCGAATAACAAAGCCTACCACTTGTTGAAATTTGTAGCAATTTACAAGTTGGTCTGGCCGAATAACAAAGTCTATCACTTGTTGAAATTTGTAGCAATTTACAAGTTGGTATGACCGAATACAAAGCTTAGCTTCGCTTGTTGAAATTTGTAGCAATTTACAAGTTGAAGTTGAGCCGAGAAGATTCCTTAGCTTCGCTTGTTGAAATTTGTAGCAATTTACAAGTTGAAGTTGAGCCGAGAAGATTCCTTAGCTTCGCTTGTTGAAATTTGTAGCAATTTACAAGTTGAAGTTGAGCCGAGAAGATTCCTTAGCTTCGCTTGTTGAAATTTGTAGCAATTTACAAGTTGAAGTTGAGCCGAGAAGATTCCTTAGCTTCGCTTGTTGAAATTTGTAGCAATTTACAAGTTGAAGTTGAGCCGAGAAGATTCCTTAGCTTCGCTTGTTGAAATTTGTAGCAATTTACAAGTTGAAATTGAGCCGAGATGGTTCCCTGGCTTCGCTTGTTGAAATTTGCAGCAATTTACAAGTTTGTTTCTCTTCACTTGTTGAAATTTGTAGCAATTTACAAGTCGAAGGAAAGCCGATGTTATGGCATACAGTCTTATAGCAATTTGCTGGTTGGACATACCAATGACGATGTTCAAACACTTGTTGAAATTTGCAGCAATTTACAAGTTGAAGCTAAGCATATTTTCAATCCTTGTTAAAATTTGTAGCAATTTACAAGTAGATTACTGTTTAAACCTTGATTATAATCCGAGAATAGTTTGCTGTATATAATTGTCCTTGTTGAAATTTGCAGCAATTTACAAGTGGGGGAAACTGAGATTATTGTTTGAACGATCATTGAAACATGAGAAAGGTTTGCAAAAGTTAACATTGAATTGTATATGTTTTGTACTTGTTGAAAATTATCAAAAGATTGCAGGTCAGTATCTTGCCGAAGTAAAACTTGCAGTTATCATATCCGAAGTATGTAACCCCGAGAAGACTATCCAAAGGAAGAACTATGCAAAATATTCTAAGTACAGAATCAAATAGAAGAATTGAAGAAGAATTAAAGCATAAAACATTTAAAGAAGGCACTATGGCCTAGCAGCAGTCAAGTGTTCACAAGCAACAAAGAAAGGCACATCGGCCATAAAGAAAGTTCGCCAAAAACAAAAAAAAAAAAGAAAATACAAAAGAATCAAACTTCTTCAACTTGAGCAGATGGTTGGGTTGAAACCTCCGAAGGCTTTGGCAGAACCACCTCGGCATCTTTTTGCTTCACAACCTCTGCGTCTTCTTCTACCACGACCTCGGTTTCCTTATCCGCCGCGACCTCGGCGTCAATTTCGGCCAAAGTCTTCTCCACAGTTTTTTCAGCCAGAAGCAGGTCAGAAGATAGCACGCCAGTGTTAGCTTCCTTGGGCACCTCCTCATCCTCCTCTTGGGTCAAGTCAAGAAATTGATCATCCTTTGGAGGAGATTTGGCCTTCCTCACCAGGGCTTCTTCTTCACCTTCACCTTCCTCTTCAGCTTCGGCTTCAGAATCTTCTTCTTCAGCTTGGCTTGGAGATGGAGAAAGAGGACAAGGAAGACGCATGGCCTTGGTCTTGCGCCATGGCGAGTCGACTGAAAGATTAAGCTGTTTGGCCAAAGCATTCCAACCTAGGGAATATCCCTTGTTGCATGCTTGCTTGACCTGACGCTTATAGTCTTCAGCGACATCGGCCATGCCTTCAGTATAAGCAGCATCAATTTCGGCTTTCTTGGTGGCCAAAGCATCTATCAGTTCTTGTTCGGCTTGATTCCTCTTAACCTCGGCCTCTTTTTTCTCAGCTTCGGCGACCTTCTTGATGTCTTCAGCAGCCTCAGCTTTTTTTAGAGCCATCTGCTGGGCCTTTGTGGCCGCCTCGGCCTGATCTTCCAGCTTTTTCATCTTCAATAGATCCCTTTTATGGATCTTTTGAAGGGCAGAAAACTCCTTCTTCAAATCAGATAGTTCCTGCCTAGTTTCATACGCCTTCACAGAAAAAGAGTGGGCGTGCTGAATGGCCTGAAAGTTCACAAGGCAAAAGTTATTACAGAATGAAACAAAGTAATAGTAAGACAAAATATCAAAATTCTGAAGACTTACTTGGACAGAGTGTTGCAGCATAAGGGCATAGTTCTCATATTCGCTGATCTTGGCATTTTGCTCAAGATCACCTTCAAGAAGAACCGCCGTACTGAGCGCCACACCAACGTTAATGTCGGCGGCGCTTTCATTAGCATAAATTGGCCTGTCTTCAAGGGTTATTTTGGGTTCCCAGGGAACTTTAGGAACCCTGGATCCCGAGGTCGAAGGTTTCTGTTTCTTCGGTGGAGCGGACCCTGATGGTTGGGCTTCGGCAGATCTTTTTGTGGGTGCAGGAATGGACTTGACTGATGAAGTCAATTGGGCAATGGGCAGGGCATCCTCGGCCTCGGCATCAGCTTCAGTCACCTTGGCCCTTGGTTGGGTCTTCTTGGCTCTTTTTGGTTTCTGAGGTGGCAGAGGTTGAGCCGGTTCAGCGTCATTGTCATCTGGAAGATTGGCCAAAAGATCAAGCACTACTTTCTTCGGGCGCTCCATCTCGGCTGTTTTAACAAGTCTACGTCGGCGTTTTGTCGCTGATATTAAATTTGGAGCCGAGGTTGATGGCTGATCCGTTGGCTCAGAAGTGGAGGCAGTCTGTTCTGTAGAAGCAGTTGATGAAGAAGTGCTCTTCTTCTTCTTCTTCTTTGGAACGTCGGCCAATTTGGACTTGTATGTTGGAATAAAGTTCAGCAGGAGCGGGGCCTTGCGCTTCTCAAGAGGAAGATCCAAGAGCTTCTTCAGGCCTTTCCCAGGATAATAGGATTGGCGGAAATCCTTATGAGGCTGGCGAATGTCTGCAACAAAAAACACAATATCAGAAACAGATAAAATTGGCCGAAAAATCTGAAGAAAACAACAGTTAAGAAGTTAACACAGGGATCTTACCCTTGCCCTCCTTCACCGTTCGAGAAAGAGGGAATAGATGAACTTCTTCATCTGGGCCAAATTCCCAGTTCCCAGATGCGATGAGGTAATCATCTCCAGCCCCTTTGTTGGAGTCTGGGAGGTCGGCTACGATCTTAAAGGCGGTGGACCTCGGCTTAAGGTAGTAAACATAACCTTTTTCTTTAAGGTTCAAGGGACACATGGTATAGCAATACTGGATGTCGGCAAGAGTGATTCTAACACTCTCCTGCTGAGCTAAGGCTATTATTCCATTCAGCGTCCTATAAGCGTTTATGGAGAGTAGCATGGGGTTTAAAGAGTAGTAATGAAGGACTTCACGGAAGAGGGGGTTAAGAGGGAGCCGAAGTCCACACTGGACAAAGGCTACAACAGGAAAAGGCATGGTATTATCCTCGGGCATAATGGAGTCTTTTTCCCCAGCTAGTCTGAGTTGGACATCGTCTGGGATTGAGAACTCTTGCCTAAAGTTTTGCAGTTTGGTTGGGGTATTGACTCTATCTCTCCACACACCCATGGTCTTGATGTAAAAGAATTGGGTAACGGAAAAATGGAGATCTACAGGATTTTAAGGACCTCGGCTTAAACCTAGGTACAAATTGTTTCAATTTTTCCTAAGGACTGAAGGTTCTACAGCAAATCCCAAACCTAAATCTAGAAAGAATGAGTATGAAGGGCAGAAAATCTGGAAAAAACAGAGAAGCAAAAAGAAGTCTCAGAACACGAGGGAGTGGAAAGCCAAAAATAGAAATGAAACAGTGCAGGTGTTTGCAACATAAACGAAATCGTGAGATAAGATACATGATTCACAAATCAGATGCAGAACAATCAAGTGACAAGAAATTTCAGAAAACCAAGCAAGAATTGGGAAGAGAAAGGAGCAACGGCTTACCAGAAGAGTTGAAGCCGAGATGACTGGCGCCGAACTGAAAGAGCTTCAGAACTTCACAGAAATGGCAGATGGAGGCAGTTGCAGAACTTAGAGCTTTCGGCAATGGCGGATTCAAAGAAGAGGGAGCTTTAGAGTGAGAGAAAGCAAAGAAATCGGAATGCAAAAGTGAAGAGGAGAGAGAGAAAGGCAATTGTTTTGTCAAAAATTGAAACGGCGGCAAAGGCAATTATTTTGCCTAGGGTATCGCACGCGTCAGACGGCGCGGACGAAGGAAAGACGACCAACAGGCGCGTCACCAGCACGGGCCAATAAGGATAAAACACGTCGATGGAACAGTTGTAAAACGGTGCATGACAGCTCATGCGCATATGGGAGTTGATTTGAATTTAAAGAAGAGATGTCGGCCTGAAGTAAAAGATCTCGGCTAGAAGTTCTTAAGCCGAGGTACGAGAAAGAAGTTCAATGTAAGTTCCATCACCTCAGTATGCCGAGGAAATAGAACTTAGGGGGCAGTTGTGGGGTTATATTTCTGAGCATCAACACGTGGCAAGATGACGTCGGCGTGTCATCAAGAAAGCTACGTGTCACAATAAAGTTTTGCCATGGTATCCTAGTATTTGCCGAGGTTATTTCTGAAGGCATCTTAATCCGGATGAAGGCCTACAACCTCGGCTACACCTGCAATGGCCGAGCTACCCGCAGAAAACTGGAGCCGAGGTAACTGTCAGACTGACCATATCAGCCAATATAAAATATTATCTTGGTAGTGGATGTCCAACTATGTGGAGTAAGCCATCATTTCACTAACTAAGTGGCCTCGAGGCCATAAGAGTTGATCATGAGGCCATTAGAGGCCATGTGAAGGAATAAAGAGCTTTTGCCTGGAAAGCTGCCGAAAGTGCATTGGTGGGCTGGCAAGACAGCTCAAAAGTTAGTGGCTTCTGCACTAACTTCACTAGTATATATATGGAGAGGTCAATGGACGAAGGGGGGGGGGGAATTCATTCGGAGTAGAGCATATACAGCTACGAGTTAATAGTAGCATTTGTAATTACTTACTTTGTGAGTGAGAAAGTTACAGAGAGTTAATTGTAATTTCTGTCATTCATTCAATAAGAGAATTACCTCGGCCTCCCGTGGACGTAGGCACTATTGCCGAACCACGTAAAATCCTATGTGTCTTTGTGTTATTATCTGTGCCATCTATTCTGCTTGTGTTTTTACCGCTGAATCACTAAGATAGGCAGTGTGATCAGAAAATCACTCACACAATAATCATGTTATATTTTTTGTAATTGGATTATCTTGACAAACACACTATATTTAAGTTTTTGGACAGAGTATAATAACTCAAGGCATATTTATTTAGTATATTTTTACGTACAAATTCTAGGTGTGGCATAATTTATAGAAAAATGTATCTGCATACAATTTCTATGTGTGACATTATTATTTATAGAAAGATTTGTGTTGCATAAAAATTATTGTTTCGAAAGTTCTTCAAAAATAGATTATTTTATTTTTATTAAAGTGACCCCAACTCACAATTGAAATTTGTCCACCATCTATTTTGCAGTGAAGAAAATACGAACACATGTCATCAAAAAAAAAAAAAAAAAAAAAAAGAATAAAAGGTAATTGTGTGTATGGTTTTTTTTTTTTTTTTTCGGTGATCTAAAAACAAAGGCTTGAAATTGTAATATTTTTTTATTTTTATGAAGATAATCTTTTGACAATTTAGATAAATTTTTTTTTTTGTTTGAAAGCAGGTTGTTTTTATAAAATATATATATGATATATCTATCAAAAATAGTTTTTTAAAGTAGTTGGTTTTTATGTCTTTTAATAGTTTTCAAAAAGCAAAAAATAAAAATGATTTTTGAAAGTTCAATCAGTCTAACACTTTAACCAGACATTCTAAGATCAATTCTTGCCTCCATCTAAATAAAGAGGCTTTACAAGTAAGAGGAGGATTATCCCCCAATATTTTATCTATGGAGATTGGACCAAAAATAAGTAATTTACTGACTTGGGTATTTTTTTTTTTTCACAAACAAAATTATCATTTTGATTAGTTCAGTTTTCTGAAAATTATGAAAGTCATAATAAGTATTTTGTCCATCTAAGTCATGGGAATTATAACATTACAACAATATTACATAATAGACACGTTAATTGGAAATTGGAATAGCCTTGAGAGGTATGGCCTTACGTAAAGTAATTCCAAACTTCTCGCTCATGTCTATATCTTTTGATGCCATTCCTCCTCCAAGCTTCCAATCAAAGGAGTGAAGAAGAGAAGCCAACATGAAGTGCACCATCTGATACGCCAACGGTAATCCTGGACACATCCTCCTTCCTGCGCCAAAAGGAATGAGCTCGAAATCTTGGCCTCTCGTATCAACTTTAAGGTCTAAGAACCTTTCAGGTACAAATGAATCTGGATGTAACCATATGCTTGAGTCTCGCCCAATAGCCCATACATTAACAAGAACTTGTGCATTCTTGGGCACCATGAAACCACTTATTTCTACATTAGCTTCGGCTTTATGGGGGACTAATAATGGTGCTGGTGGGTGCAACCGAAGGATTTCTTTTACAACTGCTTGTAAGTAAGGTAGCCTAGAGATGTCTGCTTCTTGCACTATTCCATCATTGCAAATGACTTCTTTGAGCTCAGCTTGTGCTTTCGCCAAAATTTTAGGCTTTTTTAATAACTCTGCCATTGCCCATTCCACGGTGCTTGAAGTTGTGTCTGTTCCTGCAACAAATAAGTCCTAATATAAAGTAAAGTTAGTAAGTTGCTTTCATGAACAAATTACATTATTTTGTCTTAGAAACACATCAAAGTTACTATTATATATGACTAGATGCAACTTTTTCATCACTAATACTAATGATGATAAGAGAGTAAGCCATGGATGGTATGAGAATAATAATGATAAATGATAGTTGAACTCACTGAGATGGGCTATTTTGTATCAATAGGAGTGAATAGGCCAAACACTAATTATTACCAATTAATAAAATTTTGTATCTTAATATTCTGTAGTATTCCACAAATATAAATCCATGGAACTCTTCACATATATCTCTGCTCCATGACACTCTTGATCTGATAGTAATCCATGGAACTCTTCATATATATCTCTGCTCCTCACAACTTTGTTACTCAAAACAACAAATAGTAGGTATGCAAAGCAACTATGAGTCAATTAGGACTAGACAAAAGATAAGATGTCACAATCCTCTAAAGTAAGCTTCAAACACACTTTGGGTATAACATCTTGCTCTGCAACTCCTATGGCTCGTTCAAATGCCCTTTGGATAAGCTTCAAGTGGGCCCTCAAGACTTGGTTCTCAATTTTTTTTTTTTTTCCAACTATTTAACTCCAAATCTAAGATAAGATTAATTTGGCCAAATTTGTGTAGAATTTAAAACGTATATCCTTAATCCAATGCAATATGCTCATGTTATACAAATATAAGATAAGACTAATGGCAAATATTTAACTCCAAATCTAGGATAAGATCAATGGCTTTGAGCTTCAAACTGCAACAGTTTTGAACACTCATCCTAGCCTCTCAACCCACTACAATCAGCCTCAAGTTATGTAAAACAAATGCCAAGTTTTGGCTACAAAAATTGTTAGCATGCTAAACTCTCTAATAATGGTAAAATTTCAGCAAGGATTCCCTGTCTCCAAAAATTCTTGTCCCCCTGTTCCAAATCACTTAACCATTGGATCATTTGAGAATCTCAAGATTTGAGAATTCCAAGACATATCCAATGGTTGTGAGTGATTTGGGACACGAGGACAAGAATTTTTGGGGATAGGAGATCCTTGGGCATAAAATTTAGATTGAACATAATGAAATTATGGCAATCATATAGGCAACATCAATAGAATGAAAAAGAGAAAAAAAAAAATTATTACTTCAGTGTTATGGATCAAATTGTTCAAAAATTCCATAAAAGCATGAAAATGATTTATCCAAATGAAAAAGTCACAGGAAAAAAGAAAGAAAGTTTATTTGTTCATATCTACTCACAAGAAATAAGTGTTTTATGTCATTGCAGCTCAACTGGGTATCATTTTCTTTCCTGAGATTAAGAAGCACCTCTAGGAAATCATCAACAGTTGGAGAAGACACAGAAGCTCTTAATTGCAACCTTTGATTAATAATCCCATCAAATATATCAAATAACCTTTGCATATAACATTTTGTCTGACCTTGTAAACCTTGTGGGTCAATCAATTTAAACAATGGAAGATAGTCTGCAATATTAGGTTTCCCAGCAATTTCCATTAGAGCCCATACCAAATCCTTAAACTCTTGAGAAAAGTTTGAGTTATGGTGAGCCATGTCAATGGAGAAGAAGGTGTTTGATAGCAAATTAAGGGTGGTTGTAAAAGCAGCCTTTCCAATATCCACTTCTTGGCCATTTTCACAACTTAGTCTGATGTAATCAAGAAGCTCTTGTACCTTTTTTTGCCTAAGGCCTTGGTTTGCATCGAGGCAACGCGTGGAGAACACGTGTTCCTTGCATATCTTTCGGAGGTTTCGCCAAGGGCTTAACGCCGACGACCACACTATGGAAGCTTCGTGGTGGTTGAGTACTTGGACGACATTTGGGAGTGTTCGGCTAGAGAAAATTTGGTCATATTTTTGTAGCACTTGTTTGGCCATACTTGGTGATGATACAACAATGGTTGTCATGGTCCCTAGCTTGAGGGACATTAGAGGGCCATAAATTTTGGAGAGATTGGAGAGTGATTCATGGGGTCTTTTGCCAAGTGCTAGAATGTTTCCGATGATCGGAAAAGGGTTCGGGCCTGGCGGAAGCCCCGCCCGGCCTGCGGAGCTAGACCGGAAGACATGAATGCATGTCCACACAAAGAACAGTACAAGAAGAAGTGTTAGATAATCCATATGGGTGTTTTGGAGAGAATTTGTAATTTTCTTGTATTATATGAAGATATCTTTTTCAATAAGTGCGAAAGAATCTTTCAATTCATATTTGTTATTTTTTCTCAACCACACAATATATAATTTTTTTTGTTCATAATATAACCACAATAGTTGATGATGGTGTTTGGGAAGTGGATTTTTATGTAGATTTTATTAGATGTAGAATATTATTGAATAAAAATTTTTTTGTGTTTGGGAAGATAGTTGAGTTTTTTTGTGGTTGGATGTGATGTTTGTGAGGGAAAAAATGAAATGATTATGGGGTTGGATGTGATATTTTGTTTGGATGTGTTTTTTTTGGTTTTGCAAAATTTTTGTCTTTTAGTGAAAAAAATGAGAAAAAACCCAACTCATTTTCTTCCCAAACACCACCGATAATTTTCATTTTAAGGGTGCATAGCCTTTTCATGATTTTTACCACCAAGCGGTTTATTATTTCTTACGATATATTCGTGGGTACACATCATAAATTATTCGCATATTCATAACTTCTATAACTGAATAACATAATATCTTTTAAGGAAAAATTAGGGAGGGATCTCTCTATATATTTGAGTAAGAGTTTAAGGACAACGATAATTTGTTTGCTAGTTAGAGTTCCTAAGATTTGAAATTTCATGAAGACAAGGACAAATTTCAACATAAATGTCAAGAATGCTCTTTTAACAATTGGTATCATGAAATTCTAGCATCTTCTCTCTTTACTGTAGACAAATTGTATTTTGAAATATGTTTCAAAACTTTAAAATTTAACGACTTTTGCTTTGAAACTCTGTGTTTTGTAAAATTTATATTTTTGGAATCGTGTTGTCAAGATCTATCAAATAAGATCTATGATTAATGTGAAATTTTGAAAAGAAAAAAATATTCACTAAGTTTTTTGACTAAAAGTCAAAGAAATTTTACAAACTTCTCAATTATTCAATTTTTGAAATTTCTTTGAGGGAATAAGCAGTTTTAAAATTTCTCTCAAAGATTCTAAGTAATTTTGAAATTTTTGTGAGCAATTTTGTCAGTAAAGTCAATTACAGTGACTTTTAACTGATTTTAGTAAAATTTTTTTGACTTGGGTCAATGAAATTATATATATATATATATGTATATATATTTTAATTCACATTCATTATAGATTTTTTTTGATAAATCTTAATAAGAGAATTCAAAAAATATAAACTTTATAAAAAACGAATATGTAAATAAAAAGTTATTAAATTTTAAAATTTTTAAATCATCCCAAAAATAACATAACAAATTATTAGTGCCAGGAATACTTTGGTCAAATGATGTTGGACGTCTTAGACGACTTGAATTAAAAAACTTTTTTTTCCTATCTCCTTCAACTATTAAATGTTTATAATGGGGGGCTGTAGCTAAATCTCCTACGATTTGTCTTATTAGGACTTCACATCATAAATTTCACTTATGAGGATTTAGAAAGAATTCCATGTGAACAAAATGGTGCCATAGTTTGTCTGTTTGGTGCAGCTTAAAAGCTGCTTATTTCAACTTTCAGTTTAATTTAAGCTATTTTGATGTGTTTGGTTTAGCTTATAGCTTATAACTTATAGCTTTTGGAAGTCAGAAATCAGCTTATTCTTTGAGTGGGGCAGGAGATGCTTAATTTATAAGTCAGAAATCAGCTTATATTCATAGTTATAAGCTATAAGCTGTTTAGGCATAAGTTATAAGCACTTTTCCACAGCTCTACCAAACATTATTAGCGTATTAAAAACCATCAAGGCGACTCTAGCTTATCATGTGAACAAAATGGTGCCATAGCGTATTAAAAACCATCAAGGGGACTCTAGCTTATCATGCAATCTAAGAAAAAAATTTAACAGTTGTGCTACGTGCAGAAAGAACAGAATAGAGTATACAAATGTAAAATAAAATATTCACATGTGTATTCTATATTCAGTTCTCTATGTTCGCCTAAACTTTTTTAATTTTTAGAGTTTAGCTCCTCTTTCTTTTAGGCCCTGTTTGTTTTCTTAGTTAAGGTTTGGGATTAAAATTAATAGTGAGGTAAGATTCACAATATCAGATTTGTTTGCAAAATAACCACCAAATTGATAGTTCGTTAAGACTGTGAATCCCCTCTAACGAGCGAATTAGCATAAGAGACTTGGTACTAGAGATCAAGCTATTGGTATTATAGTATGAAAGACGATTTTGCCCACAACAAGGTTTAGCCACATCATCTAACTCAAATGTATTTCACAGTTTTCAAAATTGAAATTCGCAAGGAAATAAAATTGTGTTGATATTGATGATCATTCAACTGTATTTTTTTTATTTTTTTTTAACGGGAAAAAAGGATACTCCGTGGGGACAACATAGCATCTGCGGGCCTAACCCTTGGATAACTAGTTGCTAGTCAGATTTAACTCAACTCATAGAAAGGAGCCACCAAGGCACTCAATGGACCTCATCCACACGCCACAAAGGCCAAGTATAGATCGGAGTATAGTGCAAAATCTCCGCAGAGAGAGCTCGCCCCTATGGTTCAATCCTGACTCACCCTTTTGGAACACAATGCGTTGTCTACGAGGCCACCAGCCTCGGTGGTATTCAACTATATTTCAAACTCAGGAATTTGAAAGAAAAAAAAAATCATACATTAAAAGATCCACGTTGATGATTGTTGTTGACGTTGATGATCACCGTCGTCGTCGTCGACAGTGATGATCATCGTCGTCATTGATGATCATCGTTAATGGTGATGATCGTTGTCGTTGCGTTGATGATCTCATGCTCGCTCTCCGTCGGCGTTATCGGCAGAGCTTTATTGATGGAAAAATTATACAATAGTTTCGAAATATCACGCAGCCATACTTTCTCACTAATCACTATTCATAATGCCCCTTTATGTTCTTCAATCACCTAATATAAATAATCAATACTCCATATTTTTCATTAATCATACCATCATAAAATATCACGTGACCGTACGCCGCTAAAGGCAAACCTCTATTGATGATGAATGAAGCAACATTAATTGAATAGAATCTTTCAATACATTGTTTCAAAACCATGGGAGGTTTTGGAAAAATGGAAGTGAGGATGTTGCTGCGTGAGTTGTGCAGTAGCGGCTGTTGTGCGGTGAAATGGGTCCATTTCAGGGCCCATTTTGATAATCCGAACGTTCACATTTTAGAATACATCAAGTAGAATATGCCTGCAAAAAATCAAGTTAATCGAATATCGTTTACCCATTCATCCACTTACATTTGTATCTATAAAAATAAATAATAATTGTGATTTAAAGTATTAAAATGAATACAAATGTCACTGGATAAATGGGTAAACGATATCCAATTAACTTGATTTTTTGCAAGTATGTTCTACTTGATATATTTTAAAAGGTGAACGGTTTGGATTATCAGAATGGGTCTCGAAATGAACCCATTTTGCCCCACAGTAACAGCTACTGCGCAGCCCACACAGCAACACCCCCACCTCCTCGAAAAACCATGGGCTGATTTGATTTTTTTTTCACTCTCTCATTATTTCATACTTATTTTATATAAAAATAATTTAATATAATAATATATTTATAAAATACAATTTTTAATATTTAAATATATCAAAAACACCAAAGGGTATTTATGATATTTTATATAATTAATTTCCTCACTAAAATATACATAAATAAACACAATTTTTTTTGGTCCCCTCACTAACAATAATCTCATTCATCCTACTTTTGAAAACAAACGAACCATTAAATTGCGAGAAATTTTATTTTCACACACCTAATTATTTCAGTGCACACGTTTAATGAAACATTATTTTAATGGCAATTATAGCCTAAACTAAAATGATCATAATGGACATCTACTAGTACCAATAATATTATATGAAAATATTCTCTATACACATCTTTAAAAAAAAAAAAAAAAATTCTCAATATATACATTTTGAGTAAAAAAAACTAAACCCTAATTTTTTCATTATTGCCACTTTGCTTGCTATATACTCTATACTCCTCTATTGTTTGCAAAACAATACTCTCATAACAATTTTCATATTGCTTTAATCTCTAGATTTATACTCTATTAGTGATGAAAATGTTAGTTTTTTTGTGCATAATTCTTTTTCATTTTCCTTTTGCGGTTTTCAGTCGGACAACCAATGCCGAATTATTTCATTATATTCGAACATTAACTATTGAAGGTTTTTTTTAATATTTTTTTTGGGAACAAATTTGCCGAAATAATCATTTTTATTTGAAAGTTATGTTTCGAATTAAATGTATAATTTTGAAAAACTAATGCTGAAATCTCCAAATTGAAAAACATAAAATAATAATAATAAATAAATAAATAAAATGAGGGTTTTACGGCAATGGAGTACACAGAGATCTAGAAATGGTAAATGTAATAACAAAATGGAAAGATGCCTCATCTTTAACAATATTTTAAAGGGTTTTTAATGATATTTTTAATGGAGGTTCAATAGGGTCTTCAATGGAGATCTTCAATGAAGGACTTTGTCTTCACTTCACTTCATTTCACACTGTGATCTTGAATGGTTTTCATGTGGGTTTATAATGGGTCTATAAATCTGGAAGAAAGGTTATTCAACAAGTGTGTGGAAAAAAAGGTTAAGTGATGTATACAATAATTATGAGTGAATGGTATAATTATAATTTTTAATGTATGGTTTGAGAAAATTAATTAATAATCAAATTAATAAATGTATGTACTAAAAAAATATGTATTGAAATAATTAAATGTGTGGAAATAAAATTTTTCTCAAATTGCTCAGTGTCCTTATGATGTCATTTTAGACTTATTAGTGCAGTTGCTATGGAAAATATTTAGGACCCCACAAAGAAGGACCCCATCGATCCCACTAATGTATTGACTATTGATGTATTTAATTTTTTTTTTAATTTTTAATAATAACATGAATAGTTAAGATCATTTTAAGAGTTGCAGTGATTGTGTTTTTGTTGGTTCCTATCATTATTACAGTTGCTGTATCTGACATGATTGTAATCTGTTTCTAACTCATGTGGGTAAAGAGATATTTGTGGAATAGAAATTTGTTTTTGTTTGTTTTTTTTTAAACAATGGATAAGACGACTAGGCAAAGTTGGACCACATATTTGAATATGGGTACCATGCCTAAATAGAGTGGAAGGGGCCGTTTTGTTGTGTAATAGTAGTGTTTTGAGAAAATGATAAAAAATTAGTTTTTTTTAATTTTGTTAGTTTTTTTTTTACTATTTTATATAAGAAGTGATGTGAAAATGATAAAAAGTTGACTTTTAACTTTTTTTTTTTTATAATAAATTCTCCAAAATAATAAAACTCAAAGTTCAATAATAAAATATTTTATTGCTGGGCCAAGGCGAATCCTATCTCTTTTGATTCCACCTTATAATTTTTAGTAAATTTTTGTCATTGGTAAAAATAAATTATGTTAAAATTTTTAATTTTTTCAAATTTGTCTAGGCTAAATGACCCAATTGTCTAAAAAAATTGATTTTTTTTTTATTAAAAGCAAAAATAAGCCAAATTTTATTTATTTATTTTTTTAAATGTCTTAAAAACTTGGCTTATTTTTTTGTCTTTAGCATTTTTTTCCCCAAACATTTTGTAATTGTTTATTTGTAAATATCATGTAGTCTAGGGCCAAAAGGGCCAGCCCCCTAAATATTTTAAAATTATTTTATTAATCTTCAAATTTATTATTATTTTTAATTTCTTACAATGTATGTAAAATGGTCCCTTTAAATTTTAAAAATTCTTTATTGACTAAGTATTCGTACATAACATTGATTTATTTCACATATTACATAACAACATCGATTTAATTTAATATGTAAATGCCATTTAGTGTGTTTAGTTTTAGTTTTCTGGAAATTAAATTTTTTATTTTTTGTGTTTTATTGTTTTTAGTGAATATTTTAAAAATTTTAAACATTTTTTTGCTTTTTTGGATGCATCTTACTTAGATGTATTTAAATAGTAAAATATTTGTGAAAAAATATTTTAAAAAATTAATAAATACACAAAAATACTGAAAATGTATTGAATTTTTGTATTTTTTGCATTTTTTGGTATTTAGTGAATTTTTTAAAGATTTTTTTCACAAATATTATAATTATTAAGTGTATTTATGTTAGATGTTTTTAAAAATTTAAAAAATTACTTAAAATATTTTTAAAAATTAGTGAAAATAAAAAAATACGAAATACAAAAAAGTCAAATTTTCTCAAAAGTGAATTTTGAAAACTAAAACTAAACAGATTGATTATTTTTTTATATACATATAATAAAAAGAGATATTTTATCTGATATCCTTCTCCAACTTTTAGTAATGAAAAAGATCCACAATTGTTTTTAAAAAACTTAATCCTCACTCACTTCAACACTTGAGGCAATGACATTGATCATAGCATCTGCCATGCATTGAAGAAAGAGGTATTACCGAACAATATGATGACTCCTTCGGATTCCTTTTGGCTAACCTTCTTCTGTTTCTTATAACCATTATCGTCGAGTAACAACGGAATTGTAACAGAGTGCGCATCTCTCGATTCTGCCTTCATTGTATTCTAGAGAGAGAGAGAGAGAGAGAGTAGAAGAGTATTCCCATAAATGCTCTTTTGTATCCCCATATTCAGAAGGCAGTAGAACATCATTCATTTTGGTTTGACTAAACTATCATTTCCAATGAAAATAATTAGGATTCCTTGTGTTGTTTGGTTTAGAATAGGTATGGTTTAATTCATGTGATTTTTCAATTAAAAACTAGTATTTGATTCAATTGAGAGTTATTTTAGTTGGTAATTTGTTCAATTCATGTGAAAATTTGTTGTGAGATCATATTTGATAGTTTGATACTTTTTGAGAATTAATTTGATGGATGGAATTAATGGAAAACACAATTTTCTCTGATTTAGTCAAAACATAGAGAAAATTATGATTAAATTAGAGAAAATTGGTCAAAGCACAGTGAAAATTGTGAGTAAATCAGAGAGATTTCAAAATATAAAGAAAATTTGAAAACACAGAGAAAACTAGAGAAAATTCAAATGAGAGAAATTTCAAAACACAAGAAATTTTTTCTGAAATTTTTATGGATCAAAATTTCTCTAAAAAATGTTGAGAAATCTCAACTACTATAAAAATATTGCATGTTATTTATCTTATAAAATTTTAATAATAGAGACCTTAAAAAAATTCCCCTAATAAAAATTATGGAGGCAGATTTTTATTTATTTATAAATTATATTCATCCATAAAATGGCTTAAAATGTAAGTCTAATCTACATTTACTAATATATATTAAAAAAAAAAAACAGAACAGTTTTTAAAGTCTTTAAAAACAGTTTTTTAAGTCTCAATTCGATTTTTTTTATATTTATTTTTTGTGAATTTTTCTGATATTTTAATCATTTTTTTGTTAGATCAACTTAATTTAAATACACTTAAAAAGCAAAATATCTTCAAATAAATCTTAAAAAATCAATAAATACAAAAAAAAAAAAAATGTATTGAATTTTTCTATTTTTTTGTATTTATTTAATTTTTATAATTTTTTTCTCAAATTTTATAATTTTTAAATATATCTAAATTAAATGAATCTAAAAAAAAAACAAATAATTACAATATTAAAACGTTCACTAAAAATGAAAAAATATGAATTGAAAGCTAAAAAAAATATTGTTAAAAATTCAAAACTAAACAATTGTATATTTGGAATTTTTTTGCAGTTTTTTAAAAAGCTCAGTGAAAAGCTGGTGCTTACAAATTTGCTTTGTTCGTTGGTAAATATCGGGAATAATTTTTATAAAGTCACATCTGTTTGATTTAGAGTTTTTAAAAATAATTTTTTAAATTTAAAATTTATTTTTAATGAATTTTTTAATATTTCAAATAATTTTTGTGTATGTTTTAGATCCACATAATTTAGATACATTTAAAAAGTATAAAATTTGTAATTTTCAAAAAATACAAAAAAAAAAAAAAACAATTCAGTATATTTTTGAATTTATTAATTTTTTTTTTAAAAAGTTTTCTTCACAAATATTTAAGTATATCTAGATTAGGTGCATCTAAAAAATTGTTTAATCTATAAAAAAAATAAAAATAAAAAATAAAAAATTTAAGATCCCTAATATTAAGATTTTATAAGATAAAAAACATACAATATTTTCATAATAGTAAAGGTCTCTCAACATTTCTATAGAGAAAATTTGTCTGAGAGAAATTTTATCTGACTCAGAGATATTTCAATTTTTACGGGGAAATTTTGAAATTTCTCTGAGTCGGATGAAATTTTTCTAAGTTGGGCAAAATTTCTCTGAGTCAAATTTTCTCTGTGAAAATGTTGAGAGACCTTGGTTAATAAAATAAAATCTTGGATCTCTCCTACTACACAAAGTTGGAGAGGAATATTTCACTAATTTTTTCAAAAAAAAAATCACTAAAGGCAACAAAAACACCATTTGGGAGCCCAAGTTTGAGGCTAAGATAGCCTCAAACAATAAAAAAGCCATTTAGCCTCAACTAGTACACTAACCCATTGATTTAAAAAAAAAAAAAAACAGTGGCTGTCATTGCAAGGACAGCCTACACTGTGACCAACATAGTGTAGGCTGAGGCTACCATTGGGGAGCTTCTATTTGCACACACCCAATCCACTCTATGCACGCACTTAATGATATTTATTTTTATGACAATTTTATCCCTAAGTGAAATTACTATTTTGGACATCATATACAATTCAAATAAACAAACATTCTCATTGCACATCCAGACTCCACATCCACATTACGTTGAAGTTGTTGAAGCTCCAAGTCCATTGTAGCTACTCTATCTTCCATACTCAGTTCACGTTCCATCCTCCACATTCCATCCTCATTCTTTGAAACCCTTCATTGTTAGCTTCCATTCATTAGTTCATACACTAAACACCCTCATTCTTGATTCGTAGCTTTCCATTAGTTTACACACTAAACCTCATCCTCATTCATCATTGTTATAGAAGATTTCTCTTCTGAAAATTCAGATTTTCAGAAGCAAATAAATGTTTATGAGAAAGATAGCCAAGAAAATGTGAGTTTTGTAATGTAAAAGTTTTTTTTTTTTTTTTTAGCATCTTTCGGATAACCAGGGTTGAAATATATCAATTTATTCGGCATTCTACTACCGAAATAATTATGTAATTTCGGAAGTTGTCGTCCGAAATAATTTAAATTTTATGACATTCAACTTCCGAACTGGTAAAAATAATTCGGACAACTACACTCGAACAGTAGCAATTTGTTCGACACTGTACTTCCGAATAAAGTAAATTTTTTTTCCCCCATTTTATATTCCAAATTTGTAAACTGCATACTAAATTTGCAGTTTCGAATTGCAAATTTGTCTTTAAAGTCAGGTTTGCGCGGATAGTGTGTTGGATTACACTACTCAATTCACAACTGAATAGGTTCACTTTACGAAATTATAATGATTGTGTTTTGAATTGCTCAACAAATGTAAATGTTATAGGTATTCAAAAGTAATGATGAATTGCCAAGGATATAGCTGCAGATAGGAATTGTGGTTTTAGGGCTATAGTTACTTCAACTGGTCATACAGAAGATGATTGGGCTCAGGTTAGGCGTGATCTTTTGGGTGAGCTGCACAGACACAAAGAGGAATACATTACACTTTATGGGTTCTATGAAAGGTTTGAAGAATTAACAAGCATATTGTCATACTTTGAAGACAATCTTGGCTACTCACATTGGATGACTATACCAGACATGGGGCATCTTGTTGCATCGTGCTACAATCTTGTGTATACCACTTGTCATTACAGCAATGTCTCACCTTTTTACCTCTTAGAACAGTGCCAGTACCTCAACTTGATAGACGTGAGATTGCCATTGGGTTTGTCAACGGAAATCATTTCGTCCAGGTATAAGAGAAACTTATCAATTTGTGCATGTACAGGAAGTTATGAGGTATGACCACTAACTCAAGTGACATTTGGTACAGGTTTTTTTGCAGCCAGGCCATCCAGTTCCTCCTATAGCCACTAACTGGCAAAAATACCGTCACCCTTGCGCTGTCGACTGGGATTATGCATATGTACGCCGCATTCAGCATTTCAAGGACATCATTCATGATACTGTAGCTACTCGAGAGACATTTGATGTTGTTGATGTCGAATGACACATGTATACATTTGACAATATTAGAATTATGGAAGAAATTAATAGATGTGTTTTTTGATGTTGATGTGTTCTGTGGTGTGGATTGAATGTTATCGACCATTATTACCATTCCATTCTAATAACAAAATATCATTTACAAAATCATCAACCATTGTTACCATTCCATTATAATAATAAAATGCCATTTACAATGTCATCAACCATTATTACCATTCCATTCTAATAAGAAAATATCTTTTATCACGACCTCAACCTCGACCCCGACCCTGACCCCGACCCCGACCTTGTCCTCGCCCACGCCCTCGTCCCCGTTCATGGTCAACATCCAATTCACAACGTTGTCTATTTGAAGTAGTAGGTGGGACACGTTGTTGACATTTAGGATCCATATTATTTGCAAAAATTAATATCCTTAATGAGTATATAATTGTAAAAAGAATATACAAAAGAAGGAGGGGGGGAAAAAAAAAAAAAAAAAACAAAGAAGTGAGATTGTTTGCCCCCACCTGGAGCTAAGTAAGATTGGTACTAAGGCCAAGTTTGGCAAGTTGCCAAAAAGTCAAAAAGCCAAAAAGTTACTTAAAAAGTTAAAAAGTTATCACTATTCACCAAAAGTCAAAAATTACGGCTGCACAACTTCCAATCCTAATTTTCCCCTACACACTAATTTATACAATTTTTTAATACACATTTTTCCATAAAAAGTCAAAAAGTTAACCCAAACATCCATATTTTTTTTCTCAACTTTTTAGTCCAAAAGATAAAAAGTGCACTTATTTAGGACACCCCAAACAACCCCTTAAAGATTTTGCTTTGTGGCAGAACAGCTTAAGTTTGTTTTATCTTTGATAGCATTAGTGTATTTGTACGGGACAAAAAGATACAAAGAAGTGATGTCTTACTCAGGTCTAGGTTGGTTCTGAAAAGACAATTGTTTGCCCCCACCTGGAGTTGAGTAAGACTAATGCTGGAAGTTTGGCCCGGAAAGGATTATCCAAGACTGTTTCAACTGTGTTTGCATGCAGCAGTACTGAAGTGTGGATGTGATTGTACTCGAGAAAGTCTGTGATTTCCAAAAAAGAAATGATCATTGAAAAATTCATTAGTGCGGTTTCCACCAAGCAATTCCACTTGGCTAAGGTCTATTTTAGTTGCAAACATAATTCTACCAAGCAATTTCACTTGGCACGTTTGAGTGCTAACCAAAACTAAATTCCGTTCGGTCACTGAAACGTAGTTCGTTTGGTTAAAACCAAGGCTGATTCTGTTTGATAAATATCAAAGCTAAGTCCGTTTAGTAAACACCAAAGCTAATTTCGTTTGGTAAATACCAAAGCTAAGTCCATTCGGCAAACACCAAAGCTAAGTCCGTTTGGTGAACACCAAAGATAATTACTTTCAATTTGGAAATATGCCCCTAGGGGTTGAATTATAAAGACTAGGCTAAGTGATAATTTGTTCCGACCACAAAGCTGTACAGGTGTTGAAAACAAAAGTTCAAAGAAGTGTGGAGACGTTCTCATTAATCAAAAGATAAATGCTTTTATAGTTGATGGATGACTTGGGGGTATTCTATTGATAATACTTCTTGAGGTTTGCTATATTCCAGGGCCGAGGCATGGCTTTGCCCTTGAGGTCCTCCAAGTAATATGCTCTATTCCCAGCTACGACTGTGACCTTGTAAGGACTCTCCTAGTTAGGTCCTAACTTCCCTTCGCCAGGCACTCTCTTATAGTCCATTACTTTCCTCAAAACCAACTCTTTAGAAGTAAACTGCCTTGGGAGAACCTTCTTATTGAAACTCTTGATAAGTTGCTGCTAATAAGCTACAAGTTTAATTAGTATTGCTTCTCTTCGGCCTTCTGCCATGTCTAGCTCCTGTGTAATAGCTTCCTTATTACTGGCATCTTCAAACAATTCTGATCAGAGGGTTGGAAGACCGACCTCTAATGAAATGACAACCTTCATTTCGTAGGTCAAGGAGTAGGGTGTTTTCCTTGTCGAACGTCGTGCCGTGGTTCTGTAGGCCCACAACACATGGGGTAGCTCTTCAACCCACTTCCCTTTAGCACTCTCAAGCCGCTTCTTTACTCCGTTAATGATGGTTTTGTTTGATGACTCTGCTTGTCCATACTCTGTGGGTAACCCGAAGAGAAGTTTCCACATTTAATTTTGAGATCAACACAAAACTTCCTGAAAATCTTTTCGTCAAACTACGTTCCATTGTCTGCAATCAATACCCATGGGATACTGAAATGGACCATGACATTTCTCATAACAAACCGCTTTGTGTCTATTTCTTTGATGCTTGCCAGTGCTTCAACTTCCACCCATTTGGTGAAATAGTCAGTTGCAGCGATGAAGAATCGTTTGTTCCCAATTCCCTGTGCCAAAGGTCCAATGATGTCCAAGCCTCACTAAGCAAAAGGCCATGGGCTAGTGAGTGGAGTGAGATTTTTTGCGGGCTAATGAATTAGTGGAGCAAACCTCTGACACTTTTCATACTTCTGAACGTATTGCTGTGCGTCTTGCTGCATTTGTGGCCACCAGTACTCATGAGTGAGGACACGATGCGCCAGTGACCTTCCACCAACGTGGCTTCCACAAATCCTATCGTGAATTTCATAGAGAACATTTTCAACTAAATTTGGATGCGTACATAGCAGATAAGGGCCAAGGTAAGAGCGTCAGTATAGTTTTCCAGATGGTGAAATCCAAAACCGGGCTGATCTGTGCTGAACTTTATTGGCCTCTTTCTTGTCTTCGAGGAGAGTACCAGACCTCAGAAAAACAAGTATTGGATCTATCCAACTCGGTTCCAAGTTAGTGCGGAGGACCGGATCTGGAGATGCAATGCTTGGTTCTAGCACAAACTCAACCCAAACTTTTCTAGTATCATTGGTGTCCACTGATGAGCCAAGGTAGGCTAGGGCATTAGCATGACTGTTTTTGTCGCGATTGATCCGTTCCACTCATATGGATTGGAATTTCTTAAGTAAATGTTGTGCTTTGTCTGCATACATAGCCATTCTTTTATCTCTTGCTTCATAGATCCCAGTGATGTGACGCTCCAATTTCTTTTTTTGGAACATCATAAAATTTAAATAACAAATAACTTGCTAAATAAAAATTTTAATAACTAATTAGGGAAATTTAAATTCTCACATGGTCAAAGCTTAACAATAAAACAAAATTATGAGTCCGCATACAATATTACAACAACTTTATAACATTCATAATTACTAATACAAAAGATAATAAAATTTTATTTTGCTAAATTCTTGATTTCAAGTTAGCTATCGTGCTATATTAGCAGCGGCCCCAATTTCGGCTTCAGTCTCTTCTTCGTTATAATCTGGTATAAAACGCCAGGGCAACAAAATATATGCCATTAGTTTTGCAACACAGTAAGAAAACATAGCCAACCTACCAATCTTTTTAAGAGAAAGTAATCAGATAATAATCATGACAATTAAAAGAAAATTATGGAATTAATAGCATGATAATATAACAACAATTGAAAATAATTTTAACAATTTTATTAGTTTAGGTGACACTCAAAATCTCACCAAAAAGATTTTCTTACCAACCACTAAGCCATGACCACGGTTAATTTGGAAACCCCCCGTTGGTCAAATATTTAAGAACTACCAAGGATGCTCACACCCAAAGTTATATACCCAAGCCGTGGCATCCGTGGTCTGCCCTAAGGGAACGGTTTGTCAGGGGTATGTAACCTCCCTGTGTGCCACTTGCACATTCACCCTTATTCCAAAACCGAATACCGAAAAGGGTTCAAATAAGTCCCGTGCCATCTTAGGGTTTTGCGGCACAATTATATAAAAATTATTAAAAACCAGGGCTCACCCTGAACTACCGGTATTAACCCTCGGTAGTTAACTTTATATATACCGTTAATCATTTCAATTAGTTTTTATATTAATCACAAATAATTCAAATTTTAATCACCAATAATGTTATACCAACTCATTAAAATTCTCAACATAAAATAATACACATGCCACACATTAATAAATCAATGTACAAAAATTAAATAAACAATAATTAAACCATGGTATGAAATAATAATGTAGATACAAAAGAAATAAACCATAATCACACACATGTATGGATTTTTAATTTACAAGATTAGACTAGCACAATATTAAATTTTAGTCCAAATAAACAATTTAAGAGATAATTTTTGATTCCTCCTCAATCTGCCAGAATTTTTCAGAATGTATATCTCGTAATTAAAATTATAAATAAATTACTTACACAACTCTAAAATTCATATAAATATAAATAATACTCAATATACATGTTATGGTCATTTTTCAGAAATCATTTTCCAAAAATAAATTATAAATAATTCTGAAAAATGCCAAGAAAGTTTATGACATAGATTTATCACATTTTCTTAAATTAATTCTATACTTAAATTTATAAATCAATTCCATAATCTAAAATTTTATTATGAAACTAGACTTCTCAAATTTAATTTTTTATTTAGAAATTACCAGATTTGGTTTAATATAGAATTTTGAATGATTTTTCCAACATAGAGTAAAATTTGTCTTACAGTTCCAGATTTGGTTAAAAATTTATATAAATTCGTAAAAAACTCAATAATTGTTACAAAAATTCTTGGATGAACTAGATATCATTCTAAACAACTTTGTAGAAGAAAGTATCTCCAAATTTTGAGTATAAAATTGTCTACAAATTTGTACAGCTGTTTGGTAGATTTAAGGGCCAAATAAAATCTTCAATCCTCTCTTTAATGGTATAAACTATACATGCAAGCCTATTTCCACAATAATACCATAAATTTAAGACTACCAATATCTTCAAATATTTGATATACAAATCACAAAATTTATATACAATTATAAATAAAATTCTATCTATAAATGTTGCTAGGAACACAATCTGAAATTTTAACTTAAAAAAAATGAATGGGTTGAGAGGCTTTTCTTACTTAGTTGTAGGATTGAAATAGGGTGATGAAATGGTAGGAAAATTCAACTTCCTTGATCTCCTCATTTTCTTCTCCTCCTACTAGTATATCTTGCTCACGGGAACTCTCTCACTGATCAGATAAATGAGTAAGCATGCATATACATTTATACATGAACTCCAGAGGCTTTCCCTCTCTCTCTCTCTCTCTCTTTTTCTCCCTCTCTCTTTCTCATGATTCTCTCAGGTCTAATCATATTTTCCAAATCCAAGAAGTATAATTGAGTCTTATTCCCTATAATGCCATGCAAGCAAACAAATGGCATTCTATTGCCACCGAAAATCTAATTTTGATTTTTTATTTTCATTATATATATATATATATATATAATTGTGCATTTGTGTGGGTTTCTTAAAATTGATACACTAAAGTTTTTAACTAAGGTATTTAGTAAGGATAATTATCATGTTGAACCCTTATTAAAATAATTTATAAACAACAAATATTAACATCTACAAAATTATTATTCTTAATAATATCTTTGTTAATGATTGAATTGGGTTAATTTAAAACTAACTCATACACTAATATATATTTTAGATAGACTCTGGGTAAAGTTAATTAATTAATTTATTTTCTTTTAAGAATAATTAAATACGGGTTCTCACAATCTACCTCCCTAAAAAAAATTTCGTCCTTGAAATTAATTCGTACCTTTAGATTCGAAAAGTTGAGGGTAATTGGCACGTATCATATCTTTTCGTTCCCACGTTGACTCCTCTATCTCACGATGTCTCCAGAGAACTCGAACTAATGGTATATTTTTACCTCGTAATTTATTCTCGCGACGATCTAAGATTTTGACAGGCTTTTCTTCAAATGTCACTTCTTTATCAAGATTAATTTCGTCCTAATTAATGATGTGAGAAGGGTACGGCTCGTATTTCCGCAACATAGAGACGTGGAAAACATTATGTACTCCAGCTAGTTAAGGTGGTAGAGCCAAACGGTACGCCACCTCTCCTATTTTGTCCAAAATTTTGAAAGGCCCAATGAAGCGAGGTGACAGCTTTCCTTTCTTTTCGAAATGAACAACTCCTCGACGAGGTTGTATTTTTAGAAACACATGATCTCCAACTTGAAATGCTAAAGGTCTTCTCCTTTGATCTACATAACTTTTCTACCTACTTTGTGCTGTCTCAAGTCTTTGTCTAATTAATTTCACCTTCTCGGTAGTTTCTTGAACTAACTTGTGCTTATCCGACTTCCGTTCAACATATTGGTGATCGACAAGGCCGTCCATACAGAGCCTCATACAGTGTCATACCAATACTTGCTTGAAAACTGTTATTGTAAGAGAATTCAACTAGTGGTAAGTGTCTCTCCCAACTACCTTTAAAGTCCATCACACAAGCTTGAAACATGTCTTCTAAAGTTTGAATTATTTTTTCTGATTGACCGCCAATTTGAGGGTGAAAAGCTGTACTAAAACACAACTCTGTACCCATAGCTTTTTGCAGACTTTGCCAAAATTGTGACATAAAATAAGAATCACGATTTGACACTATTGAGACTAGTACTCCGTACAACCTAATGATTCCTCGAATAAATAATCAACTTAATGATTTGAGTGTGTCTGCTGGTCCTATTGATAGGAAATGTGCTGTCTTAGTTAACCGATCAACCACAACCCAAATGGCATCATGGCCTTGCGGTGACCGGGTTAATCCCGTTACAAAATCCATTGTTATGTGTTCCCATTTCCATTTAGGTATTAGTAAGGGTTGGAGTTTCCTTGCCGGCTTTTGATGTTCTGTCTTCACTTGCTGACACGTCAAGCACTTAGACACGAATTGAGCAATGTCCTTCTTTATTCCACTCTACCAATACTGTCGCTTAAGATCCTGGTACATCTTGTTTCCTCCAGGATGAACCGCAAAAACTGAATGGTGAAATTCTTTAAGTACTTCTTCTCTTAATTGTTCAATGTTTGACACAAAAATTCTACCTAAATACCTTAAACTACTAACTTGATGGAGTGTCCAACCCGGTGAAGATTCCCCGGACACTAATCGTGCCTTGAGGAAGTCTGTCTCTTGATCAAATCTTTGGGCTTCCAGCACTTTGGTAAGAAGTTGGGGTGTTGTAACTATTGCAAATTACCTAACCTTCCCATTCTGAGTCTCTTGTTATAACTTAAACTCATTCACGATACTTACCATTTCCCATTCTTTAATTGATATGTTGGCTATAATCTCCCTTGTCTTTCGACTTAGTGCATCTACTATAACATTAGCCTTCTTGGGATGACAAGACAAAGTGAATTGGTAATCTTCAAGGTACTCCATCCAACGTCTCTGCCTCATTTTCAAATCTCTTTATGTGAACAAGTACTTCAAGCTTTTGTGATCGGTAAATATCTTAAACTTTTCGCCATAAAGGTAATGTCGCCAAGTCTTAAGTGCATAGACCACAGCCGCCTACTCCAGATCGTGAGTAGGATAATTTTTCTCATGATTCTTCAATTGTCTGGATCCATAAGCTACTACCTTCCCGTTTTGCATTAACACGCCACCTAACCCTTCTTTAGAGGCATCATAATAAACCATGTACCCGATGTCTCGTTCAGGTATAATTAGTATAGGAGTGCTTGTCAATCTCTTTTTGCGTTCTTGAAACGACTGCTCACAAGTTTCGTTCTATTCAAACTTTACTCCTTTTTGTGTTAGGTGTGTCATCGACTTCGCTCATCGACTTGGCTAATTTGGAGAAATCTTAAATGAATCTCCTATAATAACCTACTAATCCCAAGAAACTACGAATCTTAAATGTAATCTTAGGTTGATTTCATCCCATTACTGCTTCTACTTTAGTAGGATCCACTGATATTCTCGATTCAGACACAGCATGACCTAAAAATTTTACTTCCTTTAACCAAAATTCACATTAGCTAGCTTTAGCATACAATTGGTTCTCCCTTAGAATTTGCAAAATGATTTTCGGATGTTGCTTGTGATCTTCCTCCGATCGTAAGTATATCAAAATATCGTCAATGAATACTACCACAAATTGGTCCAAATAAGGTGTAAAAATTTTGTTCATTAAACTCATGAATACCCCAGGTGTCAAACCAAATGGCATTACCACGAAGTCATAGTGGCCATAACAGGTTTGAAATGTAGTTTTGGGTATATCTTCTTCTTTGACATGAAGTTGGTAATATCCCGACCTAAGGTCAATTTGGAAAAACAGTTTGAACCTCTTAATTGATCGAACAGGTCATCAATTCTTGCTAAGGGATATCGATTTTTAATGGTGACTCGATTTAGTTGTCGATAAACGATACATAATCTTAAGCTTCCATCTTTCTTCTTCGTGAATAATGCTGGCACTCCCCATGGAGACGTACTTGGTCTGATGAACTTTTTATTCAGCAGTTCTTGCAATTGCTCATTCAATTCTCGAAGTTCAGCTGGTGCCATACGATATGGTGCTATGGAAATTGGTGAAGTCCCAGGTTGAAGCTCGATCATGAAATCTATGTCCTGTTTTGGGTGTAGTCCCGATAATTCGTCAGGAAAAACGTCAGCGTATTCGCACACCACATGGGGTAATCCTGGATCTTTTCGATTTTCGTCTTCCAAAATTAAGCTTGCCAACCATCCAGTTAGTTGATCATGCCACCGCAACTTGGGACACGTTGGAGTTAAAGAATCTGGTTTATCTCTTTTAAATTGAACTTTCATGCCATTAAGGGAGGATGCTGTCACCGTTTTACGGTAATAATCAATAATGGCTCGATGAATTGACAACCAGTCCATTCCTAGGATGACGTCAAAATCAGACATCTCCATAACTTTTAGATCACATATCAAATATGAACCGGAGATTTCTAGTTCACAAGATTTACATACTAGATTTACTCGGGTTTGACCACCTAAGGGTAAAGCAATACTCATAGCCAATGTTTTAACAAGCGGCCGCAACCGTTACGTAACGGTTTTGGTGGTTACCGCCACCCATTACAGCCGCTTTTGTAGTGTGATTGAGATTCACAAGTGTGTAGGTTGTAGCGGCTGCTATAGCGGTCGTAACGGTGCCGTAACGGCCATAACGGCCTGTTATGCACTGTTACGTAACGGTTCCGAACTGCTTCTTTCGAAAAAAACCAAAAAAAAAGAGCTGAAAATGGGAGAAGAGGGATAGAGAGAGAAGAGGGAAAATGAAAAGGGAAGATGGAGGAGTAAGAGATAGAGAGAGAAAAGAGAGAAGATGATGAACATGTTATTGATTTGTTAAAGCTGTAAAACCTATGCTATTTTATTCAGCTGCTATCACTCAACTATTTTGTTTGTGTGCGTCTATCTATATATTGTTTGAAAATAATAATAATAACAACAATAATAATAATAATAATAATAATAATAATAATAATAATAATAATAATAATAATAATAATATTGTGGTCGTTATCTATATATATATATATATTTAGGCTATTATTTACTCTTTTACTTTTGTCATTGTTTAGTGATTGATTTTTTTTTGTAAAATATCTAGAAAACATAACACCTATAATTATATATTAATATATTTTTTATACATGTCAATTTTTTTTGATTAGTTTATTTTATTTTTATTTACTAGTTATCCAAAAAGAGAATGAATATTCAAGTGATCCAAACCCAAACAAAAAAAATTTCTTTATAATTTATTTTTTAATTTTTATATGATTACATTAGCATGTATAATTTATTTTTTAAAACTATTCAAATTAAAAGTTGCATAAGCTTCTACAAGTATAATAATTAAAAAAATAATTTTATACATCCAAGTCCAATAATTTTTTTTTGTTGCCACAAGCATAATATGGATTTATGACATATAAAGTCATTAATTATTAAAATAAAATGTAAAACTCAGTTTATAGTGATTTAAAAATATGAAATATATTGGATCATATTTAAAAATTTACAAAAATTGATCAATATTTATTTTAAAACCCAATAAATATGATTATGGAAAAAAAATATGTGTATCGGTAAATTTTTTTTAAATTGTGCGAAAAATAAAAAAATTCACAGTTCCAGTTACCGCAATCGTTACGCTACGGCCTTTACACCCCGCAACTGCAACCGCGCCACCGCTACCGTTACGGCGACCGCAACCGCTTTTTAGAACCTTGCTCATAGCTACCTCTAACGTTTCTAGCTCCAAACCTAAACTTGACACACATGAAGTGGATATAAAAGACTGTGAAGCTCCGGAATTAAACAATACTTTAACCCAAGAATTCATAAGGATTAACATACCTTGAATTACTGATGCATTAGCAACATCTTCTTCTTCTTGGAGGGCATACATTCTTCCTATTGCCTGTTGGTTAGTCCCTCCTGGTTTCTTTCCATTTCCAGCTCCTTGTGGTTATGTTCTTGGCCGGCCTGCATTCCTAGAGGCTTGTGGCTGCCCTTTGTTGGTCTGAGTATTTTGAGTGGGCTTAGAACCTTGTCTTGGCTGGCATTTGTTGTATTGTTGTGCCCCTCATTGATCCATAAAATATTCCCGACCTTGAGGACACTCACTTCGACGATGCCCCTATTGACCACATCTGAAACACTTTCATTTCCACTCATTTACAAAGTTTCCTCTTTGCTAGTTTCCTCGATTCTGCCTTTGTTGCTGCTGCAACCCTCCGGCATAAGGTGCTAGTGCAAGATGGTTTTTGGTGTTGCGGACTAGACCTCCTCCGCGTGGTTGGTTATTGTTCCTTGATCGTTGATTTCGAATGCGTTTGAAATCCACTAATTCTCGTTCCACAATTAAAGCTCGATCCACCATTTGGCCATAGATGGAAAGTTGCATTGTGATCAATCTTCCTTTAGTGTCTGTGTCTAAACCCCTTTCAAATCATCTAACTTTATCCTCTTTATTTACTACTATTGTTGAAGCATACCGTGAGAGAGCCTCAAAACGGTTTGCATATTGAGTAACTGACATTTTTCCTTATTTTAGTTAGAGAAATTCATGAATCATTTCTTGTCTTAGTGATTTAGGAAAATACTTTTCCATGAATAAGTCTTCGAATTGTCTCCAAGTTAATGTCTCTACTTGTTGAGTACTTTTGATCATTTCCCACCAATGATCTGCTTCCCCTTCCATTTGAAATGCTGCCATAGTCACTCTATCTTGCTCATTTCGAATGTCAGAAGTATCTAGCAACTTCTTAATTTCTCTTAACTAAGCTTCAGCTTCATAGGGGTTTGATCTACTAAGGAATTTGTGGTAATGTAGCTTTTTAAATTTTGCTATCATTTCAGATTTGCTTTGATCTTGGTTTCGGGGTGGTATATTGCCTACCCTATCAGCAATTGCGCGTATAATTCGAGCGACATCGCCATCGGACACTCCATCACCATTACCGTTGTTACTATTTCTTGTTCGTCCAGCCATTCTGCACGATGGGATCTTTAGTAATTTGTGATTTATTCATTTATTTATTATCATTATTGTTATTATTATATATATATTTATATGCAAGGACAATAATTAAAAAAAAGAAACTTCATTAGATTAGGCATGTTACAATCAACAAAATACAAATAAAACAAAAAATAAAAATACTACGGGCAAAAGATAGCCTCTACAAATCCAGGTTAACTCCTACACCAACAATTCTAAACTAGGCAATTTTACATAGTAAGCAGTGGCGGAGCTAGAAAATCAAATTAGAGGGGGCACTTATTAATTACAATATCGAAAATTTTTACAAAAATATTTCACGCAAGTTTTTACGATTGATTTTGAGAAACATAAAAAGAAATAATGTCATTTATAACTAGAGTATCATGGACAATATAAAAAAATATAGATATAAGTCTTAAAATAAATTATATAATGATAAATTATTTTTTTATAGAAAATTTGATTAAAAATTCAATATAATGGTAATACCACGTTATCATTAGTATGTGATATCACCAACTAATAGGAAATAAACACATAGAGATTGAACCTCACATGTCAAATGTAACTAACAATCTAATAAATTTCATATCTTTATAGTGAGATTACTTATACTTGCATGTCAATAATATTGACATCACCGTTACATTCAAAATTTTTCATAAATTTTTCATAGATAATATGGTTTATAATAGTCTCTTTATTTTCAATCAAAATAACCATTATTATTCTCATAATCTTTAAAATGTCATTGACATTTCACTCTAATAATATTTTTGTAATTTTTTTATTTAAAATATTTTTTTATTTAAAATATTTTTTTCATATTTACAAAAAAAACCCCCAAAATCCAAGAGGGGCATGTGACCCCCCTAGTCCTCAATTCTCTCCGCCATTGATAATAAGCATACAAAATAATTGGTTAGCCTAGTTTGTAATTCCCTTAAGACTTCTAAAATAGTCAAGAAAAGTCTCTCCTCACAAGGACCTCAGGTTCCCACATGGCTTGGAAAAGCCCCATAAATCACCACAGCACCCTCACGAAGACAACAGTTTCCTGCACACAATGCCCTAGCAACTGCACCGGCTCTTCCTGATAGATCCTCCAGTCTTTGAAGTCCACTGACCCATCTCTCTTCACAATTCCGTTTGGATCGGGCATGATATACTGAAGGCTCCAAATGTCAAAAAGGTTGCCCATCCTATCGGTGAAGCCATTTGGGAAAGGGCCTAGTTGATATAACTAGGGAGTCTCTTGCCTCAAAATTTGGACAGGTCTGATATAGGCACTTACCCAACTCTCAGATTTCCAAGCACAACTTCATCGGGGATAAATTCTAACATATACAAATGAGCCAATTTGCAGCCCATTTCGAACATCTTAATTCTCGAATATAGCCCCTATATCTCCAGTACTTTCGTCAGTACTTGTCACGACCCACTCCCTGTACCCAAGGGTTAAGCATCGTGATGGCCAGTAACTGAGGTTACCTCCGGCCAATTCATAAACAAATTAATAAACACGAGCGGAAATAATATTTAAATAAGGATACCAAAATAATCATTGGAGCTTCTATTTTTATTACAAAATTTATTGACTAAAAAGGCCGATATTTACATAGAAAAATATCATAAAAATGCTGAGTGTGTCTATTCCGCAGCCTTGTATCTAAGACGTTCTAAAAGCTATTTCCTGAAAATTGGTAAACAACTATAAGCACATGGTAGAGTGAGAAATATTATACCAAGAGTATAAGGGACACAAAATAACCATGGATAGTTAGTTAGGCCAAAACATTTAAGATAACTTAGTCGGAACAAATAATCTTTTAAGTAACAAAACTGAGATTATGTAAATAAATCATTTAAGTGGCAGAAGCTGAAATACAGAAATTATGTAAGTAAATGACCATAACCACGGTACTGAACAGAATAGAACTGAACAGAGGTCACAGAAGTGACAGTCAGAACAGAGGTACGGATTCAAGAGGTGGCTCGTACGGATTCTAGAGGTGGCTCCCATAATAGTGTAGCACTTAGCTCCGCACAGCACTTTGGTCCGCACAGAACAGAGGTACGGATTCAAGAGATGGCTCGTACGGATTCTAGAAGTGGCTCCCACAACAGTGTAGCACTTAGCTCCGCACAGCACTTTACTCCGCACAGAACAGAGATCAATGGATTAGAGGGCCACAAAGTAACTAAACAGAGGCCAATGGTTATTTAAGTTTCCCAAGGGGTGGGACTCCTGTGGTGGTACTTACAAAACATAATTGTTTATAAGGTCATAGCCAAATATTCCTTAAAATATAAAAAAACATATTCATGAGTTTCCTTTTAAGCAAATAGGGTTCAGAAATAAAACCACGTAACTAAAATCTTCATAAAACATAACTTTTATTTATATAACTTAATAAATATAACTTGTATAAAATAAGCTATGGTAACTCAGAACATTCGTAAAACATATAATGGTAAAGCAAGGTATAATATAACTCACCTTAATTTTAATACCTCACTCTTTCTTTCTACTATCAAAGACCCTTTCACCTTCCACTATTCTTTCCTTCTTCCTCTCTTTCTTTCTTTCTTTCCTTTGCTTCTTTTCTTTCTTTCTTCTTTTCCTTTTCATCTTTCACCCAGATTACCTTCTCCCTATTTATAGGGAGATAAAGCCCCCTGAGCCAACGTGGCAGCCCAATCCTTTTCGAATCCGTCTCAGATTCATTCATAAATTTCAGGATTGATCCTTATCTAATATATATATTTAAGATAGTTATACTTTAGCCCAATATTTTAATATAATTATATAAATAAATTAAGTCTTAATTAAATTATATTTTATTGTATACCAACAGAAAATTAATTATTTATTTTATTACCACACTCATTATTATTATTATTATTATTATTATTATTTTGACCCCTAAACTTTTACTAATTATATTGTTTTACAAAATTACACATAATAATATATAATAAATTATATATTTTCCGAACTGAGAGTAAATAATATTAATATAAATTCTACAGAATAATTAAAAATATGGGTTCTTACAATCTTACATTTTTTTAAAATTTCGTCCTCGAAATTTGTCATATGTAAGCTATCCGCTGCGCACTCTGATAAATATATATTAGATGATTAATCTGATAGAAAATAGTACCTCAACAAAAATTTAACAAAAATAACTCACTGTCTAGTTGTCAAAAATTGTTTTGGGCTAAAATAAGAAATAAAGAGCGACTTTAAAAACTTTTCACTCATTTTGTTTACAATAAAAATAAATAAATATGAGAACACAATGACAGAATTATATGCAAGAATTGAAAAATTTGAGATGAACTTTTCATTGATGGGAAATAGTTTCAAAATTAGTATCTTTATAATTTGAACCCACTTTTAAAAAACATCAAAATAATTTTTTTTTTGAATACTGAACTGAAAATTATATGTATTTAATTATATTATAATTTTGGTGGGTGCTTGAGCCCGATATCCGCTATTTCTTTTCCTTCTTTTGCTATAACAAATATAAATTATACCTAATATCCTTCACAAATTAGGCACACTAAAAAAAATTTATTATATATATATATAATCATATAAAATTATAATATAATTAAATCGGCTAACAAAATATAATAATTCGGAACTAATTACCTGCTATTCTATTTCTTAAATGTGTGTGTGTCCTATGCTCCAATGATTTTATTTATTTATTTATTTATTTATTTATTTATTTCTAAAAAAACCATTGCTCTGATACCACTTGTCACGACCCGCTCCCTGTACCCAAGGGTTAAGTATCATGATGGCCAGTAACTGAGGTTACCTCCGGCCAATTCATAAACAAATTAATAAACACGAGCGGAAGTAATATTTAAATAAGGGTATCAAAATAATCATTGGAGCTTCTATTTTTATTACAAAATTTATTGACTAAAAAGGCCGATATTTACATAGAAAAATATCATAAAAATGCTGAGTGTGTCTATTTCGCAGTCTCGCATCTAAGACTTTCCAAAAGCTATTTCCTGAAAATTGGTAAACAACTATAAGCACATGGCAGAGTGAGAAATATTATACCAAGAGTATAAGGGACACGAAATAACCATGGATAGTTAGTTAGGCCAAAACATTTAAGATAACTTAGTCGGAACAAATAATCTTTTAAGTAGCAAAACTGAGATTATGTAAATAAATCATTTAAGTGGCAGAAGCTGAAATACAGAAATTATGTAAGTAAATGACCATAACCACGGTACTGAACAGAATAGAACTGAACAGAGGTCACAGAAGTGACAGTCAGAACAGAGGTACGGATTCAAGAGGTGGCTCGTACGGATTCTAGAGGTGGCTCCCATAATAGTGTAGCACTTAGCTCCGCACAACACTTTGGTCCACACAGAACAGAGGTACGGATTCAAGAGATGGCTCGTACGGATTCTAGAAGTGGCTCCTACAACAGTGTAGCACTTAGCTCAGCACAGCACTTTACTCCGCACAAAATAGAGATCAATGGATCAGAGGGCCACAAAGTAACCAAACAGAGGCCAATGGTTATTTAAGTTTCCCAAGGGGTGGGACTCCCGTGGTGGTACTTACAAAACATAATTGTTTATAAGGTCATAGCCAAATATTCCTTAAAATATAAACAAACATATTCATGAGTTTCCTTTTAAGCAAATAGGGTTCAGAAATAAAACCACGTAACTAAAATCTTCATAAAACATAACTTTTATTTATATAACTTAATAAATATAACTTGTATAAAATAAGCTATGGTAACTCAGAACATTCGTAAAACATATAATGGTAAAGCAAGGTATAATATAACTCACCTTAATTTTAATACCTCACTCTTTCTTTCTACTATCAAAGACCCTTTCACCTTCCACTATTCTTTCCTTCTTCTCTCTCTTTCTTTCTTTCCTTTGCTTCTTTTCTTTCTTTCTTCTTTTCCTTTTTTCTTTCTTTTCCTTTTCATCTTTCACCCAGATTACCTTCTCCCTATTTATAGGGAGATAAAGCCCCCTGAGCCAACGTGGCAGCCCAATCCTTTCCGAATCCGTCTCAGATTCATTAATAAATTTCAGGATTGATCCTTATCTAATATATATATTTAAGATAGTTATACTTTAGCCCAATATTTTAATATAATTATATAAATAAATTAAGTCTTAATTAAATTATATTTTATTGTATACCAACAGAAAATTAATTATTTATTTTATTACCATACTCATCATCATCATTATTATTATTATTATTATTATTATTATTATTATTATTATTATTATTATTATTATTTTGACCCCTAAATTTTTACTAATTATATTGTTTTACAAAATTATACATAATAATATATAATAAATTATATATTTTCCGTACTGAGAGTAAATAATATTAATATAAATTCCACAGAATAATTAAAAATATGGGTAGTTACAGTACTGCCATCTACAGAGTCCTCCTCAGTGTCAGACTCAATCACAATTATCTCCAGTGGGTTGTACGTTGTTGCAATCTCTTCCGGTTCAGGTTCAGGTTCAGCTTCAGGCTCAGGCTCAAGCTCGTAGTCTTCTATTGGTGCAATTTCTTCAAGTTCTGACTCAGGCTCATAGTCTTCTACAGGCGACTCCACTTCTTCACTTGGGTCAGATTCTATGTCATAGTTTCCGACCGATTCTGCCTCATTAGAGTTAATGTCTAATAAAGGTTCTGACTTAGTTAAGTCATAGAAAATTGCAAGTTAACGTAAGGTTTTCTTAAACGTAAAAAAAATAATAAATTACTACCCATGGCCCAAAGGTTCGAATCTAGACTCCGATACCAAACTGTGACGCCCCAATTTATTTTTTTGGAACATCATAAAATTTAAATAACAAATAGCTTGCTAAATAAAAATTTTAACAACTACTTAGGGAAATTTAAATTCTTACATAGCCAAAGCTTAACAACAAAACAAAATTACGAGTCCGCATACAATATTACAACAACTTTATAACATTTGTAATTACTAATACAAAAGAAAATAAAATTTTATTTTGCTAAATTCTTGATTTCATGTTAGCCACGGTTCTATATTAGCAGCGGCCCTAATTTCGGCTTCAATCCCTTTCTTGTCATAATCTGGCATAAAATGCCAGGACAACAAAATATATGCCATGAATTTTGCAACACAGTAAGAAAATATAGCCAACCTACCATTCTTTTTAAGAGAAAGTAATCAGATAATAATCATGACAATTAAGAGAAAATTATGAAATTAATAGCATGATAATATAACAACAATTTAAAATAATTTCAACAATTTTATTAGTTTAGGTGACACTCAAAATCTCACCAAAGAGATTTTTTTACCAACCGCTTTCCAGAGCTGTTTAGCGTAATTTGGTCCTCCGAGATCTGCTCTACTCCGTGCTCCGTTAGGAAATAGATAAGTTGGTGGTAGGTTGAGGGGACTGCTTTCATTTGATGAATCCAAGGCCGACCAAGGATGGCGTTGTAAGGAGATGGAGTGTTAATAACCAGGAATTCTATCTGAAGGGTCTTTGTCCTAGCCACTACAGGCAACACTATCCTGCCAAGTGGCTATGCGGGTTTAGAATTGAAGCCGACCAATGGTGCTTCTGCTGGGGTGTTGTGCTGCTTAGAGAGACCAAGTTTCTTAAACAAATCGTAGTACAGTATATCTGCGGCACTATGCTAGTCCACCAGAACTCGTTTCACGTCAAATCGTTTCCTAATTCCCATAGTTATAGTTAAGGCATCAGTATGTGGATGTTGAATACCTTCTAGATCTTTCTTAGTAAATGAAACAATACACAATGGAGACTTAGGTACTGTTCTCACCTTTTTTGGTAATGGACCAACTGACATCACTTGCTAAATCTGTACAGCCTTGGCAATTTCCTCCTAGAGTGTCTCCTCTTGCTCGTGACTAGCTGTGCCATGGATAACATTAATAACCAGTCGAGGTGGATGCTCTACATTTGGTTCTAGTGGGGTCCTCTGCTTGGTTACCACTTTGTCTAGATCGATGTATTCTTGGAGATGCCTAGTAGCTATCAAATCCTCAAGGTGTTGTTTCAAAGCTTTGCAGTTCTGAGTCATGTGCCCTTGGTCCTGATGATAGGTACATCTAAGCTTATGATTGCACCCAGCTGGATCTTTTAACATCTTTTGTGGCCAAGTAAAGAATGGTTCTCTCTTGATTTTTTCCATAATGCGATAGATGGGTTCCTTGAAGACTGTGACAACTACTTCATGAGATTTGGACTTATCCACCACATTTACTGCAACTCCTTGAGGTTCTCCTCGGTCTGCTTTTCGTCGGTTTCCCCGGCCCTACTATTCGACCGAAGACACTTCGATGGGAATCTGATCATCTTCGAGGCGAGCGTATTGCTTAATCCTACATGTAAATCCTTTAGTGCTGTGGCTGGGCTCTTGGTAAGTGATTGCCTCAACTTGCTTTCAGGTCGCAGAGCATGCTTAAAAGACATTACAGCCATCTGTTCACTGTAGATATTTTCCTCTAAGTCATTATACTCTTCCCAGTACCTCATTACATAATTGCGTTGTTCCTTTTGTTCCTTTCGGAGACCAAATAAGGTGTCCGAATCCTTAGGGATTTTGGTGTTGGAGACAAATTTGGCCAGGAATTCCTCAGAGAGCGGCTTCCAGTCGTAGATCGATCCAGCAGGGAGATGATCAAACCATCGGAGTTCGGACTCTCTTATATTGGATGGGAAGACCTTGCACATTAGTGTCTCATCTCGGTTCCACAAAGACATTATCTGCCCGTAGTGGTTGATGTGTGCAAGTGTGTCTGACTTCCCATCGTATGGTGTAAATTTTGGTGGAGTAAACTTCTTAGGAGGTTTCATAGCTCGGTGCTCCCTCTGATGGACAGTATGATCAAGATATTGAGTCTGCCGCTCTCGTCGTTGCTCATTTTCTCTATTCTCGACCAACCAGGTACGGAGATCCAGAGGAGGATATTCTGTCTGCTGGCTGGCCGTTTTCTGCCTTTTAGCCCTCTTCCGGTGTGAACCACAGGTGTGGTTGCTCGCTACCTCACTTTGCACCGAGATTGGCTGACTTCACTGCCCAAACTCATTTCTGGGGACCTTCTTCACTGGTGGCTCAAGGGATGGGCTTCTCCAGTGCAAACGAGAGGGTTTTACGTCAGTTCTCTTCTTTATTAGGTTGCCCATTATCATCTTGAGCTGCGTTTTTAGTTCCTGTATCTCCATTCTTATGGAATCGATGATACGATCTCTATAATCATTTTCCAACAAAAAATAGAGGGAAGAACCACCAGCAAAGAGCTGTCGATGCTCAACAGATTATGGAGTCCGGTTGTTGTTTCCGGTCTGCTCCTCCAGAGCTGTTGGCAGCGCCAGGCCCATATCCTTCATCTTCTCCATTTGTGGAGTCAATGTAGGGAGTGGAATATCCTCAAGTCCCATTGCCGGAATCAGATGCAGAACTCAGAGATGAAGAGTCCATGCTTACCGCACCAATTGTGCGTACTGAATACCTCACTAAATGATTATGGACCGGAGCACCGCACCTAATTGGACTATCCAAGAACTGAGACCTTGTAACACAGAGCACCGTCAGAGTTGCCCACCTGGGGTTAGCCAGATAACCCCTCCAGTGTGGGAGTAAGTAGACGGAGAAGATGAGGGACCGTCTCTAGGTGTAGAGAGAGAGAATGAGTAATGAATTCAGTTGTGTTTAGGTGAGTGTAGTTCAGCTCAACTTCGTTACCTTCAATGTGAAGTGAGTGGAGTTTATATAGAGCACCTTACTTGTTGCCCAAGATGGTTTTATGAAGTTTTGGTGCTGCCAGGCTCCCTTTAACATTACTCAAGGTAGGGGACCGTTAGATAGTTGTCAATGAATGCATATACTCATTGTAACCATGCTCATAATAGATCATTGTCACGATCTAAACCCGCCCCTATAGATTTAGCATCGTAACCGGCCAGTAATCTTTGGATTACCGAAGGCCTTCCTGTATAAACAAAATAACCGGGGCTCACGGAAACAATAAACAAAACACCAATAGTCCAACGAGTTGTGCATCTATATGAACAAATAATCACATGCAAAAGCGTTAATTTACCCACTTACATTACATAACATATAACACAATATTTTATACAAAAATAGATATACGGGTCAAAAATGTGTAACATAACTGAAAGCTTGCTAACGGCCTTCCAGGCCTAGCCCCAACTCGGAGGCACCCAAAACACTTGGTAGGCTTCAAAACAGTGACTCGGTAAAAACCCTCCTACACTTGCCCTCCAGAACGCTCACCTATAAATATATATATAAAAACAGTGAGGTAAAGCCCAGTGAATAACATTAAAGTAAAGGGGTTAGTGAATGAATTCCAAATATATCATATCCGTAAAACAATTCATGACACAATCATTCATATCAGTCTCACATCAGAACATAACATAATGGTACATCTCATAGAACATATTACATATCGTCTTCCGACTAGAGTAATCGGTTCCGGATACCGATTAAACACATATCACCACGATGAAGTGGCTAACGAGATCTCATATTCATAGTTATGTCATGGACTCGCATTTACATGCCGTCCCCCATGACTTGGGACTATCTATGGATGCCATAATAGATTTCAAACATGGGACATTTGTTCACGTAAACAATATCATTTTAGAAATCATAACATATCATAACTCGTTTGGAACATATTTCATATCAACATATCTTTACAGAAATGTTACTCACAGTGGGCTTCCAGAAACGGTTGGTTAGTCTTTGAGTCTTGACCTACAAACATAAATGTACATAGCACAAAACATGTCTCATTATTACTCATTCATGTGGCCATACATGGCTTAGCTTTCTCACTTTAATTCCCATTCATTCCATGCTACATAACTTGTTCATATTGCCCATATACTCGGATTCAACACATATTTTCTAATTCACTTACTTATGTTGTTTCTTAGCTTATTAATCTTTAACAACTCATAAATCATGCCTAAGAATGCCCATAAAGAGATGGGAGTGAATATATGTACTTAAAACATCTTTTGAAAACATGCTGAAAATAAGTTGGTGGCTAGAGCCAGCTTTTCTTGGCTAGAGCCAGCAGAAGGCAAAAACAGAGCTCGATCGAGCCAGAACTCCTTCGCTCGAGCCAGCTTCTGCAGAGTTCAAAATTCTGAGAGCTCGTAATGTTGGCTTGAGCCACCACTTTTTCGCTTGAGCCAACTGTAAATTTCTGGGCACCAAGCTCAACAAAAATGGCTTCCAAACAACTTTCAAAACTTGGGGTCTTGCATGATTTGATCAAATACATAAAATAGCTTTAGAAAACTCTAATACAAGACCCTTAAAACATCTTTTATTCAAAAACTCATCAATTCTTGAAAGGTTTGAACCAAAACTTCTTCATGCAACATTTTTCAACTCTTCCATGGTTTTTCATAACATGGAAATGGTGATCAACAAACTCATGAATTCTGAAACCATGGACATGATTACAGCTCACATGCATGCAAGGACTTTAAAACTCAAACTCAAACTCAAAATGATAAAATCAAAGATGATCCACCATGAATACACATGAAAGTAATCTACATGTTCAAAGACCCATTTCTTGCACTCTCATGAAAGTAGCTTAAAGCTTGATAAAATCATGATGCATGGAGGAATAGCTACAGAAATTAGACATAGAATCCTTACCCAAGGCTTTAATTTCAGAAATGTGAGATGAATTTCCCTAGTTTTCTTCTTCTTCTTCAAACTTTTGAGCTCTCTCTTACTAAAGCCAAACTCTCTCTCTTAAGCTTGAACTCTCAACTTAATGAAGTATAATGAGCCAAAGAATGTTGCCTACATTCTCTCATATCTCATCAGAAACTACACAACACACACTTTCACATTTGAACACAATACACGTGCACACACATGCATTATTCCAACACACCCACAAGAGTTTTAATCCCCTACATTCAATATCACCAAATGCCTCAACACAGTATACACTCAATCACATCTTGGATCATGGATAAGATTAGATTAGGTACCAATCATGCATCATTTAAATCAAACACAAGTAACCTTAATTAGTCAAGGTTAGCACAAAATTCAATTATTCAAAAATAGTTCCAATTTAGGCTTAATTTAATCACATGCGATTTTACTAAACTGAATCAGTTTTTAACAAACTTCTCAGATGGTTCCAAAAATTCTAATTAGCCAATCCATGTGCTCAATTTCAGTTTTTGAGGCCGTTTAGGCTATCAAATTCATATCAAAGCATAAATCATTTCATATCAAAGCATAAATCATAATAGATATTACTACGAGTAGCAGATTGAAGGCCCTAATAACATACAAAATACATAATAAACACATAACTTTTTTAACCACTTAATTAATATCCTTAATTACAGATTAGTAGTTAATTACGGACTGGGGTTGTTACAATCACATTCCCTTGATCAACTGTTTTCATGATTCTAAGGGAAGCGGACCAGCTAAGGTGGCAACCTGCACATTCATGCATTCATATTTTCTACGTTTCTCTAAGAGATTCCCTCAGCTTGGTACCATTGTGCCCCGGCTCGACCTTTCACAAGATTGCTTATAGAGATGGGCTGGTCCATTTAGCTATCTTTGTGTAGGCTCAGCCCGCTTTGGTTTTTGATGATTGGTTCGGCTCATTAGTTCGGTCCAAAGATTAAGTCCTGTAGCTCCGCCCAGCTCAGCATCGCGGCTAGACTGACCTTTCCATTGCGAGTTGGGCCCAAGTGCTTGAGGACTTGGATAGACTGTGTGTTATAGAGATAGGCTCAGTTGGCTGGCGCACACATTCATCTGACACACTTGGACTTGGGTTTAGTGGATTGGGGCGGTCCAAGATTTGGATCCGACTCGTTTATATTCTGCCCCTCCAAATATGAAATCCTAGTTTTGATAACTTTAAATTAAGTTATTGGGTTATCTTGACAAACATACTGCATTTAAATTATTGGACGGAATATAATAACCCATGTTATTTTTTTGTTATTGGATTATCTTGACAAAGACATTGTATTAAGTTATTGGACGGAGTATAATAACTCACGGTATATTTTTTTAGTATATTTCTACATACAAATTCTATGTTTGGCATAATTTTTAGAAAAATGTATCTGCATGCAATTTCTATGTGTGACATTATTATTTATAGAAAGATTTGTGTTGCAAAATTATTGTTTCGATAAGTTCTTCAAAAATAGTTTAGTAAAGTAGTTGGTTTTTATGTCTTTTAATAGTTTTCAAAAAGCAAAAAATAAAAATGATTTTTGAAAGTAGTCTTAACACTATAACCAGACATTCTAAAGATCAATTCTTGCCTCCATCTAAATAAAGAGGCTTTACAAGTAAGAGGAGGATTATCCCCCGATATTTTATCTATGCAGATTGGACCAAAAATAAGTAATTTACTGACTTGGGTATTTTTATTTTTTATTTTTTCACAAACAAAATTATCATTTTGATTATTTCAGTTTTCTGAAAATTATGAAAGTCATAATAAGTATTTTGTCTAAGTCATGGAAATTATAACATTACAACAATATTACATAATAGACACTTTAATTGGAAATTGGAATAGCCTTGAGAGGTTTGGCCTTACGTAAAGTAATTCCAAACTTCTCGCTCATGTCTATATCTTTTGATTCCATTCCTCCTCCAAGCTTCCAATCAAAGGAATGAAGAAGAGAAGCCAACATGAAGTGCACCATCTGATACGCCAACGGTATTCCTGGACACATCCTCCTTCCCGCGCCAAAAGGAATGAGCTCGAAATCTTGGCCTCTCATGTCAACTTTAAGGTCTAAGAACCTTTCAGGTACAAATGAATCTGGATGTAACCATATGCTTGAGTCTCGACCAATAGCCCATACATTAACAAGAACTTGTGCATTCTTGGGCACCATGAAACCACTTATTTCTACATTAGCTTCGGCTTTATGGGGGAGTAGTAATGGTGCTGATGGGTGCAATCGAAAGATTTCTTTTACAACTGCTTGTAAGTAAGGTAGCCTAGAGATGTCTGCTTCTTGCACTATTCCATCATTGCAAATGACTTCTTTGAGCTCAGCTTGTGCTTTCGCCAAAATTTTAGGCTTTTTTAATAACTCTGCCATTGCCCATTCCACGGTGCTTGAAGTTGTGTCTGTTCCTGCAACAAATAAGTCCTAATATAAAGTAAAGTTGAAGCTGGCAGGGAAATGAGAAGTGTATACCACAATGTTTTTGGTACATGAGCAGCAAAAATATTGATTATCCTATTTATAATTATATGACATGCTTTTGTTTGGAGAAACAACAGACAAATAGATGAACACAATGGAGCCAGATTAGTTCTCAGATTCAAATTCCTTAATCAGTAAACGTGTATCCCTATTTGAGAGAGGATAAGAGACATGGCAACCAGTGGTCAACACGGGCGTCCATGGCGAATCGGTAATGTTTATGTGGGGCAGTCCAGTAAGCAGGGGAATGGAGGATGGCAACCAGTGGTCCGCAGACATGGTGGTCGAGGAGCGGGGGCAAGAGGAGATGGGCACTTAAGGGAGAATAACATACACTCTGTTTTTGTGGATGATATACCAGAGTCTATGGGGGTATCAGGGTTAGAAAAAATTTTCTCCAACTATGGAGTCGTGCTGGATGTGTATATTCCAAACAAGAGAAGACGTCTCACAGGGTCTAGGTTCGGCTTTGTTCGGTATGATTGCCCGGTAGCCGCGGACATGGCTGTGCTCAAAGCACATGGCCTTTGGTGCGATGATAAAGCCTTAAAGGTCAAAATGGCGGAGTTTAGTAAGGAACTTGCGTATAACCAGAATAAGGTTCCCACATTACAGAAGGGATGGGTTAAGAAGGGTAACCAACATGTACGTCATAATCATGAGGGGAGCAAGTCATATGCCGAAGCAGTAAGAGGCAATGCTCGTCAACCTAGTTCGGTTCATACGATCAAGGTGCAGAGAGGAGGGAATGAGTGGCTGTATGAAAGTGCTGTGGCAAGATTAAATTCTAATCTCTCGATTGAAAATTTTAAGGCTGAACTCCAGAGGCGAGGTTATGGGGACATCATAGTTCGGGCAGGAGGCGGACGTCAGATACTTCTCTCGTTTAATTCAGTGGTAACTTTGAAGGAACAACTGCTGCTAATGAAGGAATGGATTCAAGAGTGGTGCGAATCGATTGCGGAATGGGATGAAAGCATGGAATTGGATCAGGTCAGGCAGGTGTGGCTGAGTTGTTACGGGGTGCCACTGACCCTATGGAATAGTAATACTTTTTGCGACATTGGTCGAGAGTGGGGTGAGGTGCTCAAATTGGATGAGAGTACCATTAATGTGTCCTCTTTTCACTGCGGGAAAGTGCAGATAGAAACTAATTGTATGACTATCATCAATCACACAGTCAATCTGGAATGCAAAGGCGTGATTTACCCTGTTAGGATCTGTGAGGAACAGATCATCATTTCACAGGTTGTGAAAGACCACTGTATTTGTCAATCTTTTATGAGGAACAATGAGGCAAGTTACAACTCAGAGGAAGAAGTCGAGAACATCGTAGATAGAGGCAGCAGGCAAGAAGAAGAAGATGTTAACGTGGCTGTCCAAGTGGGTGCTGAGGTGGAAAAAGGTTGTGGGGTGGAACTAAGAGGTAGGGCGATAGCTCAAGTCTCAAGTAATGGCGTGGAGGAGGAAGAAAGATTGAGGGAGGTTTCGGTGGTGGAGGAGTCAGGCACGATGGTGGCACTGTCCGAGGAAGGCGTTGCACTCGATAAAGGGATGTCAGCAGTAGGTGAAGCAATCAAGGAGGGTACAGGTAGTGGGCATGATCAGGCGTGCACTTCAGGTTTTATAAAAAGCTTGAGTGGTTCTGCTGGTATTCAAACAGGAATTAATCTGGAAGTGGCGCTGTATCAGGACCATTTGGGTATAAATAAGGAGGGGCCGGCCCATTGGGCTGTAAACCCATGTAATGGGTCTGAGTTAGGCACTCCAAATTCTAATAACTATGTCAATAGGCATGTGAAGCCCAATGCCGTGGAAATGAGGGTGAACCCAGATGCACTGCGTAAGGATAAACAAAAGGCGAAGAGAGAGGCTACTACTCGGCAGAATACTTTGAAGCAAGGGAAGCAGGAAGGGGGGAGGAAAGCCATGATGCCCAAGTTGAATTTTGGGAAAGGGGCAGTCTTCCGAACTGCTGCTGCTGCGATTTCCCTTTCCATGGCCAGCAAGACCACTGCAGATCGATCCTGAGCTTCAGAGGCAGCGGCAACTCTCCAGATTGGGAAAGTGCTGGGTGTAGTCTGTGATGGCAAGGAGGAGGTGATTCTTAGTAAGCTAGAGGAACTGGAGGCCAATGATAAACGGAGAGGGGCCAGGAGGAGTGTTGGAACCAGTTGAGCCGCACGGCTCAAGGTGATTATGGAGTATATTTTATTTGTTATGAAGATACAATCTTGGAATGTCAGAGGCTTGGGAAGACCTGAGAAAAGGAGAAAGATTAGACAAAATCTAGCAGAAAGGAAAGTCAGTTTGGTGTTGATCCAAGAAACAAAGTCCTCCTCTATCTCTTCCGAAGTAGTTAGATCCATATGGTATGAGGACAATTTTGCGTATTTAGCAGTGGATGCGGATGGCCGTGCTGGTGGGCTGCTCTGTATATGGAATCCGAGGGTGTTCCAGATGGAGGCTTGCTGTGGTCATCGCAATTTCATACTCTTGGCAGGTACATTCTTCTCCTCTTTTAACTGTGTAGTGGTTAATGTGTATGGCCCGTCGGATGTGGTTAAAAGGCAAGAAGTCTGGGATATTTTTGCCCGGCTGAAGAATAATTTTTTGGGGCCTTGGTGTATGGGGGGGGACTTCAATGAAATAAGAAATATTTCTGAAAGAATTGGATGTTCTAGACGTGACAGAGGAATGAGGGATTTTAATTCCATGATAGATCAACTAGAATTGTTTGATGTACCAATGCTGGGGAGGAAGTTTACATGGTGTAATTCACAAATTAGAGAGAAGTGGAGTCGTATAGATAGATTCTTGCTTGATCCTGCTTGGCTTGAAAATTTCAATCTTAAGTTATGGGGTCTCTCCAGGCAGCTATCTGACCACTGCCCTATTCTTTTGATGGAGGATGAAAGGGATTGGGGCCCGCGACCTTTTCGGTTCCTCAATGCGTGGGTTACTCACCCTACTTTCGTATCTGAAGTGGAGAAAACTTGGTCAGAATATCAGGTGGAAGGGTGGGCTGGTTTCCGCTGCCTCATGAAGTTTAAAGCACTGAAACAGAAGCTAAAAGTGTGGAACACTGCTGTGTTTGGGCTGATTGAAAATAAGTTGAAGATTGTTGAAGAGGAAGCCCATGCTATTGAATTAATTGCAGAGGAAAGAGTGCTCCTGGGGGATGAACAACTCCGTAGGCAGGAATTAAGGGGGGAAATATGGAAGCTGAATAAAACGATGGAACGGATCTGGCTACAAAAGTCCAGAATTAATTGGGCCACAAAGGGAGATAGGAACACAAGGTACTTTCATATTATGGCCAGCAGTAGAAATAGCAGAAATTCTTTATGCTCAGTGTTAGTGAATGACACAAGGCTTGAGGAACCTTCGGAGGTTAGACATGCGGTGAAGAACCATTTTGTGTCCCTCTTTTCGGAAACTTGGGCGGATAGGCCTAAACTGTCTGGCCAGTTTACAGAAGAGGAAGTCAAATATGTTATTACCAGCTGCGATGGCAACAAAGCACCAGGGCCGGATGGATTTAACTTGACCTTCTTTAAGAAATGCTGGAGTATTGTCAAACCTGAGGTGATGCAATTTTTTAGGGAGTTTCATCAGAATGCTAATCTGGCTAGGGGGATAGGTAGCACTTTCATTGCGTTGATTCCAAAAGTAGATAGTCCGTCCAGCTTGAATGAATATCGGCCAATTAGCCTCATAAGTTCGTTGTACAAAATTCTGGCTAAAGTCTTGGCTAATAGATTGAAACCTGTTCTGCCCATGATTATTAGCGAGTCCCAAACAGCTTTTCTGGGGGGCAGACACATCCTGGATGGGGTTCTTATAGCCAATGAGATAGTTGATGGGTGGCGTAAATCGAATAAGAAAGGTTTGGTACTCAAACTAGACTTCGAGAAGGCTTATGATTCTGTCAACTGGGAGTTTTTGTTCCACATGGTATCCAATTTTGGTTTTGGGGAAAGGTGGGGGCGATGGCTGCGAGCGTGTGTCACATCTACAAGAGTGTCAGTCTTAGTGAACGGTTCGCCTTCTGAGGAATTCCGCCCTCAGCGTGGTTTACGTCAAGGTGATCCATTGTCCCCATTTCTTTTTAATGTTGTGGCTGAGGGTTTGAATGTCTTGTTCGAAAGAGCAAAGGATCTAGAGTTAATCAAAGGGGTGGTGATTGGAAATAATGGGGTCAAAGTATCGCACTTACAATTTGCGGATGATACAATCTTGTTCTGTGAAGCCGAGTGGGTGGAAGTGGTGACTATCAAGAGAATTCTTCGGTGCTTTGAAATTCTATCAGGGCTGCGAATTAACTATCACAAAAGTGTGCTAGCTGGCATTGGAGTGGAGGAAGGGCTGATGCAGGGTTTTGCCACTATATTAAATTGTGTCTACCAGGGCTTTCCGTTAAAGTTTCTCGGGTTACCTCTTGGTGCTAACCCTAGTAGGAAGATCACATGGAAACCAGTCTTGGATAAGTTTAAACAGAAATTGACCACATGGAAAAGAAGGGTGTTATCATTTGCTGGAAGGCTAACCTTGATCAAGTCTGTTATGAGTAATTTGCCTATCTACTATTTGTCGTTATTCAAACTTCCAGTGGGGGTGGCAAAAGAAATTGACAGAATTCAATCTAACTTTTTATGGGGAGGGTCAGATCTTAGAAGGAAAGTCCATATGGTTAGTTGGGCTAACATGGCCAAATCAAAAACTCTGGGAGGCTTGGGTCTTAGAAGCTCATCGGATATGAATATTTGCTTACTTCTGAAATGGTGGTGGAGGTTTGGGGCTGAGACTCACTCTTTGTGGAAGGAAGTTATTTGCTCAAAGTATAATATGAGGGGTGGGAGTTGGCTGCCATATATGGAAGGAAACTGTAGAATTTCAAAAATCTGGTCAGATATCATTCGTGCAGTGACCTCCAAGCCAGTGATTCATAACGTGTATCTTGCAAACAGTGCAATCCAGTTGGGAAATGGGCAGAGAGCTCAGTTCTGGTCTGATAAGTGGGCAGGGGAGTTGTGCCTTAAGGAAGAATATCCCAGACTTTTTTCTCTATCTACGGAAAAGAATGGATCAGTTGCTGAATTTTACACCAGACGAGGCGGGAACCAAGGCTGGCATCTTGGCTTTAGGAGAACTCTGCTGGCGTGGGAAGAGGAGGAGGTTAATAAATTACAAGATGCAACCAGAGCAGCGCCAGTTCCCACGGACTTAAGTTCAGATATATGGAAGTGGAAGGCTGATCCATCGGGGGTCTTTTCTGTTGCATCGGTGTACAAGTGCGGTGAATTATCTTTGGGGCCAGTCAGGAATACGGCAGCGGCTGTTTGGAATAACTGTGCTCCACCAAAAGTCAAATTCTTCGGTTGGTTGGCTTGGCAAGGTAAGGTGAAAACATCTAGTTTCTTGCAGCGTATTGGGATCTTGGATGAATCTGCAAATGTCAGCTGCGTGTTTTGCCAACAGGAGGTGGAAACTACCCCCCATATTTTGCTCCTGTGTCCGTTTGTTTGGCGTCTGTGGTCTCATGTTATGGATTGGTGGGGATGTCAATGGGTTATGCCAAACTCAGTGGAAGGACTGTTTCAGTGGTGGTCAACTTGTACTATGAAAAAGGTTGAGAAGGTAATCTGGAAGGTAGTGCCTCTAGCAGTTCTTTGGTCTATCTGGAAGCATAGAAATGACTGCGTGTTTAATGGTTCGCAACCTAATTTAAGGGATTTATGGGAGCTTGTTAAAGTAAGAATAGCGATGTGGGTCAAATCATCCCCCACCAAAATGGCATTTTCCATTAATGATATTGTCTTTAACTTATCTCAGGTTCAATTCTGTATCCGGTCTGGAAGCTGTCACTTGCCTTTGGGATATGGTTGAAGCCAGCTGTGATGGTTTGCCAAGAGTGCTAGCAGAGTGCTGCTGTCTGCTGGTTTGTTAAGGACCTGGCTGCTGGTATGCTAAGGTGAGTTTGAATTCTGTGGGTGTCCTAAAATCCAGTCGGTAATAGGTTCTAATTTGAATGACATCTGCGGGAGTGGGGACCACGGTGGTTTGCTGCTGGTCTGATCTGTCCTGAATCTGAGGTGAGTATGGGTGGGTGTTCTGCGCTGGTTTGGGCGGTTTCAGATGCATAGTCTCAGATGCCCCAAGCTGGTCGATGCATGGGATTGTGCTCCTATCTGCAAGCTTGTTTGGCCTGTGATTCAAGTTGGTGATCTGATGCGTGAATGGGTGCATTGGTCTCACTCCCATAATGTTCAGCCATAAAGGGTGTTGGACTGCTGTTTTGCTGGTATGGTTAGAAAGGCTCTCAATGGTCAAGTTAAGATGCCTTAGGCTAGCTTCGGCTGTCTTGGGTTGGTTCTTCTCTTTTTCTTTTTTTTTCCGTTGGTCTCTCTCCAACTCGGGGTGCCAGCAAATGATAGGGTGAGCTCCATGGTGCCAACCTAGTTGGGATCATTGTCCTCACTGTGATGCTTGTGCGCTTCCCCCTTCCTTTATTGTTGTTTTTGCCTTGTACTTTGTACTTGTCCATTTCATCAATAAAGTTCCTCTTCTTTGCCGATCAAAAAAAATATAAAGTAAAGTTAGTAAGTTGCTTTCATGAACAAATTACATTATTTTGTCTTAGAAACACATCAAAGTTACTATTATATATGACTAGATGCAACTTTTTCATCACTAATACTAATGATGATAAGAGAGTAAGCCATGGATGGTATGAGAATAATAATGATAAATGATAGTTGAACTCACTGAGATGGGCTATTTTGTATCAATAGGAGTGAATAGGCCAAACACTAATTATTACCAATTAATAAAATTTTGTATCTTAATATTCTGTAGTATTCCACAAATATAAATCCATGGAACTCTTCACATATATCTCTGCTCCATGACACTCTTGATCTGATAGTAATCCATGGAACTCTTCATATATATCTCTGCTCCTCACAACTTTGTTACTCAAAACAACAAATAGTAGGTATGCAAAGTAACTATGAGTCAATTAGGACTAGACAAAAGATAAGATGTCACAATCCTCTAAAGTAAGCTTCAAACACACTTTGGGTATAAGATCTTGCTCTGCAACTCCTATGGCTCGTTCAAATGCCCTTTGGATAAGCTTCAAGTGGGCCCTCAAGACTTGGTTCTCAATTTTTTTTTTTTTTCCCAAATATTTAACTCCAAATCTAAGATAAGATTAATTTGGCCAAATTTGTGTAGAATTTAAAACGTATATCCTTAATCCAATGCAATATATGCTCATGTTATACAAATATAAGATAAGACTAATGGCAAATATTTAACTCCAAATCTAAGATAAGATCAATGGCTTTGAGCTTCAAACTGCAACAGTTTTGAACACTCATCCTAGCCTCTCAACCCACTACAATCAGCCTCAAGTTATGTAAAACAAATGTCAAGTTTTGGCTACAAAAATTGTTAGCATGATAAACTCTCTAATAATGGTAAAATTTCAGCAAGGATTCCCTGTCTCCAAAAATTCTTGTCCCCCTGTTCCAAATCACTTACAACCATTGGATCATTTGAGAATCTCAAGATTTGAGAATTCCAAGACATATCCAATGGTTGTGAGTGATTCGGGACACGAGGACAAGAATTTTTGGGGATAGGAGATCCTTGGGCATAAAATTTAGATTGAACATAATGAAATTATGGCAATCATATAGGCAACATCAATAGAATGAAAAAGAGAAAAAAAAAATTTATTACTTCAGTGTTATGGATCAAATTGTTCAAAAATTCCATAAAAGCATGAAAATGATTTATCCAAATGAAAAAGTCATAGGAAAAAAGAAAGAAAGTTTATTTGTTCATATCTACTCACAAGAAATAAGTGTTTTATGTCATTGCAGCTCAACTGGGTATCATTTTCTTTCCTGAGATTGAGAAGCACCTCTAGGAAATCAACAGTTGGAGAAGACACAGAAGCTCTTAATTGCAACCTTTGATTAATAATCCCATCAAATATATCAAATAACCTTTGCATATAACATTTTGTCTGACCTTGTAAACCTTGTGGGTCAATCAATTTAAACAATGGAAGATAGTCTGCAATATTAGGTTTCCCAGCAATTTCCATTAGAGCCCATACCAAATCCTTAAACTCTTGAGAAAAGTTTGAGTTATGGTGAGCCATGTCAATGGAGAAGAAGGTGTTTGATAGCAAATTAAGGGTGGTTGTAAAAGCAGCCTTTCCAATATCCACTTCTTGGCCATTTTCACAACTTAGTCTGATGTAATCAAGAAGCTCTTGTACCTTTTTTTGCCTAAGGCCTTGGTTTGCATCGAGGCAACGCGTGGAGAACACGTGTTCCTTGCATATCTTTCGGAGGTTTCGCCAAGGGCTTAACGCCGACGACCACACTATGGAAGCTTCGTGGTGGTTGAGTACTTGGACAACATTTGGGAGTGTTCGGCTAGAGAAAATTTGGTCATATTTTTGTAGCACTTGTTTGGCCATACTTGGTGATGATACAACAATGGTTGTCATGGTCCCTAGCTTGAGGGACATTAGAGGGCCATAAATTTTGGAGAGATTGGAGAGTGATTCATGGGGTCTTTTGCCAAGTGCTAGAATGTTTCCGATGATCGGAAAAGGGTTCGGGCCTGGCGGAAGCCCCGCCCGGCCTGCGAGCTAGACCGGAAGACATGAATGCATGTCCACACAAAGAACAGTACAAGAAGAAGTGTTAGATAATCCATATGGGTGTTTTGGAGAGAATTTGTAATTTTCTTGTGGTAGAACAAAAAATTTAGACTTATATGAAGATATCTTTTTCAATAAGTGCGAAAGAATCTTTCAATTCATATTTGTTATTTTTTCTCAACCACACAATATATAATTTTTTTTGTTCATAATATAACCACAATAGTTGATGATGATGTTTGGGAAGTGGGTTTTTATGTAGATTTTATTAGATGTAGGATATTATTGAATAAATTTTTTTTTGTGTTTGGAAAGATAGTTGGGTTTTTTTGTGGTTGAATGTGATGTTTGTGAGAGAAAAAGTGAACTGATTATAGGGTTGGATGTGATATTTTGTTTGGATGTGTTTTTTTTGGTTTTGCAAAATTTTTGTCTTTTAGTGAAAAAAATTGAGAAAAAACCCAACTCATTTTCTTCCCAAACACCACCGAAAATTTTCATTTTAAGGGTGTATAGCCTTTTCATGATTTTTACCACCAAGCGGTTTATTATTTCTTACGATATATTCGTGGGTACACATCATAAATTATTCGCATATTCATAACTTCTATAACTGAATAACATAATATCTTTTAAGGAAAAATTAGGGAGGGATCTCTCTATATATTTGAGTAAGAGTTTAAGGACAATGATAATTTGTTTGCTAGTTAGAGTTCCTAAGATTTGAAATTTCATGAAGACAAGGACAAATTTCAACATAAATGTCAAGAATGCTCTTTTAACAATTGGTATCATGAAATTCTAGCATCTTCTTTCTTTACTGTAGACAAATTGTATTTTGAAATATGTTTCAAAACTTTAAAATTTAACGACTTTTGCTCTGAAACTCCGTGTTTTGTAAAATTTATATTTTTGGAATCGTCTTGTCAAGATCTATCAAATAAGATCTATGATCAATATGAAATTTTGAAAAGAAAAAAATATTCACTAAGTTTTTTGACTAAAAGTCAAAGAAATTTTACAAACTTCTCAATTATTCAATTTTTGAAATTTCTTTGAGAGAATAAGCAGTTTTAAAATTTCTCTCAAAGATTCTAAGTAATTTTGAAATTTTTGTGAGCAATTTTGTCAGTAAAACTTAAAGTCAATTACAGTGACTTTTAACTGATTTTAGTAAAATTTTTTTGACTTGGGTCAATGAAATTATATATATATATATATTTTAATTCATATTCATTATAGATTTTTTTTGATAAATCTTAATAAGAGAATTCAAAAAATATAAATTTTATAAAAAACGAATATGTAAATAAAAAGTTATTAAATTTTAAAATTTTTAAATCATCCCAAAAATAACATAACAAATTATTAGTGCCAGGAATACTTTGGTCAAATGATGTTGGACGTCTTAGACGACTTGAATTAAAAAACTTTTTTTTCCTATCTCCTTCAACTATTAAATGTTTATAATGGGGGGCTGTAGCTAAATCTCCTACGATTTGTCTTATTAGGAGTTCACATCATAAATTTCACTTATGAGGATTTAGAAAGAATTCCATGTGAACAAAATGGTGCCATAGCGTATTAAAAACCATCAAGGGGACTCTAGCTTATCATGTGAACAAAATGGTGCCATAGCGTATTAAAAACCATCAAGGGAACTCTAGCTTATCATGCAATCTAAGAAAAAAATTTAACAGTTGTGCTACGTGCAGAAAGAACAGAATAGAGTATACAAATGTAAAATAAAATATTCACATGTGTATTCTATATTCAGTTCTCTATGTTCACCTAAACTTTTTAAATTTTTAGAGAGTTTAGCTCCTCTTTCTTTTTTGCCCTGTGTGTTTTCCTAGTTAAGGCTTGGAATTAAAATTAATAGTGAGGTAAGATTCACAATATCACATTTATTTGCAAAATAACCACCAAATTGATAGTTCGTTAAGACTCTAAATCCCCTCTAACGAGCGGATTAGTATAAGAGACTTGGTACTAGAGATCAAGCTATTGGTATTACACTATGCAAGACGATTTTGCCCACAACAAGGTTTAGCCACATCATCTAACTCAAATGTATTTCATAGTTTTCAAAATTGAAATTCGCAAGGAAATGAAATTGTGTTGATATTGATGATCATTCAACTGTATTTTTTTTTATTTTTTTTTAACGTGAAAAAAGGATACTCCGTGGGGACAACATAGCATCTGCGGGCCTAATCCTTGGATAACTAGTTGCTAGTCAGATTTAACTCAACTCATAGAAAGAAACCCGCCACCAAGGCACTCAATGGACCTCATCCACACGCCACAAAGGCCAAGTATAGATCGGAGTATAGTGCAAAATCTCCGCAGAGAGAGCTCGCCCCTATGGTTCAATCCTGACTCACCCTTTTGGAACACAATGCGTTGTCTACGAAGCCACCAGCCTCGGTGGTATTCAACTATATTTCAAACTCAGGAATTTGCAAGAAAAAAAAAATCATACATTAAAAGATCCACGTTGATGATTGTTGTTGACGTTGATGATCACCGTTGTCGTCGTCAACAGTGATGATCATCGTCATCATTGATGATCATCGTTAATGGTGATGATCGTTGTCGTTGCGTTGATGATCTCGTTCTCGCTCTCCGTCGGCGTTATCGGCAGAGCTTTATTGATGGAAAAATTATACAATAGTTTCAAAATATCACGTACCCATACTTTCTCACTAATCACTATTCATAATGCCCCCTTATGTTCCTCAATCACCTAATATAAATAATCAATACTCCATATTTTTCATTAATCATACCATCATAAAATATCACGTGACCGTACGCTGCTAAAGGCAAACCTCTATTGATGATGAATGAAGCAACATTAATTGAATAGAATCTTTCAATACATTGTTTCAAAACCATAGGAGGTTTTGGAAAAATGGAAGTGGGGATGTTGCTGCGTGAGCTGTGCAGTAGCGGCTGTTGTGCGGTGAAATGGGTCCATTTCGGGGCCCATTTTGATAATCCGAACGTTTACATTTTAGAATACATCAAGTAGAATATGCCTGCAAAAAATCAAGTTAATCGAATATTGTTTACCCATTCATCCACTTACATTTGTATCTACAAAAATAAATAATAATTGTGATTTAAAGTATTAAAATGAATACAAATGTCACTGGATGAATGGGTAAACGATATCCAATTAACTTGATTTTTTGCAAGCATGTTCTACTTGATATATTTTAAAAGGTGAACAGTTTGGATTATCATAATGGGTCTCGAAATGGACCCATTTTGCCCAACAGTAACAGCTACTGCGCAGCCCGCACAGCAACATCCTCACCTCCTGGAAAAACCATGGGCTGATTTGATTTTTTTTTCACTCTCTCATTATTTCATACTTATTTTATATAAAAATAATTTAATATAATAATATATTTATAAAATACAATTTTTAATATTTAAATATATCAAAAACACCAAAGGGTATTTATGATATTTTATATAATTAATTTCCTCACTAAAATATACATAAATAAACACAATTTTTTTTGGTCCCCTCACTAACAATAATCTCATTCATCCTACTTTTGAAAACAAACAAACCATTAAATTGCAAGAAATTTTATTTTCACACACCTAATTATTTCAGTGCACACGTTTAATGAAACATTATTTTAATGGCAATTATAGCCTAAACTAAAATGATCATAATGGACATCTACTAGTACCAATAATATTATATGAAAATATTCTCTGTACACATCTTTAAAAAAAAAAAAAAAATTCTCAATATATACATTTTGAGTAAAAAAAACTAAACCCTAATTTTTTCATTATTGCCACTTTGCTTGCTATATACTCTATACTCCTCTATTGTTTGTAAAACAATACTCTCATAACAATTTTCATATTGCTTTAATCTCTAGATTTATACTCTATTAGTGATGAAAATGTTAGTTTTTTCGTGCAGAATTCTTTTTCATTTTCCTTTTGTGGTTTTCAGTCGGACAACCAATGCCGAATTATTTCATTATATTCGAACATTAACTATCGAAGGTTTTTTTTTTAATTTTTTTGGGGAACAAATTTGCCGAAATAATCATTTTTATTCGAAAGTTATGTTTCGAATTAAATGTATAATTTTGAAAAACTAATGCTGAAATCTCCAAATTGAAAAACATAAAATAATAATAATAAATAAATAAATAAAATGAGGGTTTTATAGCAATGGAGTACACAGAGATCTAGAAATGGTAAATGCAATAACAAAATGGAAAGATGCCTCATCTTCAACAATATTTTAAAGGGTTTTTAATGATATTTTTAATGGAGGTTCAATAGGGTCTTCAATGGAGATCTTCAATGAAGGACTTTGTCTTCACTCCACTTCACTTCATTTCACACTGTGGTCTTGAATGGTTTTCATGTGGGTTTATAATGGGTCTATAAATCTAGAAGAAAGGTTATTCAACAAGTGTGTGGAAAAAAAGGTTGAGTGATATATACAATAATTATGAGTGAATGGTATAATTATAATTTTTAATGTATGGTTTGAGAAAATTAATTAATAATCAAATTAATAAATGTATGTACTAAAAAAATATGTATTGAAATAATTAAATGTGTGGAAATAAAATTTTCCTCAAATTGCTCAGTGTCCTTATGATGTCACTTTAGACTTATTAGTGCAATTGCTATGGAAAATATTTGGGACGCCACGAAGGAGGACCCCAACGATCCCACTAATGTATTAACTATTGATGTATTTAATTTTTTTTTTAATCTCTGATAATGACATGAATAATTAAGATCATTTTAAGAGTTGCAGTGATTGTGTTTTGTTGGTCCCTATCATTATTACAGTTGCTGTATCTGACATGATTGTAATCTGTTTGTAACTCATGTGGGTAAAGAGATATTTGTGGAATAGAAATTTGTTTTTGTTTGTTTTTTTTTAAACAATGGATAAGACGACTAGGCAAAGTTGGACCACATATTTGAATATGGGTACCATGCCTAAATAGAGTGGAAGGGGCCGTTTTGTTGTGTAATAGTAGTGTTTTGAGAAAATGATAAAAAATTAGTTTTTTTAATTTTGTTAGTTTTTTTTTTTACTATTTTATATAAGAAGTGATGTGACTTAAAATGGTAAAAAGTTGACTTTTAACTTTTTTTTTATAGTAAATTTCCCAAAATAATAAAACTCAAAGTTCAATAATAAAATATTTTATGGCTGGGCCAAGGCGAATCCTATCTCTTTTGATTCCACCTTATAATTTTTAGTAAATTTTTGTCATTGGTAAAAATAAATTATGTTAAAATTTTTAATTTTTTCAAATTTGTCTAGGCTAAATGACCCAATTGTCTAAAAAAATTGATTTTTTTTTATTAAAAGCAAAAATAAGCCAAATTTTATTTATTTATTTTTTTAAATGTCTTAAAAACTTGGCTTATTTTTTTGTCTTTAGCATTTTTTTCCCCAAACATTTTGTAATTGTTTATTTTTAAATATCATGTAGTCTAGGGCCAAAAGGGCCAGCCCCCTCAATATTTTAAAATTATTTTATTACTCTTCAAATTTATTATTATTTTTAATTTCTTACAATGTATGTAAAATGGCCCCTTTAACTTTTAAAAATTCTTTATTGTACATAACATTGATTTATTTCACATATTACATAACAACATCGATTTAATTTAATATGTAAATGCCATTTAGTGTGTTTAGTTTTAGTTTTCTGGAAATTAAATTTTTTATTTTTTGTGTTTTATTGTTTTTAGTGATTATTTTAAAAATTTTAAACATTTTTTTGCTTTTTTGGATGCATCTTACTTAGATGTATTTAAATAGTAAAATATTTGTGAAAAAATATTTTAAAAAATTAATAAATACACAAAAATACTGAAAATGTATTGAATTTTTGTATTTTTTGCATTTTTTGGTATTTAGTGAATTTTTTAAAGATTTTTTTTCACAAATATTATAATTATTAAGTGTATTTATGTTAGATGTTTTTAAAAATTTAAAAAATTACTTAAAATATTTTTAAAAATTAGTGAAAATAAAAAAATACGAAATACGAAAAAGTCAAATTTTCTCAAAAGTGAATTTTGAAAACTAAAACTAAACATATTGATTATTTTTTTATATACATATAATAAAAAGAGATATTTTATCTGATATCCTTCTCCAACTTTTAGTAATGAAAAAGATCCATAATTTTTTTTAAAAAACTTAATCCTCACTCACTTCAACACTTGAGGCAATGACATTGATCATAGCATCTGCCATGTATTGAAGAAAGAGGTATTACTGAACAATATGATGACTCCTTCGGATTCCTTTTGGCTAACCTTCTTCTGTTTCTTATAACCATTATCGTCGAGTAACAACGGAATTGTAACAGAGTGCGCATCTCTCGATTCTGCCTTCATTGTATTCTAGAGAGAGAGAGAGAGAGAGAGAGAGAGAGAGAGAGTAGAAGAGTATTTCCATAAATGCTCTTTTGTATCCCCATATTCAGAAGGCAGTAGAACATCATTCATTTTGGTTTGACTAAACTATCATTTCCAATGAAAATAATTAGGATTCCTTGTGTTGTTTGGTTTAGAATAGGTATGGTTTAATTCATGTGATTTTTCAATTAAAAACTAGTATTTGATTCAATTGAGAGTTATTTTAGTTGGTAATTTGTTCAATTCATGTGAAAATTTGTTGTGAGATCATATTTGATAGTCTGATACTTTTTGAGAATTAATTTGATGGATGGAATTAATGGAAAACACAATTTTCTCTGATTTAGTCAAAACATAGAGAAAATTATGATTAAATTAGAGAAAATTGGTCAAAGCACAGTGAAAATTGTGAGTAAATCAGAGAAATTTCAAAATATAAAGAAAATTTGAAAACACAGAGAAAATTCAAATGAGAGAAATTTCAAAACACAAGAAATTTTTTCTGAAATTTTTATGGATCAAAATTTCTCTAAAAAATGTTGAGAAATCTCAACTACTATAAAAATATTGCATGTTATTTATCTTATAAAATTTTAATAATAGAGACCTTAAAAAAATTCCCCTAATAAAAATTATGGAGGCAGATTTTTATTTATTTATAAATTATATTCATCCATAAAATGGCTTAAAATGTAAGTCTAATCTACATTTACTAATATACTAGTGAAAGGGCCGCGTGCAAGGCACGCTAACTAATGCCCAGCTAGTGCCCATTACATTTGTGTATTTGAATCAGTTTTGAGCTATTGCATAAAACACACAAAATTAGCAACTCGATCATGAATACAACAAAATCGACTCAACAATACAAAGTTTTTAACAAATACTATTGCTTATACCAAAAAAAAAAAAAAAAATCTATTACAAGATCTATTTTCCCAACAAAATTGTCATTCCTAGAAATATGATGTAATAAAAATAAAGCAATTTTTTTCTCTATTTGACAAATGAACAAGTAAGTACTCAATCATCATTAATGGCAGGACTTGAAATCCCTCATCAATTGTGAACCCACTTTTACTTGGTATATTATGAGTAAGATAAGCCAAACCATGCTTGTATGTAATCTTGTGAGACCTACCACACTGTCTCCTCCATGAACTGAATTTTCTATTAAATCCTCAGTCGGAGTTGCTCTGCATTATATTTGTTAGAAAGAAATATCAAGTTTTCATAATTTAGCATTTCAAATCAAATACTACCTTCTAGATCCCATCAACTCCTTCAATCTAAATGTATACCAAATAGATCAGGATCATGTGAATAATCAAACATGATTTGTTAAACTTTTATTTTACTTGCTTAAAGCATAAAAAAATAATTTAAAAACAATAATAGAAAGGTTATCAACCCTTCTTATTTAATAGTTTAATGGGGAAAAAATAAAATAAAAAAGCAATACAAAGGCAGACCATAATAACTATTATCCGACATCCTTATTTGCATGGATTAGAGATAAGATAAGTAGCTAATCATCTGCTTGAAAAGAAGGAAATAGAGAACAAACCTACAAGCAAAATTCTTACGAGGGTTAGATTCAAATCATTGTGTTTTATGTAGTTCAAACATAGAGCATGTATGCAAATTAAATCATTCAAAATTCAAGAGAAAATTAATCAACAAGATGGTGCAAATTACATAGCGAGGGAATTTCACATCTAAAAGCTAGACCAAACCCACAAGCTTAGTTTTTGAGCCTTTCATATTTGATAATTAGCTTTTGGTAATAAGTTCTAGTTTGCTATTAGATGTTTTTAGCAACTTGCATTCACTAAATTGGATCACAGATGGTCATTCCACAACATCAGTTCTAGATTAACAAGAAGAAGCAAAATTGGATTCTATCATAGTAGTGTTTTCTTTAATATTTGAAATAGATTTTGAGTGCATGAATGCAAGTGATGTTTTGGGTTAGGTTTAATGATAACACTGGACTACAAAGTACTGGTACAATAATTCGAATGATCTGATTAATCAGTTGGAACCTTCGTCTGAAAATAGATCTTTTACAACGTGTGAAAGAAGTTTTTTCTATCCAATGGAAATTTTTTGACAAGTTCCAACTCTTCAAGGAAAATTTGAGTCTAAAGTTGGGGGATGGCAAGAATATTAATTTCTAGCAGGACAAATGGCTTGATGAGATACCCTAGTTGCAGATTTTTCCAACTTTTCAGATAATAAGGATGGAAATGTGGCTAATCTTCTCCACCCAGGTGATCATAATGGTTCTTTGCAACTTAATTTTAGAAGAGCTTTTTTTGTATAGGAAGAAGACGACTTTTCAAACCTGTTACCTTAAGGTTATGTTTGGAGCACGGATTTAGGTAAGGATTTGAAAAGAGAAAGAGAAAGGGAAAGGGAAAAGGAAAAGGTGGGTGAAATGTAACTATATGTCATTCACATTTTACCTACATTTTTGCTTTCCTTTTCCAAATCTTTACCCAAATTCATGATCCAAACACAGCCTAAGTGATAAGTGTTTGGTCTTGAAACAAGATTATGGGTGTGCTTTGTTATGCTATGGGAAGCATTGTAGGAATCTTTTAAACATTGGAGTTTTTTTGGCTGAGTGCAACAAGGAGTTGGGGAATTTTTTCAGCATCAATGGCTGCTGGTGTTTTGTTTGCAACATTTGCTACTTGCGTTATTTGGCATTGTTTTGGTTCTTGTTTGGTGTTGCTCCCAATTTTGATTGGGATTTGTTCCCTTTTTTGTTGCTTTAGCCTTGGCCTTTTGTCTCCGCTGATGTTTTCATTTGTACACCCTGTACCTTTGTTCGACATTAATATATTTTATTTTTGCCGATCAAAAAAAAAATCTAGAAACTGCATAAGCTTCTTTTGCACTTCTAGCATCAAGAGGAAGGACAAGAAATAAATCTCACATTACTAATTTACTTTTATTAAAAACAAAGAAAAAGAATTATGAAATAAAAATGAAATGAAACAATAAAAGTGAAAATGGTGGTTAACAAGAACAACACTCCCATTCAAATTGACAAAAGCAACAAAAGCCACCATATAATGCAAAGAATGTACATTCCAATAAGAGGTCTTCAATCTCATTAAATAAACAACCATGCAAAGTACGCAATGTCAAATGAATTGAGTATCAAATGTTGAATCATTTATCACAGAGAAGGTTCCTGCCCATTTTTGGCTCTTGTACTGATGTATTGTCCAATTGGGTGGGTTGGGCTTTTATGGGAGAGATTGTAGTTTTAGAATTGTCTATCCTAATGTCTACTGTTTATTGGATTCCTGTTAATCATCTCTAATAAAATATTATTTCTTCTTAGGTAATCAAAAAATAAAAAATAAAATAAAATAAATGTAATGTCAAAAGGGTGTTGTAAGCTTTGCAACCAAAAAGCAATTGGCGCTACTGATTTACACAGTTAATTTGATCATGTGTTAGATTGGTAAGCAAACTAAAGTATCCTGGGTAGACGATGCTACTTTAAATACATTCTTCGCTAATGTTGTTAATCAAAAGAAAAGAGGAGGAGAATGGAACATTATACTCCGACTAAGCATCAACCAACTTACTGTAGTTTAGGTATAAATGAAACTTCATAAAGTTTGATTTAGGAGGTAAGATTTAAAAAATAGAAAAGAAAGAAACACAAACACCCATTGAAAAATTGATATTCATGAGTAACTCAAATCAATAAAATAAGTTCTTAACTGATATTACATAACACCTAATCTTCCAGATTACAAACACCCATAAGTCATGATCAAACACGGAAATAAAAAGCTAAGCCAGAGATAATAAAAATTAAATTTTGACAAATTAAAAAAAAACGAAATGTAAAAGGAAGAAAGAAATTAGCTCACACAAAATATTGATGCGAGCAGCTTTCTCTGAGGTGATTTTGATGGTGCATCTTCTAGACAAAGAAAATTATTTCCTGCAATATATGCAAGTGAATTTCAAATGAATATATATATTCTCATAATTTATTACAATGATTACATAATAACACATTATCTACACTATATATATACATTTTTTCATTTTTATTTGTAAATTCTTAAGTAATACGCGTCTCTCTCTCTCTAGGCACAAATGCAGTCACTGATGGGTTGAAACACTACATAAATAGATAAAACACATATATAGTGAAAGACATTAAGGTGTTAGAAAACAATTTGAGCTAAACGATGGCAATGGTGAGAAGTTTTTGATGTAGTAAAAAAATGAGCGGTAAAAGACTTGATAGAGGGAGAAGTGGATGAGGTGGTTGATGTGTTGTGATGTGAAGCATTTGGGACCCTGATGGAAACATTATGCAAAATCAACAGCAGATATTGAGAAATTGAAATTTGAGTTCTAAATAGAACCCATAGAGTCATCAAATCAAATAAATGGTTCAGTTAACATAAGTGGATGAAAAGAAACAGAGCCAGAGACAGAGTGAACGACCACCATTCGTTTACATGTCATATGATCTACTAATCAATCAAATCTAATTGGTTTTGAGACAGAATAGCTTAAATTTCATAACTCGATCAATGTCTACGTTTTGAAGAGAAAAAAAAAACAAGGCAAAAAACAGTGCACTACGTCAAAATAAACAAGACAAAAAAACTCCTAATATTATAGAATCCCAAAGATCTCAGCATAGAATATGATCAACAGAATTAATTTTTTAGCTCAATTGTAAGCCAAATTGCAGAATAAAAATGAAAAAAAAAAATTAACTAATGAGGAAGAAATACCAAGAAACAAATATAATCTACTGAAAATACGTAAAAAACCTCAAATCACCCATGTGTAAGATCCCTCGAGATCTGCTGGATGTTACATAACACAAAAAATAGAACCAAATTTTTTTTTTGAACAAATAAGATAATAACAAATTTGAGCCGGGAGAGGGGGGAATCAACAACCAACGAAAGAAATATATGGAGCACAATAATAGCACAAAAATTAAAATCATAGATACGTATGAAGATTTATACATATCAATATACAACTCTAAACATTACCTTCACATCATGATTATTATAAATATCTACAAACTAATATGAATAAATTTAAAAACATATAAAAAGGTCGAACAAGAGAAACAACAATTAACATAACAACATAACATGAATAGAATTTTTTGCTCACAACAACCTTACACTAAGAAAAAACAACAAAGAGCATCTCCAGCCCTTACCCTATACCCATATAAGATTGAATTTTAGAATAAATACAATATTTAACCCTAAAGAAAGCAGAACACCAATGTCAAACCAAACTTGGACTTAACCGTTGCTAATTTACTGCTTGGGAGAAAAATAAAAATAAAAACCAAACATAAACAAAAGCAAGAAACAAAAACGAAAAAAACAAGAAAGAACAAAAAAAAGGAAAAAAATCAAAAGAAAAAATAAGAAAAAAAAATCAAAACATAAAAAATAAACAAAAAAAGCCAACAAAAATGAAGAAAATCAAACACCATTTTCCCCATTAAACAAATAATAATAATAATAATAAATATATGGTTCTACGTGACTCTTTCAATTTTGCGAGACATTCCAGAACCCGCCAAGACACATCACTCCATGGATCAGCATCAATAATTGGCGCTCCACCAAAAGAAGACAAAATCCTTAGAAGATAAAGATTCTCCTCATATATCAGAAAAATACACGCCCGGAAAAGATAAAAAGATTTTTGTAGATATTTTGTGTCTGTAATTATTTAAGCCTGTCAGATAAGGATTTTCCTTCACTCACTACTTTAATAAAGTAGATATCTCTTATCTTGCTTTATTAAAGAAAAGCTGTGAAAATCTTTATACGTGTCTTATAATAAATTGTAGTGTCAAAATTTTGTCAAAAAGGGAGGATTGAATGATATGCGATGGGGCCCAAAAGCAGTACCCGATATCATTATCCTAATCCTTTATTGATAAAATTTATCTATAATAGTTATTCGAGTCAGGTATATATATATATATATATGGTTTTGTCTTTATTAGGAAAATATGTATTCAACTTTCCGTCAATATGTAAAGAAGTTTTTGCAAATGTTTAGAAGTAAAGTCAAAAAGCCTAAGGTCTAGGCTTATAAATTTTGAAACAAGGGAAAGTCTAGATAAAGAGGATAGCCTAGAGTTTTGTTTTTATCCTTCTTTTGAGTTGTATAAATTGGCATGCTTGCCAACGGATTAGGCAGAATGAAAAAACACCACTTCACTCTGTGTTGTAAATTGTCCAACCCCTCTCAAAAACCTCTAAGTGTATTAAGTTTTTCAGAGTTTCAAAGTCTGTAAAATAATCTTTGTAAGTATATTTCTTATTAATATGAAGTGTGAGTAGTTTCTCTTTTTCCTTAAATATTTCGAAAGGGTAACTCTTCTATTCTAAAAATTTATTTTCTTTTTGGGAAAACTAAGTTTATGGAATGCTTGTTTACTCATTAATATTACATGCTTTGAACCTTCGTAGTATCTTTAGTTTTCTATTTTGTTACTGAGTGACCTTAGCTGAAGAGCCCGTGTGAGCCGTGATTAGGTGTTGGAGGGCGAATTGTAGGCAGAAAGGGAAAAGTAAAAAATGGAAAATAAAAATATACTATGTTGAACGAGGCTTAGTCTCAAGGTGGGAGTACATGTAATGAAAACAAACATTGCCTAAAAACAGTTTTTGCCATAGAAAAGAATTTTAGAATAAAAGGAGAGCAACCCGAGTAGAAATATTAAGGAAATATTGTCCATATAAGAATTTCAAAAAATCAAAAATTTTCAAAAAATCAAAAATTTGTATGATCTTAGACGTAGACCTTAGAAATAAAAATTAAATTTCAAAAATCAAAAATTTGTATGCCCTTAGACGAAGACCTTAGAAATAAAATTAAAATTAGTACTGAACTAATACAAGAATTAGAAGATAAAAAATTTAGATATCAGTTTCTTTTATCATTAGCTTCTGGCAGATCCCTAGAAAATTACAGTCTAAAAATTTCTCAGATAAATAGACAGCTAACTATAAAACAAGAAGCCTTAAAATTAGCCATACAACAGTTTGAAGATCTTTTAGCATAACTGTAGAATTAATTAGATAATTCTCAGCCCAATTCCAAATAGTGGTAGACCACTAACTCAACCCCCTCACAAAAAATTGGTATCAGAGCAGTGTTCGGTTTTAGGACAGTTTAAGTTAGTTTATGCATTTTGCTTATGGTAATAGAGTAGTTTTTATTTTTGGAGATTTTAGTTATAAATTTCATTTTATAGTAGCTTTTAATAATTTTAAAATAGGAGTTAATTTTGTGTATGAAAAGAGTAGAGTATCTAGATTTAGAACTCAGCAGCCATAACCATCGACTTAGCATAAATAAAAATAATTTCCATTGTAATTTTGAAAATAATTTTACACATCAGCTTCATAGTGAAAATAATCCTCAGCTAAATAGTATCATAAATTATCAGATTAATTTTGCAGAAAATATTAAAAAGGACATAGATAAAATTAGTAATCTTTTTATTTCATCCATAGAACATCTCTGTAATAATCGTAGTATAATTAAAGATCAAGATAAAAAATTAGATTATATTCAAGATCAGTGTAGTTCCATCCTACAAAAAAGATTAGATTTAAATTTAGAAAAATTTCCTACGAAATTAGAAATAGAAACTTTAATTTCAGCCACCAATCAAATAGCTAAAAAAATAGAACAAATTAATCAAATTCAAGATAATCTAAAACAGAAATTAGAAATTTTAGAACAATTAGTAAGATCTTAGTTTATGAGTAGTGATAAAAAAAGCTAATAGAGATTACCAGACTATTTTAAAACAAGCAGAAGATTTTCATAATAACCCAGAAGGAATCAGTAGCTATCAGGGTGTAAGTCAATCAGATAAAATAACAGTAAGACAAAATAATATAGAAATTTTATTTTTAATTAGATTGTGTGAAAAATTTGAATATCTATCAGAACAACTACACAGCTTAGAAAATCATCTAGCGTCTTTAGAAAAAATAGTACTTCAGAAAGGAAAAGGAATAGAAGGACAATCCAACAAACCTCAATCTCAAGTAAACGAGGAAGATATAGCTAAATATTTTGAAAAGCTTAAATTACCAAAGAAACCTGTTTGTAGAATTTACAGAAAATAAATATGTTTAAACAGCTAATTAAAGGTAGTAGTAGTAAAAAGCGTAATGATGATGAAGATATTAAAGTAGAAGAGTTTATAGATGTAGAACAACAAATAGAAAAATTTAAGAAAGAAAAATTAGAATTAATTCCAGCTAAATATGTGTATAAGCTAGGTAAAATTCATAAAAAACAATATTTATTTAAACATTATGCTGAACAGATGATTAGTGTAACTCAAGAAGACGAAAAAATAGAGCTAAATTTAATAGAAAGAGAAAGCTATAAATATGCAGTCAGTGAACACCTTAAAATGACCCACTTAGGATTAGTAGTGGTAGGAGTTAAGGCTTTAACTAGAGAAAATTTAGGAACAAAAGTTTTCGTATGCCTTTATGATGATAGATTTAATGATGTAGGACAAAGTCTTTTAGGCTGTTATGAATTAGATATGAATTCAAAAGGAGGAATAGTTTATTTTACACCAGATTTCTTATTACCAACCTCGCCCTTTCATAAAAAGATAAAAATAGGAATAAAAAGTAGAGGATACAAAATGAAAAAAGGAGAAAAGAATTTATTAGTCTGCACAGGATTTTTCGGTTTAGCGGTATCAGAAAGCAATACTCACTATAGACTTACAAATGATCAGATAGTTAAGATATTAGGCGCAAAAGGAATAAAAGCATTACCAGCTAAAAAATTTAATTCAGAAGATAATGCAGCCCTAGATTGGAAATTAGGAGATTTTTTAGGACAAAAAAGATTAGCCCCTCAAGATAATTTATTATATCAGGCAGCAGATGGAAATTATGTAGTAAGATTTACTCAGTATACTTATGTAGCACCAGAAAAATCCGAAGATGATGAATTTAGTAGTATAGACAGAGAAGAAAATCAAGATAATCGTAGTGAAATAAATCAGCTTTATATGATGACAGAAGAAAAAACAGTATCACAAAATAAGATATATAATATTGATGAGATAGATTTAGAAAATTTCACTCTAGAAGACATGAACAAGATATTAGATGCTAGATACTTCGAATACTTAGCAAGAGGAGATACCCATGATGAAGCAGTGTCATTTTTAGATCAAGAGTTCCATACAGAATATGTAGACGATATCATAGAAGATAAAATACATCCCAGTAAAATATTTAGAATACCAGAACAGTCTAAGATAGAAGATACTTTTTATATGAATACAGAAAACACAGGAACTAGTAACACCCAACCAACTGTAGAGGATCCCGTAGAACCAATGCATTATGCAGTAGGAGGAAGAAGGCCATTAGCTAGTTCAGGACACAGTAAAGCAGACCCAAATAAAAGTTACAGATTTCATGGAAAACGTAGACAACCAGATATGAGTATACAATTACAGCCAGCTAATAATCAAGGAACCCTTTTAGACTTAGCTAGATTCGACCATCAGATATGGCAAGAAGTAATAGAAAGATGGGAAAAAGATGCAGTAAAGGCATGGATGAGTAATCCCTTTGAATCAATAGACATGTGGGAATATATGGAGACACTTTTAGGAGATTCGGCTTTTAATATATATTTAACATTTAAAGGAAAATATGAGGAGATAATTAGACAACTTAAAGAACTAGGAGATAACCCATGGAATTTCACCAGTTTTATAAAAGAAATACTTATAGGATATGACCCTTCTAGACGAAATACCTACACTCAAAGTATAGCATTAACTGAATTAGACCAAATGACATTAGGAAGTTGGAAATATATAGTACCCTTTAGCAAAGAATATTTAGCCATAGCAGCTAGAACTGGAAAAAGTTTTGAGGAAGAAATAGGAAATAAATATTTTAGAAAATTACCCGGAGAACTAGGAAGAGAAATAGAAAATAAATGGTCAATTTATTATGCAAAATTACCAGCTCAAATAGCCTCAGGAGAAGTAAAAATAAGAGGAACCTTAGGAATAGGACCTAGAATAGTTTTTACCTTCCACAGACTTAGAGAAAAATGTATAGAGGTTAAAATACAGAAAGACTTGAAAAAACAAAGTTATGGTTTCTGTAGCAGTGTAATATATACTCCTCAGCAATATGAAGATAAATATAATAGGAAAAAATACAAAAAATATGGAAAATATAGAAAAGAAAAATATTGGAAGAAAAAATACCGAAAACCATGGAAAAAACAAAAATTCATCAGAAAAAGTAGAACTTTTAATAGAACAAATTATAAGAGATTACCCAAAGATGAAAAAGATAAAAGAAAACAAAGATATGTTAGAAAACCCAATAATAAAAAATGTAATTGTTTTATATGTGGAGAACCCAATCATTTTGCAAAAGCCTGCCCAAAAAGACAGAAACCTAATACCAATAAACAGATAGAAAGACTACATATTATAGAAGACTTAGAAGAAGATATAGTCAGCATAAATAGTGATGACTCAGAAGTATATAGCATAATTAGTGAGTATGAGTATCAAATTGAAGCAAATAGCTCAGATAGTGATTCAGAAAGTGATACAGACATAGATAGTCTTTTAGGACAACTCAACCAAGAAATAGGAATAACTCCCTCTCAAGATACTTTCTTTATGATGGAATGTAATGCAGATACTGAATGCCAGCATACTTTTCAAATAGGATTAGGATTTGATACTACTAGATGCAGCTATTGTAATTGGTTTCCAGCTAAAGATAAGAGAGCTCAGTGTTTATTATGCAGCATAACCTATTGTATAATTTGTCTCGAAAAATTAAATATGACACATAAGATAAGATTAGAAAATACCAGAGAAGATAACAGTATAGAAAGCAGAGAATTACAACTAGCTAATAGAGAATTAGAAGTACAAGTGAGAGAACTTAAACTTCAAATACGAGAAATAGAAGCTAAGACTAGTTTTGACATAGAATGCTTAGAATTAGAAAATAGACAACTTAAACAGCAGCTAGAGCAATTTCTCAGTAAATACCCCTTAAAAGATAAACTAGTTGAAGATCATATGAACTCTTTAGAATTAGTCAATTTAGTTGATTCTCAACCCTTTAGTCAATACTCTCAAGTACAACCAGATAATACATACTTACCATTTAATTACCCCGTTATACCCAAGTCAAATTTAATTGAGATATCTTGTGTGATCAAATTTGTAGAAAAAACCCTCAGTATAGATGCCATGATAGATACGGGAGCCAGTAAATCATATATAGAACAACACGTAGTTCCACCAGGATGGAGCGCAGCCTTAGCAACCCCAGCCTTAGTCAGCATAGCAGATGGCACTAAACAGACATACACACATTGCATCAATGGTGCTCAGATTAGTTTTCATCATCTAGTTCTCAAGATCAGCACATAGAATGGTTCCCATTGCCTCAAGTTTGGATCGGAAATTCCCGTCAGAATCATCCTTTCATTTTAGGACTTAATTTCATACTTAGTTTACAAGGTGGTATGTTTATCAGCCAACACAACATCAGCTTCTTCAAACGAACCGTCAATACACCAACAGCCTATGCCCTTAGCACCATGGCCCATACATCAGAGTTGCGTGCGAAGCGTGGTGGTACCATAGGAGTAGATTCAGTTCCCGCTAGTTTTTTATTTCCAAGTAGAAATATTTTTCCAGAGCTAGCCCAAACATACATACCTAATGAAGTAGAAAACACTTCTTTAGAAAAATTAGATATGGAAAATTATGAGTTAGAAGATTTTGAAGAGGTTCATTTTGAAGATAAGGGAGACTATTGGAACCTAGAAGATTTTCAAGAAATAATTAACTTAGAATTAATTTTTGCAAAAATAGGAAAAATAAAGAAAAAACCAATATACAGAAGAACAGAAAATGAATTAGATGAGATAATAAGATTAGCTGAAACAACAGAAATTTTAGGAGAACAACCCATGAAATATTGGGAGAGAAATAAAATTTTAGCCAGTTTAGATATAAAAAATAGAGATTATAGGATTACCTCAGCACAAATAGATCATACGCCAGCAGATATAGAAGAATTTAGAACCTAGATTAAGGAGCTATTAGATTTAGGAGTAATTAGACCTAGTAATAGTCCACATAGAAGCGCATCATTTATGGTTAGAAATCATGCAGAAATAAAAAGAGGAAAAGCTAGAATGGTTATAAATTATAAAAGATTAAACGATAATACAGAAGATGATAAATATAATATACCAGATAAAGATCAACTCATAAATAGAATACAGACAACAAAAATATTTAGTAAATTTGATTGTAAGTCAGGATTTTGGCAGATAAAAATGGAAAAGGAAAGCATACCATGGACAGCCTTCTGTTGCCCTCAAGGACACTATGAATGGCTAGTAATGCCCTTTGGATTAAAAAATGCACCATCCATATTTCAGCGTAAAATGGATAGTATATTTAATAAATATAGCTTTATACTGGTATACATAGACGACATATTAGTATTTAGTCCAGATAAAAATAGTCATATAGATCATTTGTATATAGCCTTAGAAGAATTCATAAATAATGGAATAATAATTAGTAAGAAGAAGATGGTATTAAATAAACCCCACATAGAATTTTTAGGAATGGAGTTAGGAGATGGGAAAATAAGATTACAACCTCATATAGTCAAGAAAATTTTAGATTATCCAGATAAACTAGAAGATACAAAACAACTTCAGTCCTTTTTAGGAATTTTAAATTATGCACGAATGTATATTCCTAACCTTAGTAAAATAATAGGACCACTTTACAGTAAAACCACACCCACAGGACAAAAATATTTTAATCAGCAAGATATAGCTCTAGTCAGAAAAATAAAAGATTTTGTAAAAAGCTACCAGACCTACAACTCCCCTTAGAATCAGAATATATAGTAGTAGAAACAGATGCAAGTCAATTAGGATGGGGAACAATATTATTAGCCAAACCCAGTAAGTATGATAGTAAAAATAAAGAACGCATTTGTAGATACAGTTCCAGAAAGTTTAAAGAAAAAGATACAACCATGACCAGCTTAGATTTTGAAATATTAGGAGTAGTTTATGCAATAAATAAATTTAGATTATTTTTGCACAAACCTTTTACAATTAGAACATATTGTGAAGCTATAGTTAGATTCCATAACAAACTCAATGAGCGTAAATTAAGCACTAGAAGATGGGCAAAATTTTTAGATTGTATAGTAGGGCAAGGATACAAAGTAGAGTTCGAGCATATCAAAGGTAGTGACAATAGATTAACAGATTGGTTATATAGCGACCCCGGTCTTTTTCCTTTTGATTATTGTATCCGGACTTATGTTCCGTAGATTCCATTGTTGTATTATTGTTGTTGTCGTCCTTTAATTCCTTAGCTTTGGGTTATAGGATGTGTTGGGCAGATTATGTTATAGGTTGGTTGAGCTTAGGAACCAAAACTAGTTGCCCAGATTTTGGCTTGTCCGCTCGAGCGGGGAGTTTGACGCTCGAGCGGGGACTTGTTGTTGCTTGTCCGCTCGAGCGGGGGTTTTGGCGCTCGAGCGGGAAAAACACCCATCCAGTATTTCTTGTGCAGGGTTGGACGCTCGAGCGGGAGTTTGGCCGCTCGAGCGGGGGTGTGTGAGTGCCGCTCAAGCAGGGATTTGGACGCTCGAGCGGGGACCTGGTTTGTCGAGATGCTGGGAGTGTGCATCCGCCGCTCGAGCGTGGGAGTGTCCGCTCGAGCAGGAGTCTGTGAGTGTCCGCTCGTGCGGGAGTTTGTCCGCTCGAGCGGGGCGGCTGAGTATAAAATCGTGTTTTAGTGTTTTAAAACAGTTTTTCAACCCCTTTCAGTTTATAAAACCCTAGGTTACGAGTTCTCTCTCTCCCAACTCATCTTCTCTCTTAGGATTGATCTATTTAGAGTGTGTATCTACCCTAGTTCCTTCATTAAAAAGGTAGAGGAGAGTGAGGGCTACATTCTAATCTGAGAAATTGTTGGTTTGGAGCACTTTGGAGTTTTGGGCATCATCTTCATCTTCTCCTTTTTGAGTTATTTCTTCGAGGTAGGGATTTCCTACTCCATTTATACGCTTTAATCCTAAGTGGTGGTATTTTGGTATGTGGGGGTAGTTTGGTAATTTTGGGAGAAACCTTAGGGTTTTGTCATAGATTAATTTATATAATTAATTTAAAGGAAGATTGTGTTTTTGGGGTAAATTCATGAGATTGGGGAATTTAGTGGTTTATAGTTGTATTTGGTAGTTTAAATACTTACCTTAGAGAATATTGAAATTATTGAAATTACATTTATTGTAATAGTTATTTCTTGCTTAGAAATAATTGTTTTGGGCTATCGCTGGAGGATAGTCATTGATTGTTGTAGACCTTGCATGCGGCTTAGGTATAACTGAAATTAAGTCATTTATCTTGACTGTTGAATTAATACAGAACATTCATGTATTGATTATGTGTTGTATATGGCAATTGTGTGTTTCATTGCATATGCACTTGCTTTGGAGGAGATAGGGGATGAACTCCACGGTTTAGGGGAAGATAGGGGATGGACCTCTAAACCAGAATTGTTGGGAGGAGATAGGGGATGGACTCCATTAGCATCACTTTTACGTGTGCTTATTGATAATAGAAATATTTCTATTTATTGTTGATATGATACATCACCAAAATGTGTATCAGTTGGGAAGTATGGAAGTGAATTTGATTGTGATTGATATAATACCAACATGTGTATTCGTTATGTTAGGTTTAACTTGAATTGTTATTCCTGTTGAATTGGAAGCATTGTTAATAAAAGATGAAATCCCAGTTGAGTTATTTGGCCAGGTTCTGAGCCATAAATGGTAAGTGAATTATGCCATAGACAATGTGTCATAGGCAATGTAGACATTCGTGTCATGAGTTTGTAAATTGAATATCCTGTGTTAACCATGTATCGGGTGCTACTGCTTTAGTTAATTCTTATGCTTGGTTTAGTATTTCTCTACTGGGCTGTGGCTCACCCTATATGGGAACTTCATTTTCAGGTTCAGGTGGTTCATTACCTCCAAGGACTTAGCTTGTGAGGATTTGGACTCGAAGACTTGTTTTTTTTACTTATTTGTTTTTATTTGATACATGTAAACATTCAAGCCTAGGGCTTTATTTGTATTGAGTTAGAACTCTTATTTCTTTGTGTCCAAGTGTTGGCTTGGCAAGATGTAAGCCCGTAGGGCATTTATTTTGATGTTACATGTAATGCTTTTATTTAGTAATACTCTGATGGATAATAGAATGTTTCGTTTTCTATTATTAATGCATGTTAATCTTATATATGATGGGTTTTATTTTGAGGGCGTTACATACTATAACATTAGCCTTCTTGGGATGACAAGACAAAGTGAATTGGTAATCTTCAAGGTACTCCATCCAGCGTCTCTGTCTCATTTTCAAATCTCTTTATGTGAACAAGTACTTCAAGCTTTTGTGATCGGTAAATATCTTAAACTTTTCGCCATAGAGGTAATGTCGCCAAGTCTTAAGTGCATAGACCACAGCCGCCTACTCCAGATCGTGAGTAGGATAATTTTTCTCATGATTCTTCAATTGTCTTGATTCATAAGCTACTACCTTCCCGTTTTGCATTAACACGCCACCTAACCCTTCTTTGGAGGCATCATAATAAACCATGTACCCGATGTCTCGTTCAGGTATAATTAGTATAGGAGTGCTTGTCAATCTCTTTTTGCGTTCTTGAAACGACTGCTCACAAGTTTCGTTCTATTCAAACTTTACTCCTTTTTGTGTTAGGTGTGTCATCGACTTCGCTCATCGACTTGGCTAATTTGGAGAAATCTTAAATGAATCTCCTATAATAACCTACTAATCCCAAGAAACTACGAATCTCAAATGTAATCTTAGGTTGATTTCATCCCATTACTGCTTCTACTTTAGTAGGATCCACTGATATTCTCGATTCAGACGCATGACCTAAAAATTTTACTTCCTTTAACCAAAATTCACATTAGCTAGCTTTAGCATACAATTGGTTCTCCCTTAGAATTTGCAAAATGATTTTCAGATGTTGCTTGTGATCTTCCTCCGATCGTAAGTATATCAAAATATCGTCAATGAATACTACCACAAATTGGTCCAAATAAGGTGTAAAAATTTTGTTCATTAAACTCATGAATACCCCAGGTGTCAAACCAAATGGCATTACCACGAAGTCATAGTGGCCATAACAGGTTTGAAATGCAGTTTTGGGTATATCTTCTTCTTTGACATGAAGTTGGTAATATCCCGAACTAAGGTCAATTTGGAAAAACATTTTGAACCTCTTAATTGATCGAACAAGTCATCAATTCTTGGTAAGGGATATCGATTTTTAATGGTGACTCGATTTAGTTGTCAATAAACGATACATAATCTTAAGCTTCCATCTTTCTTCTTCGTGAATAATGCTGGCACTCCCCATGGAGACGTACTTGGTTTGATGAACTTTTTATTCAGCAGTTCTTGCAACTGCTCATTCAATTCTCGAAGTTCAGCTGGTGCCATACGATATGGTGCTATGGAAATTGGTGAAGTCCCAGGTTGAAGCTCGATCATGAAATCTATGTCCTGTTTTGGGTGTAGTCCCGATAATTTGTCAGGAAAAACGTCAGCGTATTCGCAAACCACATGGGGTAATCCTGGATCTTTTCGATTTTCGTCTTCCAAAATTAAGCTTGCCAACCATCTAGTTAGTTGATCATGCCACCGCAACTTGGGATATGTTGGAGTTAAAGAATCTTGTCTATCTCTTTTAAATTGAACTTTCATGCCATTAAGGGAGGATGCTGTCACCGTTTTACGGTAATAATCAATAATGGCTCGATGAATTGACAACCAGTCCATTCCTAGGATGACGTCAAAATCAGACATCTCCATAACTTTTAGATCACATATCAAATATGAACCGGAGATTTCTAGTTCACAAGATTTACATACTAGATTTACTCGGGTTTGACCACCTAAGGGTAAAGCAATACTCATAGCCAATGTTTTAACAAGCGGCCGCAACCGTTACGTAACGGTTTTGGTGGTTACCGCCACCCATTACAGCCGCTTTTGTAGTGTGATTGAGATTCACAGGTGTGTAGGTTGTAGCGGCTGTTATAGCGGTCGTAACGGTGCCGTAACGGCCATAACGGCCTGTTATGCATTGTTACGTAACGGTTCCGAACTGCATCTTTCGAAAAAAAACAAAAAAAAAGAGCTGAAAATGGGAGAAGAGGGATAGAGAGAGAAGAGGGAAAATGAAAAGGGAAGATGGAGGAGTAAGAGATAGAGAGAGAAAAGAGAGAAGATGATGAACATGTTATTGATTTGTTAAAGCTGTAAAACCTATGCTATTCTATTCAGCTGCTATCACTCAACTATTTTGTTTGTGTGCGTCTATCTATATATTGTTTGAAAATAATAATAATAACAATAACAATAATAATAATAATAATAATAATAATACTGTGGTCGTTATCTATATATATATTTAGGCTATTATTTACTCTTTTACTTTTGTCATTGTTTAGTGATTGATTTTTTTTTTTGTAAAATATCTAGAAAACATAACACATATAATTATATATTAATATATTTTTTATACATGTCAATTTTTTTTGATTAGTTTATTTTATTTTTATTTACTAGTTATCCAAAAAGAGAATGAATATTCAAGTGATCCAAACCCAAACAAAAAAAATTTCTTTATAATTTATTTTTAAATTTTTATATGATTACATTAGCATGTATAATTTATTTTTTAAAACTATTCAAATTAAAAGTTGCATAAGCTTCTACAAGTATAATAATTAAAAAAATAATTTTATACATCCAAGTCCAATAATTTTTTTTTGTTGCCACAAGCATAATATGGATTTATGACATATAAAGTCATTAATTATTAAAATAAAATGTAAAACTCAGTTTATAGTGATTTAAAAATATGAAATATATTGGATCATATTTAAAAATTTACAAAAATTGATCAATATTTATTTTAAAACTCAATAAATATGATTATGGAAAAAAAATATGTGTATCGGTAAGTTTTTTTTAAATTGTGCGAAAAATAAAAAAATTCACAGTTCCAGTTACCGCAATCGTTACGCTACAGCCTTTACACCCCGCAACTGCAACCGCGCCACCGCCACCGTTACGGCGACCGCAACCGCTTTTTAGAACCTTGCTCATAGCTATCTCTAACGTTTCTAGCTCCAAACCCAAACTTGACACACATGCAGTGGATATAAAAGACTGTGAAGCTCCGGAATTAAACAATACTTTAACCCAATAATTCATAAGGATTAACATACCTTGAATTACTGATGCGTTAGCAACATCTTCTTCTTCTTGGAGGGCATACATTCTTCCTATTGCCTGTTGGTTAGTCCCTTCTGGTTTCTTTCCATTTCCAGCTCCTTGTGGTTATGTTCTTGGCCGGCCTGCATTCCTAGAGGCTTGTGGCTGCCCTTTGTTGGTTTGAGTATTTTGAGTGGGCTTAGAACCTTGTCCTGGCTGGCATTTGTTGTATTGTTGTGCCCCTCGTTGATCCATAAAATATTCCCTACCTTGAGGACACTCACTTCGACGATGCCCCTATTGACCACATCTGAAACACTTTCATTTCCACTCATTTACAAAGTTTCCTCCTTGCTAGTTTCCTCGATTCTGCCTTTGTTGCTGCTGCAACCCTCCGGCATAAGGTGCTAGTGCAAGATGGTTTTTGGTGTTGCGGACTGGACCTCCTCCGCGTGGTTGGTTATTGTTCCTTGATCGTTGATTTCGAATGCGTTTGAAATCCACTGATTCTCATTCCACAATTAAAGCTTGATCCACCATTTGGCCATAGATGGAAAGTTGCATTGTGATCAATCTTCCTTTAGTGTCTGTGTCTAAACCCCTTTCAAATCATCTAACTTTATCCTCTTTATTTACTACTATTGTTGAAGCATACCGTGAGAGAGCCTCAAAACGGTTTGCATATTGAGTAACTGACATTTTTCCTTATTTTAGTTAGAGAAATTCATGAATCATTTCTTGTCTTAGCGAATTAGGAAAATACTTTTCCATGAATAAGTCTTCGAATTGTCTCCAAGTTAATGTCTCTACTTGTTGAGTACTTTTGATCATTTCCCACCAATGATCTGCTTCCCCTTCCATTTGAAATGCTGCCATAGTCACTCTATCTTGCTCATTTTGAATGTCAGAAGTATCTAGCAACTTCTTAATTTCTCTTAACTAAGCTTCAGCTTCATAGGGGTTTGATCCACTAAGGAATTTGTGGTAATGTAGCTTTTTAAATTTTGCTATCATTTCAGATTTTCTTTGATCTTGGTTTCGGGGTAGTATATTGCCTACCCTATCAGCAATTGCGCGTATAATTCGAGCGACATCGCCATCGGACACTCCATCACCATTACCGTTGTTACTATTTCTTGTTCGTCCAGCCATTCTGCACGATGGGATCTTTAGTAATTTGTGATTTATTCATTTATTTATTATCATTATTGTTATTATTATTATATATATATTTATATGCAAGGACAATAATTAAAAAAAAGAAACTTCATTAGATTAGGCATGTTACAATCAACAAAATACAAATAAAACAAAAAATAAAAATACTACGGGCAAAAGATAGCCTCTACAAATCCAGGTTAACTCCTACACCAACAATTCTAAACTAGGCAATTTTACATAGTAAGCAGTGGCGGAGCTAGAAAATCAAATTAGAGGGGGCACTTATTAATTACAATATCGAAAATTTTTACAAAAATATTTCACGCAAGTTTTTACGATTGATTTCGAGAAACATAAAAAGAAATAATGTTATTTATAACTAGAGTATCATGGACAATATAAAAAAATATAGATATAAGTCTTAAAATAAATTATATAATGATAAATTATTTTTTTATAGAAAATTTGATTAAAAATTCAATATAATGGTAATACTACGTTATCATTAGTATGTGATATCACCAACTAATAGGAAATAAACACATAGAGATTGAACCTCACATGTCAAATGTAACTAACAATCTAATAAATTTCATATCTTTATAGTGAGATTACTTATACTTGCATGTCAATAATATTGACATCACCGTTACATTCAAAATTTTTCATAAATTTTTCATAGATAATATGGTTTATAATAGTCTCTTTATTTTCAATCAAAATAACCATTATTATTCTCATAATCTTTAAAATGTCATTGACATTTCACTCTAATAATATTTTTGTAATATTTTTATTTAAAATATTTTTTTTTATATTTACAAAAAAAACCCCCAAAATCCAAGGGGGGCATGTGACCCCCCTAGTCCTCAATTCTCTCCGCCATTGATAATAAGCATACAAAATAATTGGTTAGCCTAGTTTGTAATTCCCTTAAGACTTCTAAAATAGCCAAGAAAAGTCTCTCCTCACAAGGACCTCAGGTTCCCACATGGCATGGAAAAGCCCCATAAATCACCACAGCACCCTCACGAAGACAACAGTTTCCTGCACACAATGCCCTAGCAACTGCACCGGCTCTTCCCGATAGATCCTCCAGTCTTTGAAGTCCACTGACCCATCTCTCTTCACAATTCCGTTTGGATCGGGCATGATATACTGAAGGCTCCAAATGTCAAAAAGGTTGCCCATCCTATCGGTGAAGCCATTTGGGAAAGGGCCTAGTTGATATAACTAGGGAGTCTCTTGCCTCAAAATTTGGACAGGTCTGATATAAGCACCTACCCAACTCTCAGATTTCCAAGCACAACTTCATCGGGGATAAACTCTAACATATACAAATGAGCCAATTTGCAGCCTATTTCGAACATCTTAATTCTCGAATATAGCCCCTATATCTCCAGTACTTTCGTCAGTACTTGTCACGACCCGCTCCCTGTACCCAAGGGTTAAGCATCGTGATGGCCAGTAACTGAGGTTACCTTCGGCCAATTCATAAACAAATTAATAAACACGAGCGGAAGTAATATTTAAATAAGGATACCAAAATAATCATTGGAGCTTCTATTTTTATTACAAAATTTATTGACTAAAAAGGCCGATATTTACATAGAAAAATATCATAAAAATGCTGAGTGTGTCTATTCCGCAGCCTCGCATCTAAGACTTTCCAAAAGTTATTTCCTGAAAATTGGTAAACAACTATAAGCACATGGCAGAGTGAGAAATATTATACCAAGAGTATAAGGGACATGAAATAACCATGGATAGTTAGTTAGGCCAAAACATTTAAGATAACTTAGTCGGAACAAATAATCTTTTAAGTAGCAAAACTGAGATTATGTAAATAAATCATTTAAGTGGCAGAAGCTGAAATACAGAAATTATGTAAGTAAATGACCATAACCACGGTACTGAACAGAACAGAACTGAACAGAGGTCACAGAAGTGACAGTCAGAACAGAGGTACGGATTCAAGAGGTGGCTCGTTCGGATTCTAGAAGTGGCTCCCATAATAGTGTAGCACTTAGCTCCGCACAGCACTTTGGTCCGCACAGAACAGAGGTACGGATTCAAGAGATGGCTCGTACGGATTCTAGAAGTGGCTCCCACAACAGTATAGCACTTAGCTCTGCACAGCACTTAGCTCCGCACAGAACAGAGATCAATGGATCAGAGGGCTACAAAGTAACCAAACAGAGGCCAATGGTTATTTAAGTTTCCCAAGGGGTGGGACTCCCGTGGTGGTACTTACAAAACATAATTGTTTATAAGGTCATAGCCAAATATTCCTTAAAATATAAACAAATATATTCATGAGTTTCCTTTTAAGCAAATAGGGTTCAGAAATAAAACCACGTAACTAAAATCTTCATAAAACATAACTTTTATTTATATAACTTAATAAATATAACTTGTATAAAATAAGCTATGGTAACTCAGAACATTCGTAAAACATATAATGGTAAAGCAAGGTATAATATAACTCACCTTAATTTTAATACCTCACTCTTTCTTTCTACTGTCAAAGACCCTTTCACCTTCCACTATTCTTTCCTTCTTCCTTTCTTTCTTTCTTTCTTTCCTTTGCTTCTTTTCTTTCTTTCTTCTTTTCCTTTTTTCTTTCTTTTCCTTTTCATCTTTCACCCAGATTACCTTCTCCCTATTTATAGGGAGATAAAGCCCCCTGAGCCAACGTGGCAGCCCAATCCTTTTCGAATCCGTCTCAGATTCATTCATAAATTTCATGATTGATCCTTATCTAATATATATATTTAAGATAGTTATACTTTAGCCCAATATTTTAATATAATTATATAAATAAATTAAGTCTTAATTAAATTATATTTTATTGTATACCAACAGAAAATTAATTATTTATTTTATTACCACACTCATTATTATTATTATTATTATTATTATTTTGACCCCTAAACTTTTACTAATTATATTGTTTTACAAAATTACACATAATAATATATAATAAATTATATATTTTCCGAACTGAGAGTAAATAATATTAATATAAATTCTACAGAATAATTAAAAATATGGGTTGTTACAATCTTACATTTTTTTAAAATTTCGTCCTCGAAATTTGTCATATGTAAGCTATCCGCTGCGCACTCTGATAAATATATATTAGATGATTAATCTGATAGAAAATAGTACCTCAACAAAAATTTAACAAAAATAACTCACTGTCTAGTTGTCAAAAATTGTTTTAGGCTAAAATAAGAAATAAAGAGCGACTTTAAAAACTTTTCACTCGTTTTGTTTACAATAAAAATAAATAAATATGAGAACACAATGACAGAATTATATGCAAGAATTGAAAAATTTGAGATGAACTTTTCGTTGATGGGAAATAGTTTCAAAATTAGTATCTTTATAATTTGAACCCACTTTTAAAAAACATCAAAATAAATTTTTTTTTGAATACTGAACTGAAAATTATATGTATTTAATTATATTATAATTTTGGTGGGTACTTGAGCCCGATATCCGTTATTTCTTTTCCTTCTTTTGCTATAACAAATATAAATTATACCTAATATCCTTCACAAATTAGGCACACTAAAAAAAATTTATTATATATATATATATAATCATATAAAATTATAATAAAATTAAATCGGCTAACAAAATATAATAATTCGGAACTAATTACCTGCTATTCTACTTCTTAAATGTGTGTGTGTCCTATGCTCCAATGATGTTTTTTTTTTTTTTTTTCTAAAAAAATCATTGCTTTGATACCACTTGTCACGACCCGCTCCCTGTACCCAAGGGTTAAGCATCATGATGGCCAGTAACTGAGGTTACCTCCGACCAATTTATAAACAAATTAATAAACACGAGCGGAAGTAATATTTAAATAAGGGTACCAAAATAATCATTGGAGCTTCTATTTTTATTACAAAATTTATTGACTAAAAAGGCCGATATTTACATAGAAAAATATCATAAAAATGCTGAGTGTGTCTATTCCGCAGCCTCGCATCTAAGACTTTCCAAAAGCTATTTCCTGAAAATTGGTAAACAACTATAAGCACATGGCAGAGTGAGAAATATTATACCAAGAGTATAAGGGACACGAAATAACCATGGATAGTTAGTTAGGCCAAAACATTTAAGATAACTTAGTCGGAACAAATAATCTTTTAAGTAGCAAAACTGAGATTATGTAAATAAATCATTTAAGTGGCAGAAGCTGAAATACAGAAATTTTGTAAGTAAATGACCATAACCACGGTACTGAACAGAACAGAACTGAACAGAGGTCACAGAAGTGACAGTCAGAACAGAGGTACGGATTCAAGAGGTGGCTCGTACGGATTCTAGAGGTGGTTCCCATAATAGTGTAGCACTTAGCTCCGTACAGCACTTTGGTCCGCACAGAACAGAGGTACGGATTCAAGAGATGGCTCGTACGGATTCTAGAAGTGGCTCCCACAACAGTGTAGCACTTAGCTCCGCACAGCACTTTACTCCGCACAGAACAGAGATCAATGGATCAGAGGGCCACAAAGTAACCAAACAGAGGCCAATGGTTATTTAAGTTTCCCAAGGGGTGGGACTCCCGTGATGGTACTTACAAAACATAATTGTTTATAAGGTCATAGCCAAATATTCCTTAAAATATAAACAAACATATTCATGAGTTTCCTTTTAAGCAAATAGGGTTCAGAAATAAAACCACGTAACTAAAATCTTCATAAAACATAACTTTTATTTATATAACTTAATAAATATAACTTGTATAAAATAAGTTATGGTAACTCAGAACATTCGTAAAACATATAATGGTAAAGCAAGGTATAATATAACTCACCTTAATTTTAATACCTCACTCTTTCTTTCTACTATCAAAGACCCTTTCACCTTCCACTATTCTTTCCTTCTTCCTCTCTTTCTTTCTTTCTTTCCTTTGCTTCTTTTCTTTCTTTCTTCTTTTCCTTTTTTCTTTCTTTTCCTTTTCATCTTTCACCCAGATTACCTTCTCCCTATTTATAGGGAGATAAAGCCCCCTGAGCCAACGTGGCAGCCCAATCCTTTCCGAATCCGTCTCAGATTCATTAATAAATTTCAGGATTGATCCTTATCTAATATATATATTTAAGATAGTTATACTTTAGCCCAATATTTTAATATAATTATATAAATAAATTAAGTCTTAATTAAATTATATTTTATTGTATACCAACAGAAAATTAATTATTTATTTTATTACCACACTCGTTATTATTATTATTATTATTATTATTATTATTATTATTATTATTATTATTATTATTATTTTGACCCCTAAATTTTTACTAATTATATTGTTTTACAAAATTACACATAATAATATATAATAAATTATATATTTTCCGAATTGAGAGTAAATAATATTAATATAAATTCTACAGAATAATTAAAAATATGGGTTGTTACAGTACTGCCCTCTACAGAGTCCTCCTCAGTGTCAGACTCAATCACAATTATCTCCAGTGGGTTGTACGTTGTTGCAATCTCTTCGGGTTCAGGTTCAGGTTCAGGCTTAGGCTCAAGCTCGTAGTCTTCTATTGGTGCAATTTCTTCAGGTTCTGACTCAGGCTCATAGTCTTCTATAGGCGACTCCACTTCTTCACTTGGGTCAGATTCTATGTCATAGTTTCCGACCGATTCTGCCTCATTAGAGTTAATGTCTAATAAAGGTTCTGACTTAGTTAAGTCATAGAAAATTACAAGTTAACGTAAGGTTTTCTTAAACGTAAAAAAAATAATAAATTACTACCCATGGCCCAAAGGTTCGAATCTAGACTCTGATACCAAACTGTGACGCCCCAATTTATTTTTTTGGAATATCATAAAATTTAAATAACAAATAGCTTGCTAAATAAAAATTTTAACAACTACTTAGGGAAATTTAAATTCTTACATAGCCAAAGCTTAACAACAAAACAAAATTACTAGTCCGCATACAATATTACAACAACTTTATAACATTTGTAATTACTAATACAAAAGATAATAAAATTTTATTTTGCTAAATTCTTGATTTCATGTTAGCCACGGTTCTATATTAGCAGCGGCCCTAATTTCGGCTTCAATCCCTTTCTTGTCATAATCTGGCATAAAATGCCAGGGCAACAAAATATATTCCATGAATTTTGCAACACAGTAAGAAAATATAGCCAACCTACCATTCTTTTTAAGAGAAAGTAATCAGATAATAATCATGACAATTAAGAGAAAATTATGAAATTAATAGCATGATAATATAACAACAATTTAAAATAATTTCAACAATTTTATTAGTTTAGGTGACACTCAAAATCTCACCAAAGAGATTTTTTTACCAACCGCTAAGTCGTGACCACGGTTAATTTGGAAATCCCCCCTTGGTCAAATATTCAAGAACTACCAAGGATGCCCACACCCAGAGTTATATACCCAAGCCGTGGCATCTGTGGTCTGTCCCAAGGGAACGGTCTGCTAGGGGTATGTAACCTCCCCGTGTGCCACCCCGCACATCCACCCTTATTCCAAAACTGAATATTGAAAAGGATTCAAATAAGTCCCGTGTCATCTTACGGTTTCGTGACACAATTATATAAAAATTATTAAAAATCAGGGCTCACCCTGAACTATCGTTATTAACCCTCGATCGTTAACTTTATATATACCGTTAATCATTTCAATTAGTTTTTATATTAATCACAAATAATAAAAATTTCAATCACCAATAATGTTATACCAACTCATTAAAATTCCCAACATAAAATATTACACATGTCACACATTAATAAATCAATGTACAAAATTTAAATAAACAATTAATTTAAACCATGGTATGAAATAATAATGTAGATACAAAAGAATTAAACCATAATCACACACATGCATGGATTTTTAATTTACAAGATTAGACTAGCATAATATTAAATTTTAGTTATAGCGATCCCGGTTTTCCCTTCATTGTTTAATTGTATTCCGGACTCGGTTCCGTGGATGTGTTGTTGTCTTATTCCCGTTTCCGTCCTTTACTCTTCGTATATGAGTCTTGGGTCGTGTTTGGCAGGTTTGAAATAGGTTGGTTGTGTTTGGAAACCAATGGTTGATGTCCAGATTTCGGGCTTCACGCTTGAGCGGGGCTTTTGACGCTCGAGCAGACTTGTTTGTATATCAGTCCGAAAAACAGCTTTTGGATCACTTTTTCGGGCCAATCTCTCTCTCTAACTTTTCAAAGCTTATGCATGATTATACTAGATTCATCTCATTAAGTAAGATACATGTACATCAATTAGAATGTGACTAATTATTGATGAATGCACCTATATATACAATGTATAGAAGACTAATGCTAATACATTGAATGTGATGGATTCATTATGAATGAATCTTAGAGATGCATTATGTATCTATTATGAGTATGTAAGATACATTAATCTATCTAATGAATTCATTAATATAGAAGATGCATTATGTATCATGAATGTATGAGATACACTAATCTATTTAATGAAGTTCATTTAATGAATAACTTGAGAGCTTCTCTCTCTCTCTCTCTATATATCTTCTCTCTAAAAATCCATCTAGCTCTAGTGTGTTTCTAGCCTAGTTCCTTTGTAAGAAAGGTGGAGTTTGGCGTGGCCTTCGTTTTGATCCGAGAAAGGTTGGGTTGGAGCACTTTCGAGTTTCTCTCTTCTTCTCCTTGGGTTCTCCATTTGAGGTAGGGATTTCTTTATTCTTTTTCAATACTCCGTCTATAGATAGACATGTGATAGTTTTGTATTGCATGAAAATCATATCCATGTTGGATTTGTTTGAAAATCATGAAGGGGAAACCTAGGGTTGGTTGTTTAAATATGAGCTTGTTAACATTGGTTGTTGTGTGGGCTAATTGAGAAGTAATCTAGCATGATTATTGTTAAAAGAAGAGAAAACCCTAAATTATATTTTGATTTGATAAATTAAAATGGAACATGGTTGGACAATGTTTGTAAATTACTATTGTTAAAGTGGGTTGTATAAAAGTGTTAATGGCTTAGGGATTAACTATGTCATTGGGGTTATTTTGAAATGAGTGTATTGGAATGAGATGAGTCATGGCTTTATTATCCATGGAATTGGTTTTGTAAAATGAAAAGAATGGATTTGGTTTTGTGAAATGGGAAAAGTGTTTTTGGAATAAGTGGTGGAATACGTTGACTTGGAAAATTATGAAAGTTGATCTTGAAAATGGAAGATGAAATGTTAACTCTATATGAGTCTTGGAAAATAAATATGAGTATTGAACTATTGTATCATGAGTGTTGAATACACACATTTGGGGGTTTTATCTCTAACTATCGTACCAGTGTCGTTGTTGGGTTTAAGATCGCTTGAGAGTTGAGTCTCTTTTAATAGGTGTACTGAATACATGCATCTAGAGGTTTTGTCCTTGGTCATTGGTGGAGGATGACATTGTTGTGTTGAATCGTTGTGTATATATTACACTTATTGGTTGTGCTTTGTTATATTGAGATAGTTAGTGTTATATACCGCGCTTAGAATGAGGGGTACCAGTGCCTTCCAGCTAGCGCCTGGAGAACTTGAACTAGGTACCATTACCTTCCAGCTTGTGACTGGAGAATATGGCTAGTCATTTGATCGTAAGGTGTATCCTTAACTTACCATGCTTATGGCAGGTAAAGTAGAGCTTTTATCATCATTGTCTCAGTGTATCTGAGTATGTCATGAGTTACGATGGTTATGGTTTTGAAAGGCCAAGTTTCCTTATTTGTTGATTATACACATGTTGATGATTTGTTATTTCCCTTTTTACTAAATGCATGCATGTATAGATGTGAATGTAACGCCCTCAAAAATAAACCCATAATACATAATATTAACATGCGGAATTATAAGGAAATAAAGTATCTTATTCCATTCATCAGAGTACCATGAAATAAAAACATCATAATAAATGCCCTATGGGCTTACATCTTGCCAAGCCAACACTTGGACACAATTCCATGAGTTCTAACTCAAAAACAAATAAAGCCCTAGGCTTGAAAGTTTACAAGTTGTTCAAATAAAACAAATAAAATAAAGCAAGTCTTCGAGTCCAAATCCTCACAAGCTAAGTCCTTGGAGGTAGTGAACCACCTGAACCTGAAAATGAAGTTCCCATATAGGGTGAGCCACAGCCCAGTAGAAAAATACTAAACCAAGCATAAGAATTAACTAAAGCATTAGCATTCGATACATGGTTAACACAAGATAATCAATTTCCAATTTCATGACACGAATGTCTACATTGTCTATGACATATTGTCTATGACACCTTTCACTTTCCAATATTTATTCAACTTTCCAATTATATCATTATGGCTCAGAACCTGGCCAACTATAATAGTGATCCAGATGTCACAAAAATAAATGAGACTAAAGCTCAAACCACAACACTTCCATACTTCCAACTGATACACATTATAATGATGTATCATATCAACAACAAATAGCAATATTGCTATTATCAATAAGCACACATATGAGTGATGCTACTGGAGTCCATCCCCTATCTCCTCCCAACAAATCCGGTTTAGAGGTACATCCCCTATCTTCCCCTAAACTGTGGAGTTCATCCCCTATCTTCTCCAAACAACATGCATATGCAATGAAACACACAATTGCCATATACAACACATAATCAATACAAGTAATGTTCTATATTAATTCAGCAGTCAACATAAGTGACTTAATTCCAGTTATACCTAAGCCACATGCAAGGTCTACAACAATCACGACTATCCTCCACCGATAGCCCAAAACAGTTATTTCTAAACAAGAAATAAATACAACAATGAATGTAAAATCAACATTCTCATAGGTAAGTGTTTAAACTACCCAACTATATCATTAATCTCATAATTTCCCCAACTTCATGAATTAAAACCAATTTCACATTTTTCCCTTAAATTAATTATACAAATTAATCTAAGCCAAAACCCTAAGGTTTCTCCCAAAATTACCAAACTACCCCCACATACCAAAATACCAACACTTAGGATTAAAGCGTATAAATGGAGTAGGAAATCCCTACCTCGAAGCAAGAACCCAAAAAGAAGAAGACAGAGATGATAGCCCAAACTCCAAAGTGCTCCAAATCAACAACCGTTCAGATTAAATGAAAGCCCTCACTCTCCTCTATCTTATTTGTAAAGCAACTAGGGTAAAAACACACCCTAACTAGATCAAACCTAGGAGAGAAGGTGAGTTGGGAGAGAGAAAACTCGTAACTAGGGTTTCTGGATCAAAAAGTTATAAAAAAAATGATTTAAAACTGTTGCTGCGTATTTAAACTGGACAGGCTCGCTCGAGCGAAGACATGGTCGCTCGAGCGACCAGACACAAAAATCCACGCTCGAGCGAAGAAAAGCTCGCTCGAGCCAAAAACTCGATGCTTCAGGTCTGCAACCCAGAAGCTCGCTCGAGCGACGAAATTCTCGCTCGAGCGACGAAATTCTCGCTCGAGCGACGAACTCGAAAACATACACGTCGCTCGCTCGAGCCAAGAAACACATCTCTCAGGTCCTAAGCCCAGACGCAGACTCTCGCTCGAGCGACCAAACCCTGGCTCGAGCGAAGAACAAAAACAACAGCTCGCTCGAGCGACCAACTCCTCGCTCGAGCGAAGGTCCAAAATTCTGGACAGCAACACTTGGTTTCCAACCCAACCAACCTATAACAAACCTGCCCAACTCAACCCATAACTCAAAATCAAAGAATTAAAGAACAACAACAACAATACACAATGCCTGGATCCACGGAACTTAAGTCCGGATACAACAATCTAAAGGAAAAGACCGGGGTCGCTATAGTGAATGTGTTGGGAACCGACATAAATAATATTTTATGTTATTTTGGAAAGTGGGAAGGAATTGAATATTTCTGAATATGTTTTGAAAAAGGGAAATTGGTTGTAAGAACGGAAAATGGGGGAAAGTAATGAGCTTGGTGAAACTGTTTTCTAGAATTGTTATTGAAATGAAAGTTTGGGAAAGAGGGGTAATGAAAAGAAAAGAAAGGTGAATCGGTTTCAGTGTTGAATGAAATGGCTGATTTTGAGAAAAGTTCATACATATGTATATTTTGTATAAACTGCCACCTTACTACTCTAGTATGAGATTGAGCATTTATGATCATAGCTATCTGTAAGTTGTTATTGTTGAGGACCATGTTGAGATCCCTACTGGACTATATGTTCATCCCACGTTGTTGAATCTTTTTATGGTGATAATCAAGATGTGCTACAAGATTTTGGATCTTCATATTTGTTGGCCACGGGGCCTCTTTTGTGTTGGCGGAATGCCATTTATGAAAGAAGGGTTATACCCTTTTTCTTGACTCTTTAATGATGTAAGCCCAAGGGCAATTTATTTCGTACGCTCATGTTGTATTTAATTTGCATACGAATGAGGGAATGGTTATTCATTTCTACTAGTCGAACATTTGAGTTTATTTCCGCATGTGATCTCTGAACTTGAATTAAAGTAATGAATTTGGTAATGATTTCGAGTAATAAAAAGTGGGGCGTGACATTAGTCCAAATAAATAATTTAAGAGATAATTTTTGATTGCTCCTCAATCTACCAGAATTTTTCAGAATATATATCTCGTAATTAAAATTATAAATAAATTACTTATACAACTCTAAAATTCATATTAATATATATAACACTCAATATACATGTTATGGTCATTTTTCAGAAATCATTTGCAAAAATAAATTATAAATAATTTTGAAAAATTTCAAGAAAGTTTATGACACAGATTTATCACATTTTCTTAAATTAATTCCATACTTAAATTTATAAATCAATTCCATAATCTAAAAATTTATTATGAAACTAGACTTCTCAAATTAAATGTTTTATTTAGAAATTACCAGATTTGGTTTAATATAGAATTTTTAATGATTTTTCCAACATAGAGTAAAATCTGTCTTGTAGTTCCAGATTTGGTTAAAACTTTATATACATTTGTAAAAAACTCAATAATTGTTGCAAAAATTCTTGGATGAACTAGATATCATTTTAAACAACTTTGTACAAGAAAGTATCTCCAAATTTTGAGTATAAAATTGTCTACAAATTTGTGCAACTGTTTGGCAGATTTAAGGGCCAAATAAAATCTTCAATCCTCTCTTTGTTGGTATAAACTACACATGCAAGCCTATTTCCACAATAATTCCATGACTTTAAGACTACCAATATCTTCAAATATTTGATATACAAATCACAAAATTTATATACAACTATAAATAAAATTCTATTTATAAATGTTGCTAGGAACACAATCTGAAATTTTAACTTAAACAAAATGAGTGGGTTGAGGGGGTTTTCTTACTTAGTTGTAGGATTGAAATAGAGTGATGAAATGGTAGGAAAATTTAACTTCCTTGATCTCCTCCTTTTCTTCTTCTCCTACTAGTGTACCTTGCTCACGGGAACTCTCTCATTGATCAGATAAATGAGCAAGCATGCATATACATTTATACATGAACTCATGAGGCTCTCCCTTCCCTTTCTCTTTCTCCCTCTCTCTTTCTTATCATTCTCTCAGGTCTAATCATATTTTCCAAATCCAAGAAGTATAATTGAGTCTTATTCCCTATAATGCCATGCAAGCAAACAAATGCCATTCTACTGCCACCGAAAATTTGATTTTGATTTTTTTTTTCATTATATATATATATCTATATATATATTTGTGTATTTTTGTGGGTTTCTTAAAATTGATACACTAAAGTTTTTAACTAAGGTATTTAGTAAGGGTAATTATCTTGTTGAACCCTTATTAAAATTATTTATAAATAACAAATATTGAACATCTACAAAATTATTATTCTTAATAATGTCTTTATTAGTGATTGAATTGGGTTAATTTAAAACTAACTTATACACTATTATATATTTTAGATAGACTCTGGGTAAAGTTAATTAATTTATTTTCTTTTAAGAATAATTAAATACGGGTTCTCACAAGTGAGTTGGTTGCCGACCAACTGAGAATCACTGAAAACTAGGAGCTGATCTACACTAAAGTGCTCGGCACTGCGCAATCTAGCCAGTAGGGCTTTATATTCTGCCTCGTTGTTAGAGGCCTTCTATCCAAGCTTTAGAGCTTGCTCCCAGATGAATCCTTTTGGAGATATGAGTACCACCCCTGCTCCCGAGCCTCGGTTATTGGATGATTTGTCAACGTAGAGCTGTCAGATGTCACCATTGAAGAGTTTTCATTTTTCTAAAGCACATTGTTTTCCCAGTTCGGTGGTGTGTGGCAGCTGTACCGAGCTAGAGTTCTGATGTTCGACACTTTGGACGGGGGCAAATTTGGCGACAAAATCTGCCAAGACCTGGGCCTTGATTACTGTTCTGGGCTGATGCCGTATGTTAAACTCACCAAGCTCAACCGCCCATTTCGCTGTTCGGCTCGAGAAATTGGCTCGACTAAAGATAGATTTGAGGGGGAATTCAGTAAGGACATTGATGGTGTGATCTTGAAAGTAATGTTGTAGCTTCCTTGAGGCGATAAGCAGGGCGTAAGCCAGCTTTTCCAATGGTAGGTACCATGTCTCGGCATCTAGAAAAGTCTTGCTGATGTGGTACACTGGTCTCTCTTCCTTGTCAACTTTGCGAATCAATACTGCGCTTACTGCATGATCTGAAACTGCTAGATACAGGTACAGTTCTTCTCCTAGTTCTGGAGTAGAAAGTAGAGGTGGTGTACAGAGGTATTTCTTGAGGTCTTGCAACGCTTCGGTACATTCGGGACCCCATTCGAATGCAACCTTTTTCCTCAACAGCTGAAAAAAAGGCTTCATTTGATCCGAGGACTTGCTGATGAATCGGTTTAAAGTTGTCGCCATTCCAGCCAACTTTTGTAGTTCTTTGGTCTTTGTTGGTATCTCTATTTCTTGTATTACTTTGATTTGATCCGAATTTGCTTCAATTCCTCTGTAAGTTACCATGTATCCCAAGAACTTCCTTGTTCCTACCCCAAAAACACATTTCGAGGCATTGAGGTGAAGTTGATGGGTTTTCAGGATGTTGAAAACTTCCCTTAGATCTGTGAGGTGGTTTGTAGCAAGCCTACTCTTCACCACCATATCATCTATATATGCTTCCATAATCCGACCGAGCTATTCTCTGAACATCCGAGTTACCATCCGCTGGTAGGTTGCTCCGGCATTTCTTTATAACAGTACGTGTCTCTTGGAGTGATAAACACCGTCTTCTCTTGATCTGGGTTGAACAGTGGTATCTGGTGATAGCCGCTGTAAGCGTCCAGAAAGCTCATACGCTCATGTCCTGCTGTTGAATCCACAAGTTGATCTATGCAAGGCAAGGGAAAACTGTCTTTTGGACAAGCTTTGTTAAGACAAGTGAAGTCGACACAGACCCTCAACTTTCCGTTCTTCTTTTTGACTACGATTGTATTGGACAGCTACTGTGAGTACTGAATTTCTCAGATTGCTCCCTCCGCTAAGAGCTTATCGACCTCTGTAATTACTGTTTCGGTGTGCTCAACTGAAGATCTTCGACTCTTTTGCACAATGGGCCGAGTAAAAGGGTTAACATTGAGCTTATGGCAAACAAATTCTGGATTCAGCCCAGGAGTATCATATGTTGGCCATGCGAATACCTTCATATTTTCCCTCAGCAAATCCAGCAACTGAAGTTTCTCACCAGTGCCTAGCGAGATATCGATAAGAAAGTACTTCTCTGGGTCATCCTCTTTTACCAAAACTTTCTCTAGATCCTCTACAATCTTCTCGGCCGGGGTTCCCCCGACGTCTTCCAGGATAGGCTGTTCTGCTACTTCAACCGTTTGAGCCCGATTGCAGAGCTGTTTAGCCTTCATGGCTGTCATAAAATAATGCTTTAATGTAATTTGGTCCTCCGAGATCTGCTCTACTCCGTGCTCCGTTAGGAAGCAGACAAGTTGGTGGTAGGTTGAGGGGACTGCTTTCATTTGATGAATCCAAGGTCGACCAAGGATGGCGTTGTAAGGAGATGGAGTGTTAATAACCAGGAATTCTATCTGAAGGGTCTTTGTCCTAGCCACTACAGGCAACACTATCCTGCCAAGTGGCTATGCGGGTTTAGAATTGAAGCCGACCAATGGTGCTTCTGCTGGGGTGTTGTGCTGCTTAGAGAGACCAAGTTTCTTAAACAAATCGTAGTACAGTATATCTGCGGCACTATGCTAGTCCACCAGAATTCGTTTCACGTCAAATCGTTTCCCAATTCCCATAGTTATAGTTAAGGCATCAGTATGTGGATGTTGAATACCTTCTAGATCTTTCTTAGTAAATGAAATAATACACAAGGGAGACTTAGGTACTGTTCTCACCTTTTTTGGTAATGGACCAACTGACATCACTTGCTAAATCTGTACAGCCTTGGCAATTTCCTCCTAGAGTGTCTCCTCTTGCTCGTGACTAGCTGTGCCATGGATAACATTAATAACCAGTCGAGGTGGATGCTCTGCATTTGGTTCTAGTGGGGTCCCCTGCTTGGTTACCACTTTGTCTAGATTGATGTATTCTTGGAGATGCCTAGTAGCTACCAAATCCTCAAGGTGTTGTTTCAAAGCTTTGCAGTTCTGAGTCATGTGCCCTTGGTCCTGATGATAGGTACATCTAAGCTTATGATTGCACCCAGCTGGATCTTTTAACATCTTTGGTGGCCAAGTAAAGAACGGTTCTCTCTTGATTTTTTCCATAATGCGATAGATGGGTTCCTTGAAGACTGTGACAACTACTTCATGAGATTTGGACTTACCACCACATTTACTGTAACTCCTTGAGGTTCTCCTCGGTCTGCTTTTCGTCGGTTTCCTCGGCCCTACTATTCGACCGAAGACACTTCGATGGGAATCTGATCATCTTCAAGGCGAGCGTATTGCTTAATCCTACACGTAAATCCTTTAGTGCTGTGGCTGGGCTCTTGGTAAGTGATTGCCTCAACTTGCTTTCAGGTCGCAGAGCATGCTTAAAAGACATTACAGCCATCTGTTCACTGTAGATATTTTCCTCTAAGTCATTATACTCTTCCTAGTACCTCATTACATAATTGCGTTGTTCCTTTTGTTCCTTTCGGAGACCAAATAAGGTGTCGGACTCCTTAGGGATTTTGGTGTTGGAGACAAATTTGGCCAGGAATTCCTCAGAGAGCGGCTTCCAGTCGTAGATCGATCCAGTAGGGAGATGATCAAACCATCGGAGTTCGGACTCTCTTATATTGGATGGGAAGACCTTGCACATTAGTGTCTCATCTCGGTTCCACAAAGACATTATCTGCCCGTAGTGGTTGATGTGTGCAAGTGTGTCTGACTTCCCATCATATGGTGTAAATTTTGGTGGAGTAAACTTCTTGGGAGGTTTCATAGCTCGGTGCTCCCTCTGATGGATAGTATGATCAAGATATTGAGTCTGCCGCTCTCGTCGTTGCTCATTTTCTCTATTCTCGACCAACCAGGTACGAAGATCCACAGGAGGATATTCTATCTGCTGGCTGGCCGTTTTCTGCCTTTTAGCCCTCTTCCGGTGTGAACCACAAGTGTGGTTGCTCGCTACCTCACTTTGCACCGAGATTGGCTGACTTCACTGCCCAAACTCATTTCTGGGGACCTTCTTCACTGGTGGCTCAAGGGATGGGCTTCTCCAGTGCAGACGAGAGGGTTTTACGTCAGTTCTCTTCTTTATTAGGTCGCCCATTATCATCTTGAGCTGCGTTTTTAGTTCCTGTATCTCCATTCTTATGGAATCGATGATACGATCTCTATAATCATTTTCCAACAAAAAATAGGGGGAAGAACCACCAGCAAAGAGCTGTCGATGCTCAACAGATTCTGGAGTCCGGTTGTTGTTGCCGGTCTGCTCCTCCAGAACTGTTGGCAGCGCCAGGCCCATATCCTTCATCTTCACCATTTGTGGAGTCAATGTAGGGAGTGGAATATCCTCAAGTCCCATTGCCGGAATCAGATGCAGAACTCAGAGATGAAGAGTCCATGCTTACCGCACCAATTGTGCGTACTGAATACCTCACTAAATGATTATGGACCGGAGCACCGCACCTAATTGGACTATCCAAGAACTGAGACCTTGTAACACAGAGCACCGTCAGAGTTGCCCGCCTGGGGTTAGCCAGATAACCCCTCCAGTGTGGGAGTAAGTAGACGGAGAAGATGAGGGACCTTCTCTAGGTGTAGAAAGAGAGAATGACTAATGAATTCAGTTGTGTTTAGGTGAGTGTAGTTCAGCTCAACTTCGTTACCTTCAATGTGAAGTGAGTGGAGTTTATATAGAGCACCTTACTTGTTGCCCAAGATGGTTTTATGAAGTTTTGGTGCTGCCAGGCTCCCTTTAACATTACTCAAGGTAGGGGACCGTTAGATAGTTGTCAATGAATGCATATACTCATTGTAACCATGCTCATAATAGATCATTGTCACGATCTAAACCGCCTCTATAGATTTAGCATCGTAACCGGCCAGTAATCTTTGGATTACCGAAGGCCTTCCTGTATAAACAAAATAACCGGGGCTCACGGAAGCAATAAACAAAACACCAATAGTCCAACGAGCTGTGCATCTATATGAACAAATAATCACATGCAAAAGCGTTAATTTACCCACTTACATTACATAACATATAACACAATATTTTATACAAAAACAGATATACGGGTCAAAAATGTGTAACATAACTGAAAGCTTGCTAATGGCCTTCCAGGCCTAGCCCCAACTCGGAGGCACCCAAAACACTTGGTAGGCTTCAAAACAGTGACTCGGTAAAAACCCTCCTACACTTGCCCTCCAGAACGCTCACCTATAAATATATATATATAAAAACAGTGAGCTAAAGCCCAGTGAATAACATTAAAGTAAAGGGGTTAGTGAACGAATTCCAAATATATCATATCCGTAAAACAATTCATGACACAATCATTCATATCAGTCTCACATCAGAACATAACATAATGGTACATCTCATAGAACATATTACATATCGTCTTCCGACTAGAGTAATCGGTTCCGGATACCGATTAAACACATATCACCACGATGAAGTGGCTAACGAGATCTCATATTCATAGTTATGTCATGGACTCGCATTTACATGCCGTCCCCCATGACTTGGGACTATCTATGGATGCCATAATAGATTTCAAACATGGGACATTCGTTCACGTAAACAATATCATTTTAGAAATCATAACATATCATAACTCGTTTGGAACATATTTCATATCAACATATCTTTATAGAAATGTTACTCACAGTGGGCTTCCAGAAACGGTTGGTCAGTCTTTGAGTCATGACCTACAAACATAAATGTACATAGCACAAAACATGTCTCATTATTACTCATTCATGTGGTCATACATGGCTTAGCTTTCTCACTTTAATTCCCATTCATTCCATGCTACATAACTTGTTCATATTGCCCATATACTTGGATTCAACACATATTTTCTAATTCACTTACTTATGTTGTTTCTTAGCTTATTAATCTTTAACGACTCATAAATCATGCCTAAGAATGCCCATAAAGAGATGGGAGTGAAGATATGTACTTAAAACATCTTTTGAAAACATGCTGAAAATAAGTTGGTGGCTAGAGCCAGCTTTTCTTGGCTAGAGCCAGCAGAAGGCAAAAACAGAGCTCGATCGAGCCAGAACTCCTTCGCTCGAGCCAGCTTCTGCAGAGTTCAAAATTCTGAGAGCTCGTAATGTTGGCTTGAGCCACCACTTTTTCGCTTGAGCCAACTGTAAATTTCTGGGCACCAAGCTCAATAAAAATGGCTTCCAAACAACTTTCAAAACTTGGGGTCTTGAATGATTTGATCAAATACATAAAATAGCTTTAGAAAACTCTAATACAAGACCCTTAAAACATCTTTTATTCAAAAACTCATCAATTCTTGAAAGGTTTGAACCAAAACTTCTTCATGCAACATTTTTCAACTCTTCCATGGTTTTTCATAACATGGAAATGGTGATCAACAAACTCATGAATTCTGAAACCATAGACATGATTACAGCTCACATGCATGCAAGGACTTTAAAACTCAAACTCAAAATGATAAAATCAAAGATGATCCACCATGAATACACATGAAAGTAATCTACATGTTCAAAGACCCATTTCTTGCACTCTCATGAAAGTAGCTTAAAGCTTGATAAAATCATGATGCATGGAGGAATAGCTACAGAAATTAGACATAGAATCCTTACCCAAGGCTTTAATTTTAGAAATGTGAGATGAATTTCCCTAGTTTTCTTCTTCTTCTTCAAACTTTTGAGCTCTCTCTTACTAAAGCCAAACTCTCTCTCTTAAGCTTGAACTCTCAACTTAATGAAGTATAATGAGCCAAAGAATGTTGCCTACATTCTCTCATATCTCATCAGAAACTACACAACACACACTCTCACATTTGAACACAATACACGTGCACACACATGCATTATTCCAACACACCCACAAGAGTTTTAATCCCCTACATTCAATATCACCAAATGCCTCAACACAGTATACACTCAATCACATCTTGGATCATGGATAAGATTAGATTAGGTACCAATCATGCATCATTTAAATCAAACACAAGTAACCTTAATTAGTCAAGGTTAGCACAAAATTCAATTATTCAAAAATAGTTCCAATTTAGGCTTAATTTAATCACATGCGATTTTACTAAACTGAATCAGTTTTTAACAAACTTCTCAGATGGTTCCAAAAATTCTAATTAGCCAATCCATGTGCTCAATTTCAGTTTTTGAGGCCGTTTAGGCTATCAAATTCATATCAAAGCATAAATCATTTCATATCAAAGCATAAATCATAATAGATATTACTATGAGTAGCAGATTGAAGGCCCTAATAACATACAAAATACATAATAAACACATAACTTTTTTAACCACTTAATTAATATCCTTAATTACAGATTAGTAGTTAATTACGGACTGGGGTTGTTACAATCACATTCCCTTGATCAACTGTTTTCATGATTCTAAGGGAAGCAGACCAGCTAAGGTGGCAACCTGCACATTCATGCATTCATATTTTCTACGTTTCTCTAAGAGATTCCCTCAGCTTGGTACCATTGTGCCCCGGCTCGACCTTTCACAAGATTGCTTATAGAGATGGGTTGGTCCATTTAGATATCTTTGTGTAGGCTCAGCCCGCTTTGGTTTTTGATGATTGGTTCGGCTCATTAGTTCGGTCCAAAGATTAAGTCTTGTAGCTCCGCCCAGCTCAGCATCGCGGCTAGACTGGCCTTTCCATTGCGAGTTGGGCCCAAGTGCTTGAGGACTTGGATAGACTGTGTGTTATAAAGATAGGCTCAGTTGGCTGGCACACACATTTATCTGACACACTTGGACTTGGGTTTAGTGGATTGAGGCGGTCCAAGATTTGGATCTGACTCGTTTATATTCTGCCCCTCCAAATATGAAATCCTAGTTTTGATAACTTTAAATTAAGTTATTGGGTTATCTTGACAAACATACTGCATTTAAATTATTGGACGGAATTTAATAACCCATGTTATTTTTTTGTTATTGGATTATCTTGACAAAGACATTGTATTAAGTTATTGGACGGAGTAAAATAACTCACGGTATATTTTTTTAGTATATTTCTACATACAAATTCTATGTTTGGCATAATTTTTAGAAAAATGTATCTGCATGCAATTTCTATGTGTGACATTATTATTTATAGAAAGATTTGTGTTGCAAAATTATTGTTTCGATAAGTTCTTCAAAAATAGTTTAGTAAAGTAGTTGGTTTTTATGTCTTTTAATAGTTTTCAAAAAGCAAAAAATAAAAATGATTTTTGAAAGTAGTCTTAACTGTTAGGGAAAAACGATGATTCCCCACAAGTAAATCAATCAATGGGAATAAAAACTAATGCGGAAAAATTAAATCAAAGGCAACACAAGAATTTTACGTGGTTCTCTCAATGTGAGGTACGTCCACGGGATCGAAATCCGATTCCACTATCAACCAAATAAGTTCCAAACGATTACAAACGAGACACTGATGGTCTCACAAAACCACCCTTAGGTGAATTCCAAATAATCACAAATAAACAAGAGGAAAGACCTCACCAAATAGATGAACCAAAATCTTCAGAATCAGAGTTGAAGAAGACCCAAATCAACGACCCAAATCAAAATCGAACCGAATCACCGGCTTCAAAGTAGAGCAACAAACTAAGACACCAAATTTTGGTTGACCAAGTCAAAACCCAAAGCAACAATTAATACCAATTGAACACCCAGCAAGTTGAGTTATTAACCAAGCACAGTTGCCGAAGCAAGGTTGCTACCGCCACACTCTACTCCTTCGGATGAACAAAACCAATAACAATATATTGTGCATCTAGGGTTTTTTTAATCAAACTTTAATTATTTCCAAATTGAATTGGGTCTCCACAAATTAAATATAATATATAAAAATATATTATAATTAATACTAAACCAAATTAAACTCTTTTTCCAAAACCAATTGGGTCCCACACTCCAATAAGGAGGTATACCCAACAATTCTCCCCCTACCGACTTAGGTGGAGACATCAACCATACCCGCCAAAGTTCGACACTTTAAATGTTTGTCTCTCGACAAAGTCTTTGTCAACATATCTGAAATATTATCATCTGTGTGAACCTTTTCGAGTTGTAACAATTTCGAATCTAACACATCATGAATCCAATGGTATCTCACATCAATGTGTTTCGATCTCGAATGAAAAGTAGAATTTTTGCTCAAGTGAATAGCACTTTGACTATCACAATAAAGCACATACTTTTCTTGCTTCAGACCCAACTCTTGCAAAAATTTCTTCAACCATAACTTTTCTTTGCAAGCTTCTATAATGGCAATAAATTCAGGTTCGGTAGTTGAGAGAGCAACACATTTTTGTAATTTAGATTGCCATGCCACAGCTCCCCCTGCAAAAGTCATCAAATACCCCGAAGTAGATTTCCTAGAATCAACATCATCGGCCATGTCAGAATCCGTGAACCCATCAAGCATCGGCTTACCATCTCCAAAACACAAACACACCTTCGAAGTCCCTCGAAGATACCTGAGAATCCATTTTACCGCTGCCCAATGTTCTTTACCCAGATTAGAGAGAAACCGACTCACCACACCAACGGCGTGAGCAATATCCGGCATTGTACAAACCATGGCGTACATCAAAGAACCAACTGCTGAAGCATAAGGAACTTTCAACATCTCTTCTTTGTCTTTCTCACTTGTAGGACATTGATTCGAACTAAGCTTGAAGTGACCCGCAAGTGGACAACCAACTGGTTTTGCTTTATTCATGTTGAACCTCTCAAGAACTTTCTCAATGTAGCTTTCTTGAGACAACCAAATCAGTCCCTCTTTGCGATCACGAACAATTTTCATACCAAGTATTTGCTTTGCCGGCCCCAAATCTTTCATTGCAAAAGATTTACTCAACTCCAATTTTAGCCTATTAATCATGGTAGAATCTTGACCCACAATTAACATGTCATCAACATAAAGCAAAAGAATAATAAATTTGCCATCCGAAAATTTTTTCACAAACACACAATGGTCCGAAGTGGTTTTAGAAAAACCATTATTCATCATGAAAGAGTCAAATTTTTTGTACAATTGCCGCGGAGCTTGCTTGAGGCCATACAAACTTTTCTTCAATTTGCAAACAAATTTCTCTTTCCCTTTCTCTACAAACCTTCCGGTTGCTCCATGTAAATTTCTTCTTCAAGATCACCATAAAGAAATGCGGTCTTCACATCAAGTTGCTCAACTTCAAGGTTCATACTTGTAGCCATGCCAAGTACAACCCGAATAGAAGACATCTTTACAACCGGTGAGAAAATCTCGTCAAAGTCAATACCTTTCTTTTGCCCAAAGCCTTTCACAACAAGACGTGCTTTGTACCTCAGATTCTTCCTATCATTCTTCAATTTGAAAACCCACTTATTTTTCAGAATTTTCCTCCCTTTAGGCAACTTCACTAAATCATAAGTCTGGTTTTCAAGCAAGGAATTCATCTCCTCTTCCATGGCCTTTTTCCAATCATCTTTCTTTGCATGCTCAATTGCTTCTTGGTAGCTCTCCGGCTCCCCTTGATCGGAAATCAACACAAATTCATTGGGAGGATACTTTCTTGAAGGTTGTCGGTCCCTTGTAGATTTCCTCAACTCAAGTTGTAATGGCGGTTCTTGAGTTGGATGCTCTTCCTCAATTTCTGGCTCAACTTCATTAGGATTAGCATCATCTTCTACATCTTCAATAGGTGGCTGCACATCTCCCCCATTTTCATCATCAACTGAAGATGAAGGAGATGGATCCATGTCAATGAGATCACTAGTTTTTGGCTTCGGTTGATCACCTTTGCCAAAGTCTTCAATTGTTTGGTCTTCAAGAAACACAACATCACGACTTCGAATGACTTTCTTGTCGACCGGATCCCACAATCTATACCCAAATTCATCACGCCCATATCCAAGAAAAATACATTGTCTTGACTTACTATCAAGCTTGGACCTCTCATCCTTTGGAATGTGAACAAAAGCTCGGCAACCAAACACTGTCAAGTGCTCATAAGACACATCTTTGCCAGTCCAAACTCTTTCAGGAACATCACCATTCAAAGGATAGCAAGGAGATAAATTGATCACGTCAACCGCTGTACTCATTGCCTCACCCCAAAAGGATCTTGGCAATTTAGCTTGTGAAAGCAAACACCTTGTTCTTTCCACAATGGTGCGGTTCATCCTCTCGGCAACGCCATTTTGTTGAGGAGTCTTCTTAACTGTCTTTTGGTGCCGAATACCTTGGCTGCGACAATACTCATCAAATGGCCCAATGTATTTACCACCATTGTCTGTTCGGATACACTTCAATTTCTGCCCTGTTTCTCTTTCAACCATGGCCTGAAAATGCTTAAATACTTCTAGAACTTGATCTTTAGTTTTTAGTAGAAAAACCCAAACTTTCCTTGAATAATCATCAATGAAAGTAACAAAATAAAGTGCACCACCATGTGTTCTAACTTTTAAAGGACCACAAACATCCGAATGAATCAACTCCAAAACCTTTTCTTTTCTAGAAGCAACATTTTTATGAAAAGAAACTCTATGTTGTTTACCCGCCAAACAATGAACACAAGTTTTAAGATGTGTACCTTTCAAACCGGGTAGAAGCTCTTTCTTGAACAAAACTTGTAGCCCCTTTTCACTCATATGGCCAAGTCGCCTGTGCCACAATTTAGTAGAAGTATCATCTTCAAGTGCATTGACAACACCTTTACAAATTTTTCCTTGCATCGAATAAAGTGTATGAGTCTTCTTGCACTTAGCCACCACCAAAGAACCCTTTGTGAGCTTCCATATTCCATCACCAAATTTGTTGTTGAAGCCTTCATCATCTAGCTTCCCAGTAGAGATCAAATTGAGGCGAATGTCGGGAACATGCCTCACATCTTTAAGCAACAACTTACAGCTCAAATTTGTTTCCAAACAAACATCACCCATGCCGATAATCTTGGACAAACCTTCATTACCCATTCGAATAGAACCATAATCTCCTGCAGTGTAGGTAGTGAAGAAATCAACTCGAGAAGTCACATGAAAAGAAGCACCAGAATCAATCACCCAACTGCTCTCTTGGCCCACAAAATTGATACAATCATCTTCACAAACGACCATGAGATCATTGGTAGTAACTGCCATTGTGTCTTCTTGCTTTTTATCCACACTTTTGTCACGCCTTTTCTCCTTATTCTTGAGCTTTCGGCATTCCCGCTTCATGTGCCCTTTCTCATGGCAATAATAACACTCAACGTCTTTCTTTGAAAAAGAACCATCTCTTGACTTGTCACGGCTTTGATCACGACCATGAGGAGTCTTACTCCTCCCCCTTGTTTTGCTTCGGCCTCTCACAACAAATGCTTCCGAATGAGAGGAACCGGCTGATTTTCTTCTAGTTTCTTCATTCAACAAGCTACTAGTGACTTGGCCCATTGTGACAACTCCATCGGGTGCCGAATTACTAACTGTCACAACCAAAGTCTCCCAACTTTCGGGCAAAGAACTAAGTAACATCAAAGCCTACAACTCATCATCAAAAATAATTTTCATAGAAGCAAGTTGGTTAACAATACTCTTTATTTCATTCAGATGTTCCGGAATAGGGCTACCCTCTTTATATTTTAAATTAACCAACTTACGAAACAGAAAGGCTTTATTTGTGGCTGATTTTCTATCATAAAGACTCTCTAATTTTTTTCCATAAATCATGTGCCGAAGTTTCAGTAGCAACATGATGAAATACACTGTCATCAATCCATTGACGGATAACACCAACGGCTTTTCGATTTAACCTCTTCCACTCATCATCTTTCATATCATCAGGTTTGCCACTATCACCCTCAATAGGCCCATACAAGTCTTTACAAAATAATAGGTCCTCCATTTTAGTTTTCCAAGTTACCCAATTGCTTCCATTGAAGCTAGACATACGACCCACATTCCCCTCCATTGATTTATACAAATAAATAAACTCAAATAAACCGTAAGCTCTGATACTAGTTGTTAGGGAAAAACGATGATTCCCCACAAGTAAATCAATCAATGGGAATAAAAACTAATGCGGAAAAATTAAATCAAAGGCAACACAAGAATTTTACGTGGTTCCCTCAATGTGAGGTACGTCCACGGGATCGAAATCCGATTCCACTATCAACCAAATAAGTTCCAAACGATTACAAATGAGACACTAATGGTCTCATAAAACCACCCTTAAGTGAATTCCAAATAATCACTATAACCAGACATTTTAAAGATCAATTCTTGCCTCCATCTAAATAAAGAGGCTTTACAAGTAAGAGGAGGATTATCCCCCAATATTTTATCTATGCAGATTGGACCAAAAATAAGTAATTTACTGACTTGGGTATTTTTATTTTTTATTTTTTCACAAACAAAATTATCATTTTGATTATTTCAGTTTTCTGAAAATTATGAAAGTCATAATAAGTATTTTGTCTAAGTCATGGAAATCATAACATTACAACAATATTACATAATAGACACTTTAATTGGAAATTGGAATAGCCTTGAGAGGTTTGGCCTTACGTAAAGTAATTCCAAACTTCTCGCTCATGTCTATATCTTTTGATTCCATTCCTCCTCCAAGCTTCCAATCAAAGGAATGAAGAAGAGAAGCCAACATGAAGTGCACCATCTGATACGCCAACGGCATTCCTGGACACATCCTCCTTCTCGCGCCAAAAGGAATGAGCTCGAAATCTTGGCCTCTCATGTCAACTTTAAGGTCTAAGAACCTTTCAGGTACAAATGAATCTGGATGTAACCATATGCTTGAGTCTCGACCAATAGCCCATACATTAACAAGAACTTGTGCATTCTTGGGCACCATGAAACCACTTATTTCTACATTAGCTTCGGCTTTATGGGGGACTAGTAATGGTGCTGATGGGTGCAATCGAAAGATTTCTTTTACAACTGCTTGTAAGTAAGGTAGCCTAGGGATGTCTGCTTCTTGCACTATTCCATCACTGCCAATGACTTCTTTGAGCTCAGCTTGTGCTTTTGCCAAAATTTTAGGCTTTTTTAGTAACTCTGCCATTGCCCATTCCACAATGCCTGAAGTTGTGTCTGTTCCCGCAACAAATAAGTCCTAATATAAAGTAAAGTTAGTAAGTTGCTTTCATGAACAAATTACATTATTTTGTTTTAGAAACACATCAAAGTGACTATATATGACTAGATGCAACCTTTTCATCACCAATACTAATGATGATATGAGAGTAAGCTATGGATGGTATGAGAATAATGATGATAAATGATAGTTGAACTCATTGAGATGGGCTATTTTGTATCAATAGGAGTGAATAGGCCAAACACTAAGAATTATTACCAATTAATAAAATTTTGTATCTTAATATTCTGCAGTATTCCACAAATATAAATCCATGGAACTCTTCACATATATCTCTGCTCCATGAGAAACTCTTGATCTGATAGTAATCCATGGAACTCTTCATATATATCTCTGCTCTTCACAAGTTCTGTAACGCCCTCAAAAATAAACCCATAATAAATAATATAAACATGCATTATTATATTAAAACAATAATATAAATCCATTCATCAGAGTATTATGAAATAAAACATCAGAATAAATGCCCTACGGGCTTACATCTTGCCAAGCCAACACTTGGACACAATTCACTGAGTTCTAACTCAAAAACAGATAAAGCCCTAGGCTTGAAAGATTACATTGTTCAAATAAAACAAATAGAAATAAGACAAGTCTTCAAATTCAATTCCTCACAAGCTAAGTCCTTGGAGGGAGTGAACCACCTGAACCTGAAAAATAAAGTTCCCATATAGGGTGAGCCACAGCCCAGTAGAGAAATACTAAACCAAGCATAAGAATTAACTAAAGCATTAGCATCTGATACATGGTTAACACTCTACAATCAAGTTATAATTTTCATGACACAAATGTCTACATTGCCTATGACACACTGTCTATGGCACATTTTACTTCCTACTTATGGCTCAGAACCTGGCCAAATAACTCAACGGGGTTTCATCTTTTATTAACAATACTTCCAATTCAATAGGAATAACAATTTAAGTTAGACCTAACCATAACAAATACACAAGTTGGTATTGTATCAATCATAACCAATTCACTTCCATACTTCCCAACTGATACACATTTTAGTGATGTATCATATCCACAACAAATAGAAATATATCTATTAATCAATAAGCACACATAAGAGTGATGCTACTGGAGTCCATCCCCTATCTCCTCCCAATAAATCCGGTTTAGAGGTCCATCCCCTATCTTCCCCTAAACCGTGGAGTTCATCCCCTATCTCCTCCAAAACCAATGCATATGCAATAAAACACACAATTGCCATATACAACACATAATTAATACACAAATGTTCTGTATTAACTCAACAGTCAAACAATTGACTCAATTCCAGTTATACCTAAGCCGCATGCAAGGTCTACAACAATCAATGGCTATCCTCCACCGATAGCCCAAAACAGTTATTTCTAAACAAGAAATAAATACATCAATGAATGTAAATTTAACATTCCCAAAGGTAAATAATTAAACTACCCCAAATATATATCATCAATTCATTAAATTTCCCAATTCCATGAATTAAACCAAATTCCACATTATTCCTTTAAATTAATTATACAAATTAATCTAAACCAAAACCCTAAGGTTTCTTCCAAAATTACCAAACTACCCCCACATACCAAAATACCAACACTTAGGATTAAAGCGTATAAATGGAGTAGGAAATCCCTACCTCGAAGATATAACTCAGAAGGAAGAAGATGAAGATGATGCCCAAACTTCAAAGTGCTCCAAATCAAGAATTTCTCAGATTAAATGGAAGCCCTCACTCCCCTCTATCTTATTTGTAAAGCAACTAGGGCAAAAACCCACCCTAACTAGATCAAACCTAGGAGAGAAGGTGTTTAGAGAAAGAGAGAACTCGGAAATTAGGGTTTTTGGATCAAAAGGGGCTGAAAAACTGTTTTAAAATACGCTGCTGCGTATTTATACCTGATAGGCTCGCTCGAGCGAAGACCTGGTCGCTCGAGCGACCAGACACAGAAAAGCGTCGCTCGAGCGAAGAAATGCTCGTTCGAGCGAATAACAAACCAGCTCGCTCGAGCGAAGAAAGCTCGCTCGAGCCCACAAACACTGCTTTCAGGTCTAAGTACTGGACACGAAGCTCGCTCGAGCGAAGGGACCCTGGCTCGAGCGAAGGACCAAAATCAAAGACCTCGCTCGAGCGAAGAAGAGCTCGCTCGAGCGACCAACCCAAAAACTGAACATGAACTCTTGGTTTCAAACCCAACCAACCTGTAAACAACCTGCCCAACAAATCCTATAACTCAAAACTGAAGAATTAAAGGACAACAACAACAACAATATGATAATATAATCTACGGAACATAAGTCCGGATACAATAATCAAATGGGAAAAGACCGGGGTCGCTATAAGTTCGTTACTCAAAACAACAAATAGTAGGTATGCAAAGCAACTATGAGTCAATTAGCACTAGACAAAAGATGAGATGTCATAATCCTCTAAAGTAAGCTTCAAATACACTTTCGGTATAAGATCTTGCTTTGCAAGTCCTATGGCTCGTTCAAACGCCCTTTAAATAAGCTTCAAGTGGGCCCTCAAGACTTGGTTATCAAATTTTTTTTTTTCAAATATTTAACTCCAAATCTAAGATAAGATTAATTTGGCCAAATTTGTGTAGAATTTAAGATGCGTATCCTAAGTCCAATGCAATATGCTCATGTTATACAAATATAAGATAAGACTAATGGCAAATATTTAACTCCAAATCTAAGATAAGATCAATGGCTTTGAGCTTCAAATTGCAACAGTTTTGAACACTCATCCTAGCCTCTCAACCTACTACAACCAACCTCAAGTTATGTGAAGCAAATGTCAAGTTTTGGCTACGAAAATCGTTAACATGCTAAACACTCTAATAATGGTAAAATTTAGATTGAACATAATGAAATTATGGCGATCATATAGGCAACAACAATAGAATGAAAAAGAAGAAAAAAACTATTATTTCACTGTTATGGATCAAATTGTTCAAAAATTCCATAAAAGCATGAACATGATTTATCCAAATGAAAAAGTCATAGGAAAAAAAGAAAGAAAGTTTATTTGTTCGTATTTACTCACAAGAAATAAGTGTTTTATGTCATCGCAGCTCAACCGGGTATCATTTTCTTTCCTGAGATTGAGAAGCACCTCTAGGAAATCATCAATAGTTGGAGAAGACACAGAAGCTCTTAATTGCAACCTTTGATTAATAATCCCATCAAATTTATCAAATAACCTTTGTATATAACATTTTGTCTGACCTTGTAAACCTTTTGGGTCAATCAATTTAAGCAATGGAAGATAGTCTGCAATATTAGGTTTCCCAGCAATTTCCATTAGAGCGCATACCAAATCCTTAAACTCTTGAGAAAAGATTGAGTTAAGGTGAGCCATGTCAATGGAGAAGAAGGTGTTTGATAGCAAATTAAGGGTGGTTGTAAAAGCAGCCTTTCCAATATCCACTTCCTGGCCGTTTTCAAATCTTAGTTTGACGTAATCAAGAAGCTCTTGTACCTTTTTTTGCCTAAGGCCTTGGTTTGCATCGAGGCAACGCGTGGAGAACACGTGTTCACTACAAGAAATCAACTTTTTAGGGACAAATTTATTCCGTCCCTAAAAGTGTAATATTTGTTGGAAAAAACTTTAGCCAACAAATTTCCTCCGTCACGGAGTTTGTCCCAAATGGCCCGTCCGGAAAAGTCAAAAAATGACTTTCAGAGACAAAATTTTGCATTTGTCACTATAAATGGACTTTCAGAGACAAAAATATGTGGTTGCAAAAAGTTTTGATTTTGAGACGACCAAAATTTGTCTCTAAAAGTCTAATTATAGTCCAAGTCAACGGTGGTAGTTATGGAGACAAAGAAACTAATTTTTGAGACAACACAAATTGGTATCTAAAAGTTCTAATTTTTGGAACAAATGGTAGTGGTCTGCAAAAGTTTTAGTTTTTTAGGACAAAGGGAAGTGGTGGTTAAAAGTTTTAGTTTTTGGGACAAATAAAAGTGGTGGCTAAAAGATTGTTAAATTTTTTTTGAGGCAACTAAAATTGGTCTCTAAAAGTTTGATAATGTTTTTTTTTTTCTTTTTTTGATTTTGTAACAATTATTCTAAAAATACTAGTTTGAACATCAACTTATATTCCTTTCTTGATTTCTCAACAACTAAATAGAAAATATATATCACTAGACCATCCACTCATCTCCAAATTAAAATTCAACTACACCAAAAAAAAAAAAAAAATGCTCATCGCATTCAATAACAAACAAATACCATGCTCTAATTCATTAGTACATAATATCTTGATTGTATATCTGACAGAGATTTCAAAAGTATCATTTCCAATTTATAAGACTAGTGTCATAAGCATTGTTTATAGCATTCAACTATTCAATGAACAGATTGTAATTAGAATTATATCTACCTACATAACAAAACAACTCAACTCATCGCATCTTCTTCTCAATGGTTTCGTTAAAATGACATTCAAAATCTAGCAGAGAGCTCCCAAGCTTTAAATCGACGCAAGCTTACAAGACCTGCATAGAATAGGCCAAACTCTCAAATAGATTACCAATTAAAAATTATCCAATGATAGATTAATTTAATAGCTTTCTCATCAGATATCGGGCAAGATCCTTCTTCAATAGCTTTCTCCTGCCGCTTTTCAAGCTTGTACTACAATATTCATTAGTTGAGATAAAATTAAGTATCCATCCACATTTTATTAAGGATATAAGGAATGAAAGGACATAAAGATTGATGTCTTACATGTCTAATCTCAGCATCAGCATGCACCCATGCCTCTTTTTTCTCACTAAAATGCGTCTTTTTGTACAACTCAACAAGTCCAAGTTCCTCTCCAGTGGCACGGTCTCGCTGTGTCATTTATAGCACACATTAAACCTCAATATAGATTACGTTGTTCAATTACAATTACAAAACATAAATTATAGATTCTATAATTAATATCTCATCATATTGCACTTTTCTGAAGGCCTTCGAGCTAGCAGTGTGGAGGACTTTCAACTTCTCCCGATTCAACTTATTCTTGCCACATCTCACCTATTATTAAATGCATAAGTTAGAGTACAAAGTGTTTCTTTTATTATTAAACATTTCTCATCTACAAGAAATATAGAATTGGAGATAGTAGGTTGAAATGGGTTAAGTACATCCCAAATCAAAACACTTGTTTGTTGGTAGGCTTTCATCACTTTCACTTGCAGACTAGCATAGTGAAGTACTAATGTAGAATTGTTTTCTAGTGACAATTTGAGTCCATGATTGTGAAAATAATGCTTCCAAGCCTACGAGCATGTGACTCCTACAGTACACTCAACTTAATTCAAAAACCTCCATATGAGGACAACCAGATAGTAAGATTTTTCATGCATGTTGGGTTCTGATCTTTGAAAACAACCACCAAATCTAATTCTCTCTCTCACAAGTTAAAAATCAACAATCAAACTTTTGCATGCCAATCATAATAAATCATATAGTCACAAAAATAAAATATGCATATTTTTCTTAATGCGTAAAGTAGTCTTTCCCATAATGCAAAAGCCTCTTAACAGTTAATCCAACAAAAATCTACAACTTCTCTTAGTTGTGTTAACTCCAGAATTACAAAGATGCATTTCCTTTTCTTTCATAAATTCCTTGTTTAAAGATTCAACAAATTCACAAGCATTCTGCAAGTTGATGTGTATTTTACATCAAACTCGGCATTTAACTTCTAATAGGAACACAATTACTGTTCATACCATAGCATATTATGACACGGAGCTTAGGGCACTTCATATTTAAACCACCATGTTTGACAGAAAATGAGACAAGATTTGACAACGTTACCTTATAGTCCTTGTTAAACCACTTGTCGCACAAGAACTTCCACGTCTCTTTTTCCATGTTTTCAGGTGGATCCACAAGGGCAGATTCCATTGTAGGGAAACTTCTAAAGCGTTGTCGTAGGTCATGGCGATAGCTCTTATACCTGTCGTGCATCAAATTGAGGATAGATTCGATAGCATAGGGTTCATTGGTAAACTTAAAACCTTCCTGTCATACCAAACAAGAAAAAGTTAAAGCACATTAAAATCTTCCCTCAAAGTTATTTATGGTGCTTGTTAATTATTGTGCCAGAAACAAATAAATGGTACAAATAGTGCTATCAAAATGCTTGATGAAATAATGTGGGAAGAGGAAATTTACTGGGGAAATAACTATCCAGAAAATAATTTGCGAAGAGGAAATCTAAATCTCAGCAATTGTACCACTTACCTGAAGGTATGCAACCAATGTTTCTTTATCCTCTTCACTAATATCAGTCCACGATGGCACATTTTGTGGGGCAAATTGCCTAGTGACAATCCCTAATTCACTGGTAAATTTTTCAGATGCTTCACCATATGGTCGTCCACTAACCTTACAAATCTGAATAGGCAGTCGCACCCCTTGATTTTTTAGCTTGGCCAATTTGAGGCTTCGTGACTTCCCACGTCCTCTTTTACCCTTGGATGTGCCTACTAGAAACAATGAAAAAGTATCATGTTAATATATAGATTGAAAAGACGAGAACCACCAACCAAAACAAAACATAAACTTAAAATATTTACAAACCATCAGTGCTGCAATGTGTGCTAGAAGTATCCGAGTGTGAAACTTGTGACGTAATTTCATGTACCGATTCTGATGTAAATGGGTGCAGCGTAGATGATCGAACTGATTTAATGGATGCATGGGGTCCAGGTGTTGATTGAGTGGATGAGCGAACTGATTTAGTGGATGCATGGGGTCTAGGTGCATGGGGTCTAGGTACATACCCTGCTCGTCCTCTGCCTCTTGTGGACATACCTGTTGAGAAGTTGAGGGTATATATATCATATATTTCTACACTGCATATATACTTATGCATATATATTAATAAACAGTATATACCATTAGATTTAGTACAAGTAACCAGAAATTAAGCAGAATCATGCAGTGCATAAAGCTTGTCATCATCAGAATGCCAAGATATAACATGCAGAGTTTTTTGTAAGAAGTGTGCTGAAATTATTTCAACAGAAACTTCAAATTCTGTGTAAAAATCATAATAGAAAATGAAAATTCGCACACTCAAAGAACTACATAGGATTACATATATCTTACCAACAAAAATAAAATAAAATAAATTAGCAGTAGTACAACTAAGCACATGGTACAAACCTGCGCTCCTTTTCCGCAAGAGTATGGTCTAAGATGATGCTATAAGCCAAGTCAGTTGTTGCCAGTGTTGCAAGATAGTCCTGCCATTAAGAAAGAAAAATAATTACATTTGATAACATTCCAACAGATCTGGTCCAAGTTTCACTGCCAATCAGAAGTGTCATCATGGACAAATCATATAGTGGATTATGCACAAGGCAAGTTACCAGATGCACATTTCTTTACAATTTCCCTTTTACTGCAGAATTGCAAGGAGACCTTTTCACAACTAATATTCAAGGAGAATGGATAAATTAGGCAATTATTTTCAATTAGTATGATAGAGTAAGCTGGCATTAGGCTATTAAATTATCAGTCTTATCAGTTAAAAGTGCAAGAATGTAAACAAAAGGTGGATGCATGAGCAAACAAGATAAATTCCCTCACCCCATCAATGTACTGTTCTGTTATGAAGTTGCATCCAACTCCTATCCATGGTGCAAAATAACTAAAGGGGAAAAAAAAAATGGGCAAAAGCTTAAAAAATAGGATATACTAAAAATAGGAAATATGATGCTACAACTGGATGTCAATCAATAATAAATAATTAAAATAAACAAGTCATTAACATTTAAACATAACCCAAATGAAGCAAAATATTATTTAATGCAAGCCAATACAAATTAAATCTAACTCTAGCTTAAATATAACCAATACAAATTAAATCCATTAATACAACCAATGCAAATTAAACTAAAGACTGCATGACTTAGCTGACTCTAATTAGAATTAATAAATGGCTAAACTTTATTATGTGGGTAACCAAAACAGCATGCATGCATTGCCTTGGAATCAAGGAACCAAATGCCTTAAATAGGTGGGATACTCTTCAATTCAAGCACCAAATCATTTTAATGAGCAAAACAGAAATTAAGGAAGCAACAAGCTATCCGATAATCTTTTGCTCTAACCACAAAAAATAATCCATAAAAAAAGATGCATTGCCTTCACCAAACAATGATTTGCCTCAAAACAAAAAAAAAAGCCAATTGCATTTCTAATTTCTAAAAATAAGTAGTAAAAAGTCATCACGTAAGCTAGTATTATTGTGCTCATATTGATGAATAATAGAACAATACCACTAAAAAAAATTATTAAAAAACCACTATAAAAGCCAATTTTCTATCCTATTAATGTTAAATTTTTGTTTGCTATTTTCTTTGAGTTCCCCTGTTATGTAGTAGGCTTCATACTTTAATTTTGCAACATACTAAATAGCCAAAAAGTCACTACAAAAAAATCAACTATTCTCTTTCCTTTTCTGTATGTCTTTTCGTAAAATGCTAAAAAGCTAATTAAAATAATCAATTCCCAAAACAACTTTACATAATCCATTCAAATTATAATGGCATGGAACAGTTCATGTTTTGTTTGACATGTAGAGTAATACAGAAGTTAAGAGAAACAAACTATAGAAACCTATCAATATTTCATTTTTTATATAAATAAAACTGTGTAAGTGGAACAGCTCAAAATCAAAAGATAGAACCCAATCTTCACCTCTTCCTACAATCTGAACTATGTCAAAGTTGATTGCCAGATAAATTTGAGTAAAAGTTGATCTAAAATAGAACCATGTCACTTAGAACTAAAATAATTTGTTCTCTAAAATACTAAAAATAAAACCATGTCACTTAGAACTAAAATAATTTGTTCTCTAAAATAATTAGAAAAAAAAAAAAAAAACCACAGATCAATGTTACAATAATAGATCCTAATGTTCGGAAAACCAAATTCAAGTATAAATTGAAACCAAACAATACGAGTTCCGAGCAAAAAAACTGAAGAAACACAATCTCTCGAATCAATGTCATGCCGAAACAAACAAAAAGAAATCTGAACTGTGAGAAGCGGAAAAAGCATCAAAAAACAATGATTGTTCGTCTAAATTTCTCAACTGTAAATTTACAAGAAATGAACTAAAAATGAATGAATCGAAGACATAAAAACATCATCGATTTCGTATAAATTTTAGCTCAAACGAATAATCGATTAATCGATCAAACCTGTGATTGAAATAGCTGAAATAGTTGTCGAAAGAGATCAGATTAGGGATCGAAACTGTCGGGGACGAAATCCACAAACCACCGATCAGAGTCTCTGAGAGCAGGGATGAAATCAACAATGAAATTAGGGATGAGAGAGAGAGAGAGAGAGAGAGAGAGAGAGAGAGGGGCGTCGAGAGGAAATGAAATCCCGCTTATAATTGTGCAAAGAGTGAAAATATAATAAAAAAAATGTATGAGTTAGGTTTATTGGCAACCAACTAAAGAGGTATGCAAAAAGTCATTAACTCTTTTGCAACCAAACAGCTTCGTTTTAAAAATAAAATAATATGATTAAGCATTTCTTTTTTTAAATTCCTTTATTTTGTCTTTAAAAGTATAATTTTTATAGACAAATTATTTTTGTTCCTAAAAATTTGTCTTTAAAAGCTTGATTTCTTGTAGTGGTTCCTTGCATATCTTTCGGAGGTTTCGCCAAGGGCTCAACGCTGACGACCACACTATGGAAGCTTTGTGGTGGTTGAGTACTTGGACAACATTTGGGAGTGTTCAGCTAGAGAAAATTTGGTCATGTTTTTGTAGCACTTGTTTGGCAATACTTGGTGATGATACAACAATGGTTGTCATGGTCCCTAGCTTGAGGGACATTAGAGGGCCATAAATTTTGGAGAGATTGGAGAGTGATTCATGGGGTCTTTTGCCAAGTGCTAGAATGTTTCCGATGATCGGAAAAGGGTTTGGGCCTGGGGGAAGCCCGGCCCGGCCAGCAGAGCTAGACCGGAAGACATGAATGCATGTCCACGCAAAGGACAGTACAAGAAGAAGTGTTAGATAATCCATATGGGTGTTTTGGAGAGAATTTGTAATTTTCTTGTAGTAGAACAAAAAATCTAGACTTATATATGAAGATATCTTTTTCAATACGGTAGTGCTACATATACTAATTAGTGTAACTAGTGTACCAATACTAGTTATGACATTATTATTGACCTCACTCATTATACAAATTATAAATACCAAAAATCTCTTAAATTATGTCACATCATCAATTAGTACACTAGTTAGTACACTAATTGATGCATATAGTATTATTTTTTTTCAATAAGTGCTAAAGAATCTTTCAATTATGTAAACTTCATATTTGTTTTTTTTTTTTTCTATCACAAAATATATAATTTTTTATTCATAACATAGCCACAATAATTGATCATTTTCATTTTAAGGGTGCATAGCCTTTTTGTAATTTTTACCACCAAGTGGCATCATATTTCTTACGATATACTCTTTTCAGGGGTACACATTATAAATTATTCGCATATTCATAACTTCTATAACTAAATAACATAATATTCTGTGACGAAAAATTAAGGAGGAATCTCTCTACATATTTGTATAAGAATTTAAGGACAACCATAATTTGATTGCTAGTTAAAATCCGTAAGATTTGAAATTTCATGAAGATAAGGACAAACTTCAACATAAATGTCAACAATGCCCTTCTAACAATTGGTATCATGAAATTCTCGCATCTTCTCTGTTTATTGTAGATAGATTGTATTTTTGGAATGTGTTTCAAAACTTTAAAATTTAACAACTTTTGATCTGAAACTCCGTATTTTGTAAAATTTATATTTTTAGAATCGTCTCGTCAAGATCTATCAAATAAGATCTATGATGAATGTGAAATTTTGAAAAGAAAAAAAATTCACTAAGTTTTTTGACTAAAAGTCAAAAAAATTTCACTGACTTCTCAATTGTTCAATTTCTGAAATTTCTTTGAGAGAAAATAAGTAATTCTGAAATTTCTCTGAGAGATTCTAAATAATTTTGAAATTTCTGTGAGCAATTTTATCAGTGAAACTTAAAGTCAATTACAGTGACATTTAATTGATTTTAGTGAAATTTCTCTAACTTTGGTCAATAAAATTATATTTTTTTATTATTTTTTTTAATTCATATTCATTATAGATCTTATTTGATAGATTTTAATAAGAGAATTTTAAAAATATAAATTTTATGAAAAACAGACATATAAGTAAAAAATTATTAAATTTTAAAGTTTTTAAATCATTTTAAAAATAACATAACAAACTATTAGTGCTGGGGTTACTTTGGTCAAATGATGTTGGAAGTGTAAGAGGACTTGAATTAAAAAACTTTTTTTCTTATATTCTTCAACTATAAAGTTTATAATGGGGGAGCTGTACGATTTGTCTCTTATCGGGATTGCGCATCATAAATTTCACTTATGAGGATTTAGAAAAAATTCCATGCGAACAAAATGGTACCATAGCATATTAAAAATCATCAAGGGGGCTCTAGCTTATCATGCAATCTAAGAATTTTTTTTAATAGTTGTGCTACGTGTAGAAAGAACAGAATGGAGTATACAAATGTAAAATAAAATATTTACATATGTATTCTATTTTCAGTTCTCTATGTTGACCTAAACTTCCAAAATTTTTAGAGAGTTTAGTTTGGGATTAGGATTAATAGTGAGGTGTGATTCACAATATCACGTTTGTTTGCAAAATAGTCACCGGATTGATAGTCTGTCAGGACTCTGAATCTCCTTTAACAAGCGGATTAGCATAGGCCCAAGAAACTTGGTATTAGAGATCAAGCCATTGGTATAACAGTGTGAAAGATGATTTTACCCACGACAAGGTTTAGCCACATCATCTAACTCAACTGTATTTCGTAGTTGCCGAAATTAAAATTTGCAAGGAAAAAAAATCGTGTTGATGTTGATGATCATTCAACTATATTTTTTTTTAAGGAACGTGAAAAAAGGATATTCCGTGGGGACATCATAACATCTGCGGGTCCTGACCCCTGAGTAACCTATTGCTAGTCAGATTTAACCCAATTCATAGGAATGGACCCACCACTAAGACACCTAATGGACCTCATCCACGTGCCACAGAGGCCAAGTATCGATCAGAGTACAGCGCAGAGTCTCCGCAGAGAGAGGGCGCCCTCATGATTCGATCCTGACTCACCCTTGTGGAACGCAATGCATTGTCCACAAGGCCACCACCCCCGGTGGTATTCAACTGTATTTCAAACTCAGGAATTTGCAAGAAAAGAAAATCATACATTAAAAGATCTACGTTGATGATCGCTATTGATGTTGATGATCACCATCGTCGTCATTGTTGACGGTGATGATCACCATTGTCGTCATTGATGATCATCGTTGATGATGATGATTGTTGTCATTGCGTTGATGATCTCGTTCTCGCGTTCCGTCAGCGTTGTCGACAAATCTCTATTGATGGAAGAATTGTACAATAATCCCGGAGTATCACGTGGTCATACTTCCTTACCAATCATCATTCATAACACTCCTTTATGTTTCTCAAGCACCTAACATAAATAATTAATACTCCATCTTTTTCACTAATCATATTATCATAGAATATCACGGTACGCCGAGACTACCAAATAATCACCCATGTTGATGGATGAAGGCAAACCTCTCTTAATGATGAATGAAGCAACATTAAGTGGATAGAATCTTCAATACACTGTTTCAAAACCATGGGAGGTTTTGGAAAACCATGGGCTGCTTTGATTTTTTTCCTTTCTCTCATTATTTCATATTTATTTTATATAAAAATAATTTAATATAATAATATTTATAAAATATAATTTTTAATATTAAAATATATCAAAAATATCAAAAGATATTTATAATATTTTATATAGTCAATTCCCTCACTAAAATATACATAAATAAATATAATTTTTCTTAATATCCCCGCTAACTATAATCTCATTCATCCTAAAAACAAACCAACCATTGAATTGCTCAAGTGTCCTCATGATATGTCACCTTAGACTTATCAGTGTAGTTGCTATAGCTGGATATGATTGTAATCTGTTTGTAACTCACGTGGGGAAAGAGATATTTGTGGAATAGAAATTTGTTTTTTATTTTTTTATTTTTTTTAAACAATGGATAAGAGGAATAGGCAAAGTTACACCACATAAATGACATTTGAATATGAGTACCATGCCTAAATAGAGTGGAATGTGTAATAATAAAACTCCACGCTCAATAATAAAATATTTATTGCTAGGCCAAGGCGAATCCTATCTCTTTTGACTCCATCTTATAATTTTTACTTAATTTTTGTCATTGGTAAAAATAAATTATGTCAAAAAATTTAATTTCTTCAAATTTGTCTAGGCCAAATGGTCCAAATGTTTAAAAGAATTGAAAAAAGATTATTAAAAAACAAAAATGGGCCAAATTTTATTTATTTATTTTTAAAAAAAAATATCTTAAAAACTTGGCTTATTTTTTGTCTTTAGCATTTTTTTCCCAAACATTTTGTAATTTTTTATTTTTAAGAACATGTAATCTAGGGAGGGCCAAAGTGGCCAGCCCCCTAAATATTTTAAAATTATTTTATTACTCTTTGAATTTATTATTATTTTTAATTTCTTACAATGCATGTAAAATGGTCCCTTTAAATTTTAAAAATTCTTTATTGACTAAGTATTCATACAATATACGGTTTACATAACATTGATTTATGTTACATATTACATAACAACATCAATTTAATTAAATATGTAAATGTCATTTAGTGTGTTCGATTTCAGTTTTCTGAAATTAGTTTTTTAGAAATTGAGTATTTTGTTTTTTTGTGTTTTTTGGTTTTAGGGAATATTTTTAAAATTTTCAGCAATTTTTTTTTTTACTTTTTTATATGCACCTTACTTAGATGTATCTAAATAGTAAAATATTTATAAAAAAATATTTTTAAAAATTAATAAATACACAAAATACGAAAAATGTATTGAATTTTCATATTTTTTTTATATTTTTTGTATTTAGTGAATTTTTTAAAGATTTTTTTTCACAAATATTATACTTTTTAAGTGTATTTATGTTAGGTATGTTTAAAAATTAAAAAATTTACTTATAACATTAAAAAAATATGAAAAAACAAAAAGTGAATTTTGAAAATTAAAACTACACAAAGTGATTGTTTTTTTTGTATATATATATATATATAATAAAAAGGGATATTTAATCTAATATCCTTTTCTAATTTTTAATAATGAAAGGGATCACAAATTATTATTTTTTTTTAGCCTAAGGTCCTCACCCGCTTCAACACTGGAGGCAATAACATCGATCATAGTATCTGCCATGTATTGAAGAAAGAAATATTGCCAAACAATACAATGACTCCCTCAGTTTCCTTTTGGCCAAGCTTGTTCTGTTTCTCATCACCATTATCGCCGAGCAACAGCGAAATCGTAACACAGAGAGAGAGAGAGAGAGAGAGAGAGAGAGAGAGAGAGAATAGAAGAGTATTCCCATGAATGCTTTTCTGTATCTCCATATTCAGAAGAGAGTAGAACATCATTCATTTTGGTTTGACCAAACTATCATTTCCAACCAAAGGAACTAGGGTTTCTTGTGTTGTTTGGTTTAGAATATGTATGGTTTAATTCATGTGATTTTTCAATTAAAAGCTAGTATTTGATTCAATTGTGAGTTATTTTAGTTGGTAATTTGTTCAATTCTGATGGGTCGTTGAACACACCAAAAATAAATACTAAACTATACCAAATTCAATTAGAATAATGGCAAGTCCAGGTATCGATCCACAGGAACTATTGTGAAATCAAACTAATTTAATTGTCAAATTCCTAAATTAATTTTGATAAAAAGATTGGTTGTTTATAACCTAATTTAATAACGAATAAATTAAACTAAGGAATTGAATTATCAAGAATAATTGAAATTGGGTTTACTGAATTGGGGAAAAATCCTAGGGTAGAGAATTCACCACTAACCACATAATTAGGGTTTCCAATTGAAATCAATTATGCTATGATTTGAACGGATTAATGTTTCGCAACTACAAGTTCGAAGCATTTGACAAGAAGATCATCACATTCAATGTACGAGCACGAACCATCTCAAGTAATACGAATCGTTCACTCTAAACTAAGGTAGTGATACGACTCGTTCCTCGTAGCATGGTTCGTCTCATACCTTGAATGTGAAGGAATAGAAAACACATGTATGGATAACATTCAACAATCACAGAAAGTCAAATATTCGAAGGAATAATGAAAATTATATAAAAGAAACTTCTAAAACACCATACAAATGTTCAAACCTTTACATAATTTAAAATCAAAAAGAAAACTAAATAATTACATGGCTAGGGTTTCATCAAAACCTTAGAAAAGGAGACTAGCCACTCATGGAGGAGTGGGAGGAGGTAGATGGAGAAGGAACCACCATGGGAGACATCTTTGAAGCTTCTTGTTCCTTTTTCTTTCCCAAACTCTAGCCTCTCTCTTTAGGTCAAAACAATTTCAGAACCCTAGAAAAGCCTTTTCCTTTTCTTTTTATACTTCTACTCACTTCCAAACAGGTTAAAAACATCAGTTTGACTTTTCCAGAAAAAGTCAACTCTGTCCAAATTTTGTCTTTTTGCCCATTTTATGCTCCGACGATATACAACCTGATTGACATTCAACACACATAAAGTATTCAGTTTGACCAACAAGTGAAGTTAAGAGATTCTAATTAACGGCCTCAATGATGTACATTTCGGCCTTAATCACATCCCCCAACTTACTACTTGCTAGTCCTCAAGCAAGTAAAATAGAATAAAATTAAACAAAATCTATCTATTTCCTCTTTCGTGGGAAAACGGCTGCATTTAGCATATGCAACAAGCCTTTAAACCACAAGGTTATCCCAAGTGGACGAGTAAAGTCTCGTGAGGGTTTCCAGAGACGATACCCACAAACATTAACATATTCATATATACTCAACAACAAATGACTACACTACTCCACTTAACAATCAACTTATGTGCCACTACAGTGTGATATTAAGACATCATGAGTCATTAAAGGCACAGTGGACAAGTATGAAGGAACCTATTGAGTCAAAACCACAATTCAGTTAATACAAAAGTAAAGTCCCCTGTACTTGTGCATGCTAGTAAACAAGTCATGAGTACCCTTGGTGTAAAGTGCAATCTCCATATTAGTTAACTATCCACTATAATAGCTCAGTGTAACTCATAATAACACCCAACATATACAGAAAAACTAACCTGTTGCAGCAAAGATTCTCAAAAGTAGTTTTTTTTTTTTTTTTTAAAATAACTGTGCAATGTCCAAGTCCCTTAAGCTTTCTAATCAACCCATGTAGCAAGTTTTGGGCCAATGACTCCCAAACCAGACGGTTTTAGGGCATTAGGTGTAGAGACACCCCTACGGGCTTAATAACTCGAGTTAAAAAGGCTACGAACCCAAACAAGTCAATTTTTTTTTTTTTTTAAAATCTTGGCTCCTCATTTATTCTTTTCTGCAACTCTAGCTATTATCAATGATGTACACCAGGGATTATAATAAGAAGATTACCGCTATGATAGTGTGTTCATGTGAATTAAGGCATACTCATGACAAGTGTACTAAAACCACAAACACAGACAACTCTCCTCGTGCAAACATCGCATGCAAGTATCTACCCAATAAATCCTTTTCATACAAGTCTACTATGATCTCCAATTAACATATGCAAATATCATCACCCTACTAGCAAAAAATTACATCAAGTGAAGTAATGCAATCAAGTGAAACAGGTATAAAGATGAATTATGAGCCAAATAGAAATGCACAAAAGAAAATATACACACTCATCCCCCAACTTGAATATGACAGTGTCCTCAATGGAAAAGTAAAGAGAAATGAGAGAATATTACCAGAATTGTAGGTGCACATCCAGGTAAGCAGAGAGTAACATATACACACTTCACACTTCTTCTTCTTTTTCTTTTTTCTTTTTTTTATGGCTGTATATAAAATGAAATTAATTAAATAAATGAATAAAAATAACATTAGATTAAATTAGCTAAACTATAAAATAAACTAAACTAGATTAAACTATAAAATAACCAAACTACAAAAGCGACTAAAGTATAGAATAAAATAACCTAAACTAAACATATATATATATTTTTTATTTATTTGTTTATTTATTTATTTTTTTATAGAAGAGAAGAAAATAAAATAAAAACTAAACTACTTAATAATTAAATGAACAATTACATCCTAGAACATAAAAAAAATAAAAATAACAGTACTATCTAAACAAACAAAATTAAAAATAAAATTAATAATAATAATAATAATAAGAAGAATAAAAAAAAACAAAATAAATAAATAAAAAAAAACAAAAACAAATGCACGCACCAACTTTTCCGCACGTGCGGGGCCCAGGCCGCACGTGCGGCGATTCACCCCTGGCGCGAAATTTTTTTTTTTTTTTTTTATTTTATTATAATAATCGGCGTCCCGCACATGCCCCGGGCACTTGCTTTTAAAGCAGTGCACAACCTCTTTGATTCACAAATTCTCGCACGTGCGGGGCCCAAGCCGCACGTGCGGCGATTTCAGGCGTTTTTTTTTTTTTTTTATACAATTGAACATGTATAACAACAACAAAAAAAAATTTATTTTTTATTTTTATTTTTAAATTGAACAAGTATAACAACTATTTATTTATTTATTTGTTTTAAAACACAGAAAATAAACATGGAGGCAGGCTTTTTTTTTCTTTTTTTTTTTTAACAAGTACAGCACACATTTTTTTTTAAATTTTATTTTATATATATATTTTTAAAAAATTTGAACAAGTATAACACATTTTTTTTAAAACAGAAAATAAACATGAAAGCATGTTTTTAAACACAGAAAATAAACATTTCTACCTTCAATTGACATCCGGAATAAATATAGCACAAAAGAACATACGGAATGCCCAGGTATAATCTCCACGCGAAAACCACGGGTACTACTTTTCTCCCTAACTGTGTTTGTAACTTTCCCTATTCTCCAACAGGGTGACAGACTAGATTGATTCGGTATCCAGAATCGAGGCGCATAAAGCTACCTCAACCTATGGGGCTGCCATACAGAGTTCAAGCCGAAGTAGTTTTGAAGCAATCTCCACACCCCTGGGTATTTAAACCAGACTTTAGTCTCGGAAATCCCAAACCTTTGTGTTCTAAGCTTTGCCATTCGAACTCTAGTTTCCACCGTCTCAGTTGGTCTCCTAGGAATTCACTACAAACACGGTTAGGTGGCTATACCAGACCGTCAGATGCCGTTCGGGCATGACTAACACCAAAGGAATTACACCTTTAGAGGATTTAAAGTCTCCTATATGCAATTAAAGCATAACGAGAATAAAGAAAAACGGAATAACATAGAAGGGAAAGAAAAAAAATAAAATAAGGAATCAATCTATCAAGCATAATAAAATGGGTCCATCAAACCCCTGGGTAAAGGAAAATGATCCTTCCTAGTCGAGGAATTTAGTCTCCTACAATCAATGCACACTCGCCACTCAGTAGTGGTTTGTGTGGGGACTAACTCTCCTCCCTCATTCTCAACAACGGTGATGCCTGATTTCTTGGGCACCACTTGTGTGGGACTCACCCACTTGCTATCTGAGATGGGGTATATAATACCCGCATCCAACAATTTTAAAACCTCCTCAACTGACCCATTAATATCAAAATTTTCAAACCCAAAATGAGCTAGACAAGCCTCTAAAGGGTCCTCTACAAGAATGGAGGGCAAAGCCTCCTCCACAATCTCATCCACAACATCCACTAATAAGCACTCCTCTCTCTCATGAGGTTGTTGGGATGCTTGGAAAATATTAAGTTTCACTTGCATGTTGCCAAACGAAACTTCCATAACCCCGGTCCGACAATTGATGCATGCATTGGCCGTAGCCAAGAAATGTCGACCTAAGATCACCGGGATTTGTTTCTTAGAACTGGCTACCGGTTCCATATCTAACACCAAAAAGTCAACAGGGAAGTAGAACCTATCAACCTTAACTAGCATATCCTCAATCATGCCACGTGGCACTCTGAGGGACCAGTCAGCCAATTGAAGAGTGACAGTAGTGGGCTTCAACTCGCCAAGCCCAAATTCCTCGTACACAGAGTACGGCAACAAATTGACACTAGCCCCTAAATCTAATAAGGCCCTATCAATGAAATGGTCCCCTATAATGCATGCAATGGTTGGGGCACCCGGGTCCTTAAGCTTAGGAGGTGTGTCATTCAACAAGATGGAGCTTACTTGCTCCGTGAGTAGGACCTTTTGGGACACATGTGTCCTAGATTTACGCTTTTGCGTATAAAGGTCCTTCAGAAATTTTGCATATGATGGTACTTGCTTAATCGCCTCCAACAGGGGGAGGTTGATTTTTACCTGTTTAAAAACATCCATCATTGCCTCCATAGATGTCGCCTTCTTATTAAAAGGGGATGGTGTATCAAGGCATTGGGGAAAGGGTGCCTTAGGCACATATGGAGTGCTAGGGATTAAGTCATTCCTCTTAAGTGTTTCCCCCTCACCCTTGCTCGCATTAGATGTACCCCCGTGGTCACCCTTCTTAACTCTAGTTGCATCTGGCACAACTGACTGAGGCTCTAACTCCCTACCACTTCTGAAAGCAACCACCTCCTGCACTTGCTCATGTTGCTTACCATTCCCACCCGAACTCTCTGCCCTGTATTGTCCCTTAGGGTTGGCCACAGTTTGACTTGGTAATTTTCCCTCCTCTCTTCGATTCATGTTGTTAGCCATTTGACCCAATTGGGTCTCTATCTTGGCAATAGAGTGAGTGTGGGAGTGAACTATCGGTGCTAACCCCTTAAGTTCTGAGAGAACTTCCAACACCTGAGTCTCAAAGGTAGAGTTGTCCTGAGGAACAGGCGGGGGTTGTGGTTGCCGGTACGGTTGTGGGGGTCGATAAGGTTGCGGTGGTTGGTAGGATGATTGGTTGGCAAAATTATTGAAATTCTGCCTTGGTGGTGGAGGATTATAAGAAGTGCCTTGTGAAGGGGGTCTCCATGAGAAATTAGGGTGATTTCTCCATCCCAGATTATATGTGTTGGAGTATGGGTCATTACCCGGGTTGGAGAATCCTTGAGCCACATTCACATGCTTTTGGACTAACTCCGGAAATTGTGATACCGAAGGGCACTCACTCAAGTCATGAGCAGGGCTCGCACATATAACACATGCCTCACGGAATTGAGGCTGATCTTGCTGGGTAGGGGCATGTCCCGTAGCTAATAAGTGGTCTATCTTGCGGGATAGTGCCTCTACTTGTTGGGCTAACTCTAAGTTTTGCCCGACCTCATAAATGCCCTCTCTTTTCGGGGCTCCAACTACTGGTGGCTGGACTTGCCGGGCTGCGGAGGCATGGTGAAGGGAATTATCACTTAAGTTCTCAAACAATTGCCATGCCTCGGCATCATTTTTAGACATAAATGTCCCACCACGAGACGAATCCACCATTTGGCGGTGCGGCTCAGTTAAGCCATAATAAAATGTTTGAACAAGTTGCCAATCAGGCACTTGGTGGTGGGGACACTATTGGAGAAGGTCTCGAAGTCTTTCCCACGTCTCATGGAATTGCTCGCCATCCATTTGAGCAAAGTTTGTGATGGCTCGCCTAAGTTGGTTGGTTTTACCTATTGAAAAGTACTTCTCCAAGAACCGTTGCTGTAATTGGTCCCAAGTTGTGATTGAATTAGCAGGTAAAGAATTTAGCCAGTGTTTGGCTTTATCCTTTAATGAGAATGGAAACAATCGCAACATTAAGGCCTCATTTGTGAAATTCTGGATCCTCACTGTTGAGCAAATTTCCAGAAATTCATTCAAATGCTTATAAGGGTCATCATGAGTTAGTCCATGGAATGATGGAAGCATTTGTATGGTGCTGGACTTAATCTCATAATGAGCAGCAGTGGTGTTGGGCAATTGGATGCATGATGGTGATGTATATGCAGTGGGTGTAAAATAATCCTTAAGGGTCCAGTTAGGCACATTCGGGACATTAGGATCTGCCATCTCTAATGGCTCAATGTATGAATATGAATACTCAAGCCTAGGAACACGGGCAGAAGCCCTAAGTCTCCTAAGGGTCCTTTCTAGTTCAAGGTCCAAACACCACAATTCAGGGCGACAAGAACGACGCCCGTGCATACACTACCCACACACACACAATAAGTTCGACTCGGTGCACTAAGTTACGAAAGCAGAATTGTAACAACCCCCGTACCGTTTACTGATTAATGACTGATTGATTACTGATTACTGTTAACTGAGACTGATAATGACTGAAACTGGACTGAATAAAGTACTGAACTGACTGACTGAAATTGAACCTGAATTGATTGAGTATATTTATTATATTGTATATCCTATCTGTTTGATTGATTATATATCTGTTCGTGTTTTATGTTTAAACTGCTAATTGAAGGCCCTATCAGCGGCCGAATCGAGAACTGATTACTGTTTCATGATCATCGTGATTTACGTGATTTTATGGTATATTTATCTAAAAAGTGATTAGGTATGATTAAACTAGATAAAATATTGGTAAAATGCAAAGTTGACTTAATTACTAGAATGCCACCCTTAGTGGCCCCTTACTTTACACTTATTGAGGCTTGTATACATTGAGTCAAAACAATTCATCAGCCACACTCCCTTGTTTTTGCCGACCTTAGAGAGAGAGAGAGTAAGAGGAATAGAGTAATTCTTCTCATTTTGCTTGGCATTGCCTGGAAATTGAAGGATTTGAAGCATAGATTGCATACTTGAGCTTGTATTCTCCTAATTGAAGACTTGAGGTAGAGATTGTACCTTCTTGTTCATGCATTCAAGTCATATGTAGCATGGTTCATGGAAGGTTAGAGATTAAAGGCATGAATTAGTTTAATTTGTGGAATTGAAGCCCATTTCATGCATGCATGCTAGTATTGATGCATTTTGAGTTGATTTCATGGCATATTGTTAACATGCAAGCTCATATTCATGTATAAGTCCATGTTTTCATCTTGTTTTGAAAGGAATGAGCTCATTTGAGCAAGCTTTGAAGCTTTAAATGGATTTAAGGTCATGCATGTCATGTTTGAATGTTGTTCATGCATGTTCTTGAAAAATTGGTTTGGAAATGAGCTTGATTAAACTCCCCTTGGGCTTTGATTTTACAAATTGGGCTTGGAATCAAGTAACATTGTGTGTTTTAAAGAGTTTTCCAGAAAATGGGCCCAAGAGGATCAATTTTGTGCTTGAAAACTTGGTTTGGAACTGGGAGTTCGAATCTGGGTTTTCCAGATTTTTGCCTTCCGCTCGAGCGGGGGAATTGCCGCTCGAGCGGGGAAATCAAGCTCTCAGTATTTTTTTGACCTGTGTTACAGTCCGCTCGAACGGAGAAATGCGCGCTCGAGCGGAGAAATCGAGCATCCAGCATCTTGCACTATTCATCCGTCCGCTCGAGCGGAGGAATGTACGCTCGAGCGGGGAGTTGTCTGACATGCTCGAGCGGGGACCTTTGATTGCTTGTCCGCTCGAGCGGGGAAAACTACGCTCGAGCGGAGGCCTTGTTTCATTGAAAATTCTGGAATTGTTTTCTAAGTGTATTTTCACATCCTCATTCCATCCTAGGCATTCTTAGGCCTAGTTTAAGACGTCTTAATGAGGATTTAGACGTAGAACCACACCGAGGAAATTTAGGGATTTAATTATCATCCTTCCCGACTGTGAAACTTAGTGTGTGTTCTATTTGTTAACTGTTTAGGGTTGGCTCTCGGAGACGCGCTAGCTACTGATAGCCCAGAACACTGTGAGTAACAATTGTATAAAGATATGTTCAAAAATGGTTATCTGATTATCTTCTGAACTGTCTACTGAATGGAACTGCAACTGAACTGTTTACTGAGATGTAATTATTTACTGAATGAATGTATGTCCTTTATTTCTGAACTGTACTGTGGCATCCTTAGCACCCACTGTTACTGTTACTGTTACTGTTACAGAGATCTCTGTCGGTTCCCTTGTGGAACCATACTGTTTACTGAATGACTGGCCATCATTACTGTTCGGTCTTTAAGACCTACTGTTTACTGTTATGCTAATGGATGTACCACATAAGACTGTATAACTGTTCTGACTGAAAGACTGAAATACTGTTTAATGAACTGTTTTCATTACTGTAAGGACATTACATTCTTAACCTCTTTATACATTATGTTAATCACTGGGCTTTAGCTCACTGCTCATATATATATGTAGGTGTACAGGCACCGGATCAAAGCTAGAGGCGCCGGGGTAGAGTCCCAGTTTTGTCAAGCCAGCCAATGTGCCTCACTGCGAGGTTCCGAGCCTGTTATGCTAAGGCTTAGGGGTGTTTTAGTATTTCCCCTTTTGTACTGTCTCACTGTTTTGTAATGACCGAACGGATTGTATAGACTGAATGTTTACTGTACTGTTATCGAGGGATTAGGTCCCCGTACTGAATGTTTGTATATGATCGTATAGATGGTATATAGACTGTACTGTTCTGAACTGTATGAATGCATGAAAAATGTTTTTTTTTTTGCATACAGATTTTCACAGCTCAATGGACACTAGTTATTTACTGTATTGGCTTCCGCCAGGCCCTGTACTCTGATTTACCGTATTGCTGTTAAGCAGGCCTTCGGTAATCTCGGATTACTGGCCGGTTACGGTGCTAAACCCATAGGGCCGGGTTTGGGTCGTGACAGAGTGGTATCAAAGCGATACTTAACCACGAGTTATACCGCACACACGTGTCCAAATGAGCTATAGGGTGTCCTAGAAAAGCAATTAGGACATCTCATGAATTTGAAAAGTGTGTGCTTATGACTGACTGAATATATGTTAAAATGTTAAACTGTTTAATTATATAACCGCTTATCATGATAACTGTTATAACTGCTTATAGTGAAATGGATAACGCAAACACTGCAAATGAAACTGAACCATCATCCTCTGAGGCTAGAATGGCCAGACTTGAACAAATGATGGGACTGATAATTGAAAGACTGGATCAACAACCGAACCAACAGCCCCCACCTCCTCCTCCTCCGGTGCAACCGGAACAGAATGCACAAAATGTGAATGCAAATGAGGGGGATATTATTGTTCTTACCCAGAAGTTCAGCAAGTTGAAACCGCCATCCTTTCAGGGAGGCCTTGAACCATTAAAGGCTGAAGCATGGGTTCTAGAGACTGAGAAACTGTTTGAAGTGTTTCCGTGCTCGGAGGCACATAAGGTACTGTTGGCCACCTTCACTTTGCAAGAAGAGGCGCGAAGGTGGTGGATGCTTACTCGTGATGATAATACAGTTATGACTTGGGCCCAATTTAAAGTAGCCTTCTTCGAAAAGTACTTCCCCCAGTGTGTTAGGGACAGGAAGGTCACTGAATTTGAACAGTTAAAACAGGGCACAATGTCAGTTGCTGAATATGAAACAAAGTTTACCGGACTTGCTCGATATGCACCACATATGGTGGATACTGAATACAAGAAGGCCAGGAGATTTGAAGGCGGCCTGAATGTTGATATCCTCGACCGAGTCAATATGTTGAAATTGCCAACTTATGTGGGTGTTCTTGACAGGGCCTTGATGGCCGAATCAAATATTGAAGCACTGAAAACTGAAACACCAACAACTGAATGGCATGGAAAAAGGCATGGGTTCAAGTTTAAGAAAGGCAAGCATAACCCTGCAAACAAGAAACAGAATACTGGGTCGACAACTAGCCCCAGCCAAGGGAGTGGATTCATTCCACCCTGCTCTACATGTGGCAACAAGCACAAAGGAGTTTGTCACAACATAACGGGAGCTTGTTTCAGATGTGGCAAGGTGGGCCACCGAATTAAAGACTGCCCTTCTGCTCCACCAGTTAGTGGTAAAGCTACACCGAACGCAACAGCATCAAATGTAGCGCCAAAGCCTAACCCCAAAGCTACCGGGAAAGAGCCTATGAGGCAGGGCCGAGTATTTGCCCTAGTACCGGGAGACATCCAGAATACCGAGACCGTTGTGTCAGGTATCCTCTTTATTTGTGCTCAAAATGCATATGTATTGATTGATTCGGGGTCTACACATTCTTATGTGTCGCATGCCTTTTCGCGTAAATTGAATAGACCCTTAGAACCTATGAATTACTTGTTAGCTGTATCATCACCTATCGGGGGATCCATGACATGTGCATATATGTATCCTGCTTGTGAGATTATTGTTGGGGACATGCATTTGTTTATTGATTTACTACCATTGAACATTGATCATTTTGATGTAATATTGGGGATGGATTGGTTACAAAAATATCATGCTACTATCGATTGTGTGACCAAGCAAGTTGTTTTCCGTCCACCTGGCTTACCTGAATTTGTGTTTAATGGGATTGGAGTAGTACCTCTTCCGTATCTGATTTCTTCTGTGAAAGCTGTCAAACTGGTTAGGAAGGGGTGTAAAGGATATCTGTGTTCTGTACTGACTGTATCTGCTAGTAATGATGTTAAAACTGATGTGAATTGCATTTCTATAGTCAGAGAATTCCCAGATGTATTTCCAGATGATTTGCCAGGGGATTTGATTGACAGGGAGATTGAATTCACTGTTGATGTAGTTCTGGGTACACAACCAATATCTAAAGCTTCTTACAGAATGGCTCCAACTGAACTGAAGGAATTAAAAGTACAATTGCAGGAACTGTTAGACAAGAAGTTTATCAGACCCAGTACATCACCGTGGGGTGCACCTGTTTTGTTTGTAAAGAAGAAAGATGGCTCACTGAGACTGTGCATTGATTATCGTGACCTGAACAAGGTAACTGTGAAAAATAAATACCCATTGCCACGTATTGATGATTTATTTGATCAGTTACAGGGTGCACAAGTGTTTTCCAAGATTGATCTCAGATCGGGATATCACCAACTGAAAGTTAAACCAGAAGACATTGATAAAACTGCTTTTAGAACGAGGTATGGCCATTATGAATTTTTAGTTATGCCATTCGGAGTCACGAATGCCCCTGCTGCATTTATGGACCTTATGAACAGAATTTTTAAACCATACCTTGATGATTTCATCGTAGTATTTATTGATGACATACTGATTTATTCTAAGACTGTTGAAGAGCATGAGCACCATCTGAGACTTGCCCTACAAACCTTAAGAGAACAGAAACTGTATGCTAAACTATCTAAATGTGAGTTTTGGCTTGATCATGTTATGTTTTTGGGGCATGTTGTTAGCAAAAGTGGAATTTCTGTTGATCCGCAGAAAATTGAAGCTGTAGTAAACTGGCCTAGACCAACAAATGTGACCGAAGTCCGAAGCTTTTTGGGATTGGCTGGATATTACAGAAGATTTGTCAAAGATTTCTCCAAGATTGCCTTACCACTGACTCAGTTGACGCAGAAGGGGATATCATTTGACTGGACTGACCAGAGGGAAACAGCGTTCCAAGAGTTGAAAACTCGACTTGTAACTGCACTGGTCCTTACTCTACCCTCAGGTACAGATGGTTACACTATTTTTAGTGATGCTTCTCATAAGGGTTTGGGATGTGTTTTAATGCAGAATGGGAGAGTTATTGCTTATGCTTCCCGACAGTTGAGACCGCATGAAAAGAATTACCCAACCCATGATCTGGAACTTGCTGCAGTGGTTTTTGCATTGAAAATTTGGCGTCACTATTTGTATGGGGCAACATGTGAAGTATATACCGACCACAAGAGTTTGAAATACTTCTTCACACAGAAAGAACTGAATATGAGACAGCGGAGATGGCTTGAACTGATCAAAGATTATGACCTGCAGATTCTGTATCACCCGGGAAAAGCCAATACCGTTGCCGATGCTTTGAGCCGAAAATCGATTGGGAACTTGGCCTGTTTGCTGACTGGACAGAAGGAGTTGCTTGGTGACCTTGAAAAGTCTGAGATTGAAATTGTTTTGAAGAAACAAGGTGGAACCTTAGCTGCTATTTCTGCTCAACCAGCCTTGATTGAAGAAGTTAAAGAGAAACAGCAATTGGATGACTTCTTGAAAAAGGTCATCGAAGAAAGAGAGTCTAAACCGAGACCGGGGTTCAAGTTTGACAACAATGTACTGAAATTTCAAGATAGACTGTGTGTACCAAATGACACTGAATTGAAAAGAAGAGTTCTGCAAGAAGGCCATAATTCGAAGTTTTCGATTCACCCGGGGAATACGAAAATGTACCAAGACCTGAAGCAGAATTTTTGGTGGTCGGGAATGAAGAAAGAAATTGCCGACTTTGTGTCCAAGTGTCTTCATTGCCAACAAGTTAAAGCTGAACATCAACGACCTGCCGGATTACTACAACCCTTACCCATACCAGAGTGGAAATGGGAGCATATCACGATGGATTTTATCGTTGGATTACCTCGCTCCAGGAAAGGTATGGATTCTATTTGGGTTATTGTTGATAGACTAACCAAATCTGCTCACTTCTTACCTGTCAAGACAATTTATAATGCGGACAAACTGGCTGTTATCTATATTGATGAAATTGTTAGACTGCACGGAGTGCCTGTGTCTATTGTTTCTGACAGGGATTCGAAGTTTACATCGAGATTCTGGCAAAGCCTACAGACTGCATTGGGTACTGAATTGAGGCTGAGTAGTGCCTATCATCCTCAGACATATGGACAGTCAGAAAGGACCATCCAAACTTTAGAGGATCTACTGAGAATGTGTGTCCTTGATTTTCAGGGAAACTGGGAAAGTCACTTGCCGTTGGCCGAATTCGCCTACAACAACAGCTACCATTCGAGTATTGGTATGGCGCCTTTCGAGGCATTGTATGGCAGAAAGTGTAGATCTCCAATTTGCTGGGCAGAAGTTGGAGATGGGCCTTTGCTTGGGCCCGAGATTGTATATGAGACGACTGAAAAGATCAAACTAATACAGCAGAGACTGAAAACCGCACAGAGTAGACATAAAAGTTATGCGGACGTCAGAAGACGGGACAGAGAGTATGAAGTGGGTGATCACGTGTTTGTGAAAGTGACACCAATGAAAGGCCAGACTCGTTTTGGAGTCAAAGGCAAGTTAGCGCCGAGATATGTCGGACCGTATCAGATTATCGAGAAAATCAATCCGGTGGCGTATCAAGTTGCGCTTCCTCCTGAAATGGAGCATATGCACAACGTCTTCCACATCTCTATGTTGAGAGACTATCTTCGAGATCCATTTCATGTGATTGAGCCTACCCGGATAGTGTTGAGTGATGACTACACTTACGAGGAACGGCCTATATAGATTGTAAACCGACGGATCAAGAAACTGAGAAACAAAGAGATCCCACTGGTGAAAGTGGACTGGCAAAACCATGGTGGCGTGTACGCTACTTGGGAAAGGGAAGATGACATGGCCAAGAGATATCCTGATTTGTTTCCCCTGAATCCTGTTTTCCTCCAGAATGAAGGTAACTCGAGTTTAGAGGACTAAACTCTTTGTAAGGAGGGGAGACTGTAACAACCCCCGTACCGTTTACTGATTAATGACTGATTGATTACTGATTACTGTTAACTGAGACTGATAATGACTGAAACTGGACTGAATAAAGTACTGAACTGACTGACTGAAATTGAACCTGAATTGATTGAGTATATTTATTATATTGTATATCCTATCTGTTTGATTGATTATATATCTGTTCGTGTTTTATGTTTAAACTGCTAATTGAAGGCCCTATCAGCGGCCGAATCGAGAACTGATTACTGTTTCATGATCATCGTGATTTACGTGATTTTATGGTATATTTATCTAAAAAGTGATTAGGTATGATTAAACTAGATAAAATATTGGTAAAATGCAAAGTTGACTTAATTACTAGAATGCCACCCTTAGTGGCCCCCTACTTTACACTTATTGAGGCTTGTATACATTGAGTCAAAACAATTCATCAGCCACACTCCCTTGTTTTTGCCGACCTTAGAGAGAGAGAGTAAGAGGAATAGAGTAATTCTTCTCATTTTGCTTGGCATTGCTTGGAAATTGAAGGATTTGAAGCATAGATTGCATACTTGAGCTTGTATTCTCCTAATTGAAGACTTGAGGTAGAGATTGTACCTTCTTGTTCATGCATTCAAGTCATATGTAGCATGGTTCATGGAAGGTTAGAGATTAAAGGCATGAATTAGTTTAATTTGTGGAATTGAAGCCCATTTCATGCATGCATGCTAGTATTGATGCATTTTGAGTTGATTTCATGGCATATTGTTAACATGCAAGCTCATATTCATGTATAAGTCCATGTTTTCATCTTGTTTTGAAAGGAATGAGCTCATTTGAGCAAGCTTTGAAGCTTTAAATAGATTTAAGGTCATGTATGTCATGTTTGAATGTTGTTCATGCATGTTCTTGAAAAATTGGTTTGGAAATAAGCTTGATTAAACTCCCCTTGGGCTTTGATTTTACAAATTGGGCTTGGAATCAAGTAACATTGTGTGTTTTAAAGAGTTTTCCAGAAAATGGGCCCAAGAGGATCAATTTTGTGCTTGAAAACTTGGTTTGGAACTGGGAGTTCGAATCTGGGTTTTCCAGATTTTTGCCTTCCGCTCGAGCGGGGGAATTGCCGCTCGAGCGGGGAAATCAAGCTCTCAGTATTTTTTTGACCTGTGTTGCAGTCCGCTCGAGCGGAGAAATGCGCGCTCGAGCGGAGAAATCAAGCATCCAGCATCTTGCACTATTCATCCGTCCGCTCGAGCGGAGGAATGTACGCTCGAGCGGGGAGTTGTCTGACATGCTCGAGCGGGGACCTTTGATTGCTTGTCCGCTCGAGCGGGGAAAACTACGCTCGAGCGGAGGCCTTGTTTCACTGAAAATTCTGGAATTGTTTTCTAAGTGTATTTTCACATCCTCATTCCATCCTAGGCATTCTTAGGCCTAGTTTAAGACGTCTTAATGAGGATTTAGACGTAGAACCACACCGAGGAAATTTAGGGATTTAATTATCATCCTTCCCGACTGTGAAACTTAGTGTGTGTTCTATTTGTTAACTGTTTAGGGTTGGCTCTCGGAGACGCGCTAGCTACTGATAGCCCAGAACACTGTGAGTAACAATTGTATAAAGATATGTTCAAAAATGGTTATCTGATTATCTTCTGAACTGTCTACTGAATGGAACTGCAACTGAACTGTTTACTGAGATGTAATTATTTACTGAATGAATGTATGTCCTTTATTTCTGAACTGTACTGTGGCATCCTTAGCACCCACTGTTACTGTTACTGTTACAGAGATCTCTGTCGGTTCCCTTGTGGAACCATACTGTTTACTGAATGACTGGCCATCATTACTGTTCGGTCTTTAAGACCTACTGTTTACTGTTATGCTAATGGATGTACCACATAAGACTGTATAACTGTTCTGACTGAAAGACTGAAATACTGTTTAATGAACTGTTTTCATTACTGTAAGGACATTACATTCTTAACCTCTTTATACATTATGTTAATCACTGGGCTTTAGCTCACTGCTCATATATATATGTAGGTGTACAGGCACCGGATCAAAGCTAGAGGCGCCGGGGTAGAGTCCCAGTTTTGTCAAGCCAGCCAATGTGCCTCACTGCGAGGTTCCGAGCCTGTTATGCTAAGGCTTAGGGGTGTTTTAGTATTTCCCCTTTTGTACTGTCTCACTGTTTTGTAATGACCGAACGGATTGTATAGACTGAATGTTTACTGTACTGTTATCGAGGGATTAGGTCCCCGTACTGAATGTTTGTATATGATCGTATAGATGGTATATAGACTGTACTGTTCTGAACTGTATGAATGCATGAAAAATGTTTTTTTTTTTTGCATACAGATTTTCACAGCTCAATGGACACTAGTTATTTACTGTATTGGCTTCCGCCAGGCCCTGTACTCTGATTTACCGTATTACTGTTAAGCAGGCCTTCGGTAATCTCGGATTACTGGCCGGTTACGGTGCTAAACCCATAGGGCCGGGTTTGGGTCGTGACAAGAATACTAAAAGAGAAATACTCACAACGGTTTTAACGAAAACGCTTTACTTGTCTTGCGGATGCTTGGCGTGTAGACGTTGGCTCCAAGCCCCAATTGAGCTTTGACTTTCGTTTTAGCACTTTGGTGCTTTGCTTGTGAGTGTTTGCTTCTGTTTACTTACTTTAGTGCTGCGGTTTTTTTTTTAAGCTTGGCTGCGCTCCGCTTGCACTTCAATGATAGCTCCAATTTCAAATGCTCTGCACACTTAGCAACACCAAAAGCATAAAATCCTAAACTAAAAATTAAAATAAGAATGTAACTTTAAATTAACTAATTTCGCCAGAAGTCCCCGGCAACGGCGCCAAAATTTGATGGGTCGTTGAACACACCAAAAATAAATACTAAACTATACCAAATTCAATTAGAATAATGGCAAGTCCAGGTATCGATCCACAGGGACTATTGTGAAATCAAACTAATTTAATTGTCAAATTCCTAAATTAATTTTGATAAAAAGATTGGTTGTTTATAACCTAATTTAATAACGAATAAATTAAACTAAGGAATTGAATTATCAAGAATAATTGAAATTGGGTTTACTGAATTGGGGAAAAATCCTAGGGTAGAGAATTCACCACTAACCACATAATTAGGGTTTCCAATTGAAATCAATTATGCTATGATTTGAACGGATTAATGTTTCGCAACTACAAGTTCGAAGCATTTGACAAGAAGATCATCACATTCAATGTACGAGCACGAACCATCTCAAGTAATACGAATCGTTCACTCTAAACTAAGGTAGTGATACGACTCGTTCCTCGTAGCATGGTTCGTCTCATACCTTGAATGTGAAGGAATAGAAAACACATGTATGGATAACATTCAACAATCACAGAAAGTCAAATATTCGAAGGAATAATGAAAATTATATAAAAGAAACTTCTAAAACACCATACAAATGTTCAAACCTTTACATAATTTAAAATCAAAAAGAAAACTAAATAATTACATGGCTAGGGTTTCATCAAAACCCTAGAAAAGGAGACTAGCCACTCATGGAGGAGTGGGAGGAGGTAGATGGAGAAGGAACCACCATGGGAGACATCTTTGAAGCTTCTTGTTCCTTTTTCTTTCCCAAACCCTAGCCTCTCTCTTTAGGTCAAAACAATTTCAGAACCCTAGAAAAGCCTTTTCCTTTTCTTTTTATACTTCTACTCACTTCCAAACAGGTTTAAAACATCAGTTTGACTTTTCCAGAAAAAGTCAACTCTGTCCAAATTTTGTCTTTTTGCCCATTTTATGCTCCGACGATGTATAACCTGATTGACATTCAACACACATAAAGTATTCAGTTTGACCAACAAGTGAAGTTAAGAGATTCTAATTAACGGCCTCAATGATGTACATTTCGGCCTTAATCAAATTCATGTGAAAATCTGTTGTGAGATCATTATTTGATAGCTTGATCAAAGCAAGTTGATACTGTATTTTTTGAGAACTGGTTTGATGGATGGAATTAGTGGAAAACATAATTATTTTTGGTTTGGTCAAAATATAGAAAAAATTATGAGTAAATTAGAGACAATTGATCAAAATATTGTGAAAATTGTGAACAAATCAAAGAAATTTTAAATTAGAGAAATTTCAAAGTATAAAAAAAAAAAAAAATTTAAAAACATAGAGAAAATCAAAGAAATTTCAAAACACATAAAATTTTGTCTAAAATTTTTCTGGAAAAATGTTGAGAGACCCCAACAATTATGAAAATATTACATGTCATTTATCTTATAAAATCTTAATAATAAGGATCTTCAAAAAATTCCCCTAATAAAAATTAGGGTAAATTATAAATACACTCCTGAGGTTTGATTAAAATAAAAATTGCCCCATGTAGTTCTGAAAATTACATTCCACCCCCTGAGGTTTCTAATTTCATAACAAATCGCCAATTTTATTAATAAATTATCAAATCAATTAACAGTTTTTAATGATGTTAGAAATATGTTTCAATTAATAATTTAGGTAATTTTATTATTGTATAGGAAAACAATTATGAATTTTGTTTTTTTAGTTAATTCTGTTAGATAAATTTTTTTTAACAAGGGGGTGTTTGTAATTTTTTAAACCACAAAAGGCAATCTGTACTTTAAGCAAACCTCATAGAGTGTATTTGTAATTTACCCTAAAAATTATGGAGCTAGATTTTTTTTATTTATAAATTATATTCATCAATAAAATGGCTTACAATGTAAGTCTAATATACATTTACTAATATATATATATATATATTAAAAAAAACAACAGAACAGTTTTTAAAGTCTTTAAAAACAGTTTTTTAAGTCTCAATTCGATTTTTATTTTTATTTTTATTTTCAGTGATTTTTTTTGATATTTTAATCATTTTTTTGTTAGATCAACTTAATTTAGGAGATTTTTTTTTAAAGTCCCTGGTATTAAAATTTTATAGCATAAAGGACACTTAATATTTTCATAATGTTTAAGGTCTCTCAATATGGATCCAGAGAAAATTCGATCCAGAGAATTTCTCTGGACAAATGACAGAGAAAATTTCAAATTTCTCTAGACACATCACAGAGAAAATCTCACCAGAGAATTTCTCTGGATTCAACCCAAAGAAATTTCCCTCTTTACCCCAGAGAAATTTACTCAACTCCAGAGAAAATCCCTTCCAACTAGAGAAATTCACTTGTGTTGTCTGCAGTTTGATAGCTTCAATGATTTGGATGCATATTCACAGAGAAAATCTCACCAGAGAATTTCTCTGGATTCAACCCAGAGAAATTTCCCCCTCCACCCTAGAGAAATTTACTCAACCCCAGAGAAAATCTCCTCCAACCAGAGAAATTCACTTGTGTTGTCTGTAGTTTGATGGCTTCAGTGATTTGATCCAACATTATTCTTATACTACAAAAAGAGACTTGATCCAATAACCATATTTGTGTCTATATTTATAATGAATTCAACATACAAAGCAATCCTTGGAATTTCTCTGGGTTCAAGACTTTGAACATTCAAATTTCTTTAGACTAACATCAAATTTCTCTGGATCTTTGGAATAACAAAAAAAACCCTTGAACCTTTTTCAAATTTCTCTAGACTAACATTCTAATTTCTCTGGATCTCTGGACTAACATCAAAAACCTTTGAACCTTTTACAAATTTCTTTGGACTAATATTCAAATCTCTCTAGACTAACATCAAATCTCTCTGGATCAACATTCAAATCCCTCTATCTATCTAGAGAAAATTGAACACTATAGAAAAAATTAAATGAGGTAGAGAAAATTAACCAAACCAGATAAATTTTGCAAATACTCCACTGCCATCAACAAAGGTCTTGGGGGAAAATCACTTACCATGAACATCAATCTAAGCAATATACATATATCTAGAGAACTCTTTGGACTTTTCAGAGAAATTCTAGGAAGGCCAGAGAAATTCTTTGAATTCCAATCTATAGATTTTCTCTGAATTTTCTTTGGATTTCAAGTGAACCATAAAGCATAAAGTTTGTTTGGTTGTCAAGAAAAGTAGACAAAAAATAACATGTTCCATAAAAAACACATAAAAGTACAACATAATAGTGCAGAAAAATTTATAATAATTATAATTTTCTCTTGATCATAATAACAAGCTCTGTTTTTCAACATATATATATATATATATATATGGATCTATAAATTTCACAAACATTTGCAATCATCAATATAATCCACAACATAACATCTGTCCCTTTTTTTATATTTTATATTTTTTTTTCTTTTTCTTTTTCTTGCAGTTAACTCATCAGTTCACATGGGTGAGTTTGCAATGGACAAAACTAGGATGTCTATAGAAAGACAAAGCACTCTCAAGTCATTAGCATTTGAAAGATATCAATACAAGAATTATATTCTCTGATACACTATGTTCTCAGTTATACATTCTACATCTATGAAACAGATACATGAACTGGCTTAATAGCCCAAATATCAAATAAGCAGTTCAAACCCGTGTAACATAGTTCACTCTTCCCATGCTAAATCCTTTATCTGCGGACTGGTGGCTTCTCTAGAACACTCCAAAGCTTCTGCTGCAGTTGAAGCCTCGCGAATTATGCTTGACAATAAATTTGATCTTCCAACTTTACTACTATCCTTCTCTCTTGTATCACTGATTAGACATAAAAAAGCTCTGTTTTTCTCTGCAACTGAAATCAATGGAATTTGTTTGGACTTCGAGCTGAAACACCGGTGGAAGACCTTTATACGGTGGTTCAATCGGAGCAAGAGTGGCCGAGGAGTTCTTGACATAGGGCTTCTTGGATCGATCGAGCTGGATCAACGAGAGAGAGAGAAGAGCAGCAATGAGAGAGAAGAGGTGAGGCGTGAGTCTGAGAGAGAGAGACAGGTGAAGGTTTGAAGCCCCGAGGTATACCAAATTTCTCTGTAATCCATAAGTGTGGGGTTGAAGAATTTTAGACATCATAAAATAATATAGTGGATCTCGTCCATTACTAAAAATGAGAGAAGGACACTAATTTTCCTCTTAATTTAGATACATTTAAAAAGTAAAATATTTTTAAATAAATCTTAAAAAATCAATAAATACAAAAAAATGTATTGAATTTTTTTATAAATTTTTTCACAAATTTTATAATTTTTAAAGATATCTAAATTAAGTGAATCTAAAAAAGAAATAAATAATTAAAAATTCAAAACTAAACAATTGTATATTCGGAATTTTTTTGCAATTTTTTAAAAAAGCTCAGTGAAAAGCTGGTGCTGGCAAATTTGTGGTGTTCGTTGGTAAACATCGGGAATTTGTGGTGTTCATTGGTAAACATCGGGAATAATTTGTATAAAGTCACATCTTTTTGATTTGGAGTTTTTAAAATTTTAATTTTATTTTTAAGGAATTTTTTAATATTTTAAATAATTTTTTTTGTACATTTTAAATCCACTTAATTTAGATACATTTAAAAAGTAAAAAAATTTGTAATTTTCAAAAAATACAAAAAAAAAAAAAAAAACAATTCAGTATATTTTTGTATTTATTAGTTTTTTTTTAAGATTTCTTCACAAGTATTTAAGTATATTTAGATTAGGTACATCTAAAAAAATTGCCTAATCTATAAGAAAAAAAAATTAATTTTTTTTTCTTTTTTAAGGTTCCTAATATTAAGATTTTATAAGATAAAAGACATACAATATTTTCATAGTAGTGAAGGTCCCTCAACATTTCTACAGAGAAAATTTAACTCAGAGAAATTTTGTCCCGAATCAAGAGAGATTTTAATTTTTACAAAAAAATTTCTTTAATTTTCCAGAGAAATTTTGAAATTTTTCTGAGTCGGGTAAAATTTCTCTGAGTTTAGCAAAATTGCTTTGAGTCAAATTTTCTCTATAAAAATATTGAGAGACCTTAGCTAATAAAAAAAAAAAAAAAACTTAAACCTCTCCTACTATAAAAAGTTAGAGAGGATGTTTCACTAATTTTTCTATAAAAAAATCACTAAAACAACAAAAACACCATGTATCAAAGTCCAAACTGTGGGCTAAGGGATAGGCAAGTTTTGGCTTCAATTTTTCAATTTAAAGTGGTGACGAAACCTGGAGTATGTTTGGGAGCAAATATGAATTTTTCCAGTACGTAAGTCAAAAACAGAATTGTTTCAATCACTGATTGATAAAAATCATAGGAAGTTGCAAGGTTGGAAATGCCGTGTGTTAAATTTTCAAAATCCCTAGTTTGATTCTCAACAAAATAACGGCAATTATTCGTTGGCTTTTGTGGTGATTATTTTTTGCTTGTTTCTTACCAAAAAAAAAAAAAAAAAAAAAGACAATTTACCACGGTATGAAGACTATCAACTAATCAAGGATGCTTGAAAGTATTTGTAGTGTAGAGTGGTCCAAATGCATAGGTTTAATTTGGTAATGTTGAGCAATAAAATGGCTTACAATGTAAGTCTAATATACATTTACTAATATATATATATATTAAAAAAAACAACAGAATAGTTTTTAAAGTCTTTAAAAACAGTTTTTTAAGTCTCAATTCGATTTTTATTTTTATTTTTATTTTCGGTGATTTTTTTTGATATTTTAATCATTTTTTGTTAGATCAACTTAATTTAGGGGATTTTTTTTTAAGGTCCCTGGTATTAAAATTTTATAGCATAAAGGACACTTAATATTTTCATAATGTCTAAGGTCTCTCAACATGGATCTAGAGAAAATTCGATCTAGAGAATTTCTTTAGACAAATGACAGAGAAAATTCCAAATTTCTCTCGACACATCACAGAGAAAATCTCACCAGAGAATTTCTCTGGATTCAACCCAGAGAAATTTCCCTTTTCACCCCAGAAAAATTTCCTCAACTCCAGAGAAAATCCCTTCCAACTAGAGAAATTCACTTGTGTTGTCTGCAGTTTGATAGCTTCAATAATTTGGATGCATATTCACAGAGAAAATCTCACCAGAGAATTTCTCTGGATTCAACCTAGATAAATTCTCCCCTCCACCCTAGAGAAATTTACTCAACCCCAGAGAAAATCTCCTCTAACCAGAGAAATTCAGTTGTGTTGTCTGCAGTTTGATGGCTTCAGTGACTTGATCCAACATTATTCTTATACTACAAAAAGAGACTTGATCCAATAACCATATTTATGTCTATATTTATAATGAATTCAACATACAAAGCAATCCTTGGAATTTCTCTGGGTTCAAGACCTTGAACATTCAAATTTCTTTAGACTAACATCAAATTTCTCTGGATCTTTGGACTAACAAAAAAAACCCTTGAACCTTTTTCAAATTTCTCTGGACTAACATTCAAATTTCTCTGGATGTCTGGACTAACAGGAAAAACCTTTGAACCTTTCACAAATTTCTCTGGACTAATATTCAAATTTCTCTAGACTAACATCAAATCTCTCGGGATCAACATTCAAATCCCTCTATCTATCCAGAGAAAATTGAACACTATAGAAAAAATTAAACGAGGTAGAGAAAATTAACCAAACCAGATAAATTTTGCAAATACTCCACTGTCATCAACAAAAGTCTTGGGGAAAATTACTTACCATGAACATCAATCCAAGCAATATACATATATCTAGAGAACTCTTTGGACTTTTTAGAGAATTTCTCTCCAGAGAAATTCTAGGAAGACCAGAGAAATTCTTTGAATTCCAATCTAGAGATTTTCTCTGAATTTTCTTTGGATTTCAAGTGAACCATAAAGCATAAAGTTTGTTTGGTTGCCAAGAAAAGTAGACAAAAAATAACATGTTCAATAAACACATAAAAGTACAACATAAAAGTGTAGAGAAATTTATAATAATTATAATTTTCTCTTGATCATAATAACAAGCTCTGTTTTTCAACATATATATATATATATATATGGATCTGTAAATTTCACAAACATTTGCAATCATCAATATAATCCACAACATAACATCTATCACTTTTTTTATATTTTATATTTTTTTTCTTTTTCTTGCAGTTAACTCATCAGTTCACTTGGGTGAGTTTGCAATGGACAAAACTAGGATGTCTATAGAAAGACAAAGCACTCTCAAGTCATTAGCATTTGAAAAATATCAATACAAGAATTATATACTCTGATACACTATGTTCTCAGTTATACATTCTACATCTATGAAACAGATACATGAACTGGCTCAATAGCCCAAATATCAAATAAGCAATTCAAACCCGTGTTACATAGTTCACTCTTCCCATACTGAATCCTTCATCTGCGGACTGGTGGCTCCTCTAGAACACTCCAAAGCTTCTGCTGTAGTTGAAGCCTCGCGAATTATGCTTGACAATGAATTTGATCTTCCAACTTTACTACTATCCTTCTCTCTTGTATCACTGATTAGACTTGAAAAAGCTCTGTTTTTCTCTGCAACTGAAATCAATGGAGTTTGTTTGGACTTCGAGCTGAAACACCGGTGGAAGACCTTTATACGGTGGTTCAATCGGAGCAAGAGTGGCCGAGGAGTTCTTGACATAGGGCTTCTTGGATCGATCGAGCTGGATCAACGAAAGAGAGAGAAGAGCAGCGATGAGAGAGAAGAGGTGAGGCGTGAGTCGAGAGAGAGACAGGTGAAGGTTTGAAGCCCTGAGGTATACCAAATTTCTCTGTAATCCATAGGTGCGGGGTTGAAAGAATTTAGACATCATAAAATAATATAGTGGATCTCGTCGGAGAGGGACCTTGAACTAATTTTTCTCTTAATTTAGATATATTTAAAAAGTAAAATATTTTTAAATAAATCTTAAAAAATCAATAAATACAAAAAAATGTATTGAATTTTTTTATAAATTTTTTCACAAATTTTATAATTTTTAAAGATATCTAAATTAAGTGAATCTAAAAAAGAAACAAATAATTAAAAATTCAAAACTAAACAATTGTATATTCGGAATTTTTTTGCAATTTTTTTAAAAAAGCTCAGTGAAAAGCTGGTGCTGGCAAATCTGTGGTGTTCGTTGGTAAACATGGGGAATTTGTGGTGTTCATTGGTAAACATCAGGAATAATTTGTATAAAGTCACGTCTGTTTGATTTGGAGTTTTTAAAATTTTAATTTTATTTTTAAGGAATTTTTTAATATTTTAAATAATTTTTTTTGTACATTTTAAATCCACTTAATTTAGATACATTTAAAAAGTAAAAAAATTTGTAATTTTCAAAAAATACAAAAAAAAAAAAAAAAAAACAATTCAGTATATTTTTGTATTTATTAGTTTTTTTTAAAGATTTCTTCACAAGTATTTAAGTATATCTAGATTAGGTACAGCTAAAAAAATTGCCTAATCTATAAGGAAAAAAAAATTAATTTTTTTTTTTTTTTTAAGGTTCCTAATATTAAGATTTTATAAGATAAAAGACATATAATATTTTCATAGTAGTAAAGGTCCCTCAACATTTCTACAGAGAAAATTTAACTCAGAGAAATTTTGTCCCGAATCAAGAGAGATTTTAATTTTCACAAAAAAATTTCTTTAATTTCACAGAGAAATTTTGAAAATTTTCTAAGTCGGGTAAAATTTTTATGAGTTTAGCAAAATTGCTTTGAGTCAAATTTTCTCTATAAAAATGTTGAGAGACCTTAGCTAATAAAAATAAAAAAAAATCTTAAACCTCTCCTACTACAAAAAGTTAAAGAGGATGTTTCACTAATTTTTTTATAAAAAAATCACTAAAACAACAAAAAACACCATGTATCAAAGTCCAAACTGTGGGCTAAGGGATAGGCAAGTTTTGGCTTCAATTTTTCAATTTAAAGTGGTGACGAAACCTGGAGTATGTTTGGCAGCAAATATGAATTTTTCCAGTACGTAAGTCAAAAACAGAATTGTTTCAATCACTGATTGATAAAAATCATAGGAAGTTGCAAGGTTGGAAATGCCGTGTGTTAAATTTTCAAAATCCCTAGTTTGATTCTCAACAAAATAACGGCAATTATTCGTTGGTTTTTGTGGTGATTCTTTTTTGCTTGTTTCTAACCAAAAAAAAAGAAAAAGAAAAAAAAAAGTGACAATTTACCTCGGTATGAAGACTATCAACTAATCAAGGATGCTTGAAAGTATTTGTAGTGTAGAGTGGTCCAAATGCATAGGTTTAATTTGGTAATGTTGAGCATTAATAATAAGGTTATTCATTTCTCTAATAGTTTGAGTTTTTAAATAAGGTGGTAGTCAACAATTTAATATGACATCAGATAAAAAAAAAGATGATGTGTTCAAACTTATCGTTTATTCAATAGCTAAAATATGTTTGCACGTATTTAGCCTGTTATAAATAAAAGTCCGGCCACATGTGAGAGAGCGTGTTGAGAATATAATATTAATGATAAATTATTTCTATCTCTAATAGCTTGAGTTTTTTGATGAGCTGGCCGTCAACGGTTCAATTGGTAACAACTTTTTATGTCTTTTTTTTCTTCAAAAATTCGATCTGTTATGAAAGTAATGAGAGAAGAGAAAGAATAAACTCTGTATTGAATTGAATGAATAATACAATAAGAGAAGCCTCTATATATAGGCAGAAAGAGAAAGAAAACCTAGATAAGTAAGGAGATAGAGATTGAGAGAGATACAAAGACAAATAGAGAGATACAGTTATGATACTACTAGTATAATAATAATATACAGCTAACACCCCCCCTCAAGCTCAAGGTGGTAAATCAGATATCAATTTGAGCTTGGAGAGGAGATCAGAAAAGCGGCCTGGAAGATGAGCTTTGGTGAAGAGGTCAGCAGTCTGATCAGCAGAGGTAACAAAGAGAAGACGAACATGGCCACTAGCAACATGCTGTCGTATGAAGTGGCAATCGATCTCAATATGCTTGGTGCGATCATGGAAGACATCGTTATGAGCAATCTGAATAGCACTTTGATTGTCACAATAAAGATTAGTGGCAGCGGAATGAGAGACACCCATGTCAGAAAGAAGCCAACGAAGCACACAAGCTCCTGAGTAGTATCTGCAAGAGCACGATACTCAGCCTCAGTACTAGAACGAGCAACAAGGGTTTGCTTCTTGCTACGCCAGGAAATGAGAGAAGTACCCAAGAAGAAGCAGAACCCGGTAGTGGAACGACGATCGGTAGGATCCCCTGCCCAATCGGCATCAGAAAAAGCATGCAGCTGTAGAGAAGAGTGAGGGGAATAGTGAAGACCATGAAACAAAGTTCCTTTGAGATAGCGCAAAATGCGAACCAGGGCAGCATAGTGTGGAGAGCGAGGAGCAGTCATAAATTGACTGACAATGTGAACAGCATAAGCAATGTCTGGACGAGTAACTGTGAGATAGACAAGACTACCAACTAATTGACGATATAAAGTTGCATCTGACAATAAGGGGCCGTCAAGAGGTGTAAGACGAGTCTGAGGATCAACTGGAGTAGTGACAGTCTTGCAATCGGAAAGGTTAGCACGACTCAGAAGATCAGAAGTATACTTGGCCTGAGTGAGAAAATAACCAGAGGAATCTTGAGAAATTTCCAAGCCAAGGAAGTAGCTAAGTGCACCCAAATCTTTCATCTCAAACTGGCGATGAAGAAACTGTTTGAGACTAGAAATACCCACTGTGTCATCTCCAGTGATGATCATATCATCCACATAAAGGAGAAGGAGAATAGTACCCTGCTTCGTCTTACGGATAAACAAGGCAGAATCATGGGCACTGGAAGAAAAACCAAAGTCACGAATGGTAGAGCTGAACTTGGCAAACCAGGCACGTGGAGCTTGTTTCAAACCATATAAAGCACGGCGGAGTTTGCAAACCTTGTTTGAGGGAACAGAAGAACCAGGAGGAGGTTGCATAAATACTTCCTCAGTGAGATCACCATTGAGAAATGCATTCTTGACATCCATTTGAGAAAGATGCCAGTGGCGAGCAGCAGCAACAGCAAGTAAGCTGCGAACTGAAGTAAGACGGGCAACAGGAGCAAATGTTTCCTCATAGTCAATCCCATATTCTTGACTAAATCCTCGGGCGACAAGGCGAGCTTTGTAACGCTCAATGGAACCATCAGAATGAGTTTTGATCTTGTAAACCCATTTGCAACTAACAGTACGCTTGCCAGGAGGAAGATCAACTACGTCCCAAGTATGAGTTTGTTCAAAAGCCTGCAGCTCATCAGTCATAGCTTGTTGCCAACGAGGGTCAGAAGAAGCTTCTTGATAAGAAGTAGGCTCATGAGAGCAAAAAGCAGTGGAACCAACAATATAATCACGGAGAAGAGCAGAAGGTTGCCTTACCCGGGTAGAATGACGCTCAGGTGGAGGAGGAACCTCAATGGAAATAGGGGCCGGGGGAACCTCCACCGGAGCCGGAGAAGGCGGAGGGCCATCAGTTGACACAGGATCCTCAGGATGGACGATAGGCATAGGCGGCTGTGAAAGCATGGGATCAGAATCTGCATTAAAGTCATTAGAAAACAAATCGATAGAAATATCAGTGAAGACCGGTGAGTGGGTGGACTGTGGTAGGTGAAACTTAGAAAGAGTGGAGAACATTTTGTGTTCCCAGAAGACCACATGACGAGAAATACGAAGACGCTTGGAGATAGGATCCCAACAACGATACCCTTTATGTTCAATACCATACCCCAGAAAACAACAAAGACGAGAACGAGGTTCTAGTTTAGTGTGTTCATGAGGCTGAAGGAGAACAAAACAAGCAGAACCAAAAACTTTAAGAGTGGTATAATCAGGAGGAGAACCATACAAACGCTCGTAAGGAGTTGTGTTAGCTATGACAGGGGTAGGAACTCGATTGATGGTATGGATAGCAGTAAGGGCAGCTTCCCCCCAAAATTTTTCAGGACAAGAAGAAGAAAGGAGAAGAGCCCGAGTAGTGTCTAGAATATGACGGTGCTTTCTTTCGGCTCGTCCATTTTGTTGGGAAGTGCCTGCACAAGATCGATGAGAAAGAGTACCATGAGCCTGAAGAAAAGAAAGAAAATCAGAATCCAAGTACTCCTTAGCATTATCAGAACGAAAAAGCTTAATAGTACAGGAAAACTGAGTGTGGACCATAGCAGAGAAATTATAGTAAATCTGTTTAAGTTCAGAGCGATTTTTGAGAAGAAAAAGCCAAGTATAGCGAGAAAAATCATCAACAAAAATCACAAAATATCTAGACCCCCCATGGTAGGTGTGGGAGAAGGTCCCCAAATATCTGAATGCACAAGATCAAAAGGAGCAGTGGAAATAGAAGTACTTTTATTAAAAGGTAAAGCAGGTTGTTTAGCAATTTGACAAGATAAGCAATCGACATCGTCAACACAGACACGACCTAACTGACCACTAGAAACTAAATTTTTTAAACGACTAAAAGAGACATGTCCTAAGCGACAATGCCAAAGATGAAAAGGAGACATAGTAGATGCAGCAGCAACAGGAGATGATTTTTGCGGACTGCGAAGGTGGAGAAGCTCGAACAGACGTCCATGCTTACGGCCTATCCCAAGGATCTGTCTCGTCTGAGGGTCCTGCACCAAACAACCAGTAGCAGAAAAAGTAATAGTTAGACCAAGGTCACATAATTGACCAACAGAGATAAGGTTCATTTTAAGAGAAGGAATATGATAAGCATCAGAAAGGGACACAGTGGAAGTAGAGATTTGGCCAATATGACTAACAGGCATATGAGAACCATCAGCAGTGTGTATAGTGGGAGCAGAAGAGCTCGAGGACAAAGAAGAAAATAGGGTGGAATCAGAAGTCATGTGATTACAGCATGCGGAATCAAAATACCATGAAGAGTTACCTGAGGTTACTGAAAGAGCAGTAGAAGGAGGAGTACCCGATTTGTTGAGAACCTGGTGGATAAGGGACTCAACATCATCCATAGAAAAAGAAGGAGCAGAAGAACTCTCAGAGGCAACAGCAGCAGAGCGAGAACCGTGGTTAAATTTGGACTGAGACCCAGAACGAGAAGTCCCTTTTTAGATGAAGTAGTGGAGGGAGCTCGAGGACAATGGCTTTGGAGATGGCCCGGAGCAGTCTTATGACAAGTCAAGCATTCGCGAACCTGGCAGTGAACAAGAGAATGAGTGGCTGGCAGGCCTCGGTTGCGACAATAACTGCAGATGAGAGGCTGTGAAGATGAGGAACTCTGAGAAGATGGAGTAGCAAGAACGGAATCTGTGGTATGAGATCTGAGACTCTCAAAACGAGTCTCCTCGGATAGGAGCTCGGTAATGGCTTGCTCTAAAGTGGGCAAAGGCAGACGATGAAGCAAAGAAGCACGCACGGGCTCAAAAGTGTTATGAAGAGCCATAAGAAATTGTAATAGTCGCTGATGATTCCGATAAGTAATAAATAGCTGTGCATCATCAGAATGAGCCCATGGAGGTTCAGAAAGAGCGAGCTGGTCCCAAACGGACGACATCTGGGATAAAAAGTCATTGAGAGACTGACCGGGTGCTTGACGCATGTGATGAAGAGTCTGCAATAGTTGATATTGATGAGCATGGCCAGTGGTCTGATAACGTTCCTTCAAAAAATCCCAAATTGCTTTGGCAGGAGAGACAATGGAGTCATCGTCCTGAAAGCGTCCAAATTGAAGGTTGATGGAAGGAACTGATGTAGCCCGGAACCATGTGATGATTTGATAATTCTTACTTTCCCAGTCGTCAAGACGGTCATCGAATGCAGAGTCAGTCTCATCCTCCTTTTTGGTGGGTTTGGAAAGAGTACCAGTAATAATCCGCCAAAGGCGTTTCCCTTTAATGAAGCTAGAGAGAGCTTGAGCCCAACTAACATAATTGGACCCATCAAGGATAACAGAGACAGATTGGATGTGCTCTGTACGATCCATAATGTGGTAAAACGAAGGTCACCAACAGATTCAGAAGACTGGAAAACCTTAGGGACAATGAGGGTTTTTTTTTTTTTTTTTTTTTTTTTTTTAATTAGAAGCTGTGTAGGGCTGACGTCAGCGGCTGCAGAAGGATGACGTCAGCAGCTGAGAATCCAGGCAAACGGCTGGGCAAGCCGGGCGGAGGCAGCACGCGGCTAACGGAAGCCGGGCGGAAGCCGATGGAGAATCGGCTGGGACGGAAGCCGAAGGGCAGTTGGCTGAAGCGGAAGCCGATGTCGAGCCGAGTGGCGAAACGGCTGGAGCGGAAGCCGCGTGGCTGTAGCGGACGGAGCGTGGTGAGAGTGAGAACGCGGAAAGCGACGCGCCACTCGTATAGAAGCGCGTGAGAGCGCGTGGAGAGGCCGATGGTAGTTATTTTGGTGGCGATGGCTTCGTCAGGAGGAGACGAAGAGCTGGGTATAGTGCAAACGTGAAAATACGGATGAACAAAATACGCAGAGGCCAGGAGAAACAACACCAGGACAGAAGCAAACTGAAAAAAATTAGGAGAGAATTGTTGGCTCTGATACCATGTTATGAAAGTAATGAGAGAAGAGAAAGAATAAACTCTGTATTGAATTGAATGAATAATACAATAAGAGAAGCCTCTATATATAGGCAGAAAGAGAAAGAAAACCTAGATAAGTAAGGAGATAGAGATTGAGAGAGATACAAAGACAAATAGAGAGATACAGTTATGATACTACTAGTATAATAATAATATACAGCTAACACGATCCATTTGTGTTAAATATTAGAATGAGAAATTTGGAAAACAAAAAATAGAAGAACAAGCACACAAAGAGTTAATGTGATTCAATCAAGATGGCGTACATCCACAAACAATGACATTGGCCAACATCCTAGCTAATCAAGGGAGCATTTCGTAAAGTAAGTCCAAACTTATCTGTCTAAGTAATATGTTGTCTGTCTAAGTAATGAAAAGTATAACATTACAAGAATATTGCATAATAGTAGTCACATTTTAATTGGAATGGCCTTGAGAGGAATGGCCTTTTGTAAAGTAAGTCCAAACTTATCACTCATGTCTATATCTTCTGGTTCCATTCCTCCTCCAAGCTTCCAATCAAAGGAGTGGATAAGAGAAGCCAACATGAACTGCACCATCCATCCGATACCCCAACGGGAGTCCTGGGCACATCCTCCTTCCTGCACCAAAAGGAATGAGCTCAAAATCTTGGCCTCTCATGTCAACTTCAAGGTCTAAGAACCTTTCAGGCTCAAATGAATTTTGACGCAACCATATGCTCGAGTCTCGCCCAATAGCCCATACATTAACAAGAACTTGTGCACTCTTAGGCACCATGAAACCACATATTTCTACGTCGGCTTTTGTGGGGAATTAGTATTTGTACAATATACGGTTTACATAACATCGATTTATTTCACATATTACGTAACAACATCGATTTAATTTAATATGTAAATGCCATTGAGTGTGTTTAGTTTTAGTTTTTCGGAAATTGAATTTTTTATTTTTCGTGTTTTGTTATTTTTAGTGAATATTTTTAAAATTTTAAACAATTTTTTACTTTTTTAGATGCACCTTACTTAGATGTATTTAAATAATAAAATATTTATAAAAAAATATTTTAAAAAATTAAAAAATACACAAAAATACTAAAAATGTATTGAATTTTTGTATTTTTGGTATTTAGTGAATTTTTTAAAGATTTTTTCACAAATATTATACTTTTTAAGTGTATTTATGTTAGATGTTTCTAAAAATTAAAAAAAATTGCTTAAAATATTAAAAACATTTAGTGAAAATAAAAAAATACAAAAAATGAAAAACGAAAAAAGTAAAATTTTCTTAAAAGTGAATTCTGAAAATTGAAACCAAATAGAGTGATGTATAATAAAAAGGGATATTTAATCTGACATCATTCTCCAACTTTTAATAATAAAAGAGATCCACAATTTTTATTATTATTATTATTATTTTTTTTTTTTTGTAACATAAGGTCCTCAATCGCTTCAACACTTGAGGCAATGACATCGATCATAGCATCTGCCATGTATTGAAAAAAGAGGTATTGCCGAACAATATGATGACTCCTTCGGTTTCCTTTTGGCCAAGCTTATTCTGTTTCTTATCACCATTATTGCCAAGCAACAACGAAATCGTAATGGAGTGCACATCTCTCGATTCTGCCTCCATTGTATTTTAGAGAGAGAAAACACACACACACACACGTACACACACAAAGTAAAATAGTATTCCCATGAATGCTCTTATGTATCTTCATATTCAGAATGGAGTAGAACATCATTCATTTTTGTTTGACCAAACTATCATTTCCAACGGAAAGAATTAGGGTTCCTAGTGCTGTTTGGTTTAGAATAGGTATGGTTTAATTCATGTGATTTTCAATTAAAAACTAGTATTTGATTCAATTGAGAGTTATTTTAGGTGTTAATTTGTTCAATTCATGTGAAAATTTATTGTGAGATCATATTTGATAGTTTCAGCAAAGCAAGTTGATACTTTTTTTTTTTTTTAGAATTGATTTGATGGATGGAATTAGTGGAAAACACAATTTTCTCCGATTTGATCAAAACAAAGAGAAAATTGTGAGTAAATCAAAGAAAATTGGTTACAACACAGTGAAAATTGTGAGTAAATAAGAGAAATTTCAAAATACAAAGAAAATTTGAAAACATAGAGAAAATTCAAAACACAGGAAATTTTGTTTGAAATTTTTTTGGATCAAAATTTCTCTGGAAAAATATTGAGAAACCCTAACTACTATAAAAATATTATATGTCATTTATCTTATAAAATCTTAATAATAAAGACCTTAAAAAAATTCCCCTAATAAAAATTATGGAGGTAGATTTTTTTTATTTATAAATTATATTCATCAATAAAATGGCTTAAAATGTAAGTCCAATCTACATTTAATAATATATATTAAAAAAAAAAAAACAGAACAGTTTTTAAAGTCTTTAAAAAAAGTTTTTTAAGTCTCAATTCGATTTTTTTTTTAAGTGATTTTTTTTTATATTTTAATCATTTTTTGTTAGATCAACTAAATTTAGATACACTTAAAAAGAAAAATATCTTAAATAAATCTTAAAAGATCAATAAATACAAAAAAAAAAATGTATTGAATTTTTCTTTTTTTTTTTGTATTTATTTAATGTTTTTATAATTTTTTTCACAAATTTTATATTTTTTAAATATATCTCAATTAAATGCATCTAAAAAAGAAACAAATAATTACAATATTAAAACGTTCACTAAAAACGAAACAATATGGATTGAAATTTAAACAAAGTATTTTTGGACTATTTTGGGAAGTTGGCTTTTAGCCCTTTTTTTTCATTTGGGAAGTTGATTTTTAGCTACTAGTGAAATTACAATTTTACCCTTATGGGTCAAAATGTGCTACATGAGTGAAGTTGTAAATATTTTAAATTAATGGGGGTAGTTTGGTCATTTTATTGTGATTTGACATCATAAACAAATATTAATCAAAAAAGCCAAAAGTAACATTTTACCAACTTCCCAAATCATTTTCCTAAAAAAGTCAAAAGCTTGATTAAAAGTCAAAAAGTCACTTTTTACTATCTTCCCAAAACAGGTCTTAAAAACTCAAAACCAAACAATTGTATATTCGGAATTTTTTTGCAATTTTTTTTAAAAAGCTCAGTGAAAAGCTGGTGCTGGCAAACTTGCGTTGTTCGTTGGTAAACGTCGGGAATAATTTTTATAAAGTCCCATCTGTTTGATTTAGAGTTTTTAAAAATAATTTTTCAAATTTTTATTTTATTTTGTAATATTTTACATTCATTTTTTTTTTACATTTTAGATCTACTTAATTTAGATACATTTAAAAAGTACAAAATTTGCAATTTTCAAAAATTACAAAAAAAAAAAAAATCAGTATATTTTTTTATTTATTAATTTTTTTTAAACATTTCTTCAGAAATATTTAAATATATCTAGATTAGGTGCATCTAAAAAAATTGCTTAATCTATAAAAAAAAAAATAAAAAAAATTTAAGGTCCCTAATATTAAGATTTTATAAGATAAAAGACATACAATATTTTCATGATAGTAAAGGTCCCTCAACATTTCTACAAAGAAAATTCGAATTAGAAAAATTTTATCCGACTCAAATAAATTTTGCCCCGACTCAGAGAGATTTCAATTTTCATGGAGAAATTTATCTAATTTCATAGCTAAATTTTGAAATTTCTCTAAGTCAGGTGAAATTTCTTTGAGTTGAGCAAATTTCTCCGAGTCAAATTTTCTCTATGAAAATATTGAGAGACCTTAGTTAATAAAAAAAAAAATCTTAAACCTCTCCTACTACACAAAGTTGGAGAAAAATGTTTCACTAATTTTTAAAAAAAAAAATCACTAAAGACAACTGTGCGTACCGGATTCCGCACTAGATGAAAATGGATCGGGGCTTCGCTCTCAGTTGGACTATCCAGGGACTGAGGTTCCTGCGACAAGAGGCACCGTTAGAGCTACCCGGCCGGGGTTGGCCGGATGACCCCTCCGGTGTGGGAATTAGTGATCGGAGAAGGGAGTTGAGTATGGTTTTGCTTGGAATAGTTCAGTTCTATTCAGTTACCTTCAATGTGAAGTTCATGTAGTATATATATGTTGTTCCTTGCTTACTTCTCAAGGCGGGTTCATGGAGCTTGGATGTTGCCAGGTATCCTTTTAGTATTGCTCGCAGTGGGGGACCACCTGGTAGTTGCCAATAAATGCATATACTCATTGAAGTCATGCAGATAACAAACCACATTCCTTTGGTTCAACAACTTCCGTGATTCTAGGTGTAGGGGACCAGCTGAGGTGGCAACCTGCACATGCACACGTTCACAGTTTCCACGTTTTCTTGCGAGGTTTCCTCAGTTCAGTACTGATATTTCTCAGCTCGGCATCAATATGCCCTGTCTCAGCCTTTTACAGGATCACTCATGGAGATGGGCTTGTCCATTCAGGTAACTTTGCGTGGGCTCGGCCTATTTTCTGTTCGACCCGTAGATTCAGTCTCGCAGCTCGGCCCAGCCCAGCACCACGGCTGGACTAGCCTTTCCACTACGGGTTGGACCCAAGTGCTTGACGACTTGGGTGGACTGCTGGTCATGAATTGGACTTAATTGGTTTGCCCATATACTCATCCAGCCTATTTGGATTCGGACTTCAGTGGATTGGGCCGGCCCAAGGCTTGAACCCGACCCATCTCACATTTAGCCCCTTCATTTGCCCCTTAGCTCGCGCTAAGGTTCCCCTTGAGGGGAGCTATTATTCTGCTCTCCAAGCGTCGCGTCGTTTCGGTTCTCCCCCAATTCGGCCTTGCTGACGGTTCAATCCTGACACATAATTCCTGCATGCGTCCTTTCGCGTAACACGTGGCAATGTGTGATAGGTGTGCAGAGATAGTGCGTCGATTCCATACCGAAGGTCGTGCTCCGTATACATGCGCGCCGGCTGGTGCAATTAATGTTCTGGGTGATAATACAAATCCCTTCATTTGCTTTTCTCGTTCTTCTAGTGAGTTCCAAAGAGAGAGAAAGAACTATTCCCATTCATTTGAACCAGTCTCGTTGGTGCTCTGCTCAGACTTTTTCACCGCTGATCTTGCTTTGCTACCACTGTTCTAATCTCTGTAAGTCCTCTTGCGACTCTTCTTCTTTTGCCTCTTTTTGCCTTAATCATCTTGTTTGGTCTACTCGCTGTCTGTATTCCATACTTTGTTATCTGAGTCCTACCTCTGTCCCATTAGTTTTGTTGAATGGGGAAATTCCGTTCACTGGTTAATACCCCCGAGCCCATGGCTATGTTCCGCCTGGACTATAATATTCCCAACGACGTTACCCTCTCGTTGGCGAAAGTAGACGCCAAACGTATGGGCACGAGGAATACCGTTGCTTTTCCCATCGCGGCCATAGTCGAGGGAGGGGTTTGGTTCCCTCTTAACCTGTTGGTACGCCGGTTTCTGCATCAAGTCCAGCTAACCCCAATGCAAGTATCTGTGAACCTTTTCCGTGTTGTTTGCGGTGTCTCTGTCCTCAACAGACGATTTGGTTTGAACATTGACATATGGGATATCTTAGGTTGTTATACTCTTTCTCATAACAAAGACCACATCACATATTACTTGCGTGTTCGCTCATTTGATTGCCATTTGGTTACCGGGCTGCCTGATTCGGATAAATACAACGACGATTTCTTACAAGTTGGTGGAAACTGGGAGTTCCCTGCTGGAACTGAGTTTCAGTCTGAGTGGATGCCCTAGAAAGACGGCTATCCAGGTTCGGGCCTCTCCTTCTGAGGACTTTTGTATTTCTTACATTATTTTGGGTATTGCTCTGATGTATCGCTTCTTTTTTGCAGAGTCCTCTCGTTTCCAACGAAGGCCGAACCGAGAGAATGCTGAAGCCATAAAAGCTGCCCTAAGGTATAAAAAGAGATCTGCACCTGAGTTATTGGACTACTAGTCTACTTATCGCTCCATTATTCCAAAGAAGGCGAGGCTCGCTGCTGCCCTTCTGGATTCCGATACCGAGACTGACACATCTCTCACTCCTTTGGTCACAAGTCGTCGCAAGAGTCAGGGTGCACTTTCTGAAAGAGCGCCTTCCCCTGCCCCCAGTTTCGCAGGGAGCGGGTCTGTGGCGAAGAGAAGGGTGTTGGTGAATTTAGAGGCTGAGGCCTTCGGGGCCTCCGATGCTTTGCAAACCCCTCTAGAAAAGATCGAGGTAAAGAGCCTTATGGAGGTGAAGATGGAGGTTGGAGCTTCTGGGACCCCTACGACTGCTGCCGAGCCCTCAGCTTCAGTCGCTGCGCGAGCAAAAAAGAGGAGAAGAGAAGCTGGCAAAGTAGTGGTGGGGGAAGCTTCTGAGGATCCTGCTGAGGATGATGCTTTTGAGAAATGGGAGCCGCCAATATCGCATGAAGGCAGGCCTATTTCCACTTCTGATTCAGTTGTCGCTTCACAAGATTTTGTTTTTAATTTGACTAAGTTTTTGTTGATGCCGGTTGATATGGCCGACCACAATGGGCCCCGTGATATTCCTATCCTGAAGAGGACCCTTCAGATGATGACCGCTGTAAGTGTTTCCTGTTTTACTTGTCTTTACTGTTGCGTTGCTGTCTTCATTTTTCTTAGTTCTTCATTGTCCTTTGCAGTGTATCCAGAGAATGCATCTGTCTATTACTCGTGCTGAAGAGCTAGAAAGGGCCGTGCTAGAGGCTGCAATGAACGCGGAGAGACTGACGGTAAACTTGCAGTCAGAGAAGGAAGGACGCCGAACCGCTGAAAGGGAAGCATTTCGTTTGAACAAGATTGTCGCTTCTGCTGAACAATCGAAGGAGGCTGCTATTGGGGCACAAGCTCAACTCGAGGGGAAAGTGGCCGAACTGGAGGCTGTTATTGCTGTGATGGCTGCCGAGCGCTCTGCGCTGGAAACCAAACACTAGCAACAGGGTTGGGACGAAGCTGGGGCTGCCTATAATGAAAAGGTGCTAGTGCTGCGAGATAAGCTCTTTGTAAAGGGTTGGACAAGTGCCTTGGCTGCTGCGCTGGTTCCTAAAGGCTCTTCCCTGTTTTTTTGGATGACCCCATTCCTTCGAGATCCTTGGGTTTGAAGACTGTTTCCACCCCTGCTGTTCTGCCAGCCGAAGGTTCCCCAGAAGCTGATTCCACAAATAAGACCCAGGACAAGAATGTTGCCGCTGAAACGATGGATGTTGAAGGGATTGAAACCCGAGAGACTGAAGCCACGGGAGATGTGGTTAAGGAGGCTTCTACTTCTCAGGAAGTTGGAGCTTCCGCTACTTTTCCTCCCGCAGACGGCCTGGACAAAATTGCTGATGCTACTCCTGAGTTGCCCACTGTTTGATGAAAATTGATATTGAAAGGATTTGAACTTTTTGCTTCTTTTTTTTGTTTTTGTTTTTTTTGATGTATTGTGGCTCGGTCTCCATGACGAGTTTTCTTTCTGCATTTGCCCAGATAATTTTTCTTTTCTTTTCTTTGCTGCTGGTTATGAGGCCATCTGTGCCTTTTGTTGGATGATAGAATTTTCTTTTTGAACTTGCAATCTGATGCTATTTGGCTTATATGTTTGAATGTTTCCTATACTGCCTGCCCCCGGCCGAGCACTGTTGGGACCTCAGGGCCGAATAGATGCTCGGTCTGGTTCTGTATTTCCTTTAAATGGATGTTCTGTTTGATTCTGTACTGCTTGCTCCCGGCCGAGTGTTGTTAGGGCCTCGGGGCCGAACTGATGCTCGGTGTGGAACTGTACTATTTGCCCTCGACCGAGCACTGTTGGGACCTCGGGCCCGAACTTGTGCTCGGTGTGGCTAACGGATATGTGGTATGGCGGTGCTGGAGTTCGTAAGTGGGTCTTACTTAGGTCCAGGTTGGTTTTGAAAGAAAATAACTGTTTGCCCCCACATGGAGCTAAGTAAGATCGTCACTGAAGATTATGCTCTTAGGTAGAACTGCTGAAGTCTGTTTCAACTTTGATAGTATAAAAGCGCTTGAACGGAGTAAAGGCATGAAAATGTGTCTTACTCAGGTCCAGCTTGGTTTGAAAAAACAATCGTTTGCCCCCAACTGGAGTTGAGTAAGACTACTGCTGGAGGCTGTAGACACCCCATTTTTGACCAACCTTAAGACTCAGACGTCACCGATTGAGCGCTTGGTGATGTGGCATATCGTGCTCGTTCAAAGGTTTTAGAGTCTCGGCTGCAAGCCTTGCCTTCGAACTTTCGGGCTTTTCTGTGCTTTGCCTCGGTTTGCGAACCAGGCTCTGTTTTCTCTGTTTTTTCTTCCCGAAGGGAGGGAGAGGTCTCGTAGACCATCTCTCAGTGGCCGTAGGCTACGTTTCGTGGTCGTAGGCCATTTTTCCCTTTTGGAGCCCAGTTTCCGGTTTTTCGGAGCCGTTGGTCGTGTGCCTCGGTTCAGGACCGCTTAACCACCTCCGTTTGCTCCGGTTTTTGGCACACACCTTATTTCCTCCCTTTTGAGGGACACTGTGGTCTGAGAGACCAACTTCGTGGTCGAATGCCACCTCCAGTGCTTGATAGTCAGTTTTCGGGGCCCCGGGCCGCGCGTTTTGGCCCCCCGAACCTTCGTTTTGCATCCGTTTTGTTTCATTTTTGGTGGAGACCTCATTTTCATTGTTAGGAAGCTTGTAGAAGGATGAGAGGCCAGCAATTGTTCCGAAAAGCCAGCTTTATTCCTTCATCGCTCTCCGTCGCCCGTTTTCCTCGCTAGAAAGCTGGTGTTGACCATTCCCGAGCCACTTTCTTTGGCCCTCAACCACATATTTGTGTTGTACACACTTGGGAGGCCACAAATATGACATGGCCGGCCAGCAATTGTTCCTGACCCTTTTGAACCCCTCTAGAAAGTTGGTTTTTCTTTCTCCTGGTTCACATTTTCAGGGTTTTGACCACATAGCTGTGTTGTGCACACATGGGAGGCCACCAATTTGGGTGGCCGGCCAGCTTTTCTTGCTTGAACCTTTTGACCCTGGCCGGCCGGCCAGGGGAGGTGGCCAGTCGGCCACCTGAACCCTCTGAACCTGGCCGGCCATGACCCTCTCACTTGGTTCCTTACAGATGCACCCTCTGTTTCCCCCCAGATCTTGTATCCGATGGGGGGGGTCTTTTGGGGGGGAAATTTGAATTTGATTTCCCCCCCCCCCTTTTCTCCACTCCTCTCCTCTATAAAACCAGTCCTCCCAGCTCATTTTCAAGGGTTACAAAATTGGTTTAGAGCCATTACATACAATCCTCTCTCTCTTTCTCATCCAAGCTCCAAAACCTTGTTTTTTTGGCCATTTTATACACCAACCCATAGCACCACACCTCCACACTCCATTTCAGCACCTTGGAATCCATTTGCAAAGGTTGGAAGCTCAGATTTTTGGACCAAAACTTGCTGGAGGTCAGCTCTTCAAGGGTGAGTTCTTTTTTTTCCCTTTTCTAGCCCTTTCTTGCTTCATTTATCAGCCTTGCCTGAAAGCATTTTTGGGCTCCAAACCAAACTGTAAATAGTCTTATTTTGAGCTCATCTCCATGTTTGATCAAGGGTCTTTCTCTGTTTGAGGTCTCCTCCTCACCCTTTGTGTTTAAACTCTCTTTTAGGCCTATTTTTGCATGATATTTTAGGCTTATTTGTGAGCTGTTTTGGACTTGGACATAAACTGTGAAGTGTCTTGTTTTGAGCCCCTCTTAAACTTTGTTGAGGGGCTCTCCTCTGTTTGAGGTCAGCTGCTACCACTTGCCTCTTTATCCCTCTTTTAGGCCTTTTTCTTGCATGTTGATTTAGCCTCACTTGTTTTCATTTTCGAGACTTGATGTAAACTGTAAAGTGCCTTGTTTTGAGCCCTTCTTCAACTTTGTTGAAGGGATCTTTGCCATTTGGGGCCAGCTTCTGTCCCTTGTCTCTATCCTCTCTTTTAGGGCCATTTTTGCATGATAGATTAGCCCTATTTGTGTTCATTTTTAAGACTTGTTATAAACTGGAAAAAGTCTTGTTTTGACATAATATTCATGTTTAATTAAGGGAATTTCCTTATTTGAGGTCACATGCTTCCTTGTATGCTTGATTCCCTCTTATTTTGTGCCTTACACCTAAGCTCCAATTGCATGATTTGTTTGGCCTTCTAGCCACTGAAATCCAATGGATTTTCAGTGGCTGAAACACTATTTTGAGCCTCCAAATCAGAGGGGGGTGACCCCCTCTCACCTTGACTTGTTTGGTGGTCATTTTGGCCTTCCAAAAGGACCCCTCTTTGCATGCTTCTTGGCTACTTTTCAGGCCCAATTTGGTGAGTTTTAGGACTACCATATTTGATTTCTAGAGTTTTTTTGGTCATGCTTCATGTCTATCTTGTATGTGCCTAATAACTCCTTGCATGGTCCTCTAAAGGAGCTCCTCATTTTTGCACATGTTGGCTGCATTTCAGTGATTATTTGGTTGTATTTCCACATGTTTTGTTCACTGATTTTTTCTGGTTTAGTGATATTCCATGTGATTCATGTACTTGCCATGTAAACCATGTTTGCTAGTCAAAATTACATGCTACTTTAGCCTATCTTGCTAGCACCTTTTGGCCATGATTTGAACTAAGAAAGTTCATGTTTTGGGACTGCCTCGACTCTGTCTTCATGCTTCATGATCGAATAATGCATGTTTTATATAGCTATAGGTCAATGCATATGCCTAGTTTTGTGTTTCGGGACCATTCCATGCATCGGGTGCCATGTTTCCATGTTTCGGGGTCATTTTGCATCACATTTCAGTGCTAGAACTTGCATGTTTGAATGTCATATTTCATGCCTTGCCATGCCTTGTTAGAGTGGCATTTGTGCCTTAGGGTCGGTCCTCGGTTTACGTGCATGCGTGCACGCATCTCGAGTGTCTCATTTCCATCTAATGGCCTCCTATGTGAGTGTGGCTGAGGTCCGCTTGTGTTGGTGTAAGTCCATTATGCATTGTGTATGCTATTTCCTTTCATAGCATTGTGTATGCTAGGTTGTATGTTAGCGCATTGTATATGCCATGTTACCTCGTACATCGTGTATGCCATTTCATAGCATTGTGCATGTTAGGTTGTATCTTAGTTGCATTCATGCATGTCATGCATATCGCATGGTGTTTGGGATAGGAGTTAGCCCGAGCACGGGAAACGTGGTACGCTTCGTACTTCGAGTGACGGAACGTGTCTCAAATTCCCGGTCACCGACACTCCGGATTATCCATGATGGAGTCTCGGTCTTGTTATGTTTTCATGTGCATTCATTTCATATTAAGTCGTGCAATTTGACTCCTCGGCCATCACGCATCGAGATACGCGATTGGTGGCACGAGGATCGAAGACTACGCTCCCTGAAGAGTAGTCAAGCACACATATGTGAAAATACATTGCCATGCCCCTTTCCTGCTCTCTGTTGTAGCAAATCAGAAACCGGCAATCTCTTGGGACTTCACACAATATTCCGAGCTCAATTGTAAACAGAGGCTAATCGGGGCATCGTGATGGATTTCCGCGCCAAGTAACTCAAACACGCATCATTCATCATCCGGAGCAGAGTTGAGGCAGTCCCCTAGCTTGCATGCTAGTTTACCATTTTCCTAGATTAATTTGTTAGTTAAATTAGGATTTTGTATTTATTCGGACTGTAATTATTCATTTGGGACTGTATATTATTTATTCGGACCCTCCGAGTGAGGGCAATGTTGTAATAAGTGTGCGTGAGTGTAATGTATGTCTTCCAACCCCACGTCTTTCTCCCTTTTATTTACCAGCTTATGATGGTTAGATTAGGGCATGTTTCAATTAGCATACAGTATGATAGCATGTTTGCATTCATTCATTTGTTTTGCATGCACCGGGCTCGGCGCATCATACTAACTGCATTTGTATTTCAATTTCAAGTTGAGTACTTGTTAGCTGTTGCATCTCATATGCCATGTTTAGAATAGCCGAGCCTATTATAGTTGCATTTTGCATGTGTTGCATTAAGCATTTCTGTATATTTAGGATCATGCATGGATTTCTAATTAGCTTTTGTTTTGGCTTGGAGTACTCGGTAAGTTTTTATGCTTTAGCATCTTTGCATATGTGTGAGTGATTGCCATGATAGCATGCTTACCATGAGGCTATTTGCTTATGTGATATAACTGCCTGAATGCCTGTGGGTGAAGGTTGGGTTATTTGGATTGAAACAATGCATTGACTGTGAGTTTTAAGCCCACTAGATAGTGGCAAAACCATCTTTTCTAAGCCCACCTGAGGGTGGCAAAATCTGCATTTCAAGCCTACTTGTGAGTAGCAAACCATCTTTCAAAAACAAACATGAAATGTTTTGTTCCAATTCAGGCGACCTGGTCTATACTTGTATGTTGTGCGCATCACATAGTAAATCTAGGTTAATAACCGAAATAAGAACGCATAATGTTTTCAAAACTAGATATCATGATTAGTAGAGGCCGATCTTTGATCGGGCGAGCGGGGGTGCTCACGAAGTGACCTTCCCCAATCGTACCCTAGTTCCCGAGCCGAGGCAACTTTGGTGATGACGAACACGTGGCCTTAGGCAACGAGTCAGGGTTTCATAAATTTCCCAAAAATAAAATATTTAGGTGGCGACTCTGTATCTGGCAAAGCAGTCCATGTTTAGCACTTCTTTTCTAAAAATCTGTTTTCTCAAAACGATTTGCCGGATTTAGACTCTTTGGTTCAGATTAAGAACCGTGACAATTTGAGTCCTGAACTGTAGTGAGCCCAAGATGAACGGAACGGGACATCATCCCTCCCGGGGCGTTCGGGGACGTCTACAGAGGCCTGCTCCTGGCTGAACTTGGCCAAGTTTGTTCCAACTTTGTTTGTTCGCGTCAGTACTGACATGTTGACGTGTTGATACTTAAGAAGCTCTGTAGATGCAAAGATGTTTACTTAAGATATGTCAGCGTGGTTTCCACCAAGCAACTCCACTTGGCTAAATAGAGATGTTTACTTAAGATACATTAGTGCGGTTTCCACCAAGCAATTCCACTTGGCTAAATAGAGATGTTTACTTAAGATATATTAGTGTGGTTTCCACCAAGCAATTCCACTTGGCTAAAGTCCAATTTAGTTGCCAAACATAATTCCACCAAGCAATACCACTTAGCATGTTTGAGTGCTAACCAAATTTAAATTCTGTTCAGTCGTTCTGAAACTAAGTCCGTTTGGGTTAAGGCCAAAGCTGATTCCGTTTGGTAAGAACCAAAGCTAATTCCGTTTGATAAACATCAAAGCCATTTCCGTTTGGTAAGAACCAAAGCTAATTCCGTTTGATAAGCATCAAAGCTAATCCCGTTTGGTAAGAACCAATGCTAATTCCGTTTGATAAACATCAAAGCTAATTACAAGAATTTGATAAATTTGAGAAAAGTGCCTTTACAATCTGATAAAGAAAGTGGGACCATCTTATTGATAGTATTTCTTGAGATTTGCTACGTTCCAGGGCCGAGGTATAGCTCTGCCACTCAGATCCTTGAGGTAGTAGGCTTCATTTCCAACGACGATTATGACTCTGTAGGGACCTTCCCAGTTTGGCCCAAGTTTGCCCTCGCCAGGCACCCTTTTGTGATCCATAACTTTCCTTAAGACCAGTTCTCCTGGTATAAATTGCCTTGGGAAAACCTTTTGGTTGTAACTTTTGATGAGCTGCTGCTGATATACTACAAATCTGATCAGCGCTGCCTCTCTTCGGCCCTCTGCCATATCCAGTGCTTGTGCAATAGCTTCCTCATTACTGGTGTTCTCAAACAGTTCGGATCGAAGGGTTGGGAGACCGACTTCGAGTGGGATGACGGCCTCCATTCCATAAGTTAGAGAGTAAGGTGTTTCCCCCGTTGAGCGCCGTGCGGTGGTTCGATATGCCCATAGCACGTGGGGTAACTCTTCAACCCATTTCCCTTTGGCATGCTCAAGCCGTTTCTTGACTCCGTTGATGATAGTTTTGTTTGACGCCTCTGCCTGTCCATTGCTTTACGGGTACCCTGGAGAAGAGTTCGTGTACTCAATCCTGAGGTCGGCACAAAACTTTCTAAAGATCATTCCATCAAACTGTGTTCCATTATCCGCAATCAGTACCCGCGAGATGCCGAAACGCACCACCACATTTCTCATAACAAATCGCTTTGTATCTGCTTCTTTGATATTTGCCAATGCCTCGACTTCGACCCACTTAGTAAAATAGTCTGTTGCTGCAATGAAAAATCGCCTGTTCCCAGTGCCTCGCGCCAATGGTCCGACAATATCCAGGCCCTATAGGGCAAAGGGCCATGGGCTGGTGAGTGAAGTGAGAGTTTTGGCTGGTTGATGAATGAATGGAGCAAACCTCTAGCATTTATCACACTTCTGTATGTACTGCTGAGCATCTTGTTGCATCCGCAGCCACCAATACCCGTGAGTGAGGGCTCGGTGCGCCAGCGACCTTCTGCCAACGTGGCAACCACAAATCCCATCATGAATTTCGTAGAGAACATTCTCGACCAGATTTGGATGCACACATAGGAGATAGCGCCAAGATAGGAGCGTCTGTAAAGCTTCCCAGATGGTGAGATCCAGAGCCAAGCTGACTTGTGTTTGACCTTGTTGGCTTCTTTTTTGTCTGCGGGGAGTGTACCAGATTTCAGAAAAGCAAATATCGGATCCATCCAGCTTGGCTCCAAGTCGTTGCAGAGGACTGGAGATGCAATACTTGGTTCTGGTACAAACTCGACCTAAACTTTTCTGGCATCCTTTGTATTTACTGACGAGCCGAGGCATGCTAGGGCATCGGCGTGGCTATTTTTGTCCCGACTGATTCGTTCCACCCGTATGGCTTGAAATTTTCTGAGTAGGTCCTTGGCCTTGCTTTCATACATAGCCATTCTTTCATCTCGCGTTTCATAGATCCCAGAAAGCTAGTTTACCACTAGCTGTGAATCGCTGAAAACAAGAAGCTGTTCTGCACTGAAGTGTTCGGTGCTACGTAAGCCAACCAATAACGCTTCGTACTCGGCCTCGTTGTTCGAAGCCTTCCAACCGAGCCTGAGAGCCTGTTCCCAAATAAATCCTTCTGGTGAGATAAGTACTACTCTTGCCCCGGAGCCTCGGTTATTGGACGACCCGTCAACATAGAGCTGCTAGATGTTTCCAATAAAGAGTTTCTAAGCCTCCGAAGCGCAGGGTTTTCCTTGTTCGGTAGTGCATGGTGTCTGTGCCGAACTCAGATCCCCCGATTCGGTACTCTGGGTTGGAGCAAATTCTGCGACAAAATCCGCTAAGACCTGGGCCTTGATCGCTGTCCTGGGTTGATACCGAATGTCAAACTCACCAAGTTCTACCGCCCACTTTGCTGTTCTGCCAGAGAAATCGGTTCGGCTGAATACAGATCTGAGGGAAAATTCAGTGAGGCCATTAATGGTATGCCCCTGGAAGTAATGCTGCAGCTTTCTTGAGGCGATAAGTAGCGCGTATGCTAACTTTTCCAACGGTAGATACCGTGTCTCGGCATCTAGTAAAGTCTTGCTGACATAATAGACAGGCCTCTATTCCTTATCATCTTCTCGAATTAATACTGCGCTTACGACATGATCTGAGACTGCTAGATAGAGGTACAGCTCCTCTCCTTGTTCTGGAGTGGACAGCAGATGAGGTGTACTGAGGTATCTTTTGAGGCTTTGTAGTGCTTCGGTGCATTCGTTATTCCACTCAAATGCTGCCTTTTTCCTTAGAAGCTGGAAGAAATGCTTCATCCGATCCGAGGATTTGCTAATAAATCGATTCAGTGCGGCCGCCATTTCGGCCAGCTTCTGCAGCTCTTTAGCCTTTGTTGGTACTTCAAGATCTCGTATTGCTCTGATCTGATCCGGATTCGCTTCAATTCCTCTGCGAGTGACCATATATCCCAAGAACTTCCCTGTTCCTACCCCGAAAGCGCATTTCGAGGCATTGAGGCGAAGCTGGTGGTTTTTCAAGATGCCAAAAACCTCTCTCAAGTTCGTGAGATGGTTTGCAGCGAGCCTGCTTTTTACTACCATATCGTCTATATATGATTCTATGGTTTTTCCTAGTTGGTCCTTGAATATCCGTGTAATTATTCGCTGGTAGGTTGCCCCGACGTTCTTGAGGCCGAATGGCATTACTTTGTAGCAGTAAGTTCCCCTTGGAGTGATAAACGCTGTCTTTTCTTGATCCGGACCGAACAGTGGTATCTGATGATAACCACTATAAGCATCCAGAAAGCTCATGCGCTCATGCCCTGCTGTTGAGTCCACTAGTTGATCAATGCGAGGCAGCAGAAAGCTATCTTTAGGGTAGGCTTTGTTCAAGCAAGTGAAGTCAACACAAACTCTCCATTTTCCGTTCTTCTTCTTGACTACAACCGTGTTGGACAGCCATTGCGGGTACTGAACTTCCCTGATTGCTCCTGAAGCCAGGAGTTTTTCGACTTCGGCAATTACTGCTTCAGTGTGCTTGACTGACGATCTCCGACCTTTCTGTACAATAGGCCGAGCTGAAGGGTTGATGTTGAGTTTGTGGCAAGCAAATTCTGGGTCCAACCCTGGAGTATCATATGCCAACCACGCGAATACCTCCATATTTTCCCTCAGCAGTTCCAGCAGCTGAAGTTTCTCATCAGCGCCTAGCGAGGTACCGATAAGGAAGTACTTTTCTGGGTCGTCTTCTTTTACCAAGACTTTCTCCAAATCCTCTACCATCTTTTCCCCTAGGGTTCCCCCTACATCTTCCAAGACTGGTTGTTCGGCCACTTCTACCGTCTGTACCCGATTGCAGAGCTGTTTTGCCTTTAATGCTGCCATGAAGTAATGTTTGGACATAACTTGATCCTTGAGATTTGTTCTACTCCGTGTTCCGTTGGGAAACGGATGAGCTAGTGGTAGGTTGAAGGGACTGCTTCCATTTGATGAATCCACGGACGGCCAAGTATGGCGTTGTAAGGGGATGGTGTATTGAGAAACCAAGCTTTCTGAACAAATCGTAATACAGTATGTCTGCTGCACTGCCTTGATCTACTAGGACTCACAATTATAATTAATGCATCAGTATGTGGGTGCTGTATGCCTTCTAAATCTTTGCTAGTAAATGAAACTGTGCACAAAGGGGATTTAGGTACTGTACGTACCTTTTTTGATGCAGGCTCCACTGACATGACCCGCTGAATTTGCGCAGCCTTAAATGTGAGATGGGTCGGGTTCAAGCCTTGAACCGGCCCAATCCACTGAAGTCTGAATCCAAGTAGGCTGAATGAGTATATGGGCAAACCAATTAAGCCCAACTTCATGACCAACAGTTCACCCAAGTCCTCAAGCACTTGGGTCCAACCCGCAGTGGAAAGACCAGTCCAGCCGTGGTGCTGGGTTGGGCCGAGCTGCGAGACTAAATCTACGGGCCAAACAGAAAATAGGTCGAGCCCATGTAAAGTTACCTGAATGGACAAGCCCATCTCCATGAGTGATCCTGTAAAAGGCCGAGACAGGGTTTATTGATGCCGAGCTGAGGAATATCAGTACCGAACTGAGGAAACCTCACAAGAAAACGTGGAAACTGTGAACGTGTGCATGTGCAGGTTGCCACAAAATATTAAAATCGGTGAACTCCACTTTGGGAACTCCATTTTGCGAACGTGTGCATGTCCAAAAACGTGGCTGCCAAAAACGCAACAAAATCCCTTTGGGAAGTGCCAAAAACGCAGCCCTAAAAATTACAAATTAGGGCTTATGAAAAAAAAATAAAAAAATATATCTCTTATGTTGGGTAAGGGTATTTTGGTCATTTTAATTTGATTTGACACCATAAATAAATATTAAACTAAAAAGCAAAAAGTTAGGTTTTTACCAACTTTTCAAATTACTTCCAAAAAAATCAAAAAGCTTGGTAAAAAGTCAAAAACTAACTTTTTACCAACTTTCCAAAACAATAGATAACAACATTTTATGTGTCTTTTTTTTTTCTTCAAAAATTTGATCCATTTTAGAATGAGAAATTTGGAAAACAAAAAATGTACGAACAAGCACACAAAGAGTTAGGCCTGATTTAGAAATAAGTTTTCTTAATAATTTTTTGACTTTTTAATTAAAATATAATATTAAAAAAATTAGTATATTTAAGAAGAATTTTTTAAATTTTTACGGAAAAAAAATTAAACAAAATAAAAATAAATAAAATGACATTTTTGCCATTCAAAAGCTGTTGTTCAAGACCATGTGACTTCACCTGACATGTTGTCAGGTGAAGTGATGCAGTAGAGGGCTCAGCATGTCGGCTATATGCATGGAAATAGGGATGGTTGCCACATAATGTTGATATAGGGGTGTTTTGGGAAGTTGGTAAAAAGTTAGCTTTTGGCTTTTTACCAAACTTTTTGGCTTTTTTGATAGTGATTTGGGAAGTTGGTAAAAAGCTGGCTTTTTTACTTTTTGATTTAATATTTTTTAAAAGTGTCACATCATTATAAAATCACCAAAATACCCTCAGCCAATTGAAGAAATTTACCTAAGTTGAGGGTAGTTTTGTAATTAACCAACCTGCGTTTTGGGAAGTTGCCAAATGGCATTTTCAGCGTTTGGCACACTTCAGCGTTTTCTTTCCGGAACAAAAAACGCTGCGTTTTGGGATGGTTCCCAAAACAGAGCATAGTATAGGTGGAGTTCACCGATTTTAATATCTTTTTTTTAAAAAAAATTAATAAAAAAATAGACATAAAAAAAAATGCCGAGTTGCAATTTGATTGATAAAAATATTCAAAAATATTTTGTTATAATTTGTGAAAAAAATTGATTGATGAAATAATTTTCACAACTATCCTGATAGTTGTACATATGTCCAAACTCTTTGCAAATCTTCATTAAATGAACACATTAATACCAAATTCTTGGCAAAACTCCATTTTTGCCCAAAAATATATATAAAAATAAATCAAATATTGGACTTCACCAATTTGGTATTTTGAAAAAAAATTCTCATAAAAATAAAATAAAATTTACGCAAATGTTATGTTGTGATTTGTTAAATGTAATCAAATTGTTTGGTTTGATTTTTTAGGATTCACTTATCAAAAAATTTGAATATGAATTATTCCGTATTTTTTGTTGCACTGAATTATTATTCAATTTCCAAGCAATTTATTTAAGTATTAGATACCCCTTACAAAAAAACACTGTGAAAAGAATCTTTACAAAATTAAATAGCAAAAATAAAAATAAAAAAATGTTAATCAATGCAGTATATTTTTTGTATTGTTATGTAATTATTTTGTAATATATTTTTGTTACGTACTTTGTACGTACATAAAAGAGGTCTTTCTACAGAAGTACTGTTCTTCACCTAGACTATGTGATAGCAGTCCAGTTAGAGCATCTACGCTCTTCAAAATCATTTTTTACTTAAAAATTTCAAAAAATCAACTTCATCAAACTTGCTTACAGCTCGTCAAAATTTACGATGGCTACAATAATTTATTACAACAAACGTGACACTATTCATTGCTATTTGTGTATTACCGAAAGTCTGGCCGATCAACGACAAATTTTTTTTTTTGGTTGCTTTTTTTAAGAATTGTTGGCTGATAACTTATTAATTTAATAAAAAAAGAAAGACTAACAAACACGATAAGAAAATAATACTTAATAAGAAATTCATTCAAATGCTTATAAGGGTCATCATGAGTTAGTCCATGGAATGATGGGAGCATTTGTATGGTGCTGGACTTAATCTCATAATGAGCAGCAGTGGTGTTGGGCAATTGGATGCATGATGGTGATGTATATGCAGTGGGTGTAAAATAATCCTTAAGTGTCCGGTTGGGCACATTCGGGACATTAGGATCTGCCATCTCTAATGGCTCAATGTATGGATATGAATATTCAAGCCTAGGAACATGGGCAGAAGCCCTAAGTCTCCTAAGGGTCCTTTCTAGTTCAAGGTCCAAACACCACAATTCAGGGCGACAAGAACGACGCCCGTGCATACACCTACAGACACACAATAAGTTCGACTCTGTGCACTAAGTATGAAAACAAAATACCAAAGGAAGAAATACTCACAGCGGTTTAACGAAAACGCTTTACTCGTCTTGCGGATGCTTAACGTGTAGACGTTGTCTCCCACCCTCAATTGAGCTTTGACTTTCGTTTTAGCACTTTGGTGCTTTGCTTGTGAGTGTTTGCTTCTGTTTACTCACTTTAGTGCTGCGGTTTTATTTTTTTTTTAAAGCTCGGCTGCGCTCCGCTTGCACTTCAATGATAGCTCCAATTTCAAACACTCTGCACACTTAGCAACACCAAAAGCATAAAATCCTAAACTAAAAATTAAAATAAGAATATAACTTTAAATTAACTAATTTCGCCAGAAGTCCCCGGCAACGGCGCCAAAATTTGATGGGTCGTTGAACACACCAAAAATAATTACTAAACTATACCAAATTCTATTAGAATAATGGCAAGTCCAGGTATCGATCCACAGGGACTATTGTGAAATTAAACTAATTTAATTATTAAATTCCTAAATTAATTTTGATTAAAAAGATTGATTGTTTATAACCTAATTTAATAACGAATAAATTAAACTAAGGAATTGAATTATCAAGAATAAATGAAATAGGGTTTAATGAATTGGGGGAAAATCCTAGGGTAGAGAATTCACCACTAACCACATAATTAGGGTTTCTAATTGAAATCAATTATGCTATGGTTTGAACGGATTAATGTTTCGCAGCTACAAGTTCGAAGCATTTGACAAGAAGATCATCACATTCAATGTACGAGCACGAACCATCTCAAGTAATACGAATCGTTCACTCTAAACTAGGGTAGTGATACGACTCGTTTCTCGTAGTATTGTTCGTCCCATACCTTGAATGTGAAGGAAAAGAAAACAATTGTATGGATAACATTCAACAATCATAGAAAGTCAAATATTCGAAGGAATAATGAAAATTATATAAAAGAAACTTCTAAATCACCATACAATGGTTCAAACCTTTACATAATTTAAAATCAAAAAGAAAACTACATAATTACATGGCTAGGGTTTCATCAAAACCCTAGAAAAGATGACTAGCCACTCATGGAGGAGTGGAAGGAGGAAGATGAAGAAGAAACCACCATTGGAGACATCCTTGAAGCTTTTTAGTTCCTTCCCCTTCCAAACCCTAGCCCCCCTCTTTAGGTCAAACAACTTCCGAACCCTAGAAAAGCCTTTCTCTTTTCTTTTTATACTTCTACTTATTTCCAAACAAGTTTAAAACATCAGTTTGACTTTTCCAGAAAAAGTCAACTCTGTCCAAATTTGGTCTTTTTGCCCATTTTATGCTCCGATGATGTACAACCTGCTTGACATTCAACACACATAAATTATACGGTTTGACCAGTAAGTGAAGTTAAGAGATTCTAATTAACGGCCTCAATGATGTACATTTCGGCCTTAATCACATTCCCCAACTTACTACTTGCTAGTCCTCAAGCAAGTAAAATAAAATAAAATAAAACAAAATCTATCTATTTCCTCTTTCGTGGGAAAAACGGTTGCATTTAGCATATGCAACAAGCCTTTAAACCACTAGGTTACCCCAAGTGGACGAGTAAAGTCTCATGAGGGTTTCCAGAAATGATACCCACAAACATTAACATATTCATATATACTCAACAACAAATGACCACACTACTCCACTTAATAATCAACTTACGTGCCACTACAGTGTGATATTGAGACATCATGAGTCATTAAAGGCACAGTGGACAAGCATGAAGGAACCTATTGAGTCAAAACCACAATTCAGTTAATACAAAAGTAAAGTTTCCTATACTTGTGCATGCTAGTAGACAAGTCATGAGTACCCTCAGTGTAAAGTGCAATCTCCATATTAGTTAACTATCCACTATAATAGCCCAGTGTAACTCATAATAACACCCAACATATACAGAAAAACTAACCTGTTGCAGCCAAGATTTTCAAAAGTTTTTTTTTTTTTTTTTTTTTTTAAATGACTGTGCAATGTCCTGATCCATTAAGCTTTCTAATCAACCCATATAACAAGCATTGGGCCAATGACTCCCAAACCAGACGGTTTTAGGGCATTAGGTGTAAAGACACCCCTACGGGCTTAATAACCTGAGTTGAAAAGGCTACGAATCCGAACAAGTCATTCTGCTTATTTTTCCTTAACTGTGCAATGTCCAAGTCCCTTAAGCTTTCTAATTAACTTATGTAGCAAGTTTTGGGCCAATGACTACCAAACCAGACGGTTTTAGGGCATTAGGTGTAAAGACACCCCTACGGGCTTAATAACTCGAGTTAAAAAGGCTACGAACCCAAACTAGTCAAGTGTTTTTTTTTTTTTTTTTTTTTTTTTTTAAGAATCTTGGCTCCTCATTTATTTTTTTCTACAACTCTAGCTATTATCAATGATGTACACCAGGGATTATAATAAAAAGATCACCGCTATGATAGTGTGTTCATGTGAATTAAGGCATACTCATGACAAGTGTACTAATACCACAAACACAGACAACTCTCCTCGTGCAAACATCGCATGCAAGTATCTACCCAATAAACCCTTTTCATACAAGTCTACTATGCTCTCCACTAAACATATGCACATATCATCACCCTACTAGCAAAAAGTCACATCAAGTGAAGTAATGCAATCAAGTGAAACAGGTATAAGCATGAATTATGAGCCAAATAGAAATGCACAAAAGAAAATATAACCCTCATCCCCCAACTTGAATATGACATTGTCCTCAATGGAAAAGTAAAGAGAAATGAGAGAAAATTACCAGAATTGTAGGTGCACATCCAAGTAGGCAGAGAGTAACATATCAACATTTCACACTTTTTTTTTTTTTTTTGTAAATAAAAACGAAAGAAAATTAAATAAATGAATAAAAAATGAACTTAAACTAAATTAACTAAATTATAAACTAAACTAAACTAAACGAAACTAAAAAAATAAAATAAAATAAAAAATAAAAAAAATAACTAAACTAAAAAAAAAGACTAAAGTGTAAAATAAATTAATAGAAGAGAAGAAAAAAAAAATAAGTAAATAAAAAAAAATAAAAACTAAACTACTTAATAATTAAAGGAACAATTAAATCCTAGAATAGAAAAAATAAAATAAAAATAAATAAAAAGCATCACTAACTAAACAAATAAAATTAAAAATAAAAATAAAACAAAAAAATTTTTTTTTTTTTGCAAAATAGAAAATAAAAAATTTAAAATAAATAAATAAAATTTGAATTTTTTTTTTTATAAAAAAAAATTAGAAATAAAATAATTGTATATATATTTATATATTTTTTAAAAATTTATGTATTTATTTAAAATTTATTCACTTTAATAAATTAAAAATGAAATAAAAGAAAGTAATAATAATAAAAGTAAAACAAAACCAAACCAAACATTCCTTTTTTTTTTTTTTTTTACGCACCAAGCCGCACCTGCTTTTCAAGCAGGGAGCCATGCGCTGAATCTCCAAACTTCCCGCACGTGCGAGGCCCGGGCTGCACGTGCGGCGATTTCACCCCTGCGCGCGAATTTTTTTTTTTTTTTTTTTTTTAAAATTTCGTCGTCCCGCACGTGCGGGGCCCAAGCCGCACGTGCGACATGGTGAACCTGTCCTCCCTCCGCACCTGCTTTTAAAGCAGGGGCCAATTTGTTGATTCAAAAATTCCCGCACGTGCGGGGCCAGTCCGCACGTGCGGCGATTTCAGTTTTTTTTTTTTTTTTTTTTTTTAAAGGACAACACAGATTTTGTTTTGGTTTTTTTATTTATTTATTTTTTTTACTTGGTAAAATTGAACAAGTATAACAACTATATTTTTGCTTTTTTTTTTTTTTAAAAACACAGAAAATAAACATGAAAACATACTTCTTTTTTTTTTTTTATATATAAGAAGTACAACAAATTTTTTTTTTTTTTATGTTAAAATAAACAAGTATACCCCTTTTTTTTTTTTTTAAATTTTGAATCAAAACTAAGCATTTCTACCTTCAATTGACATCCGAAATAAAAATAGCACATAATAAAATAACGGAATGCTTACTAAAGGTATAATCTTCATGCGAAAACCACGGGTACTACTTTTCTCCCTAACTGTATTTGTAATTTTCCCTATTCTCCAACAGGGTGACAGACTAGGTTGATTCGGTATCCAGAATCGAGGCGCATAAAGCTACCTCAACCTATGGGGCTACCATACAGAGTTCAAGCCGAGGTAGTTTTGAAACAATCTCCACACCCCTGGGTATTTAAACCAGACTCTAGTCTCGGAAATCCCAAACCTTTGTGTTTAGGCTTTGCCATTCGAACTCTAGTTTCCACCGTCTCAGTTGGTCTCCTAGGAACTCACTACAAACACGGTTAGGTGGCTATACCAGACCGTCAGATGCCGTTCGGGCACGGCAAACACCAAAGGAATTACACCTTTAGAGGATTTAAAGTCTCCTAGACGCTAATAAAACATGACGAGAACAAAGAAAAACAAAATAGCATAGAAGGAAAAGAAGAAAGAGAAAATAAAAATAAAAATAAAAATAAAATAAGGAATCAATCTATCAAGCATAATAAAATGGGTCCATCAAACCCCTGGGTAAAGGAAAATGATCCTTCCTAGTCGAGGAATTTAGCCTCCTATAATCAATGCACACTCGCCACTCAGTAGTGGTTCGTGTGGTGACTAACTCTCCTCCCTCATTCTCAACAACGGTGATGCCCGATTTCTTGGGCACCACTTGTGTGGGACTCACCCACTTGCTATCTGAGATGGGGTATATAATACCCACATCCAACAATTTTAATACCTTCTCTAAAGGGTCCTCTACAAGAATGAGGGCAAAGCCTCCTCCACAATCTCATCACAACATCCACTAATAAGCACTCCTCTCTCTCATGAGGTTGTTGGGATGCTTGGAAAATATTAAGTTTCACTTGCATGTTGCCAAATGAAACTTCCATAACCCCGGTCCGACAATTGATGCATGCATTGGCCGTAGCCAAGAAAGGTCGACCTAAGATTACCGGGATTTGTTTCTTAGAACTGGCTACCGGTTCCATATCTAACACCAAAAAGTCAACAGGGAAGTAGAACCTATCAACCTTAACTAGTACATCCTCAATCATGCCACGTGGCACTCTGAGGGACCGGTCAGCCAATTGAAGAGTGACAGTAGTGGGCTTCAACTCGCCAAGCCCAAATTCCTCGTACACAGAGTACGGCAACAAATTGACACTAGCCCCTAAATCCAATAAGGCCCTATCAATGAAATGGTCCCCTATAATGCATGCAATGGTTGGGGCTCCCGGGTCCTTAAGCTTAGGAGGTGTGTCATTCAACAAGATGGAGCTTACTTGCTCCGTGAGTAGGACCTTTTGGGACACATGTGTCCTAGATTTACGCTTTTGCGTACAAAGGTCCTTCAGAAATTTGGCATATGATGGTACTTGCTTAATCGCCTCCAACAGGGGGAGGTTGATTTTTACCTGTTTAAATACATCCATCATTGCCTCCATAGATGCCGCCTTCTTATTAAAAGGGGACGGTGTATCAAGGCACTGGGGAAAGGGTGCCTTAGGCACATATGGTGCCTTGGGCTCAAATGAAGTACTAGGGACTAAGTCATCCCTCTTAAGTGTTGCCCCTCATCCATGCTCTCACTGGGTGAACCACCGTGGTCACCCCTCCTAACTCTAGTTGCATCAGACGCAACTGACTGAGGCTCTAACTCCCTACCACTTCTCAAAGCAACCACCGCCTGCACTTGCTCATGTTGCTTTCCATTCCCACCCGAACTCTCTGCCCCGTATTGTCCCTTTGGGTTGGCCACAGTTTGACTTGGTAATTTTCCCTCCTCTCTCCGATTCATGTTGTTAGCTATTTGACCCAATTGGGTCTCTATCTTGGCAATAGAGTGAGTGTGGGAGTGAACTATCGGTGCTAACCCCTTAAGTTCTGAGAGAACTTCCAACACCTGAGTCTCAAAGGCAGAGTTGCCCTGAGGAACAGACGGGGGTTGTGGTTGCCGGTACGGTTGTGGGGGTCGATAAGGTTGCGGTGGTTGGTAGGATGATTGGTTGGCAAAATTATTGAAATTCTGCCTTGGTGGTGGAGGATTATAAGAAGTGCCTTGTGAAGGGGGTCTCCATGAGAAATTAGGGTGATTTCTCCATCCCGGATTATATGTGTTGGAGTATGGGTCATTACCCGGGTTGGAGAATCCTTGAGCCACATTCACATGCTCTTGGACTAACTCCGGAAATTGTGATGCCGAAGGGCACTCACTCAAGTCATGAGCAGGGCTCGCACATATAACACATGCCTCACGGAATTGAGGCTGATCTTGCTGGGTAGGGGCATGTCCCGTAGCTAATAAGTGGTCTATCTTGCGGGATAGTGCCTCTACTTGTTGGGCTAACTCTAAGTTTTGCCCGACCTCATAAATGCCCCCTCTTTTCGGGGCTCCAACTACGGGTTGCCGGACTTGCCGGGCTGCGGAGGCATGGTGAAGGGAATTATCACTTAAGTTCTCAAACAATTGCCATGCCTCGGCATCACTTTTAGACATAAATGTCCCACCACAGGACGAATCCACCATTTGGCGGTGTGGCTCAGTTAAGCCATAATAGAATGTTTGAACAAGTTGCCAATCAGGCACTTGGTGGTGGGGACACTGTTGGAGAAGGTCTCTAAGTCTTTCCCACGTCTCATGGAATTGCTCGCCATCCATTTGAGCAAAGTTTGTGATGGCTCGCCTAAGTTGGTTGGTTTTACCTATGGGAAAGTACTTCTCCAAGAACCGTTGCTGTAATTGGTCCCAACTTGTGATTGAATTAGCAGGTAAAGAATTTAGCCAGTGTTTGGCTTTATCCTTTAACGAGAATGGAAACAATCGTAACATTAAGGCCTCATTTGTGAAATTCTGGATCCTCACTGTCAAGCAAATTTCCAGAAATTCATTCAAATGCTTATAAGGGTCATCATGAGTTAGTCCATGGAATGATGGGAGCATTTGTATAGTGCTGGACTTAATCTCATAATGAGCAGCAGTGGTGTTGGGCAATTGGATGCATGATGGTGATGTATATGCAGTGGGTGTAAAATAATCCTTAAGTGTCCGGTTGGGCACATTCGGGACATTAGGATCTGCCATCTCTAATGGCTCAATGTATGGATATGAATATTCAAGCCTAGGAACATGGGCAGAAGCCCTAAGTCTCCTAAGGGTCCTTTCTAGTTCAAGGTCCAAACACCACAATTCAGGGCGACAAGAACGACGCCCGTGCATACACCTACAGACACACAATAAGTTCGACTCTGTGCACTAAGTATGAAACAAAATACCAAAGGAAGAAATACTCACAGCGGTTTAACGAAAACGCTTTACTCGTCTTGCGGATGCTTGACGTGTAGACGTTGTCTCCCACCCTCAATTGAGCTTTGACTTTCGTTTTAGCACTTTGGTGCTTTGCTTGTGAGTGTTTGCTTCTGTTTACTCACTTTAGTGCTGCGGTTTTATTTTTTTTTTAAAGCTCGGCTGCGCTCCGCTTGCACTTCAATGATAGCTCCAATTTCAAACACTCTGCACACTTAGCAACACCAAAAGCATAAAATCCTAAACTAAAAATTAAAATAAGAATATAACTTTAAATTAACTAATTTCGCCAGAAGTCCCCGGCAACGGCGCCAAAATTTGATGGGTCGTTGAACACACCAAAAATAATTACTAAACTATACCAAATTCTATTAGAATAATGGCAAGTCCAGGTATCGATCCACAGGACTATTGTGAAATTAAACTAATTTAATTATTAAATTCCTAAATTAATTTTGATAAAAAGATTGATTGTTTATAACCTAATTTAATAACGAATAAATTAAACTAAGGAATTGAATTATCAAGAATAAATGAAATAGGGTTTAATGAATTGGGGGAAAATCCTAGGGTAGAGAATTCACCACTAACCACATAATTAGGGTTTCTAATTGAAATCAATTATGCTATGGTTTGAACGGATTAATGTTTCGCAACTACAAGTTCGAAGCATTTGACAAGAAGATCATCACATTCAATGTACGAGCACGAACCATCTCAAGTAATACGAATCGTTCACTCTAAACTAGGGTAGTGATACGACTCGTTTCTCGTAGTATGGTTCGTCCCATACCTTGAATGTGAAGGAAAAGAAAACAATTGTATGGATAACATTCAACAATCACAGAAAGTCAAATATTCGAAGGAATAATGAAAATTATATAAAAGAAACTTCTAAATCACCATACAATGGTTCAAACCTTTACATAATTTAAAATCAAAAAGAAAACTACATAATTACATGGCTAGGGTTTCATCAAAACCCTAGAAAAGATGACTAGCCACTCATGGAGGAGTGGAAGGAGGAAGATGAAGAAGAAACCACCATTGGAGACATCCTTGAAGCTTTTTAGTTCCTTCCCCTTCCAAACCCTAGCCCCCTCTTTAGGTCAAACAACTTCCGAACCCTAGAAAAGCCTTTCTCTTTTCTTTTTATACTTCTACTTATTTCCAAACAAGTTTAAAACATCAGTTTGACTTTTCCAGAAAAAGTCAACTCTGTCCAAATTTGGTCTTTTTGCCCATTTTATGCTCCGATGATGTACAACCTGCTTGACATTCAACACACATAAATTATACGGTTTGACCAGCAAGTGAAGTTAAGAGATTCTAATTAACGGCCTCAATGATGTACATTTCGGCCTTAATCAAGTACATCAAAAAAAATTGCCTAATCTATAAAAATAAAATAAATAAATAAAAAATTTAAGATCCCTAATATTAAGATTTTATAAGATAAAGACATACAATATTTTCATAATAGTGAACGTCTCTCAACATTTCTACAAAGAAAATTTGACTCAGAGAAATTTTATCCAACTCAGATAAATTTCGCCTCTACTCAGAGAGATTTCAATTTTCACTGAAAAATTTCTCTAATTTCACAAAGAAATTTTGAATTTTCTCTGAGTCGGGTGAAATTTCTCTGAGTTAGGCGAAATTTCTCTGAATCAAATTTTCTCTGTAAAAATGTTGAGGCACCTTAGCTAATAAAAAAAAAATCTTAAACCTCTCCTATTACACAAAGTTGGAGAGGAATATTTCACTAATTTTTTCAAAAAAAAAAAAAAATCACTAAAGGCAACAAAAACACCATGTATCGAAGTCTAAACTGTGGGCTAAGGGATAGGCAAGTTTTGCTTCAATTTTTCAATTAAAGTGGTGACGAAACCTGGAGTATATTTGGGAGCAAATATGAATTTTTCTGGCAAGTCAAAAACAGAATTGTTTCAATCACTGATCGATAAAATTCATGGGATATTGAAAGGTTGGAAATGCCGTGTGTTAAATTTTGCAGGTAGGTGTATTATGGTTAAACATGTGATGCAAGCAATTCCTATTTATTTGTTGTCAATTTTCAAAATCCCTAGTTTGATTCTCAACAAAATAACGGCAATCATTCTTTGGTTTTTGTGGTGATTATTTTTTGCATGTTCTTACAAAAAAAAATAAATAAATAAATAAAACAATTTGCCTTGGTACGAAGACTATCAACTAATCAAGGATGCTTTAAAGTATTTGTAGCGTAGAGTGGTCCAAATGCATAGTTTTGATTTGGTAATATTGAGAATGTAACATTAATAATAAAGTTATTCCTTTGTCTAATATTTGAGTTTTTAAATGAGTTGGTGATCAACACTTCAATATGACATCAGACTAAGCAAAAGATCATGTGTTCAAACTCACCATTTACCCAATAATTAAAATATGTTTGCATGTATTTAGCCCGCGACGAATAAAAGTCCGGCCATATGTGAGAGAGCGTGTTGAGAATATAATATTAATAATAAAATTATTTATATCTCTAATAGCTTGAGCTTTTTGATGAACTGATAGTCAACAATTCAGTTGGTAACAACTTTTTATGTCTTTTTTCTTCCAAAATTTGATCCATTTATGTTAAATTTTAGAATGAGAATTTTGGAAAACAAAAAATAGAACAAGCACACAGTAATGTGATTCAATCAAGATGGCGTACATCCACAAACAATGACATGGGCCAACATCCTAGCTAATCAAGGGAGCATTTCGTTTGTTGGATTGCACAGTTTTTTCAAATTTCCAAACTGTATTGCTTTGCAATTGTATGATGATGCTCGAGGGGTCACTTCACCCCAGAACCCTTAGATTTAGACCCAGTAACGTGTCAAAAAGATTATTAATTAATTATCAACTGATCATCTTCTTAACATATCACTAAATCTAAAAAATAGATCTAAATTTTAAACATGAATAACAATACTCCATTTATATATATATATAGTGGGGATACAATTATATCCCTTCAACTAAAGGATTAACATGAGGCGTAAAAATTTTGATATAAATCATGAAATCTACGCATCTTTAACAATTTAAATTGTTGATATCTTTGACAATAATATTTAACAATTATTGGTTTACTTTAGTTTTTAGAAAATAGTGAGATTCATAATAGGGTTTTTTTTTTTTAAGGTCCCTGGTATTATGATTTTAGAGCATAAAGGACACTCAATATTTTTATAATGTCTAAGGTCCCTCAACAATATTTTCATAATGTCTAAGGTCCCTCAACCTTGATCCAGAGAAATTTCAGTCCAGAGAAAATTGGTCCAGAGAAATTCTGGCCCAGAGAAATTTTAAATTTCTCTAGACCAAATTTCTCTGGAAAGTCTAGAGAAATTCTGAATTTCTCAGAATTTCTCTGGTCCAATTATTCTTATAATTTCTCTGGCCCAATTCTTCCTAGAATTTCTCAGCATTTCTCTAATGCATTGGCTGAGTCCAGAGAAATTTTGAATTTCTCTGGTCCAATTCTTTTCAGAATTTTTCTGGCCCAATCATTCCTAGAATTTCTCTGATGCATTAACTGATTGTCCTGACCAAATGCAATCACATGCTCTTATGGACATTAGGTAGTTTAACAATGATCTACTTATTTCCTATGCTCTCATAAATATGATGTGTTTATTTTTCAGAAGTTTAGTTCCACTTCTAACGTTTCACTCTTAACTCACCCATTCTCATTCATTTCCCGACCCTATACTTCAATACAATTTAGCCTACTTTTTGAATTTTTTTCCTTTTTCTCCTGAGAAAAGATTTGTGTAAAACAAAGCTGTCTTCATCTGCAGTTCATGCCCAAGAAAGCAGGCACCCCAAGAAGAATGAGATCATATTCACTACCCCAACAGGTGAGGAGATCATCAACAGAAAACAGTTGGAACAATACCTGAAATCACATCCTGGAAATCCAGCCATATCTGAGTTTGATTGGGGAACCGGTGAAACCCCAAGGAGGTCAGCCAGGATCAGTGAGAAAGCAAAGGCAATCCAGAGAAATTTCCAATCCAAATCAGAGAATTTCTCTGGACCAACCCAGAGAAATTTCAGTTCAAACCAGAGAAAATTAAACAAACTGAGTTTAAACTAGAGAAATCCAAAGAATTTCTCTGGACCAGGAAAGAATTTTTCTAGACTCACTTCAACCCAGAGAAATTTCCTCAAAACCAGAGAAATTTCCCTTAAAAACCCAGAGAAATTTATTCAAACAGTAAGCTGAAGTGAAAAGGAAATTTCTCTGGGTTGAGAATTTCTCTGGATTGAAAATTTCTCTGGAGAAAATTCAGTTCAAATGAAAAAAAATAATTGAAATAGATGTTCAAAATAAAGAGAATCATTGACAGTCTTGTGGTGCAAAATAAGCCCCAATCCAAGACCAGCACATAAGAAACAAGAAACATATCCATAAAATCTTCTTAAAGAAAACAGTAATCAAATAGCATGGAATAAATTGACTTCTTGAAAGCCAAGAAATTTATATTCCAAATTCTAAACATTGACATATGTCATTATAAATTTAGCAAATCTGGACTACTATTCTACTATTGGAGTTCAAACCCAGTGCTCAAATAGTGATTACTGCTATTTCAACACCACTTGAAAGAGTACCTTTGTACACTGTGCCATCTGATATAGAGCCAATTATATTACTGAAATCTTCACAAGCTGCTTCTAGTTCTGATCGCTGGAGCTTTGGTACACCTAGAATTCAAACGCTTAAACATGAATAATATATATAAATACATACATTGACAAGTTTAATGCTCTGGGTATGAACGAGGGGACATTAGGTCCTAAGCATTACACTTCCCTAGAGTATAAACAAGCAATAAACCTTCATTCTTGTAAGAAAAAGGAATAACCTGTTACAAATGCTTTCTGCAGCTGCCCACTTAACTCTGTTGCCCAAGGTTTGACAGTAATGACCTTGTTGCTTCGAAAGTAAAAAATGCCAAAGGCCGAAATAAATATGAATAAAGATCCCACCGTCACTCCAGACCATAGCAAAATTTTATGATGCTTCGAATTGAAACTCTGTGGTACATTTTGGCTAGAAGTTGAAGTAGGAGAAGGCCAAGGAGCAGGATGGTGCACTGGTGGCTTAGAATCAAGTGGTGGATTTGATGGAGAAAGTGAAGGTGGACTTGTTGGTGGCCTAGGTGATGGTGAAGGGACCAAAGAATCTGGTGGGGAAGCATGTGGAGAATCTGGTGGTAATGATATAGATCCTGATGGAAGAAATGGAAAAGATGAGAATGGTGAATTTGAGGGAGAGACTGGAGGTGAAACCGTTGATGGATCTCGTTACCTCCAGACTCCATTTTCTTGAGCTGGATCTCGGACCACGAATCCATGGTGACCGGTAAATCCACAAGCACCACGGTGAACGGCGAGCCCACCTAGAAACAAACAACCCCACAGGACATGCCACAAACCAACATAGAAACACAACCCAGAACAAAGAGAATTTCTGGGAACAAACGACGGAGGTCTGCGACGGTGGCGGAGCGGAGGGAGGAGTCGGAGGAGAAGGTGTTGAGGAAGAGGTCGTAGAGGAGGGTGGAGGAGCAGAGCTTGTTGCCTTGGATCTGGAAGACAGTGGATGAGAGGAGAAGAGAGAGAGAGTAGAGTAGAGTAGTGACAAAGAGTCAAATTTCTCTGATATATGTTTAGGGACCTTAGACATCAAAAAATAATTTTGTGGATCTCTTCCCTTACGAAAAGTGGGAGAGGGACCCTAGACCAATTTTCCCTTCATAATATGTTGTCTGTCTAAGTAATGGAAAGTATAACATTACAAGAATATTGCATAATAGTAGTCACATTTTAATTGGAATGGCCTTGAGAGGAATGGCCTTTTGTAAAGTAAGTCCAAACTTAACACTCATGTCCATATCTTCTGGTTCCATTCCTCCTCCAAGCTTCCAATCAAAGGAGTGGATAAGAGAAGCCAACATGAAATGCACCATCCGATACCCCAACAGGAGTCCTGGGCACATTCCCCTTCCTGCACCAAAAGGAATGAGCTCAAAATCTTGGCCTCTCATGTCAACTTCAAGGTCTAAGAACCTTTCAGGCTCAAATGAATTTGGACGCAACCATATGCTCGAGTCTCGCCCAATAGCCCATACATTAACAAGAACTTGTGCATTCTTAGGCACCATGAAACCACATATTTCTACATCGGCTTCAGCTTTGTGGGGAATTAGTAATGGTCCTGGTGGGTGTAACCGAAGGGTTTCTTTTACGACTGCTTGTAGGTAAGGGAATCTAGAGATGTCTGATTCTTGTATTATTCCATCTTTGCCAATGACTTCTTTGAGCTCAACTTGAGCTTTTGCCAATTTTTCAGGTTTGTGTAGTAACTCTGCCATTGCCCATTCCACAGTGCTTGAAGTGGTATCTGTCCCTGCAAGAAATAAATCCTAATCCAAAATAAAATTAGACAGTAGCCTTCATAAACAAACTACATTACTCCCTCTATCCCAGAATAATAGTTCTTTTTGGGAAATTTAACTTTTTTTTGGTAATACAATTATTGCACTTTAAAAAAATTGATTTTCCAAAATTATCCTTTGATAGTATATTTTTTGGAGAATATCAATATCATAATTGTACTTTTTATGTTGTTAATGAATTTAAAAGAAAGGCAAAATAGGAAATTTATATTATTTTTGTACTTGATTTTTAAAAAGGGACTAACATTTTGGGACATTGAAAAATAGAATAAGGGACTAATATTTTGGGACGGAGGGAGTATTTTGTTTTGGAAACACATATTTAAGTAACTATGACTGGATGCAATGTGTTTATCACTGAATCAAATGTAGGAGCTGAAAATAATAATGACAAGTCTGTCTTTTATGGATGGTATAATAATAAACGACAGTTGAAATCACATAAATGAGTTATTTTGTACCAATAGGATGTGAATAAGCCAAACACTAAGAATTATTACGAATTAAGACTAATTTGTATTTTAATCGTGCAATAGTCTATGAATTTCGTGTTTGTTGTCCACTTGTGACTCTAAAACCTTCATACTCCTTTTGATTAGTGGTAGGTGTACAATGCAATGGTGTAAGAGAATTTTTATTTTTTTATTTTTATCAAAATAACTCAATCAAGATTGCAAAGAAAGATCCCATCCTCTATAGAAAGCTTTCCATAAGCTCGAACTCCGAACCTCCCTTTTGGAAACCAAGAGGACACAACTACTTGAGCTAAGCACAAGTTCAAGTTTATAGGATCTTGCTTTGCAACCCTTACGGCTCATTCAGACACCTTTTGGGCAAGCGTCAAATAAAGCCCTTGGAACTTGGCTCTCTGTTCTGTTTTTGATAAATGTTTTGACTCCAAAAACTTCATGACTAACATATGGTTAATTAGGTCCATTTTTTGTGCAATTTAAAACAAATGTCCTTATTAACACTAATGCAATATGCTCATGCAAAGCATTCATGTGTAACAATCTCAAACTCTCAGAGTAACCTATCAACCCCATTACAACAATTCTCAAGTTTTGTTTATGAAATTTTTCGACACATTAACAATGGCAATAATAAGATCAGACATAATAAAAATAATAGCAATCATATGCAACATTAATAGAATGAAAAAAGGAAATGAAAATAAAAGAAATGTCATGGACATCAAATTATTCCTAATGCCACAAAAACACGAAAATGAAAAATTAAAGGGAAAAAGAAAAAGAAACAAAGTTATATATATTAATGAATGAAACAAATATTTGAGCATTTGTTACTTACAAGAAGGAAGTGTTTTATGTCACTACTGCTCAACTGGGTACCATTTTCTTTCTTGAGGTTGAGCAACACATCTAGCAAATCACCGGTAGTCAGAGAAGACACAGAAACTGTTAGAAATTGGGCGCCCATGTGGCATGGCCCTTTGAACCTTTTGAACCTGAACCTTTTAAACCTTATCCATGTAAGTTTGAATTTAAATTCAAAACTTATTTGGATAACCATTCAGGATATCTGTATCTATCATATCAATAGATATGGATAGATGTATACATAGATATTGGTTGTTATATATGGTTATATATCTATTTTTATAATTTAGATAACAGATTGATATATCAGATACATATATACGATACGTATATCAGATACGTATTATGGGTTTTTACCCATAACCTTTTTCCCAGACTCTCTCTGACTCTCTCCCATTAAAAACAACGATCAAGCCTCTGCACTGTGACTTGTGTGGGTGATACTCATTTTGTAGTATCACTCCATTGCTGGGTTGATTGATCAGATTCTAGAAGCACGTGATTTACCCACGAGGTTCTTCTCTAAAAGGTATGATTCTGATATTTTATCCGCTGTGTTATCATGCTTTTTGATTTACATTGGTATCAGAGCCTATATGGGTATTTTCGTGCTTATTTGTATGCAATAAAATATGTGTATAATTTTATACAAATATACATACACATTATATGCATGAAAATTAGTTTGAGAATGTGATACATCTCATTTTTATGTCCATGAAATATCATTTTTGAGACTATAAATGTATTTATTGTGAAAAGTGGAGTCCGGCAGTACCAAAATTAGATCAGAAAACACCGTGGAAGGCGACGCGTGTGCCTCACGCGCTATATGACGCCGCCCAGCAGTTCCACGCGCTTCGATGCGCCACCATGCGCGCTCACGCGCTAGGCGCTCTTCCCACGCGCTACACGCGCGCGTTAGCCGCGCCGCTATGCGCCGCTGAGCCGCTGAGCCGCCTCGCGCTGAGTTGCGCTGAGTTGAGCGGCGCGAGCCGAGCCGAGCTGTTTTTCCCAGCTGGCTTGGTTCTAAGGCTCTGTTTGTTCTTTTTTTAATTCTGAATTACGTTAAATTGTCATAATTAATTCGTTATAGCTTTTTTTTAAGCATGGTTGGTACCGTTAGACTCAGAATTAAATTTTTTGTCTTCTGTAAAATTTTGAAAATTTTATGAAAATAAAAAATATTTTTCTTGAAATAATAATTCATTATTTCTGGTTTAAAATGCATCTGGTGTTGTATGATTAAGTTTCTGGGGCTAAATTATTTATTGTAGACTATTGTTGTAGTTTACTATTTACTGGTATGGTTATTGCATTTTACCAGATTCTGGAATATTTATTTCTAATTTTATGTGTGTTTATTAGTCATTTAAAATTCCAGAAAATACCAGAAAATTCCAGAAAATTTCAGAATGATATACATTCTGTTATGGCATAATTTGAATATTAAATACAACATATTATTTTTTTTGAATTTCTAATATGTTGTAATTAGAATAGCATGATTAATTGTTATTTGTTTAAATTCCATTATTAATTGTGACATAGCATGAGTTGGCTGTGAATCTACATTATAATGCTATTGTATGGAATTAAAATTTTTATCATGCTTTTAGACATGCCATAGTAAGTGGGAGGTTATTCGGTTGAGAGAAATCTTTGTAGATTAACTCCCGAAAACCAATATTTTGCACATAAATTAAATTAAATTAAATTTTGGATAATTGTCACTTGTGGTGCAAGAGATGATTACGAGCATAACGGATTTTCGATCTTGCGACTTGTGTAATATTGTCACTATTTAATTTAGATTTTTGTGGCAAAATTATATTATGCTAATCAAATTAATCCCAATACGAATTTCTCTCTAAATTGACTTAGCTTATGGAAGTTAATTGGTTGACCTAGACTTAGTAAAGATGTTCAAATGTGAACAATTTAATCCCATTCTTTAGATAAGCAAAAGTCTTGGAGACTTTAGGTCAAGCCTTAATTGATCCAAAGTAAGGAAACATGACTCAAAGTCGTCGTGTTTTTGTTGCCTTGTTTGGCATAATAAAAACTAATGCGTGTGCTATGGTTAGCGGCACGCTACGTAGTTTTGGTTGGCGAGTTTTGGAGTTATGAAATTAGTAAGCCCTCAATAGATCTGTATATGATCTTGACTATTGAGCTGTGCGGATTGACTTTATAAATTGACTTGTAAATAATGTTACATCATTGGATGAAGTAACATTCAAGAGTCACGTCATCCAAGAAATGCGAGCTTAAATAAATTAGTCATTAAGTGTAAGACGAGTAGCCAGTATGAGCATTGTTTTGCTCTCTACCCAATTATTGGGAGTGGATGGAGCAAAATTTCATGCACTATAATAGTGTGCGTTGAAATATCACGTGAAGTTAAAAGATTAGCGCTTAGAAGCTACAAAATCTATTAACACTATATGAAAATATTAGCGCTTAGAAGCTGCAAAATCTATTAACACTAAGTGAAAAGATTAGCGCTTAGTGGCTGCAAAATCTATTAGCATTGCCAACTTGTCTAAGTCTGGACACTTACTGTTTCCACACTTGAGTGTGAGACATGAGGAGGGGCTTCTTTGTATGATTCCTTAACTAGGCTAACGTTTTTTAATAACGTTTACAACTAAGCACAAACGTTGCAGCATAAAAATGAAAAGCTCAAGGCTAACAAGGTTGTTATGACTCTAAGAATTTGACGCATCGCTTGTGAGAGCATTGTGTTGAATTAGACTCTTTAGCCTAATTCGCGCTTAAGTTATTTCAGGAGCTGTCATAGATTGATAGCTTATTCTCTCCTTCTTGTGGATAGTAGAATTAATTGCAAGTAACTATGAAGCGAGAAACAGATATGGCAAGAGGAGTATCATCATCTTTCAACTAGATGCATTAAAGTATATGGAGAATAAAATTGACTTGAAGGTGTAGGGGATTAGCACTTACTAGTTAAATTTGCGACTTAGGCGCACTTGATATCTCCATGACATCCTTTTATGATTTAGTGAATATGAATTAGTCATGAGTCATTACCTAGTTGGGCCTAAACCTTTGAAACTTGTCTTCAAGAACTCACACATTAGGATGATTGGAATTAGTTTATGACATTGGTCATAAACCCGTGGTTTGTTATACTTAATCACATTAATGAGATGATGACACGATGGTTTGAGTAGGCCTTCTCGGGCCCACTCGCTTGTGACATCCTGTTCTCATGTGAATGTGTAACTTTGTTCGCAATAAGTGCACACAAGTAAGTAGGAAAGCCATAGAAGGTCATTTGTTTTGGCGCATTTAGTCCACTATGATATTTTGTGACTAGATATGTGTAATGGTATGAAAGCTAAGCCTCAATCTCGACACATTTATAGATTACGATACGCATCTGAGTCAAGACTATTTGATCTCCCATAAGTCAAAAGTTTTGAGATGTTTTTTGACATTGCACATATGAGGTCGAGATCAATTAGATAAGAGCTTTTGTGCTTTTAGTTTTGACCAAGGTGGCGAGTATCTATTTGAGTTATTTTTTAGAAAGCTCTGTGAAGAGAGATGGATGCTTAGAAAATTGATTATTCCTAATACTCAATAACACAATGGTGTAGTAGAGATAAGGAATTACGTATTGTTAATGTTAGGTGGATAATGGCACAAAATGTTTCCCAATTGGGAATTGCACTAGTTTGTTGCCTATATCCCTAACTAAGTGCCCTCCATATCAGATTTTACACTCCATTTTGAGTAATGGGTTAGCAGAGAGCCATCTATGGGCGATCTGTAATCGTTAAGCAGCTTATCTTTATTCTACTTCTCATAAGATTGCGAAGTTAAGACCTAGGGTTTTATAGCGCATTATTGTATGCTGTCTTGTAAACACAAAGGGTCGTGTGGCGCATTATTGTATGAGGTCATGCAAACCCTCCAGGTCATGTGCATATAGGTAAGCAGCTTTGTGGTAGTGTAACTAAGTCACATAAAGTTTTCTTAGTAAAAGTGACGTGAATAGAGTTTTGGAACTCTATAAGATAGAGAATTCTAAGCATAGCGCTTTATGTAGCCTAGTTGAGAATGGAAAGAAATTTCTAATATCCTAGGGACAGTGGGAGCGATGTGCCTACTAATGGATTACTCCATTAGAGAAGAATTCTTTACATTCTTAGTTGCATGGTAACAAATGTGAAAATTTTCCACGTCATCACTGGGTGATTGAGAGGGGAACATTCATGATTGCTCTGCAAGATAATAAAGAGCCTAGGATAATGCCAAAGGCTCTAGTCCCCTGTATTTAGAAAGTGGATTAATGTTGCGCAGTTTAAGACAAAGTCTTTGAGGATTAACCATTTCTATAATTTGGTTGACTTTCTATTATGACACGAAACTGTTTAAAGTTATGCGTAATTTGGATAGTCATTGTTAAGGCATAAGGCTCGCTAGATACTGAAAAGTCGCACCATTGAGGAAAGTGTAGACCATGAGAAGACTTCCTCCTGGGGAGTGAGGTTATTTTGACTTAGGCTATGATTGACATAAGTTCGGAACATTGATTTGTGGACATTGTGACCCAACTTTCTTGTTAAAGAATTGGATAAGTAGATCCGTAGGGATTTACCTTCTGCTTTTATGGTGAAAAGTTAGGAGCGCAAAAAGGTTGCTAGTTCCAACAAATCTTTTACAGCCTAAAACGGTTATCCAAATAGTGGTTCTTAGATTTCGTCAAGCCATGATAGGCCAACAATGATCGATGAAGACCACTGAGCCATGATCAATGGTCCAAAAGAAGTTTTTCCTTACTTAGTCATTATGAGCCAGGAATTTATAGGGTTGTAGTCCTCTGTTTTAGATATGATGGACATGGGTGATGTAATTTATATGCTCGGATATACGATCCTTAGGGATTGTTTTGGGAGAATTCCTATTTTGTCTTCGATGACTTACATAAGGAATATCCTAGAATGATTCTAGATGCAAAATTGCAAACCCATTGACTTACCTATCGGTAAAAGCCAGAGCCTTAGCTATTGAGTGAATCCTCGAATAGTCTTTGGGAGAAACAGATGACCTATATTCCTTGATTTTTTCTTTGTTGTGGGAGCCTAAAGTACGCTATGTGGGCGTATTCGGCATGATAAGTGTTATCTTTGGTAAATGGTCAATTGAGTTGTTTAGACATTGACCTTGCTCATTAGACTGAGGATAAAATGCTTTACTAGTAGTATATTAATTTGCTCCTTGTAAGATTCAATGCGCTAGTTGGGCGCATCTGCTCCTTGTAAGATTCAATGCGCTAGTTGGGCGCATCTAGAATGAATGCAAATTGGTCACCAAAATATCTTTAGAGAGGTAATTGCGCAAGAGGTAGTGATCTTAAATCACTTCATGTGAGGCGCACATGGAGGATTCCGTTGTATATGCTTATCGCAAGAGGTGCTGATAAGGCTTATGTTTGGAATCTAGAATTGCGCAAGCTGTGGTCAAATTTTTTTTAAAATCGATCACTTATTTTGAGATGATGGGATGTTGACACTATTATGGTTTGTGTCATAATGATTAGCAGATGATGATGTCAGCAGGCAAGATTGGCTCACTCACACGAGCAATCGCCCTTGGCGCTTGGGAGCGAGCAAGGATGAGACTAGTGGTTTATTTTTATTTGGAGCCAAGAGAGGCTTAAATTATCCACTATGCATGTCGCCTTGGTTACAACCAAGATGAGGTCGTGTTAAGGACCAAACATGGATGTTAGTACCCACTTTCCATGTTGTGCCTGTTATGATTAACCAGATACGAGATCTCATTTGGCGCCTAGAAGGCGAGCAAATAGAGAATTCGGGTTAGGTGCTAGAAAGCGACTAGACTAAGATCTGTACGGTGTATCGAGTATGACGTCACTCTTTTTGGAAGAGTTACTCCACCGTAACATGTATTCATACTATATGTGCTTGGCGACCGAGTAATGAGGTGAGAGAATGGATCCCTGTTTCCTCACCGTGTGAGTCTTACATGTCATTATTGATATGACTTTCATTTATGTACCCTTTTGTGACTTTTGACTATGTCATAAGGTAAGGGGTTGATGTTCTGCTACTTTGGTATGTTGCCTGCGGTCATGTATGATTCGGCCTTAAGGGACATCACTGGGAAAGCGGTCAATCTAAACTAAATGGCATGAGGGCAAAGGGAAGATCATCTAGTATTACACTACTGTTGTATATTCATTGCCGGCAACTCACATCGCTCTGTATGAGAGGCGAATTGAGTGTGAATATATTGCAAGAATTGAGAGGGTCAAACATGCTCTTTTTGAGGGATTAGAGATGTTTTTTGGACCGGTGTAATTAGATGGGTCTAGGGTATATGAGACACTATTTTTGTTCCTTTTGGGTTGATGTCTCTATGCTGGCTCATTTTGAGTTTCTAGTATAGAGCTCCCACATGTAGGTGTTCTCAGCAGTCGCACGGTGCATTGGCTAGTATGAGATTGTTTATTTTTAGGGAGATTGAGATAGAGATGTGGCAGTGTTATGCCAACTCATGTGCGAGTGGGAGATGTTAGAAATTGGGCGCCCATGTAGCATGGCCCTTTGAACCTTTTGAACCTTATCCATGTAAGTTTGAATTTGAATTCAAAACTTATTTGGATAACCATTCAGGATATCTACATCTATCATATCAATAGATATGGATAGATATATAGATTAGATATTGGTTGTTATATATGGTTATATATCTATTTTTATAATTTAGATAACAGATTGATATATCAGATACATATATACGATACGTATATCAGATACGTATTATGGGTTTTTACCCATAACCTTTTTCCCAGACTCTCTCTGACTCTCTCCCATTAAAAACAACGATCAAGCCTCTGCACTGTGACTTGTGTGGGTGATACTAATTTTGTAGTATCACTCCACTGCTGGGTTGATTAATCAGATTCTAGAAGCACGTGATTTACCCACGAGGTTCTTCTCTAAAAGGTATGATTCTGATATTTTATCCGCTGTGTTATCATGCTTTTTGATTTACAGAAACTCTTGAATGCAACCTTTGATTGATAATCCCATCAAATATATCAAATAACCTTTGAACACAGCGTTTCATCTGCAAATGCATACCTTGTGGGTCTATGAATCTAAGCAATGGAAAATAGTCTGCAAGATTAGGCTTCCCAGCAAGTTCCATGATAGCCCATACCAAACCCTTAAACTCTTGAGAAGAGTCAGAGCTATGGTGAGTCACGTCAATTGAGAAGAAGGTGGTTGATAGCAAATTAAGGGTTGTTGTAAAAGCAGCCTTTCCAATATCCACTTATGGGCCATTGTCACAATTTAGTTTCACATGGTCAAGAAGTTCTTGTACCTTATTTTGCCTAAGGCCTTGGCCGACATCAAGGCAATGGGTAGAGAACACGTGTTCTTTGTATATCTTCCGAAGGCTTCGCCAAGGGCTCGACACAGGCAACCATACCATGGAAACCTTGTCATGATCGAATACCTGGCCGGTGTGTGGGATTGTTTGGCCAAAACAAACTTGGTCATTTTTTTGTAACACTTCTTGGGCAATACTTGGTGATGATACAACAATGGTTTTTATTATCCCAAGCATGAGGTACATTAAAGGGCCATAAATTTTGGAGAGATTGGAAAGTGATTCATGGGGTCTTTTGCCAAGTGCTAGGATGTTTCCGATGATTGGAAAAGGGTTCGGGCCTGGCGGAAGTCCGGCCGGGCTGGGCTTCCTCCCGGCAGAGCTAAACCGGAAGACATGAATGCATGCCCACACAAAGGAGATAACAAGGACTAGGGTTAGATAATCCATTGATTTGTGTTTCTGTTTGTTGCTTTGTGATCCATATATACTTATGGAAAACCCCTTTTAAGGTGTGGGAACTTTGAATTTCAGGCCAAACATTAGGCTAAAGTTAACTAACATGTTAGATTTCCTTAGGTGTAGGCCCACAGAGTTAGTACCAATTAAAACTCATCACCATGGTTTCTTGCCGATTTAAATCTGAATGGGTCATGATTTGATAATTCAAATAATTTATTTTATAGATCTTTTGTATATTACTAATAAAAAAAATTAGGTCGATCCGATAATTATAATAGTCTCATTTTATTCATTTGACTTCAAAAATATAGATGGTTTATTTTCAAAATTACACTTGTTTATTTTTTTAGAAACAAACATGATGCAATGAAAAGACAATGATTGTTGAATCAACTTAATTTTTTTCACGAATAATATAAATAGAGGGCCCTATAAAATGAATAATTTGAATTATTGAAACGGGAACTATGATGGGCCACATGAACCCAGACATGACGGTCAAAATCAAATTAAAATATGAGAAAAGTCCACTTCTTTTTTTATTTATTTATATCATATCAAATATATTATTTCATTTACAATTACTAACGTAATAATCTCACATGAATTCTATTATGAAATATACAACGATTATATGCGTGTCACATTAAATTATACACTAAGGGGTTGTTTGGAATGAACTATATAAGTGCACTTTTTGATTTTTTAGATTAAAAAGTAGAGGAAAAAAAGATGGTTTTTTGGGATAACTTTTTAACTTTTTACGAAAAAATGTGTATTAAAATATTGTATAAAATAGAAAAATTACTAGATTATCCCTAATGCCCCCTAGGCGTGTACTGACAGTGATTGTTTAGGAAGCCAATTGGTTGTGTTGCTTTGAAGTTGTGCGGTGGATTGGATGGTGTTGTTCAGCCCGTGGGGTCCCACCACGGGTTCCGTTTTGATAATTCGAACCGTTCAATGTGTAGAACTCGTCGAGTACTATATGTTTGTAAAAAATCAATTTGATCGGATATCAATAGCTATCTCTCGGATCAATTTTTTGTCAACTGTTAATTTGTTCATCATCCATTTTTTTTAATACAAAACTGATTTGATCATATAGCTATTAATATCCGATTAACATGATTTTTTACAAGCATTTAGTATTCGACAAGTTTTACACATTGAACGGCTCAGATTATTAAAACGGGACCCGTGATGGACCCCCACGGGCCGAACAGCACTGTCCTCTGTAACTTTTTTGTGCACTGCCCGTGTAAATTTGTACCATCACTTCACAGTGTACCATCACTACAATGGCCACAGTTGGCTTGTACTTTTTTCTGTGTAAATTTGTTATTTTTATATTTTTTTTTGTGAATAATGATAACTTTTTGACTTTTTATCTTTTAAAAATTATGCCAAACCAGGCCTAAATATAATATAAAAATACGATACAAACATGTCTAAGGCAAATACCAAAGAATGAGCCTCAAACCTTCCCATTTCAAATACAATTCATAAACATGAATAAATAAATAAATTTTAAGACAAATTTCAATGCATATTAAAATAAATTTGACAGCTCAAAAATCACAAATGAATTAAAACTCATTTGTACCTTGTGGTCCACTGGCTTGTTGAGGTATCAATGTCAAATGGGTTGGAGTTGATAATGCATTTTCTATGAAGACAAACAAAAATATTAGCAAGTCAATATCATCAAATTGATGTTTAATTAGTGAAAATAAAGATATGGGCCAAAACTGATTTTTAGGGAAACAAAACATAAGATATTATATGATAACTACCATATCACCCGTGTCATGTACGGAATAAAATAATATATTATTCAATAAAAATATGATAATTATATTTAATTTTTTTATATTTTATAAAATAAAAGTTAAATGGAGCTAACTAATCAGAATTTTCTTAATTGTTTAAAATTAAGAAAATCAAAAAAATTAATATAAGATATTGATTATAAGGTTTCTCACTAAAAATCTCATTTTGCATATATAAATGGGAGTATAAGATTCACTTTATGTAAGCGAAACAATTCACTTTTTCCTGTTTTTTTTTTTTTTTGATACGGGATTATAAAATAAAAGTTAAACGAAAGCTAGCCAATGGAGATTTTCTTAATTGTTTAAAAGTTAATAATAGTTTGGGTGGGAAGTTTATTTCGAATAAAGTAATCTAAGCCGATTAATCTTTAATTAGGTCAATCTTTAATTTATTTCGAATCAAACAAATTTAATTAATCTATTTTGATAAAACCGCTAAAATCGCAGTTAAACCGGCAAATTAATCAAATCGAAAACGGTTTACCCTATCGGCTAGGTCAAAGGACCAACCAACTTATACAAAAAATTAATTAATTAAAACTTTTAAATTCTATTTTAATTTTAAAATTTAAACTGTCTTGAACTGAAATATACACAACACTACAATATTAAATGGGAGCATAAGATTTATATAGTGAAACAACTCATTTTTTTCTTCTTTTCTTGATGTGAGATTGTAAAATAAAAGTTAACAGTTGTTTGGATGGAAAGTTCATTTCTAATCAAGCAATCTCAATCGTTCAATTTTTAATAATGTCAATCTTAATTTATTTCAAATCAATCAAACTAAACAATATATTTTGATAAAATAGTTAAAACTGTGATTAAACGAGTGAATCAGTCAAATCGAAAACGAATTAACCTAATCGGCTAAGTTAAAAGACTAACCAATTTACAACAAAAGTAATTAATTAAAACCTTTAAATTTTATTTTAAAATTTAAACCATCTTGAACTGAAATATGCACAATACTATAATATTAAATAAGAGTATAAGATTCACTTTATATAAGTGAAACAACTCACTTTTTATTTCTTTTCTCAATGTGGAATTGTAATTATTTTAAAGTTAAATATTATGAAAGTTTCAAAATCTCAAACAAAATTATTTTTAAAATCAAAACGTTTATGTGGGATTGTAAAATAAAAATTAAATGGAAGCTAACCAATGAAGATTTTCTTAATTGTTTAAAATTAGGAAAAAAAAAAAATTCAATGTGTTTGATTTGAGTTTTTTGAATTAAGTTTTTAAAAAACTGAGTTTTTTAGTTTTCTTGTTTTTTTGTTTTTAGTGAATATTTTAAAATTTTTAAACATTTTTTTTGACTTTTTTAGATCTGCACCTTACTTAGATATATCTAAAAAGTAAAAAAAATTGTGAAAAAATATTTTAAAAATTAATAAATACATAAAAATATAAAAAAATGTACTGAATTCTTGTAATTTTTTTTTTGGTATTTAGTGAATTTTTAAAAGGTTTTTTTTCACAATTTTTTATTTTTTAGGTATATTTATGTTAGGTATGTCTAAAAATTTAAAAAATTACTTAAAATATTAAAAAAACTTTAGTAAAAACAAAAAAACAAAAAAAAAACACAAAAAACAAGAAAGTAGAATTTTCTAAAAAGTATTTTTGGAAAATTCTAACCAAGCAAAGTGGTATTGATCATAGGGTTTATCACTAAAAATCTTATTTTGCTTATATAAATAGGAGCATAAGATTAACTTTATATAAATAAAACAATTCAATTTTTCCTTCTTTTCTTCGATGTGGGATTGTAAAATAAAAGTTGAATAGTCTCTAACCAATGAGAATTTTCTTAATTGTTTGAAATTAAGAAATTTCAATAATTTATATAAATTAGAACATAAGATTCACTTTATGTAAATAAAACAATTCACTTTTTACATTTTTTTTTCGGATTTGAGATTGTAAAATAAAAGGTAAATATAAACTAGCCAGTGAGAATTTTCTTTTTTTTTGTTTAAAAATAAGAAAATTCAATAATTTTAAAATAAGAGTTTGGAACTTCTAAAAGGCTTTGTTTCTCCCTTAAAACTCTCCTTATAAGATTCATTTTATATAAGTGAAACAATTCATTCCCCCCACCCCCAATGTGGGATCGTAACACTTTATATAAATTAAACAACTCACTTTTTCTTTCTTTTCTCGATGTGAGATTGTAATTATTTTAAAGTTAAATATTTTGAGAGTTTCAAAATCTCATACAAAATTATTTTTAAAATCAAAACTATGTGGGATTGTAAAATAAAAGTTAAATGGAAGCGAACCAACAGGGATTCTCTTAATTGTTTAAAATTAAAAAAATCAAAAACATGAGTATGAGATATTGATCATAGGGTTGCTTACTAAAAATGTCATTTTGCTTGTATAAATGAAAACATAAGATTTACTTTATTTCTTTTTCCGATGTGGAATTGTAAAATAAAAGATAAATGAAAGCTAGTCAACGAGAATTTTCTTAATTGTTTAAAATTAAGAAAATTCAATAATTTTAGATTAAAGGTTTGGAGCTCCTAGAAGGCTTATCCCTAAAAATTTCATTTTCAATATATAATATATAAATAGATAGTGAAACAAACTTTGTTTTTTTTTCTTCTCATGATATGGGATTATAAAATAAATCATAAACTAATTAGAGTTTTATTTTTATATGGTTAAATGGAAATTAACCAATGAGAATTTTTTTAATTGTTTAAAATTAACAAAATCAATATAAGAAATCACAATTAAACTGGCGAATCGGTCAAACCCAAAATAGTTCAGCCTAATTGGTTAGGTCAAATGATCAACCAACTTATACAAAAATTAATTAATTAATTAATACTTTTAAATGTTATTTTAATTTTAAAATTTAAACTGTCTTGAATTGAAGTATACACAATACTACACTATTAAAATTCATTTTATATAAATAAAACAACTCACTTTTTTTATTTTTCTGATATGGGATTATAAAATAAAAGTTAATAATTATTTGGACAGAAATTTTATTTCTAATCAAGCAATCTCAGTCTTTCAATCTTTAATCAGATCAATCTCTAATTTATTTCGAATCAAACAAATCTAATCAATATATTTTGATAAAACCGCTAAAATCGCGGTTAACTAACAAATCAACCAAATCAAAAATGATTTAGCCTAATCGGTTAGGTCATAATTAATTAATTAAAACTTTTAAAATTTAAACTATATTGAGTTGAAACATGCACAATACTACAATATTAAATGAGATGAGTATAAGATTCACTTTATATGAGTAAAATAACTCTTTTTTTTTTTTCTTTTCCCAATGTAAGATTATCAAATAAAACTAGTCAAGGGAGATTTTCTTAATTGTTTAAAATTAAGAAAATCAATAAAATTAGTATGAGATATTGAAACTCTCACAAGGTTCTTCACTAAATGGGATAGGAATGTAAGATTCCATTTATATGAGTAAAACAACTCATTTTTTTCCCCCTCTTTTTCCGATATGAGATTATCAAATAAAAGTTATCCAATAGAGATTTTCTTAATTATTTAAAATCAAAAAAATTAATATGAAATATTGAAACTCTCACAAGACTACTCTCACAATGCTTCTCACAAAAAATACACTTTTCCATATATAAGCTAAAATCAATGAATTGATTAACATAAATTTGACTACTTTCTCAAGGGTGAAATATAAAACAGTACATGTGCTTAATAGTTCTCCCAGGGGATTACGGACTGATGATGTGCGATATTAACAGCAAACTGAATCACTCGGCTTGTAATTTTGTAGCTTTATTTATTTATTTTTTTTAGGTTGATAACTTGGTATCTTATGGGACTAATTCGGGAGACCAAACCGTCTAAATATTCCTTATACTAAGTAGATTTGGCCTTTTAGAATTAGGCTGAAGTAAGAATAATTTACTACCTATTAGAGCAAATGAACAATCTTTCATTCATCAGCACAATATATATGTTTATATGTTAGTCATTATATCATAGTAAAAAAAATAGAAGACAAAATACAAGGAAAAATCAAAATTATTGTCAACACCAAACCCTCACATAAGCAACCTATTGACGAATATATATGGTAGACGATGACCAAGAAATACCAAAGCATGCTGAGCGCAACTAAGACCCAGTATTATTGACCTAAAAACAGTTTTGCTACTATACAGCTTATAAGGCATCATGGATATTGTCCAACAATTCCATAACATGATCTAGTAATGCATATATTGATTACGTAAGTAACGCTGGGTAACGTTTACGTTTTTTATTCATGTTTACAAAAATTTTATAAACTGATTTTTATTTATTTTTAGAAAAATATAAATTACAAACGCGTTTGGTTTGAACAAAATGTTTAAAAAATTTTAAAAATATAAAATAAAAAATATGTTTGTTCAGCCATAAAATATTTATATTTATTTTTTATTATTTATGACAATGAAATCATACACATTATAATTGAAAAAAAAGAATTAAAAAAAATTGTTAGTCAAATTTTTAAATTTTTGTTTAAAAATCAACATAAACTCATTTTTTTTAATTTACATTTTTTCCTCAAATTTATAAAGAGACAACTATTTATAAATAAAAAAAATTATCAAATAAATTTTTATGACAATTTTTTAAATTTTTATAAATATAAACTGACAATGAAATGTTTACCAAACATACCCTTCAAATTAGTTTCTCTGATGAACCCATTCTTGTTATTCTGACTCAACATGATCTTCATTGATCCTTGATAAGTAACAATCTCCTCCTATTTCAGAACCATAATTTTTCAACTCACATGCAAGAACCATTAAAGCTAATTTTTCAACTCACTGCAAATCAAAATGAACTTAAACAAAAATAATAATAATAAATTCAAGAAAGTGTAATTTTTTTATACTAATGGAGTTCCTGTAGGATTCTCTAGTTTTAGATTACATAAATTAAATTTTTTTATACAATCACAACTAAGTTACAGGATCCTAATTTTCGTAACAGAACCCAATTTCTTTAGATTGAAAATTTATTTGAAAAACAAGGAAAAACAATTTCTGTGTTCAACCCAAGAACCCAATTTGACAATAAGGTTTCAATTTTTCCAACTCAGATTCAGATATTTTCCCCAACTCACATTCAAAAAATTTAAAAACAAAAAAACAATTTCACAACTTAAAACACAACCTTAATTTTTGAGTTGCTCAATCAAAACCCTAATTTTTCAATGGAAATCCCCAAATCAAAACCCTAGTTTGAATCTCCAAACCTGGCTGAAGGGTCGAAGCTTTCTTCTTCGCCGAGTCTTTCTGACGTGCATTTGTGTCTTCCGTCTTCCGTCCTCTCTCTCTCTCTCTCTCTCTCTCTCTCTCCATCGTTACTTCTGTCTCTCTCTTCGTTCTTCTCTTCTCAGATCTCTCTCTCTCTCTCTACATCTTTTCTTCGTTCGTACTTCTCCTTCTCACCAGTTGTTATGGTTACTCCTAGAATAGACGAATCAGAAATCGAACATTAGGTCTGAGTTAGCGGCTTCGCACCATTGCGTTCAACTTGAAGAAGCTTTTGCTTCTTGGACCTCTTTCTGTTGGTTGGGGTTTGATGGAGAGAGAGTGAGGGTTTGAAGAGTATAGTTAGCCTTCGTTTGGGAATTAGGTTGTTTTTTTTGCTATTTTTGTTCGATTGTTTGGGATGTTTTAAATAAGTGTATTTTTTGATTTTTTATGAAATATGGATTGGGTATGAGTTGGGTTTGAAGTGATGTGATAGAGAGGACATGTGACTTAAATAAGATGATGTGACTTAAATAGAATAGTGACTTTTTGACTTTTTAACTTTTTTAGGAGATGCCAAATAAGGCCTAAAAAAGTTCTGTTTTGAATTTTTTTTATAATTTTTTTGTAAAAAAAAAAATATTATAATTTAAATATAATATTTTATTTTATTAATTTTTAATTTATTTTCTCTTTTAATAAATTAAATTAGTCTCAATTTACTTTCAAAATCAGGCCTTATGAGTTGTTTGGGATGTTCTAAATAAGTACATTTTTTGACTTTTTATAAAAATGATGTGTAAAAAAGTAGAAAGGAGATGTTGATTGATTTGACCCAAAAAAGATAAAAAGTGTAGACTTATTTAGTCTTTCCAAACAAGGCCTTAATGTTCTTGCAGGAAGATAAAAACAGAGATGGAGAGAGAGTGCGGCAGAGAGGGATCAAACAGAGGGCACATGAGAAAAGGATATGTACACAACACCCCTCTAGGGGTGTAATTTTGGCCCGACTGAGCCCATGTCGAGTCTTGCGGGCTCCCGCCAAAAAATTGGGACGGGCTAGAAAATTAGGCCCAGGCCTAAGTCTAGGCCTAGGGGTATTCGGGCTTTGGGCGAGCCAGTGGGCGGGGCCCCTGGGTCGGGCTTTGGGTGGGCTTGGGCGGGCCTAAACAATTTTTTTTTATTTTTTCCACCAAAATTTTATTATTTTCTGTTAAAAATAACACTGGGCATCGGGTGGGCCGAGCGGGCCAAGCCTCAGGCTGGGCTTTTGGGCGGGCCTTAAACGGCCCACGGGCCGGGCCAGGCTTTCAAAACGATAGCCCAGGCCCTGGCCTAAGGCTTCAGGCTGCGCTTGGGCTCGGGCCTTAATGGGCTAGGCCCACCTCGGGCCACGGGCGGGCTTCCGGTCACTCGCAGGTCACGAGCCAAAATTACACCCCCTACACCCCTAAAATAATGTGTATTATATATATATTATAAAAAAATAAAAAAATTATATATTTTTTTATTTATAATTAAAAAAATAAAATTATAATTAAACACTACATGATACATGATTAATAGCTAAAATATTGTCATAATGTAGACACCCCATTTTTGACCAACCTTAAGACTCAGACGTCATCGATTGAGCACTCGGTGATTACACATGTTGTGCTCGTTCTGAGGTTTCGAAGTCTCGGCTGAGAGCCTTGCCTTCGGACTTCGGGACTCTTTTGTGCTTGGCCTCGATTTGCGAACCAGGTTCTGTTTTCTCTTCTCGAAAGGAGGGAGAGGTCTCGTAGACCATCTCTCAGTGGCCGTAGGCTACTTTTCGTGGTCGTAGACCACTGTTCCCGTTTGGAGACCAGTTTTCGATTTTCGGAGCCGTCGGCCGTGCGCCTCGGTTCGGGACCGCTTAACTTTCTCCGTTTGCTCCGGTTTTTGGCACACACCTTGTTTCCTCTCTCTAGGGGGACACTGTGGCCCAGAAGACCACTTTCGTGGTCGCACGCCGCCTTCGATGCTTAACAGCCTGTTTTCGGGGCACCTGGCTACGCGTTTTGACCCCCAAACCCTCGTTTTGCATCCGTCTTGGTTCATTTTTGGCATGGACCTTGTTTTCATTTTTTGGAAGGTGGTACAAGGGTGGGAGACCACCTTTTCTCTTGGAGACCACCTCTTCTCCCGTCGGTTGGTTTTCTTGTCAAGAAGCTGGTCTTCTTGATTTTTGAGCCACATTTGTGGGTCTCCTACCACACCACTTGCTTGCTTTGAGTGTGGAGACCACCCTAGGAGCCAACCGACCACCTGAACCTTTTGACCCTGGTCGGCCAACCAGGGGGAGTGGTCGGCCGACCACCTGAACTGGTCGGCTAGCTTTCTCCTTTTCTGTATCACTGAGTTGGTGCCAGTTGTGTCAGCTGGAAGCCACAGATTGCATCCTCCATACACGTGTATGGAGGATGTTTAACCTTGGTTTTAAGCTTCTTGGAGAAGCTTTAAGCCCTATTGTCTATAAAGGGAAGGGTCCTCTTCCCTTGCAAGGGTTCAGAAAATTGGTGAAGGCTTATGCATACACTTCCCTCTATATCTCTCTATCTTGTGTCCAAAAGTCCATAGTTCTTGCATATTCACACTACACCTCTTAGCCTAACACCTCCAACATCAACCTAAGCTTCTTGGAAGGTCTTGAGAGGTCCTAAGGTCTGATTTTTTGGCCTCAAAGCTGCTGGAGTTGCTGAGCTTCAAGGGTAACACTTCTTTCCCTCTTTTGGTCTTTATTTTGCTTCATCTCTTAGCCTAGTTTCCAAGCACATTTGAGCTTTGTCATAAACTGAAAAAAGTCTTATTTTGAGCTTATTAACATGTTTGTTTAAGACCATTTTTCTATTGGGGGTCATCTACCCCCTTGCATGCTTCATTTCCCTTTGTTTTGAGCCATGCATTAGGGCCTTTGTGTTGAGCTTTGTTGGCCCTTTTGACCACTGAAATCCAGCGGATTTTTAGTGGTTATTATGTATTTTTGAGCACCAAAATCAGAGAGGGGTGACCCTCTCACCCCTTGTTTCGTTTTCTAGCATATTTGGCCTAACAAGGGAGCCCATGTGTGCATGCTTTCAAGCCATGTTTCAGGTCATTTTTGGTGAGTTTTAGGACCTACATGAGCTCTTTCTAGAGCTTCTTTGGCCATATTAGGTGTCCCTCTTGCATGTGTAGAATAACCCTCTTCATAGCATATCAAAGGAGCCTATACTTGCATGCTTCCTAGCCTCATTTCAGGCCCTTTTTAGTGAGTTTTAGGGCCTGAATAACCTCTTTCAAGAGGTGGTGTTGTCATATTGGGTGTCCATCTTGCATGTGTAGAACAACCCTCTTCATGGCCTATCAAAGGAGCATCTCATTCTTGCGTGCATAGACCATATTTCAGTGGGTTTTTGAGGTTTATTTGGCATGTCATACCTCTGAATTTTTCTGGTTTAGTGACCTATTGAATGCTCCATATACTTGTAGTGTAAACCCTCTTCACTAGCTTGTATTGCATGCTATTTTGGTCCTTGATTCTAGCACTTTTTGGCCATGCTTTAAACTGATTTTGTGCATGTTTTGGACTGCCTTAGCTCTGTTTTTATGCCTCATGGTTGAATGATGCTTGCTATGCATGGTTGTAGTTCAATACCCTTGCCTAGCTTTAAGTTTTGGAACCTATTGCATACTTAGGTTGAGGTGTTTCTATGTTTTGGGGCCATGGTGCATCATATTTCAGAGCTTACATGTATGCCATATTCCCATGTTTTCCACTCTTTAAATGCGTTTGAGAGTCGGGCTTGTATGCCTCGTTTTTGGACCATCGCATGAGCTTCATTTCTTTGCATTTTGATCCATCATTTTAGACCATTTTCCCACTTTCTTGGACCTGCCTAGGGTCTGTTTGGGGCTGGTTTTGCCATTTGTGCATTGCTTTGTGTACCTCTAGTGTAATACGCTTCACTAGTTTCGGTATTCGGGCCATCTAGCATGCATTGTGTGAGGTGTTTGCATGATTCGGGACCATCTTTCTTGTCATTTCAGAGCTAGAAAATGCATGATTGTATGCCATATTTCATCTCTTACCATGCTTCGGTAGAGTGGCATTTGATGCCTTAGGTTCGGTCCCTTGCATCGGGCATGTTTGCATGAGTGTTCCTGCCTTTAATTTCATCATGTTTGGCCACTGATTTGGGTGTGGCTGAGGCTCACCCATCTTGGTTTAAGTCCATCTTGCCTTGTGTATGCCATTCTAGTCATAGCATTGCGCATGCCATGTAGTTCGTTGCATCGAGTATGCCATTTGATATTCGCATTGTGTATGTTAATCATATGTTGTCATATTGTTGCATAAGGTGTCTTGCATCGAGTATGCCATGTAGTTCATAACATTGTGTATGCTAGTAGCATGTTTGCATCATTTAGTCGCATTGCATTTAGGTTGCATAGTCCGAGTCGCATCGTGCATGCCATGTATATTGCATTATGTTTGGAATAGGGTTTAGTCCAAACACGGGAAATGAGAGACATTTCGTATTCCAAGTGACGAAACGTGCCTCGATTCTTGGTCGCCGACACTCCGAATTACCCATGATGGAGTTTAGGCCTTGTTGTGTTTATGTGTGCATCCATTTCATATTGAGTCGTGCAATTCGACTCCCCGGCCATCATGCATCGGGATGCGTGATTGGTGGCACGAGGATCGAGGACTATACTCCCTGGAGCTTATGTAATGACGGGGAGAGTGGTCATGCATACATATGTTGAAAATACTTTGCCATGCCCCTTTCTTGCTCTCTGTTGCAGCAAACCGGAAACCAGCAGCAAACTGGTCAGCAGCCTTCTGGAGCTTTGTACAGTGTTCCGGGACCAGTTGCAAACAGAGGCAAATCGAGGCATCGCGAGGGATTTCCCAACAAGGCGACTCGAGCATGCATGCATCTTTCATCATTCCGAACAGAGCTGAGGCCGTCTACTTCATGTAGCATTGCATGCTAGTTTACTCGCTTTCTTAGTTAACTTGTTAATTAGCTAGTGTTGTGTAATAATTAGTTATTCATTTTGGTTGTGTAATATTTATTCGGACCCTCCGAGAGAAGGCAATGTTGTAATAAGTGTGCGTGTGTGTGATGTATGTCTTCCAACCCCACGTCTTTCTCCCTTTTATTTACCAGCTTATGATGCTTAGTTTAGGGCATGTTTCAATTAGCATCTATATGTTCGCATGTTTGCATTCATTCATCTGTATCGCATGCATCAGGCTCGGCGCATCATGCTAACTACATTGTATTTCAATTCCAAGTTGAATACATGTATCAATTGTTGCATCTCATATGCCATCTTAGAATAGCCGAACCTATTGTAGTTGCATTTTTGCATGTGTTGCATTAGGTATCTCAGCATAGTTAGGATTCATGCATGTTTTCTAATAAGCTTCTTTCTTTGGCTCGGAGTACTCGGTAAGTGTTTATGCTTTAGCATCCTTGCACGCGTGTGAGTGACTGCCATGATAGCATGCTTACCATGAGGCTATGTGCTTATGTGATATAACTGCCTGAATGCCTGTGGGTGAAGGTTGGGTTGCTTGAGTTGGAATAATTCGTCGAAACCCGTGTTTTAGCCTACTTGCGAGTAGCAAACTCCAATCCATTTTCAAAACAAATGGATATGTGATGCTTTGTTCCAACTTGGGCAATCCAGTCTATACTTGTATGCTGTGCGCATCACATAGTAATTCTAGGCTAATAAACCGGAATAAGAGCATATAATGTTTTCAAAACTCGATATCATGGTTAGTAGAGGCCAATCTTTGATCGGGCGAGCAGGGGTGCTCACGAAGTGACCTTCCCCAATCGTACCCAAGTTCCCGAGCCGAGGCAACTTTGGTGATGATGGACACGTGGCCTTAGGTAACGAGTCAGGGTAAATTCCCCCAAAAATAAATATTTAGGTGGCGACTCTGTATTTGGCAAAGCAGTCCATGTTTGGCACTTCTTTTTAAAAATCTATTTTTCAAAAATGATTTGCCGGATTTGGACTCTTTGATGATTCATCGGTCTTGCATTGCACTCTACGAGATTAGATACAGGACCGTGACATTGAGTCCTGAACTGTAGTAAGCCCCAATGAACAAAACGAGATTTCTCCCGGGACGTTCGGGGACGTCTACACATAATAAAGAATAAAATTGATCATAATTAAAGAAAAATAACATAACTAAAAGTACATATAATGCATTTTTTTTAAAGAGTATATATACTAGAATTTCTATAATTTTACAGAAACGAAAAAACACTGTTCATACCATCCTCGCTTTATTAATAGAGATAGATAGATAGATATATCTTTCTATAATTTCACAAAAACGAAAAAAAACATTGTTCATACTATTCTCGCTTTGTTTCCAACTATGTACCAAATCTATCACCAAATTTAAATTTGATAAAAAGTATTCATTTTTTCTACTCCAATGGTTTCATCAAACATTTATCAAATTGAGAATATCAAAATGTTTTACCAAACTGGGGATGCTTTGTCCCTTTTATCAAATCATTATTCATTGCTGTTGTATTTTCACCATCAGATGTCCCCCCGAATGTCCTCCCTGATGACCACCTCAAAGCAAAATTTTGTGAAAACTTTATATTTGGCCGGTTGACCTCCCAGTCAACCCCCCGGATGACCCTCAATTGGAGTCATAGCAGCAGTTGCAACAGTTAGACAAATAAGTCTTGATGCCAAAACTTATAGGTTATTTGTAAATGTCTAATTGGAAGCACTCTACTACTTGAACAATGTTCATCATTGGCATTAGACAATCCATAAATTGGAGATAATGCGAAATATACCGAATCAAAATGGTTTTAGGAATTAATTTTCTATATAGCGTGCGCACAAAAAAAATAAAATTAAAAAAAATAAATAATTGCAACCTTTTGTCTAAAAGGGTTTGTGAAATAAATAACAATCAAACATAGACAACAACAAATATTTAAGTTTCAAAGGTTTATAAAAGCACTAGTAAAAATATACTTTAACTACTACCAAAGCTACCACCACTCTCTGAAAGTATTGAACATTTCACCTGATAACATAAAGAAGAAAGAAATCGCTCTTTGGTATCATTTCAATTGAGAGAGAACGTACCCCAACTTTTACATCTCAATAGCACCACCATTGATGTCAGACATATTCTCGTCTAACATGTGCTCTAATGGCTATGAAGCCTCCTCATCGAAGAGAAGATTATCATTTTGGTCATTGATGTTGTTTCTTGTCCCATTGTAAAAATTTTACATTGGTCGGTCGACCAATTGTTTGATGAAAAGCCAAATCCTTTCGTTGGAGCAGGCCATATCAAAGAGAGTTTTTACTCAAATTTGGTGAAAAAAGTAATGCACTATGCATTACTTTTTATAATTTCATAGAAATCTCAAATTTGGATAGATGGATATATCTTTCTATAATTTCACATAAACGGAAAAAACACTGCTCATACCAACAATGGATGAATATAGTAGGCATTTGAAGAACTTTTCAACAATAGCTAGTGAACAGACTATAGCTGTACATACACAATGGGAAGGAAATTCAAGCACAAATATTGACGTTAACCATGTAGAATGTAAGTTTTGAACTTCATTTCGTGATGTTTTCCTAAAAGATGTTGTTATAGATGCCAATATGCTAGAGTCATGTGAACTGATGAAATGAAATATGTTATTAGAATGAGGGGTTTTGTGGTTGTGTATATTGTTATGTTATCTTTTCCGATAGTGTTGGATTTTGGTTGGGTATGTTGATTATTATATGATATAATCCTTAAGGTTAAATTTGTCCAGATGATTTGCTTGTGACCATTGGCTTGTGAGCTTAGTGTGTTAGAACCATGAACCTGATGTTGCTTATCTCATATTCTATATCTTTTGTGTCCATCTTAATGTGCTTTAGTAATGAGGTATATTTGGTGGTTCGCCTACCACACTAGTACAATAGCTGCTTTTGTGTGTTCTTCTATATTGAAGTTGTTTTGTATTTTAGTTATGCATTTATAATCCTAACGAAACAAGATAAAGATAATAACATGACAACTTGGCACATATCTGTTGTTCGTTTGTTTTCATTGTTGTGATTTATATCTAGACTAGACACAAATATGTGTGCAACATGCACAAACCATGTAGATTGAAACAATATATACTAACATGCAGTTCTGTGTCTATCTCAGTGTGAGAATATATTGTGTATATTCTAAATTAGGTATGCTTGTAGTTGTACATATTAGAGAAGTGATTGTATTTTCCTTTTTGGTTTAGGAGTTAGGGCTATATAATTTAAGGTCTGATTGTAATCAAACACACAATTGAATATACAGTTTCATTCAGAAAACTTACATGGTATTAGAGCCAAGTGCGAAACCTTAGCAAAAATCCCAACTGGTTCTCTGGTTCTGAGTTTTAGTTTAGACAAGCCCTTTGATTCTATTCTTTGGCTTTGATTGAAGCTTATCAAACTCTTTCAGTGATCTTTGAAGTCACGTTTCTCATCGGAGTCTTGATTTTGTTTGTCAGTTGCGACATCAGTTCAGTCACCTCCCTAGTTTGACTTCGTCTGTTGTTGGAATAGCATTGTAACCCATTGCATCAGGATCTCTCTCTCTCTCTCTCTCTCTCTCTCTCTCTATGATTTAGTTCTTCCTTGCGTTCGTCATCTACTCCTTCGATTTATGACCCCGTTGGTTTGATTCGTAACCCATCTAGTTCGAATCACGACCCATTCGACCTATTAGCTGCAACCATTGTCTGCAACCCTCTCTAGTTCGCCTGCTTCATCTGGTCTTCTAGGTCGGACTTCTCTGGTTCGTCGATCACTCTATTTCTCTCCCTCTTCAGATTCTAGTTTGGTGGATTCTTCTCTCTCTCTCTGGTCCTAGTTCGACTCAGGTTGTGTTGGGTATATCATAGTTGGTTGAACTTTGTTTTGGGTTTATTACGTATTGCCTATCAGCTTTCTGTCTATTACACTATGACCCTTCTGGTTCTAGTTTTTTTTTTTTAAAATTATTATTACAGTTTGCCCCATCAACTTCTTGTTTATTACAATGTCAGATGGTAAAATTGCTAGGCCTGAAAATAGGTTACTTGCTTTAGATGAGTGTGTCTTCTGCCATCAGAGGCGTCATTGGAAGTATCACTATCCCAAGAAAGGATATTTGTCTGCCTTAGTTGTTTCCTCTCTTCATTCAGGTTTGCTTGGGTCTTCTTCAGGTGTCTCTTCGTCAGTTTGGCTTTTTGACTCTAGTGCTTCTCATTATATGACACTTCATCTCTCCTTACTTCAAAATTGTACTCCTCCTGCCTTTTTGCTTGGGTCTTCTTCAGGTGTCTCTTCGTCTGTTTGGCTTTTTGACTCTAGTACTTCTCATTATATGACTCTTCATCTCTCCTTACTTCAAAATTGTACTCCCCCTGCCTTTCCTATTACTATTAATGTTGCTAATGGGTCTGGTATGTCTGTTATATCTGTTGGGTCTGTCTTACCGTCTGCTATGTCTCCTGTCTCCATTCTCATTATATGACTCTTCATATAGATTACACCTTTTATTAAAATCATTTTAATAAATCAATTCAAAATGATAAATCAATTCTTACCTAAAAATACCACCTAGTGAAATTGTCCATACACAAATAGTGATATAGGGTAAAAAATTCCTATAGCCTTCTAACAATTTGACAAATTAAAATGACAAATAGAAAATTACTCATACTTACGATACTCTTAAATTAAACATTGTTAGCAAAACTAATTAACGATGCATCCTTAATTAATAGCACAGCTAAATATCTCATAAATAACCTCTTGTAATACATCCAAGCTCTCTAATAAAACTATATGAACAAAGTTGAGAACTGTCTGAAACTGCTAAATGAACCTTGAAAGATAAATAACTCAAGCATTGAAATGACACATTATCTCATACTCTTAACACTTGCAGCACATTCAAGCTCGTTGTGTTAAAAAAAAGGACACAAAGTACAACAAAATAATAAATCCAATAAAATTAACATAATAACACAATTTATTAGATTGATGTAATTGAGAGTTAATTAACATTGAAAACAGATAACCAATTCAAAACCATCTTCTGTATGTGACCAACGGACATTTTAGCTCAAGTGACATTATCATATAAAGCTGCCTTGCTTTAGAACTATGTTCACCAACACTCCCTCCATGGACTTGACGCATCCTCCATCTTAGCTATGTCCATTGTCATGTGAGAAAACAAACAATAAGCTCCACTACTCTAACAGCAAAAGGGCCAACAAATTAGATTAAAATAAATTTTCTAGTAATTAAGAAATCACCAAACAATAAATTATATAATCTGGTGTTTCTTAACAAAAACAAACCCATAGAATAAACCAATCCAAACAAAACCAAGGATAAAGTAATGGTAAATGTTCTCAAAAAAAAGTAATGGCAAATTTCTTTTATGAATGGTCAAGAACAAATAAATAAAAAGATCTATACCTCCCAACTTGCATTATTAGGGGAACAAACAAAAGGTCTAATTTAATTTTTGAATAGGAATATCTCCAAGAAAACATCACAACCATAGATAATTAATGAAATTATAATTTTCATAAAAAAAAATTAAAAATCTTCGGTCCCTCCACTTTTTATTCAGCTTTGCAAAATGCATGAAAGTCAATAAGTCATTTTGTTGGCGGCAATTCAAAGCTGAAACATGTCTAAACTCATCTTATATGAAACTCACCTTTTACTCGTCTGATTGCATTACGGTTTCGTCAACTATCCTAGCATAATTTTTATTCTATTTGAATAGCCTCTCACTCTATTTTCAATCCTGAAATAATTCTCGAAGATTCTATTTTTTCAAGAAAATCAAAATAAGGATACATGCTAATCCGCGCAGCAAATATTTGTTGATGTTTCGAAATTCATATTATACATTTTTCACTACCCTTAGAAACATGAAATTCAAATCATGGCAGCCAAACTAAATTCAAAGTTACATATAAATAACCCACACAACGTGTAGGAACCATAAGTTTAAACAATGCAAATTTCAAATCAAATTGTATTCTCCTAGAAGATTAATTAATATTTTTTTGACACTGATACACAACAACATAGACAATATAGTGATATTTATCACCAAAAAAAAAAAAAAACATAGACAATATAGTGAGAACATGTGCCTAAAGGCACTCCTTAACAAAACCTAAGCATTCGATAGTGTATACAACTCAACATTAAATGAGAAAAAAAAAATTGTACAAAACTCGATAGTGTATATGTAAAAACTTAAAATATATATTTTCAAAACCTTTAAGAGTAATTCAGCCATAAATATTCTATTAGCATCATTATTTGAACACAATTTTTTTTTTTTAAATCAATCCATTAAAGTTTATTCACCTGGGTTCCTTTACCCTTACTCTCCCACATTCACATTCCACTTTTTCCATGTAGACTAACCAAGAATAACACAATTGGTGAACGAAATATTGAATTGCCTTTTTTTGGCCTTCTAAATGACAAAATCAAAGTCTAAAAATCTAACAAAATCAAAGTCTAAAATTCTGAAATACCATACAACAATCAAACAGAAAATTATTCATGTCTACGATACTTCTAACGATGCCCACTTAATTAATAATACAATTAAATACACCATAAATAATTTCTTGCAATACATCCAAGCTCTATATTAAAATTATGTGAACATAATTATATCTCCAAGAGGCATGAAGTAAATTATTTCAATTTCCTATAAAAACATATAAAATGGGAAAATTTGTAATGAGCAGATATATAGATTCCAACAATCCATGACATAAATTAATTAGAAACCCAACATCCAAAACTAAGCCACTATTTAATAAGAATGAATGAATAACGTTACAAAATTAAAGAAATACCAAAGAGATGGCATGTCAAAGTGGATAACTACATTCTAGAAGAATTCAACATTAGCCCTTAATTCTTGTTCATCCACAGCACAAAACTTTTCAGATTAACAAAAAGTTAGCCCTTAATTCAACATTAGCCCTTACTTCTCAGTTTAATGTGTACCCACCAAAAAGCTTCTAGTGATGGTCCTTGAGTTGATATTCCAAAGGTAAGCATAAAGAAACAGCAAATGATATATAATGAGAATAAGGATCCTCACCTTATTCACCCTTATTGGCTTCCTATCAAGTTTAATCATATTCAGAACTTTTATTGCCTGCATCACCAAAAGAAAGAAAGGATCACTCTGATAAAATAAAAATGAAAAAAGCATAGAAGGAAGGAGAAAGCAAAACTCAAGAGATGAACCTTGACAGGAGTTTCTTTTTAAGTGGGAAGAAGTACTAATTAAGGCAATCAAAAAAAGGGGCAGTCCTGCCACATTGCTGCTCTGCTCAATGCAGGAATAAACTGGCAAAGGGCACCAAAAGAGTTAAGTTTACAAAGGAGTCACTAAGGCTGACTGCTACCAGAACCAATGATTGGAACATGAGATTTAGTTAGTAGATCTGTAATTTCAGCAAGTGCAATTTCAATGTACTCTTTGCCTAATTTTTTTAGTAGTTACAATGTACTCTTTGCCTAATTTTTTTTCCTAGCACAAAAATTACAGGGTCTTTTATGTTGCAGGAAATAGATTGAAGAAGCATCAAAACATATGTCTATAAGGAACACTTGCAGAAGTATTACAAAGAAGCCAGCTAAGGAACATATGTCTATAAGGAACACTTGCAGAATTAAGAAAACAGAGGTTGAAAAAGCACTATAATCAGAGCAAGCTGATATGCAAACTACAGTGCTTTTTTTGTTTGAAAAAGCACTATAATCACACCTTGCATTTGCTTGATGAACTAAAAAGTTGTAACAAAAGAAAGAAAGAAAAACTCCAGCTTTAGGACACCTAAAATCCCAAAACTACACTCAACTAAGCTAGAGATGGGTTTTAATGTTTCACAAAGAAAAAAATAAAAAGAAAACGGAAACACATTATTTACTTGCCCTTTCCCAAGCTTTCTGAGTAACCAAACAGAGGATCATAACCAATTCATTAAAACACAAAAAGTGAATGATTCCACTGGCCCTTTTTCTTTACAGCAGAGGTTAAAAAAAGGCAAAAATAATGTTTATGCCGATTGATTCAGTCCGTTTTTAAAAGAAAAATTCCCAAATTAATGAGGAAAAAAGAATTAGTGTACTTTTCTTTGTTTTTTTTTGACATTTCAACTTAAGAATGGTAGGTGAATGTTTTCTGTATTTTTATATACTTTCCTTTTATGTCGGAAAATTATTAAATATATTTACAGTATCTTATGGTATTGTTTACATAATAATTTTGATAAATAAAAAATTACAACACACAAGTGAATCATTATTTACCTCTCAATTATCTAATAAGATGAGTCAGCATGTTTTATTGATAAAAAATTTTGCTGTGTTTTTGATTTGAAACACTACATAAATAATCTTATAAGGTGCTTTAGTAACTACTTAATAAAAAAAATTCTAGGGGAAATGATACTCACCACTTTCAAGATTTAAAAAAAAAAAATACAGTTAGTAACACACTTTTGACATAATTACATTGGTCTCTCTTGAATTTTTATTTCACATAACAATTGGAGTATTTTTTATCAATAATTTATTAATCATACTAATGAAAAAATATAATATCTATATAACAATGGAAGGGTTAGTTTGAATTCAAGACTCAAAATATATATGTGTCAAAATTTAGACCTTTAGATTACTTCAATCCAAAGGCTGAAAATATCTTAAAATGTATGTGATCCAATGGTTTAAATTGTCTCATCTCAACTTTCAATGGTTGAGATGTCTCTATGTCCTAACGGTCCAAAATGTCTCTCTCCCCTCTCCATCACAGATTCACACGTACTCATCTCCTCTCTCTGTCTCATTTTAATTTTCGAACTCTCTCTCTCTCTACCTGCATCGGAGCCCATCGACCACCGACCATCGCGACGCCGACGACCACCGACCATCACGTGGCCAATCCGGAGCCGTTGATCGGGAGATCTGGAAGCTTAAGGCCCGTCATGGAGGGTCCGGATCCAGATGGAGGCGAAATCGGGGGATTCGAATGAAGGGGCAGCTTTCAAGGACTCCATCAGTGGCTTCGAATGCTTACAAGCGGTCTGATCTGAGACTGTTGCTCGGTGTTTTGGGTGCTCCTCTCTCCCCTGTGCAAGTTACCAGTCCTCCCCCTTGGCGTCAGTTCTCTCATTTTCTCTTTCAATTTTTTTTACATATATATAGTTGTATCTACACATTCCCTTCTTGAAAACACGGGTTTCATAGCTTTTATATACATTTTGTTCAACAATGAATCTCATTTGAAACTAACCCACAAAACCCTTTTGATTTGTGGGTTGTGTTTGTTTCATTCCCCTGTTTTATTGACATGTACATGTGTGTATATTTAGACATTCAATTCTTTGGAACCCATATTCTGTATTAGTGCCTAAGTGAATTGTAACTAACCTATTTATTAGTTTTGTTTCTCTTCATAGAGAAAATCTTGGGTTAAGAAGCTAACCCATATTCTATTTATTCATTTGTAACTAACCCATATTCTCTTCATTTTTCTCTATCCCCATTGAATGTCCCAATATTTGGAATGTAATTTAGTGGGCTAGCGATTTAAAGCCTGGTCCGGCATCATAGAGGAACTATGGGCTGTACTATCCTGATGGTACCCCTGTTTATAATATTGGGTTACAGGGTAACCTTCCACAGATGATTATAAATTCAGCTCCCAAGATAAATGTAAGAAACCCAGTACAACATTTGGTTAGAAATGCTCTTCGTGGTCTTTTCTTTTTCTGAATTTTGGTTTGATGGGTTAGATTCACAATCTACTTTATATATCTAGCTGATGAACTAATTCAATGAGTTAAATGAATGTTTCACTAACGCCTTATCTTCTGAATTCTTATCTTTGGGTGGTTGTGCTATTTTGATTTTTTTACTTCTATATTTATTTATTTTTTAATTTTTGTAATTATGTAAGATATATTAACCTGTATTTTTTAAATATGCATCAATTAGAAGTTTAATGACTCGAAAATAAAAATTTAAAATTTAAAATAATATATGATTGAGAAAATATGAAATAATAATTTTTTATACATATGAATAAATAAGTAATGTAAATTGTGGGAAAAAAATAAATCCATTTATTTCAAGGAAGATCTCTGTGGTTTGTTTTGACTTAATTAAAGTGGGTGGAAGGAAGATCTCTGTGCAGATCTGAGGTGTGTAATGTGTTTGTGGGTACATTATGAAAATTTGATGTTAGTTTGTTACTTTTTTTTTTCAGGATGTTGCAGGAAAGATTCTTTCATTTTCTCAAAAGGGTCCTCGAGGAATTTGCGTCCTCTCTGCCAATGGCACTGTTTCTAATGTTACTATTCGCCAGCCCGGTTCATCCGGCGGTGTCTTGACATATGAGGTATGTCTTCTAACATTGTTGTGAGGTGTCTTATAATTTGGGAAAATAGCTCTGCAATCTTGAATTTTTAGACATTCTATGGCTTCCAATGGCATAATGGTGGCGTTAATTTCTTTTATTCTAATTAAGGTTCCAAGACCAAAGTATACTAATAAAAAAAGGTTCTTAATCCAGAGTCAATAAATCATTGCAGCTGTAGGGTATGTGAACTCGAACACACAGATTATGAAGATAAATAAAGGCTATACAGGCCACATTGCATACTTCTTCTGTCCTTCAAATGTTTAGATTATTGATTTACCCATTGTGTTTAGTAATTCACTTGCGTAAATTGCAAAAAAAAAAGGCCACTATTAGTTTAGTTTAGTTTAGTTTAGTTTCATTGAAATTCATTGGGGATCGAAACAAAGGCCACTATTAGTTTCATGGTTTAAATTCATTGTCTATAACAATGCTGTTGTTGGTTGATTATTAAATCGCAAACCTGATTGAACGCTTGGAAGCTTGGAAGCTATCTCCTATGATCAAATCAATTTGGTGTATATTATATATTATCCAAGAATAAGAGAAATTTTCTATTCTTGGATGTTCAAGATCAATTTGTTTCTCTTCTATCTCCTATTTCTCTTCTTTCTTCTCTCACCATATCTGTCTCTTTCTCTCCCTCTCTCTATATTATTTCATATTTTCTCTCTATCTCTCTATTTTCTTTCATTGTATTTTTTTTTTTGGGGGGGGGGGGGGTTCTTTGTGATCTGATTGATGTCTTCTTCTAATAAGAAGATGAAAGGGGTTGCTTTGGATCCATCATCTTATGGTGGATTTGGGGATTCTAAGGCCAGGATCAAGCATCAGACTCTCTTGCAGGACTACCAAGATTTGCAAAAAGTAACCTTCTGTGTTTTTTCTTCCTATATATGCATAGATCTAGGATTTTCTTTGAAATTTCTTTCTGGGTTTTTTTATTTTTATTTTTTTGTTGTCTGATTTGTTTTTCCCCTCTTTTATATATGCTTGGGTTTGATGGTTTGATCTGTATGTGTTTGTGGGGTTACTTTTTATTAGATGAATTTGGGGCTTGATTACTTCAATTTTGGTAGGTAGAGTTTGTAGTTGTCTAATATATTCCTTCATATGAGTCTTTTAGGAAGAAAACCCAATACTAACTCCAAAAATTTCATAGATCCAACTATTTCTGTTCTATTTTTCATGTAATCAGATATTGTATTTTGTTTCTCTGATCTGGATGTTCAAGATCCGTTTCTTCTATTTTTCTTAAATTATATTTCTCTTATTTCTCTCAAATCAATTTCTCTTATTCTGGATGTTCAAGACTTGGTGTACAGAACGAAATAGTGTTTAGTGTATATTGTAATGTTTATTTTGTTTAATGTTTATTTTGTATATTTTGTATACTGGTAAGAACAATTGTATTTTGTTTATTTCTCTCAATAATGTTTATCAATTTCTCTTATTTTGTTTATTTTGTATACTGGTAAGAACAATTGTATTTTGTTTCTCTGATCTGCCGATCCGTTTTGTTTATTTTGGATTGAAATTAATGTATACTGCAATCTTATGTGTTTGGATTTGATTTATTTGTTTGTTGTTAGATTTTTATTTTCTCATTGTAAGTGTACATCATTGTAAGTGTATATCAGTGTTTATTCTCTTCATTAATAGTGTTTAGTGTTCGCTGTTTTAAATTGTAAAAAAAAAAAATTAAATTGTGAAGTGATTTTTTGAAGCTGATTTTTCTACTTTGGGGGAAATGATAGAGAAAAAATTGTTATGTAAATCCATATTTTCATTGGGTTTGGTCCCAAAATTAAATTCTGTGAGGGAAAGGTACAGGACGAAAATGGTCGTACCGGCAGTGTATGGGAGGACTTCAACTCTTTTTGTTTTTGCTTTGTTAGAAAATACGTGTTTATTATTTATGACTAAGTAAGTTGTTCTTACTTATTCCTGATTTTGAGTTTTTCATTGACAATTTATTTATGATTTAATTTTTATGGCTGTGGAGAGAACAGAGTGTTCCTAGAAGTTTGAATTTGCACATGACAGTGATAGCTGAACTAAAATTCATGTCTTATGAATTTCTATTTATTTGTTTCTTTCCACTGTATTTGAAAACTAGATGAAATAACCTTACATTTTCTGAAAACTAGAGATTCAGTTTTTGGATTTGGAAACTTTGCAGGGGTAGTAGAGGTTAACAGAGTTTCACCCACTGATTAATCTAGATATGGGTTGTGAATTACACCGTGCCTTCAGGCACGGGCATACGCTAGTTATCATATATTTTTACAAAAAAAACATATATTTTTATTTATTTCAGTATTCATCTACCATTCTAATAATTTCAGCTACTTCAACTTTATTGAAAAAAGAGTACAACTATTTCAAAGTATGAACTATTTCTACTTTTCTCAAATTTTGTGAGTGACCCTCGACTTCAAAGTATGACCTATTTCTACAATTCAATGACGACACTGTGATTGTGAGAGTTGTCAATTTGTGGCTTACAATTGGACTATCGTTTACCTAAATTGACAAAATGCCTTTCCAATTTACCCATCCCACCTCTTGTTTTCATGTTCTCTCTCTCCCCACCTCTTGTTTTCACATTCTCCCTCCAGGACTTTTTTCGCTTCTACTGTGAAGTTATTCCATTCCTTGGCGTTCCAGCCACAGCATCCACACCTTTTATTGGTGTGGGTTCCACATTATTGGAGTGAAACAAAAATTTAAAATATAAAAATCGATCAGAGAATTGAACACAATTTTAAAATAAATTTTATTTTTTTGTGAATTTTACATTCATGCAACATAATTGTATTCGATTATGTAATCAATTTATGTTCATATAAAAGAATTGATGAAGTGAATAATTTTCCTCCACCAACATTAAAAACCTGATTAGATTCAGTATGAGGTGTACCAGTTATCCCCATTCCAACTAAAACAGAACTTTTACTTGTTCAATTAATAATTAAGGTGAAGCAAGTGAGGAGGAGAAAGGAGTTTCTATAGAGATTATCTAGTTTCTATAGAGATTAAATAAATAAATATTTTGTAGAATATTTGATATCTATATAGATTATATATTTATCTTTAGAAACTCTTGTCTCATACAATTAATAAAACCTATGTATACCAACCCCAAACTAATCTAAATTACCCAAAACCATACAATGCAATCTAAGGAGGAAAAAAGAAAATTTCATGGAGATAACTCATGTATTGAATAACAGAACTCCGAAAACATGTAAGAGACAATGTCTGAGAGAGAGAGAGAGAGAGAGTGACAGAGATACATACAATGGGAGTGTCCTTGATGCAGAGGTGAGGCAAAGGGTCATTGGCGCTAACTTGCACAGGGGAGAGAGGAGCACCCAAAACACTGAGCAACAGTCTCAGATCAGACCCCGCTTGTAAGCATTCGAAGCCACTGATGGAGTCCTTGAAAGCTGCCCCTTCATCGACTGCCCTAGCCCTAACCCGCGCTTCGAATCCCCGATTTCGCCTCCATCCAGATCCGGACCCTCTATGACGGGCCTTAAGCTTCCGGATCTCCCGATCAACGGCTCCGGATTGGCCACGTGGTGGTCGGTGGTCGTCGGCGTCGCGATGGTCGGTGGTCGTCGCACGGGATGGGCTCCGATGCAGGTAGAGAGAGAGAGTTCAAAAATTGAAATGAGATGGAGAGAGGAGATGAGTACCTGTGAATCTGTGATGGAGAAGGGAGAGAGAGATTTTCTTCAATTTACATTTTGGACTGTTAGGACATAGAGACATCTCAACCATTGAAGGTTGAGATGAGAAAATTTTAACCATTGGATCAATTTACATTTTAAGACATTTTTAACCCTTAGATTGAAGCAATTTAAAGGTCCAATTTTTGACACATATACATTTTGAGCCTTGAATTCAAATTGAACCTTCCATTGTTATATAGATATATATATATTTGGTTTTTAAACCACAAACCAACGCCTCTTCTCTCTCTCTCTTCGGCGTTTCTCCCTCTGCCTCTCCCTATCCCTCTCTGTTGCTCCTCTCTCCTCCCTCTCTTACCGCCGCTCCCCCTCGCGGTCGCGGGCAACCGGAGCACCGATTCACCTAAATTTGCCCTATTTTCTCTCTGTAGAATCTCTCTATATTCGTATATCTGTCTAGCCATCAACGGTGAGACCGACAACGTGCCGGAGATTACGATGACGATGAATCAAGAGTACGCGAGTCGAAGGAGCGAGGCGACAATGACGGCGACGATGGTGGGTAAGGTTAATGGCAGCAGCGGTAACGGGAAGGCGCCGATGATGGATTTAGGAGAGGGAAAGTCGCTGGATATCGATAAGGATCTGCACAGCCGCCAGCTCGCCGTGTATGGCCGCGAGACCATGAGGCGGCTTTTCGCCTCTAATGTTCTTATCTCAGGGATTAATTGTCTCGGTGCTGAAATTGGTGGGTTGTTATTGATTATGGATTTGCATTGATAGTTAAGATGGCCAATTTAAAAAATTTAAACTATTCAATTGATAGATATTGGGAAGTATTTTAAGTATTGAAGTGAAAATGGTGGTCTAAATTTTATATTTACGTTTAATTGGGTGTTTTTATGCTAGAGATGGGCATTAGGATAAGATATATGTTGGGTTGAAGTGATTATTTGACCTACAGATTTTGATGAAATGGGGCATGTGCATCTTGCAGCAAAGAACCTTGTTCTTGCTGGTATCAAGTCTGTGACCTTGCATGACGAGGGAATTGTGGAGTTGTGGGACTTATCCAGCAATTTTATCTTTTCTAAGGATGATGTGGGGAATAATTGAGCCCTTGCTTCTGTCCAAAAACTGCAAGAACTGAACAATTCCATGGTTATTTCAACTTTAACAACTGAATTGACTGAGGAATAACTTTCTGATTTTCAGGTATAGCATTTTTAGCAATTGCCGGGTCCAATTACTCTGTTTATTTGATTAGAAGTTCTCTTTTTTTTTCTTTTTTTTTTTTTTTCATTGCTTTGATATTTGGAATTTCATATATGGTACATATATATTAATAATTAAATGTGCACCCTTATAAGTACTGTTTAGTGTTATCGTCAACTGTTTCAGAAAGAGAAAAAAAATATGATTTTTCTGACTTCATTTGGGCTTGTGATTCTAGAACTAATGTGGATACCCATTTTAGATTAACTATCTTTGTCTGGTTTGTTCTTGTAGTTTTGTAGTGTACTATGCAATTTGGTAAAGCCTACAGAACAATCAAATGCTCTAGTCTCTTCTTTGCATGTGTGGTGTCCAAAGGGAGTGTGGCCACCATCAACATGCCAAAACATGCTCAGTTGGAGTGTCTTTATATATATATATATATATGTATATATTGTAAACATTTTTATAGCCTAGTTGCTCTAGCATGCTGATAGATTTAAGACGGCGTAAAACTCGCTCTCTTACACCAAGACGGCGTAAACCTCGCTCTCCTACACCGAGGCATTATAAGAGACAAAGAAGTATTAATACCTCATTGTCTCCTATAAGTAAATCTCGCAGTCCAAGTAGCGGGTCAATAGACACCAAAAATGCCAGTGAAAAACTGAGAAAAGAAGAAGAGAAGAAAAGGTATATTAATTTCTCTATGTCCTTATCCTGATTCAATTTTTTTAATAATTCTTCATTGTTTTTTCTTTTTGTACATCCTTAGAATATAGTATGTTTATTTCCATCCTTACCTGTGCATTTTGAAAGTACACAGGTCACACTTATACTGGCTTAATGGCTTTTTTTTAATTTTTTTAAATTTTTTATGTACTGTAGATAAACTGCAACCTGAACTTGCATTTATGATTGTGCACAAGTTGTAGTGATCTGTATTTTAGCGTATTTTTCTTGCATATTTGTGTTTAGATACACATACGTTTTGTCATTCTAGTTATTTTATTTTTGATGAGAATGACAAACACATGGTAGTTCCTTGGTTCTTAATAAAGCCATTAGCCACATTTCAATTACCTTGCGGCTTCAATTTTTTCCTTTGCTTCGGAGTGGATGCCTTTTCACAAGGTTAATTCCAATGTACCTGAGGTAAAGAATAACATGAGACAAATAAAACTTAAGATAACCTTCTATTTTATAGGATAGGTGTGCATTGCAGGTTCTTTAAGCAAATAGGAGGCCTTACAGTGAACCTGCATATATTATCAAAAGGTTTTGTTTGTACGCTCAAGTTAATGTTCTGCAATACTTTCCTGTAGTTCACCTTTATGACGCTCTCTCCTAATTTTTATAACGCAAGACTTGGTATTCAAAGACTCAACCTCATAGCAGCCAAGTGAAATGGGCATATTGTGCAACAAAATTTTGGTAATGATTGCTGCACATGAGCAGCATTTCATGTGTTATTTATCTGTAGAATATTGGAAGGATGTATCCAAATCCAGTTTAAGGTCCATAATCTGGGCTATGCATTTTTATAATTAAGTGTACCTTTTTAAAGATTTTCAGGGCAAAGTATTTCTATTCTCTTGTTTACATGGAATTAGTTTTTTTTTTTTTTGTATGCTTTTATTTTTTACTTTGTGATCTTCAATACTACGTTGTTTGGGTGTTCTTGAAGTGATGAAAGAAAAGTTGTCACTGGTTATTGATTCGTTACCATTTATCATTTGTGCAAAATAAAGTTGTAGTCATCAATGTATTTTGGCCTTTCCCATGTTCTCTCTTTTTTTGTATGCTTTTAATGATTTTGTACTCGATCATGTTGGTTGATTGTGATGAGCCCCATATTTTGTAGCTATGATGATTTCTCGAGCTGCAAGGATTGTGCATAGATATGGGCATTGCTGCACTTTGGCATGCATTGCATTATTGACTCTGGTATGCAATCTTCTCTTCACCCTTCTAAAAATGGATTTTGACTTTTAAGAGTCTCACTTGAATGCTAATCAGAAGTTCTGAACATATAATTAAAATGTTCTATTGGAAGGTAGGAACTTATCTATCATTGTTGAAGACACCTCCAGGTAAAGAAACATATAATCTTTGGGAAGAACTATGCAAATCTAAGTTTGCAGTTGAGAGATGAATGCGTATTAGCTTGGCATTGCATGTTGGAGGTCTACTGCTCTAATGTTGTCTGAACTTGATAGGAGTTTTAGTCATTTTTGTTTTTAGAATAGTAGAAGTCCTCTGCTTCAACCACTTACTAGCTTGCGGATTCTAAATAGAAAGATATGTCAATAAGATCACTGAAGGATATGGTTTGCTAGACTAGTCTTGAAAAGTTATATTCTTGTAGTAGTTAAGACATTTGAAGTTTTGGTGAAGAATTGATCTTTATAAGATGTCGAAAATAGAAATGCAAAAGCAATCAAGTACAAATTTCTGGGAATTTGCTTGGAGATAACAAAAGCACAAAAATATCTTGTATAGCTTCAATTTTTTACGAGGTTTTTTTTTTTTTTTTTGAGATGCCCTTTTGGATGAGTTTTTATCAGCTATTGTATTCCAATTACTAATCTTCTAGTATAAAGATATTAGGTTCAAAAATATTTTATGTTAACATATTGCCTCAATTTTGGACTCAGTAAATCATTTAAAAAAATTAACAGAGAGAACATATCATTTCGTGTTGTCGAATATCCTCTTGTAGGAGTGCTTCATTTAGTATTTGCTTCAGATCTTGAGTTTACTTGCTTTTCCTATAATGTTTGTTGTTACCTAGCTGACTTTTTAAGCAGATATTTGTGTTGTCTGCTGTGTTCCTCGAGAAAATGACGCTGGTGTTGCCGAATATCAGAAAAGTTCTTAAGGTAATGATTAGTAAATGCCACTATGAAAATTTGAAAATCTGTAATTGATATTACTATTATGATCTCTTAATGTGATTTCAACTTTTCTTTCTCCAGCCAAATGGTTATTTGCTATTCTGTGGCTATGCCACTGGTGACCTTGCTCAGGTTAATTTACGACTTATATTCTATCTTTTGAATACATGTTTGTGTGCGCATATATATCTATGTGCTCTTTCATTTCAGTGGAGAATGAGCTCTTTCAATGGAGAATGCGCTCTTTCAATTCAATGGAGAATTATATAGTAAATATTCCAGTTGCTTGATTTTCACTGTGAATCCCACAGATAACATTCTAATAATTATTAAATTACTCCAATGTTGTCCTAATTTATTAATTGTTATAATTGTCCGCTACTAAATTGTCATAATTGTTATAATTTGCAGAGTATAATATATCAGAATTTTTAATTTTATAATTGTTATAATTTGAAATGTCAATTTTATCGAATAAGTGCTAATGGTTTTTTTTATTTTTTATTATACAGGTTGCTTTTGTATGGGCTATTGTGGATATTTATTTTTGTGTATGAAGAGCATTTATTTTGTATATGGAAGACATATTTTTGTATAATTCTCTATTTTGGAAATGCAGTGTTTTTGTATGTAATATTTAATTTAAATGGATTATACTTGGTTGGAATGGATTTATATGATACTTGGAATAAGATGTTACAAGTTAAAGTTTTTGGATAGTTGATAATGAAATAGGTATTATTGATAATAGATTTAGATTATAATTAATAGATGTATTATTCTGTATATGTACAGGTTACAGGTTGCATTGATAATGGAATGCATATAATTTAGAAATTAATGAAAAATATTCAATTTGTGCATTTAAAAAAAATAATAAATAGAGCTTTTGGCGACTAAACATTTAGTAGCCAAAAAATAAGAAGGGAACTTATTGGCGACTAAACAGTTAGTAGCCAAAAAAAAAAAATGAAAGTTTTTGGCTACTGAAAAATTAGTAGCTGAAAGAGAGTACCATGATTTTAGCGACTAAAAAATTGGTAGCCAAACAGGAGTGCCACGTTTTTGGCGACTAAAAAATTGGTAGCCAAAAAGGAGTGAAGTTTTTAGCGACTAAAAAATTGGTAGCTAAAACGTTGAAGATGAATTTTGTTTTTTGCAATATTTTCTTATGGGCGACTAAATTTTTAGTCGCTAATTGGTGTCTTTCGGCGACTAAAAAAGAATTAGCTGCCAATTCTTTTGCTGACGACCAAACGGGCGACCAAGAATTTTAGTTGGTAAAAATCTTTGGCGACTAAAAAAATGACTTTTGGCTACAAAAAATTTAGTCGCCAAAAGTGTAATTTGTTGTAATGAAGCTAGTGTGCATAAATCACTTGGGCAGTTAAAAGAAATAATTTAAAATTTCATATATAACTTGACAACTTTTCATACCCTTTCCCAGTTGGTTTCAAGCAGAAGGTATATTGCATTGATTAGTTACTGGCATATTGCATCGTAATTCAGTAGTCTAAAGGTATTGATACATTAAAAAGATATACTCCATTGGTTGTACTGTGACTGACCTCTTTAAAAAAGAGCTAGTGTTGTTGGAAGATGCTGTTTTCATGTTTTGCTCTTCGATTCCAGCTTCCAAATTTACCCTCCCATTTTTTGATTTAATAAAAGCATTCACATTTGTTTGCATACTTCAACATATTGTTAGGCTTTTTTCATGGCAAGAATATTGTAAAAAGTTTGTGCATTGACTTTTTTATAACAGAACATTATGAGACAGCCAAAAAAGGAAAAGGAGTCCATCTTTTGTGCAATGGAGGGAAGTAATGGGCACAGTGGGAAAAATATCACATTCACTTCCTAGTAGCAATCCCTTGGAAGTTTTATTTGTTTTGCACCTCTTGCTGCTGTTATTTGTGATATTTTGTTGCTAGTTGTACAATATTTAGTTGCATATTTTTAATGACATACCATGTCTCTGTTTAAGTAATTTCTTCATTTTTTTCAGGTCTCCAAGGTAATCATAATGCTTGTGATTATCAGGTATAGTGCTCTCTCTTTGGTAGTCTAGTGTGAAACAAATTGTGCCTGAATGCCTTACATGTGTAAAAAACCATTTGTTTTTGCTTCAATATCCTATGCACATAGGACTGAGGACCAATGTTAATCACATGTATGATCAATTGGCAAGCTTTCCAGTCTCTACATGGGGCTAGTCTGTTTAGTCTGATGAGATTTTCATTGACTAGCAGTACTATTTTATTGTTATTATTATTAGTTTAATATGTTTGAACTCTCTGGTGGTCGCATTTACATTTTGAAGGTGCTACATACAAGTTTGTAATAACTTTATTTGTACACAAATATTATAATTTGAGATAGGATGCCAAGTAGTTAATTATGCATCTCACCTTCTCTGTGGATTGATGCAGGTTTGGCAAGACAATGTTGATCCTGACAACATGACTATTGTGTTCAATACATTAAACCTTTATTTATTCTTTTGGTTAATAAATCCCTCATCTGTTTATGAGCCAAATCTACATTTTATCTTCTTCTGTTAATTGAAATCGTGGATGTCTAAATCCATGATATTGGATAAAATCAGAACCGTAAGTTTTTGTCGTGCTTTCATTTAAATGCATAAACTTTCTGAAAGTGTTCTACTACAGGGTTAATGGCACTCTTCAGATTGAATATGTGCCAATTCAGTTTCTTATATTAATTTTTTTACGTTCAATAAAGGAGTAGCTAATGTCCTTTAAGGTTTACACCTAATGCTTTTGAAAGTCAACAATACTTAAAATTAAAAAAAAAGTTGTAGTTGTGATTTAGTTGTAACACCAACAATTGATATTTGTTTTTGAAGATACCAACTACATGTCCTTTTGTTCGCAAGAATTACTTGAGTTAGGTGAGGCAGTTGGAACTCAAGGTCGAGGTCTTTCCCAAGACCTTATCTCGTTGCTTCCTGTAAGAAAGTTCAAGTCTGGCTTCTTCTCAAGAAAGAAATCCAGAAATGAGAGGTACAATTTATGCTTCTTAACCCCATTACCTTCCTTTTCTCTCAATTTGCCGTTGCTGAGACCATGCATTTGCATTTTGAAATGCCTTGTGCTTTCATTTTTTTTTTTATTTATAATTATTACTTATATTATTTTTTACTTAAAAAACCAATCAGTGTGTTTGGTTTGAGTTTTCTGAATTAAGTTTTTTAAAAATTGAATTTTTTATTTTTTTGTTTTAGCGAATATTTTTAAAATTTTAAGCATTTTTTAAAGTTTTTTAGATGCATCTTACTTAGATGTATCTAAAAAGTAAAATATTTGTGAAAAAATATTTTAAAAAATTAATAAATACACAAAAATACGAAAAATATAATGAATTTTTATATATATATATATATTTTTTTTGTATTTTTGGTATTTAGTGAATTTTTTAAAGATTTTTTCACAAAAATTATACTTTTTAAGTGTATTTATGTTAGGTGTGTCTAAAAACTAAAAAAATTACTTCAAAATATTAAAAAAATTCAGTAAAAACAAAAAAATACGGAAAATAAGAAAGTAGAATTTTCTGAAAAGTGTTTTAGAAAATCCAAACCAAGGCATAAAGAATTGGAGACATGATTTAATTCAAGAGAAGCCCATTTTAGACAGTATTTAGGTTTGTCACCGGTTACTTTAGCTCAGTGGACAATAATTTACTCTTTTCCTCAGTTCAGGGCCTTTAGAATGGTGGTTATGTCATTAAAAATCTGAGACGTAAACTGGCCCACACACATAACACCAGGGCCCAACATATATTATTTGAAACTCCTACTAACTTAAAAGTTTAAACCTGTAAGTGGAGAGCTCATCTAATATGTTAAGACTCACTCCTTTTATTCTTTATCTGATATGGGACTCAACCTTCACACATGCTCCAACATGTATTCCTATAAGAAATGATTTTTGGTACCATGTTATTACTGTGTGAATAATTTCAGGAATGTTGAACTTTATGATCATTTTGATGTCTTTACACATCATATCATGGTAATGTGCGCACGCACTGCACTGCACATGCATATGTATGTTATTACGACTCATAGTTTTAGATTTAGATTTTTTATTCATCTTTTGTATAAATCTCATGATCTTTGTCATGACACAAAATTTCCTTATTGATTGATTCTCTTTTGTTGTAATATAGGTGTGTAGTTTGCCAGATGGAATATAAACGAGGTGACCGGCAGATGATTCTTCCATGCAAACACCTCTACCATGCTGATTGTGGCACCAGATGGCTTAGTATCAACAAGGTGAGCTTCTAAATTTGCTGGGAAGTATTTTAGTAGAAATAAAAGACAACAAAATGAGAAGTTATTCATTATTAAGTCCATTAAGTATAAAATATATTTCCAAGTATTTTTATTGAAGATAATTACATAACACGGTCAAAAATGACTTTTGTGTCCATGCCTTTCTTCTACAACACAATCATTGACCCTTCCTATCCCTGGCGACCTTTGCAGCCCCCTCTCTCTCCTCCCACCACTGCAACCCCAACTTTTGCTAGTTTCCACTCTTTTGATCTTACTGAAAACAAATCAACCTCAAACATCGAACGTGAGCGCTTTGTTTGGAAATTTATGATGATCTTCATAAGAATTATAAAAAATAATGCTGTTGACGTAGGAATTGGGGATGCTGTTGCGCGTGCGCACAGCAACATCTGCTGCATGCCCAAAACAACGTTGTTTTGGGCGCCAAGGTTATTTGAAAAATTATTCAGTAGCACTAAGATTTGAACCCTTGACCACTCCAAAAGAGGCACCAACTCTTACCACTGCACCACTTTGCACCCTTATTATTAATAAGGACACATATTATTTATTATATTATTCAAATGTACACCCAAGTGCGGTGTCATAAAAAAAAAAAAAACTATATGTATATAAATCTAACTAGGTGGGTGTCATCATCTCACTTTACTAGGTGGTTCTTAATTTCATGGTGAGAGAATAAATAATGTCCATTTAATTTAATTTATATTTTTTATTAATTGATGACGCCGCTCAATTTGATATATATATATATATTTGCAATTATTCATCTAAACAAGAAGCACAATGACAAAAAAATTACTACTTCAAGAATAGACAATACAATTTATCAAATCAATAATTAAAAAAAAATAATTATCAAGTTATGTAGTTTTTGGCACATATTGTAGTTTTTGCCAAAAACCACTCTTATACAAGTATCCTAATGCTTCAAAGCATTTTGCATTAGGTGAAAAGTGCATAGTTCATGGAAAACCGTAGGCATGACTTCAGATATTGCCTTAGTAATTGCCTGATCTTGGTATGTGACAAAAATGGTAGGCTTTTTCCCCGACATTGCATATATGAAGGTTTCAAATAACCACTCAAATGAAGCTGTAGTTTCAGCATATAATAATGAGGCACCAAAAATCACTGTCTTTCTAAAGTGGTTAAAGCCAGTTGTAGACACTCCATTTTTGACCGTCCTTAAGACTTGGACGCCTTCGATTGATCACCCAATGATGAATGTATATGTTGGACAAATACTTGATTTCCTCAGCAGGAAGCCTCAGTTTTGAGTCTCAGAAGCCTTCAAACCTTGCATCACTTTTGGACCAAAATATTGTTTTTCCAAGCTTGACCACTCAGAGGCCTGCAGGCCAACTAGTGGCCGGCATGCCATAAATTAGTGTACGATTGTCCCCTTTAGTGGCCGGTCGGCCAGTAATGCTGGCAGAACATATATTTTTTTGCCAGCTGTGCTAGCTATCTTCAAAGGTGCATGCACTGCACCAGCTGTCTCTATACTGATATTTCCGAGATAGTAACATATTTTTCTATATATACTTGACCACCCCTCTTGAAATTAGGTTAGAAAAATTTTGGTGAAGCAAATTCTTGGAAAATATTTCTCTCTACCTTACAGCCTATATACACCTTTCCAAGACTCCCTAAACCAAAATTTCAGGACTCTTTGTTGAGGTTATTGAGCTTGAATTTCAGCTCTTGAGGATGAGAAATTGTTGGTTTATAACTTAAAGGATTACTCCTCTTCAAGAGGTATAATTCCTAACTTTTTTACATTACTTCTTTACTATCTTTTCCTACTATTTTTAAACTATTTTTCAACTTTTTTTTATGGGCTGAAGCTTGTGGTTTAAGACTATTAAAGGTAGAGGGGTTAATCACCCTTATTTGAATCTTGTCTTCTAAGCCTTTACACTTGTGTTTCCCATCTCTTCCTCAACTTTTTACCAACTTTTTACCACTGATTTTTAGAGATTTTCAGATGCTAAAAGTGTAGTTTTGAGGTCCCAAAAATGAAGGGGTTAGCCACCCCTCCTTATGTTTGTTTACTAGCTCAATTTCTCTTTTGTTTTAGTTGATTTTTTCAAGCTTTTCCATGTAATTTCCAGCACTGTTTTGAGCTATTTTAGGATTATTTTAAGTTGTTTATTTCATTTGTGCTTTGTATAGCATGCTTGTAGCGTAGTTGTCCTCATAGGTTTGGTGTTTTAGGCTTTAGCCACCAACCTATTTGAGTTGATAGCATTTATTTCATGTTTTCCATACATGTGTTCACATATAATCATCTCTGCAACCTCCCTCATTTCTTGGTTTTTTTTATTCCTTTGAGAATTGTTTCAATCGAGTGTTGTTTAAGCTTGAGAAAGGGACCATACAATGCTAAATGGTTTAATCTCTTCGGAGATTCATTATCAGGGCATTACCTCTCTCTCATGCCCAAAACAACTTCTTGTTTGACACTCTTCTCCATTGAGTGGACTTAACTTTCATTTTTGGACTAAAATGACTAAGGAATGGAAAGGTAATTAAAAAATGTGATATAAATAGAGTAAAAATGGAACAAGATAATAAGGGTTCATCGGACGTTAATGGAACCCATTGAGTCTTAGGCCATTTCATACTTGTTAGTGATGATAATGGTTTGAGAATCAATGTCAACCGCTTCTTTTGATCAATACCATGATAGGGAGGAGGTTTTGTCGGTCTTTTATTTGCCCTAATTGAGAATCGAGTCATGGATCTTCATGTAATAACCTTGCGACCATTGATGACTCATGAATCGATTCTACCCCTCCTTTGATCAATTTCATGATAAGGAGAGGTAGAGAGGATAAACATCCCCTGGAAACACTCTGTTTCTGCTTTGTTCCTTTTCTACTGCAGCAGGGCAGTACCAATAATAGTGGCCGGCCGGCCACCATTTGAATATGGCCGACCACTTTTACTAACCAACCGGCCACCTCTTTTCAACATGGCAAGTGTCATTTTCCTGCAAAATAGAGCAGTAGCTGAGGCAAAAATAGAAGTATTTTCTGTAGACAGAACAATTCTGGTAGCAAAACAGAGCTGTTTCTGGGAGGATGTTCTCATTGGCACGTGTAGTTCCTTAACTCCCGCTCGAGTTCAATTAGTTTACATAGCTTTTAGTTAATTAGTTAATTAATTAGTGAGTTAATTCTATTGAATTTATAATAACTTCGTTAATTAATCTCATGTTGTACTTAATTAATAAGCTTCGTTCAAACTTGTAATAATTAGCTAGTGTAGTTAATTAATTTCATTTGGTTTGTAATAATTAGTTAATTAGGAGCTGAGTAGAACATTCATTCGGACCCTTTTGTATGAGGGCAAAATTATAATATTGTGTATGTCTTCTAACCCCCATTCCTTTCTCCCTTTTATTTACTTGCATATGATGGATAGCATAGAGTATCATGTTTTAATTAGTATTTTTCATGATTTGCATTCATTTGTCTTGAATGCATAATGTTCGGTTCATCATTCTAACATCATTGTCATTTATCACTTCCTTGAATACGTGCTTCACCGCATACTATCAAAGCGATTCACATGACATATTAGACAACCAGACCTATTAGCTGCATTTTTGTATGTGTTACATTAGCCATCTTGTATCGTTAGGATCATGCTTTTTTTTTTCTAACTTTTTTTTTTGGCTTGCCTTGGAGTACAAGGTGCGCACTTATTGCTTTAACATATCGCATGTGTGTGATTGTTGCCATATCAAGTTTGTTTTTCATGAGGCTAAGTACTTAAGTGATATACCTGTTTTGAATGCCTAAGGATGAAGTCTAATTACTTAAGTTGGGATGATTTGTTTAAATGTGCATATAAGATCACCTTTTTAAGTGGTACATATTCAAAACCATTTTCAAACAAACATGAAAATAAAGTGTTCCAACTTTTGTAAATTAGTCTATACTTGTGTGCGTCAGGTAGTAATATAGCCTAAATAACCGGAACAAGAGCATATAATGTTAATAAGAGTCGCATCATGATTAGTAGAGGGAAATATTTGATCGAGCTAGTGGGGTGCTCAATTCATGACATTCCCCTTTCGTACCTAAGTTTCTGAGCTGAGACACTTTGGTGATGACGGACATGTGGCCTTTGGCATGAGTCATGAGTTTTTTAAATTTTCTAAAAATATTTAGGTGCCGACTCTGAAATCTAGCAAAACAGTCCATTTTTGTCATTTTTTTTATTCAAAATTGATTTTCCAAAGGATTTGTCAGATTTGGACTCATTTGTGTTTATCTATTTCACATTACACTTATGAAATTAAATTCAGAACCACGGGAGTCCGAACTGTAGAGCTATCGTATTCGAAAAGAGCATAAAAAGCAAGCTACAATTTCTGGCGACTTTGCTAAGGACCTTAGCGAACTTGACTCAAACTTCATAATGTGAAATTTTATTTACATATATATGTTCTTTGCATTGTATTTGCATTGGTTCTTTAAGTCACTGTGTTTTCCACCTACTATTCCTGGACGGTTTACCGGAGGCTTGTCTAAAAAAGCTTGCCAAAAGGCTAATCGGTCGTGGGCTCTGCCATGTTGGAAACACAACCCTTGGATCTAGAATATCTTTGTATTGCTTGATCCTCCTTTCACTTTTCGGTGTTAGGGGTGAGAGGTATATTAGAAAGTATTGCTGAGGTACCCCTCTTTGACTATTCGACCTACTGCATATAGTAAGCCATAGTGACTGATCCAAACTAGAACAGGGTGTTCACCTGTGTGCAGGATTACGTGAAACCGCTTGATTGAAATAGTGAAACCCTAGTTTTTGACAAAAACTAGGACAAGGTAACCCTACCCCTGATAGGAGTGTTTTGGCTCTCTTTTAACTAGTATGTGCTTTACAGTGAAACTGTACAGGAACGTGCATATCAGTTGCAAGGTTGGTATCTGTCGGGGCAGAATTCAGTGCGGAGTATAGTCCTATAGCTTTGATCATGTCTGTGTTGATAACATCTTAGCTGAGGTGCTGTACGGTTTCTGATTACTGTTCTCTTTCGTTATTTTTTTTGCTAGGTAATTTAAAACCATAGCTTCAGAAGGTTCTGATATTTCCCAAGTACTCTGGACCCACATCGGAATACTTTGCAAGGTCGGAGATCTTGTTTGGGGACAGCCTGTGTTTGTCTCACTGTTACTAGTTGCAAGGCATAGGAGACTCAGACAGAATTCACCAGTCCAGTTCTTACAACAGTCACCTCTCAGCTTACCTATATCCAATGTAGTTCAAGAACCGTCATCTATTCCAATGGCACAGTATCCCCCGGCAAATATAGAGGACTTAATACTCTAACTGCAACAAACAGTTAAGACACTACAGCATGATGTGGCCCATCAGGCCGAGGTCATAATTAGGCTACAGCAACAACAACAGCAGCCAGCTGCGGCCTCTGCATCACATATACCTGCCGTGGCTATTCCTGTGCCCGGTGCTGCTGCTAATATTGCCATTGCTCAAGATCCACAAACGGAGGGTATTTTGATTTTCCCAGTCCAGCAGAACCCGTCCCAGCACAAGCTTCCAAAGCCCTGGTTTATCAAGTCAAGGCACCTTTCGAATTCGAGATTGATCCAACCGTGCTCAAAGTCAACAAACTGGAGAAATTGTTCAACAAAGCGCAAGGGGTCAACTCCATTCCAGACATAGAGGATGGATACACCGAATCTGCAGTTACATTACCAGAGCGGTTTAAGATGCCACACATTGATCGCTTTGATGGTTCCGGGGACCTGATGGTTCACTTGCGGCTGTTTTCGAATATCTTGTGGCCAATGGGCTTGACTAGATTGCAAAAGCTATCCCTCTTCGATCGCACTCTGTCGGGCATAGCTACCATTTAGTATGCTAAGTTAGAAGATTTCGTAAAGCAGAATTGGGAGGAATTAGCCGAGTCCTTCATTATTCAGTACTATTACAATGTGCAAATTGAGGTCATAACTCATGATCTTGAGGCGACACGTCAAGAGCCAAAGGAAGGTTTTTCTGAGTTTGTAACAAGATGGAGGGCCAAAGTGTCTATGATGACCACTCGACCTTTAGAAAAGGATCAGATCAAGATGGTTGTCCGAAAACTGCATGGCGAACTGCTGCAGAAAATGATTGTTCTCCCCCTGTTTACCTTCAAAGAACTTCATGAGATACGGGTTCAAATTGAGGATGCCATGAAACAGGGGATTATTACTGATGATAAGGAACTGGCTAAGAGGCCGTTTGTTCACAGTTCCAATGCTGCCAGTGGTAGCACAGCTGCGAGGCCATGGGACATAAGTGTTGTCACCACAACAAAAATTGCTGACCCCTTCGCCAACCTAGGCCCACAAACATCATCCAACCCTACCCGACCTCCGGGTAGAATTTTTCACCCATTATACATGACTCTATCCAAAGCCATGCAAGTGTTGATCAAGAAAGGGCACCTAAAACCCTTAGAACCTCGCCCACTTCCTGATCCCCTTCCACCTAAGCATAACCCCACAAAATACAGTGCTTTTCACCAGCAGCACGGTCATGACACCGACCAGTGCTTCTGCTTGCGTCATGAGATTCAGGATCTCATTGACAACAAGGTTATCGCTCCACTCCAGAAACCAAATGTAACTACTAACCCGCTTCCATCCCATAATTAAGTCCCCCCACCTCAAAACCTTCACCTTATCCATACACTATCCACCTTCTATGACCCAAGCATCTATATTACCTCCTTCCACCTACCAAAATCGATGTTGTTCATTCCTGAGGGCATAGACTTGTGATAATGGACACATCTAACTTACAACCTGAGCTTCCCAGATCAATGGTGACAACACACGCAGTAGATAAGATGTTGACCTCGGAGGGAGGAACTTGTCTGTTATTAGAACGTCCTGGGGTCTCATCTGAAAGCAAGTACGACCCGAGCCATTACATTGTTCATATTACTCAACTCAGGCCTGAAGTGGTGCTACCAACCTCGGCAGGCATTAATGTGGTTAGGGAGGATGGCTCAAGCCAAGGGTTAGATGACCTCGCAGATCTTGAAGAAGATCTAGACAACTTGCAATTCTTCGATGAGCATGATCAAGGAGATGTACAGATCGGGTGGTTTAACCTTAACGGATCGACTGATAATACCAGATGGCTGAATAATGAGGTAGAGCCAGAGGGAAAAGAAGCTGAGATAGCTATGGTAGCCAGAAAGGCTTATGAAAAGGAAAAACTATCGGAGGGCACATACCCGGGAAACCTAACCCAGGAAGTGGGTGTTGTGAAAATTACAGACGTTGAACAGAAAGCTGCACTAAGGCAGTTTAAGAGAGAAAGAACTAAAGACAGCCAGAAAATCGCAACTGCGTGTCGCCTTGAGAGGGACACTTGTACCATAAGAATAATTCAAGAGGAGCTAGACAATTGTTTGTCAGCGGCTAATGGCGAGTGGTAGGACGACAATGATTTGCATCTGGCCCATAATGACGAAGACTGGGGAGATTGCATCCTGGATGACACATGGTATGTTGAGAAGATAGACCATCTTACAAGAAGTGGACGGTATTTTAAGCCTCCACACCTGGATCAAGCAGAGCCATCAGGAAAGGACCGAGAGGTCGAGAAAGATAAGGAGAAGCAGCTAGAAGAGGAGCTAGTTCTGAAGAAGCTCAAGAAGCTCCAAGTTGATATCTCTATCTGGGGACTCCTTATGGCTTCACTAGTGCACCGACAGGCAGTATTGTCCGCAATGGACAAGGCAAAATTGTGCATTGATACTACGCCCGAGTAATTTATGGGTCTGGTCTTTCCAAGTGGTGCCAAGCCAATGCTTATTGTCTCCGACAAAGAGCTGCCGCCGGAAGGGTTGACTCACAACAAGCCCTTATACGTATCCGTGGAGTGCAAAGAAAAGTGGGTGCCAGTGGTGTTGGTAAATACTGGTTCCGCCATTAATGTTTATCCTTCTCGTATTGACTACGTGATAGGCCTCAAATCGACAGACTTCATCTCTACGGCCCAGGTTATATGGGCGTATGACAATACAAGCAAAGAGGTCATGGGTACAGTGAAAGTGCGAGTCCAGGTGGGCCCATCTAAGCAAGAGATCGAGTTCCACATATTGGATATGATGGCAACCTTTAACCTGCTGTTAGGGAGGCTGTGGTTACATCACATAAAGGTTGTCTCCTCTACCCTCCATCAAATGCTGAAGTATCCTCATGAGGGAGGAGTAGCAATAGTTTTTGGGAATTCATCCATCCATCTACCTCCAGAGGTGACTACGCCAGTGCTCAAGATCAATCATGGTGATGAGGATGTATTCCTCTCGGGATTCACTCTGGCAGAAGCTCGAGTAGTGCAGACAATTCTGGCCGCGGACGAAGGCATGTACGTCAGTGCCCAATCCATCTACTTCATGAACAAGCTGCGGTATATCCCAAGCATGGGGCTCGGAAGGAGCGGGCGGAAAGGTATTACAACACTGATAGAAGTGCCACACAACCCGCATGCCTTTGGGTTAGGCTACGTGCCTACCAACGAGGACTGGATAAGAAAGAGGGAAGAAATGAGGGGCAAAGCCAAAGCCAAGAAAGCTGGGAAGCATTATGAGCTTGTCCACAAGCCGATTTGGGGGACGTTGAACGGCCGTTTTGTTTGAGAATGAGAGGATTTCCCTTTTTGTGGCTTTCCAGAGCCTTGGGTAAATTCCTCAAAAAAGTGTGTTCCTTGATTTGAGATTTTCTTTGACTTTCAGCTACAAGACAGTGATGAAGAAAGGGCTGAACCAAGCATCAATGCTAGCCGGGGCAAAAAAGATAACTCAGACAATAGTGAGGTTGACATAGGGGCGACACTGGCTGAGCTCTTGTCAGATCTTGCGACCGACACGAAGAACTTAGGGGATAACATTACTGTCTCCATGATCAGGGAGAAACATGATGTGGACCCAACCAGTGGTATTATGGATGCATCGAGGACACCATGTCTTACTTAGTAGTTGGAGAAATGCTTTCTTTCCAGTTCTGAATCGGGTGGTGAGCCAGAATCTGATTCCATTGAGTCTGTGGAGTCAGAATCAGATTCAAGTCAGTCCGAGGAGTTTGAGTTTGGCATTCCTGGGATGGTAACCCAAATGCCAAGGTCCTGTTGAGGTCTTCTTTTTCTTTCGCTTTTGAGTCTGTTGTAATAGAAGAGCCGAAACTTATGAATGAGAACACTGCAGATTTTGTGTACTTTTTTGTGCTGCTGGTTTATTGTATTGACCAAGATTTTCATAATTTTAATGAAAACGAAGAGGAAGAAATTTCTTTGGCTTTGAAAAACTTGATTAAACGAGAGGAGGAGAGGTATGCTAAGCCTTGTATTGATGAGAAGGATCCATGAAGACATGCCTGGAATCGATCCATGCTTGGTCCAGATCGGGTCCACGTTGTCTTTAGGGGAACGCGAGCGTTTAATCACTTTATTAAAAGATTTCAAAGATGTTTTTACGTGGTCCTACGAAGACATGCCCGGAATCGATCTTGAGATTGTACAACACCAGATCCCTCTTGACCTTGAGGCCTGACCAGTCAAACAAAAACTGCGCAAAGTTTGCCCGGATTGGGCATTAGAAATCAAGGAAGAGGTCACCAAGCAGATTGATGCAAAATTCTTGGTAGTGTTTGAGTATCTGACCTAGTTGGCCAATATTGTTTTGATATCTAAGAAAGATGGTAGAATTAGGGTTTGTGTCAACTTTCGAGACCTAAACAGAGCTAGTCCGAAGGACGACTTCCCACTGCTGCATATTGATGAGTTGGTAGACTTCACTGCTGGCCATGCCTTGCTTTTGTTTATGGATGGATTTTCTGGTACAATCAGATTCTGATGGCACCACAAGACAGAGAAAAGACTGCTTTCACCACAGCATGGGGTACCTACTGTTACCGAGTCATGCCTTTTGGGTTGAAAATGTTGGGGCTACGTATCAAAGAGTTGCAACCACCATTTTGCATGATATAATCCACAAAGAGATTGAGGTATATGTGGACGACATGATTGTCAAGTCCAAAGAGCGAGAAGGCCACTACATCGCACTGGAAAGATTCTTTTAACGGATCAAGGAATACAAATTGAGGTTAAACTTGCAGAAATGCACCTTCGGCGTGACGACATGGAAAATGCTGGGATTTTTTATTACACAGAGGGAAATTGAAGTAGATCCTTCCAAAATCAAGGCCATCTTAGAAATGCCACCACCAAGGACTGAAAAGGAGGTGCGCGGCTTTTTGGAAAAAGTGCAATTCATAAGATGGTTTATTTCAAAATTAACCTTGACTTGTGAACCAATGTTTGGTCTCTTGAAAAAAGGAAAGAAGTTCCGATGGGATGATCGATGTCAATTCGCCTTCGAGCAAGTCAAGCAGTACCTCCAGAATTCGTCTGTGTTGTCGCCGCCAAAGTTGGAAAAGCCTTTGATTTTGTATTTGTCGGTAATAGACTCGACCATGGGGTGCATGTTAGTTCAAGAATCTGAAGATAAGGTGGAGAAGGCCATCTATTATTTGAGCAAGAAGATGCTGGACTATGAGACCTGCTACACTCCCTTGGAGAAAGTTTGCTTAGCCTTGGTATGGGCTACCAGGAAGTTGAGGTACTACTTGTTAGCTCATTCTATAATTTTGGTTTTGAGATTAGATCCCATCAAATATCTCTTTGAGAAACTGGCACTTACAGGTAGGCTAGCTCGTTGGTTGCTTCTCATTTCTGAATGTGATCTCAAGTATGTCATTCACAAATTAGTTAAAGGGAAAGCTATAGCGGAATTCCTGGCAGATCACCCAGTAGAAGGAGATGAGGCAGTGGAGTACCTATTCTCGGATGAAGATATTTTGCAGGTGGAAGAGGAAACATGGACAATGTACTTTGACAGAGCATCCAATCAATACTTTTATGGGATATGCGTGTTGCTGATAGCACCTAATGATTCCCATATACCCCTAGCGTTCAAACTTTAGTTCAAAGTGTCTAACAACGAGGCAGAATACGAGGCGTGTATTGCTGGTTTGGAAGCTACCCTAGAACTAGGGCCAATAAGGTTGGATGTCATCGGATACTCGAACCTAGTTGTTTCTCAAGAAAACGGAGAACTGGAAAGTCAAAGAGGAGAAAATTAAGGTTTGACTCTGGATATTCTAATTTTGAGGTTTGAAAAATTGACATTCACGCATCTGCTACGGGAGAACAACAGGTTCGCTGATGCTTTGGCGACTCTATCTTCTATGGTAAACATCTCGCTTGGAGTCAAGATGCCTTCGATTATTATTGAACAAAAATACATGTTGGCCTATGAAACCATTGTCACAATAGATGAAGTTCAAGACAAGAACCCCTAGTATTACGACATTTGGAATTTCCTGGAAAAGGAGATGTATCCACTAGGGGCAAATGCCAAAGATAAACGGGGAATATAGCGGTTGGCCATCCAATTTATCATCCGCGAAAACAAGCTGTATAAAAAAGGTCATTTGGGAATGCACAAGCTGTGTGTTGAAAAAAAGGAATCGAAGCGTCTTATGGAGGCTATCCACGGAGGAGAGTGTGGAGCACACATGAATGGTGTGATGCTAGCCGGAAAGATCCTCAGACAAGGTTATTACTGGTCAACTATGGAGGAGGATTGCATTAGCTTCGTGTGACGATGCCACAAATGTCAGATGCATGCCAATCGCATGAACATCCTGCTGTCAAAGCTTTACAACATGACTTCGCCATGGCCTTTCTCAGTTTAGGGAATCAACGTTATCAGTGCAGTCTCGCCAAGTGGGTCAAATGGACATGAGTTCATCTTGGTGGCGATTGATTACTTCACAAAGTGGGTGGAAGCTCAGTCCTATGCGGTGTTGAAAACATCGTATGTAGCTAAGTTTATCAGAAATAATATCATCTGTCGGTATGGAGTTCTGAACGAGATCGTTTCAGACAATGGCTCGCACTTCAAGAAAGAGGTGGTGGATCTGCTTGAGAAATATAACACGGCTTTTCACAAGTCATCAACATATAGACCACAAACCAATGGAGCTGTTGAGGCTGCTAACAAGAATGTTAAGAACATCCTGCGACAGATGGTTGAGACCTACAAGAACTGGCCGAATAAGTTGCCATTTGCACTTTGGGGCTACAGAACGTCGATTCGGACATCCACAGGGGTAACCCCCTATTCTCTTGTATATAGGATGGAAGCTATTCTGCTAATCGAAATTGAAGTACCGTCGTTGCGAATTATGGGTAAGCGTCAAATAGCAGAGGTGGACTGGCAACAGAGCAGATTCGAGGAATTGATGTTGTTCGACGAAAGGAGGTTGAAGGCATTATATCACATCCAGAGCTACCAATGCAAAATTACTAGTGCTTTTAATAAGAAAGTTAAGTCTAGGAATTTCAAGGAAGGAGATATGGTGCTCAAAGGCAATCGAGTTCCCATCCATGACCTTAGGGGCAAGTTCCGACCCAATTGGACGGGCCCTTACATTATCAAATCTATCTGGTCGGGAGGGGCGATTGTCCTTATGGACTTAGATGGATTGGAGTTTTCCCAGCCGATCAATATGGACAAGTTGAAGAAGTACTATCCCTGAGAGGCTCGCTAGGCTAAAAATCTAGAAGAGCGACCTAGGCAAAAGTTAGAGCATGAAAAATTAGCAATAAAGAAGATTGAGCTTGCAAGGTTAAAAACCCAAAAGGCCGGCCTTGGCAAAAGTTAGAGTGCAAAAGGAGAGAGTTAATACTCGAGTGAATCAGAATCGAACTACGTAAGGCCTGATTCCTGTCTTTGGGATATGTAGGAAACTTCATCCTGAAGTTTGGCCATAACCATCTCTAACTCAACTAACCTATTTGTTTATTTGATCAGACCATCTTTCTCCATATTTGTTCACTTGGTTGTGTGATCTTCATGCCAGTTGCAATGTAGAGTAGTGATGATGAATCCAGTTATGGGCAGTTGCGATCTGTTGATTCGGGGTTGTGCATCTTGAGGACTAATTCCGTGCGTGTCAAGTAGTGATCATTTTTGAAAATGGTTTTGAAAAGTTTTAATAAAAGTTGATTTTTCTTAAAGTTTTACTTTTTACAACTTAGACCATTTTGGAACCAAAAGGGAAATTTTTAGTGCTCACAACTTTAATTCCATTGATTTCAACACAAGTACTTTCTCCAACTCTCTGATTAAATCAAAGTTGCTTTTACATCATAAAACTGGAAAAGAAAAGTCAAAGCAATAAACTAGGGGCACGGATAAATCAGGTGGTCTTGCGTCCTTTGCTTGTACTTGCGGAAGTCTCTGCAGCCAAAGTTGGCCCAACATGTGCCTCGTCCTCAAGCCAAGCGAAGCACTCGCTAGAAAGGGCGTAATTGACGTTAACAACATGGGCCAGAAGCTCTTTTGTCTTCCAAGCAATGAGGTACCATGGCAAGTGCAAACCATGAATCGGGAATGGAGCCGGGTACTCCACCCCCTTCTCTGGGCAAATCTGATCATGTCCAAACTAGCGTCTGAATCGGAAAGGGAAATAGAACACGCAGTGCATGAGGCCAATCAACTGTATACCCGGTTGTTGGGACATGCTGCAGCTCATCTCAGTCAAGTTAAGCCAAGGGCAGTGCCAAACAATGTTAGCTGCAGATCTGCTGCACATCTAGTCGCACCACCACCCCTCTAAGGGAAAGTCCACCAACCTCTGGTGGAAAAAGTAAGCTCGGGCTGAATACTCGGGGCAAGGGTCCACCACTTTTAGCTTATCCATTAACCATACATGGAAAGGGATGAAAAATAAGAGTAAAGAATAGAGAGATGTACGCTGATAGAAAAAGTAAACAAAGGGGCTTTGAGAGAAAAATAGAGCGTAAATGCCAAGTGATGTGAGACTCATAAATAAGAAAGGGTAGAAAACAGTACCTGAAGAAGTAGTAGACCCCTGCAAATCGAGTAGTCTTTCACCGATGAAAAGCATCTAAACCCACTAGGGTTTTGGCCAGTGCTAAACCAATACAACTCTTGCCCTCTTTCAGGCATTGAGCCACCTCAATCAACCTAATGCTAGCTCCGCTGCAACTAGGGGTAAGAAGGAAGTGCGCGACCATACATAAACAGAGGGTATGTTGCTAATAACCTCGCCAAAGGAGGTCGCCTCTGTTGCCGATGTCAGAGAATCGATGAATTAAGCTAGGTATATCTAGCTCCCCATTATGAGCTAAAGATCGAGTTTCATGCAAAGTGAGCCCACAGATCCATCCCAAAGCCTGGGCATGTCCAAAACAGGGTTGAGGCATGATCTCCTCATCGTGCTGAGATTCCATCAATGCTTGAAATTCTTCAAGAGTCAGACACATTTCCTATGCGCCAAAGCAAAATACATGTAATTGGGTCCCAACATCGAACCGCAGTATAGAGGAAAGGAAAACATAGTGGAGTATGGCTCAGCGAAAAAAGCGCGTTTATGCCGAAACCTCAAAAATTTACCTTTTTTGTGCCGTCCAAAGTGGCTATCCAATTTTTCGGTGTCTCGGCAAGAAATGTCTCCACTTTTGGAAGAAATGGCAGCAACAATGAGGTTCTATCGAAGAAACAACGAAGGAATACCTCTTATAGAGGATAAGGCTGTGTGAGTGGATGCTAACTATCAGCCAGCTGATGAGCCACCACACCTGGCCAGCCGGCCACTTCTTTTGGCCAGCTGTCCCCTTTAGTGGCCGGTCATCCTCTTTTGTGGACCTGGCAGTTCGGCGGTCTGGTGTTGTTCCGGTCATTGTGCTTTGAGGTCTTGTTTTGAGTCTTTTTTCTTTAGCAAGTGTAAATAACTGTGTTTGGGTTGTTTTTACTTTGTTTTCTATTTATCGAGTTGTGTTCTGTATTTTGATTATTGGTCGGCTCATTATCTGGTTAAGAACATTATTCCAACACAAGTGTTTTCAGTTTCAAATACCATTCCATTTTCATTCTATGCAAGTGTGGTGCTCATGATGCAAAACAAAGCTCTTTTTTATAAAACTACAGGGATTTACGTCAATCATGTTTTTTACAAAAGAGAATACAAGTGTTTCAAAAAGCAAAAATAAAAACCTATCTGAAGCTATATATATGCTAAGCTACCAAAACAAAAGAAAACAAGTAAAGAGTGCAAAAATCTGCACAGGTCGCATCAAGCTCAGGAGGCCCTTTTTGTCATCTTCCTCGAAAAGGACTCAGGGGCACTGTCCGTTGCTATCGTCAGAAGAGTATGACTCCGAACTAGAGCTAGTATCACCATCTCCACTCCCTGACTCAGAGCCAGTCTCGGCACCCTCCTCACTCCCTGACCCTGATCTAACATCATCATCCTCACTCTCTGGCGACTCAGAGCGTCGACTCACTGCCTCCTTGGTGCCACTGGTCTCAGCGTCATCTCCACTCAAAGCTAGCTCCGAGAAAGAAGAGGTCTCTTCTGTCTCGGACTCGTTGCTCAGACCCCGAACGCCCCTACCTCGGCCTTGATCTTGACGCTCATCTTAGCCGTGTGTTGGGGCCTGTCTACCTCTCCTCCCCACTGTTGGAGGAGGTGTTGCCGGTGCCATCAGTACAGGGGGAACTTGAAAAGAAGCATCAGAGTATCAGATACGATGTGAGTATGTTGCAGAACGCATGATGCGATATTAGTGTGATGCAGAAAGCAGATTCAACATAAGTGCAGTGTGTTAGTGCAGGGTGAGGCAGTGTCAAAATGCATGTCAGTCTACAGTATGAGTATCGCATATTAGTGGGAGTATGGCGTGTTGGTGCTATGTAAGCAATGAAATGCATGAGAAGAAGAGAGAATACTTGGATACTGTGGAGAGCCAACAGCATCTCTCTCCTCTGCACCATGTGGACTAGAGAGGCAACCAGCTGAAGGAGACCATTTGTATACTCCGCAAATGCCTGTAAGTGAAGTTGAACAATCAGTATCCAAAAAGGAGAAATACAGGATACAAATGGTAAAGTACGGTTCATACCTGCGATGCGCCCGGGGCTCTAACATACCTATGCTCCGCCGTTGGTGGCTCTATTGGGATCTGATAGGTCGTCCCGCTTGGTCGTCCACGGAGAATCATGGTAGGAATCGCCAGCCAACTAGTTGCATGCACAGTAGGAGGGGTTCCTCCAATATCAGCCTCGGCCTCATGAACAACCTCTTTAGCCAAGGGGGCACCTGTTGCGTTGTCTGCGCGAACTCTGGTCAGTGGTGGCATGAGATGAGTACGGATGAAGGTCGTGTAATCTCTGTCCCCTCTGAAGAAATCAACATCCATCCCTTCCATGAACTAAACTATAGCCTCAACTGGGAGGTTGTCCGCTCTCCTCATAGATACTGGAGGCGGAACGGGAACAACTGGAGCAGGAAGGCCCAGAGTTTGACGCATGAACCGCTCACCCAGAAACCAAGTTCGGTAGAATGGGCCCTCCAGCAAGATCCGGTATCGGAAGATAGCCTAAGATCCAGCGTACTAATCCCCGTACTCCAGCCGACATCATCGCCCACGGCTGCCATATGATTTGCAAATGGAGAATTTACAAGTTATTAGTTGCTGTCAGTTATCAGAGTATCGGTCAGAATAGTAGCAATGGAAATAAAGCAAAAACAACTATGAGTTTCGGATTACCATGCAAGCCACCACCGTGTCGAAATATCGGCGATAGTAAGCGAATGTCCTATCGCCGTGGCTCCTACGGCGACACTATCATCATACAGTCGCAAGTAAGGCACGACTGGTGCTACCTCCTCTAACGGCACTAGGGTGAGGGTCGGGAAATTGGTGTAAACCCAGAGCTGCGGGAAGAGATCGGTTGTGAATCAGAGTGTGAACAGAAGTTAAACAGAAAGTGCAAAGCAGATAGCACAATGCATGGACAGATATAAAGATAGAAAATGAAAAAGCAAAGCATAAGAAGTAAACAGAAATTGAAAGTATAGTGCATACCTCTCAAGCTCTCCAATAGCCTCCGAACTTGTTCCCCTTCATGCGGGAACTGGAGCTCATGTATCCATAGAGGGTGGCAAGGCCAGCGCCATCCTAGTCTTAGAAACACACCCGAGGCAATGTCATGAGGGCACTTAACAGATATAGTCCTACGGTATTCCAACTGTTCACAAACAAGGCGGTACCGAGAAGATAGATTAGAAAGCACCCCCTCCTGTGTCTTTGGCTGGCTCCTGTGGAAGCGCTCGTAAAACTAGCTGTAGTGGACCATGGCTGGCCTGTCCAATGGGGGTGTGTCCCGAGCAAATACATCCATGCTACCTTCTATTGGCCCATGTCTATATCAAAAGGGATCGGATCATCTCCTACTCTTAAGCCGGTGATCATGGAAAAATCGTAGGGGGTCATCATCATCTCCCCGGTGAAAGAGAAGTCGAAGGAGTTGGTGGTGTCCCACCAACGCTCCGAGTAAGGCCCGGCTGGCCAAGTGTCATTAGAGCCCGATGCAGAATAGGCCAAAGCCTGCCTCGTCGACTAGCTCGTGAACCCGGGCAGGGAGCTCCTGATACCAGTCTCTCGCTGTCACCGTCTCGTATCCTCTCCAAGAACGAGAGTCACCCTGTGGTAGGGCAAAAAAGCATCAGTCGTGTAACAGAGTCAGTGATGGAAGTCAGTGATGAAAGGAAGTAATGAAAGGCAGAATGAAATGACAAAGTAAAGTGCATGAGAGCAAAGTTTGTACCTCAGTAGCGTCTTGAGAAAGGTGGGAGGTCCGTTCCGTCAACAAAATATCCTCAGACACGTCATCAAAATCCTCAAAGCAAAGTATACCTCCGGATGCCATCGTGTGCGTGTGCGGGTGATAATTGGCCGGGTTAAATGGCCTTAACCTAAATTGTAATAGCTCTGGCTTAAGCTCTGGAGGAAAGACCTTCTTTGCCGCAAACTCTGCGGCTATGTCTTCCGCCACCCCGCCGGCCTCAGTAACTACCGGTTTCTCGACCTCAGCAGTAGATGAAAATACATGTACCTCAGGAGGGGCACCGTCATATGAGATCTCATCTGCCATGTGGATGGCTGAAAAGGCGGTAAAAGATGGAGAAAATGAAGAAAAAGGCAGAAAACCTAAAAAATCAAACCCTAGGAGAGAGAAAAAGAGAAAAAAAGTCAAAACCTAGGAAAAAGTATGAAACCCACGAAAAACACGAGGGAAATGAGCCCAAAGTGATGAAAAATCCCAAAACTCAATGAAAACAAAATCCAATCGGTTCAAAACGTAGAGGACGAAAGGTGTTTTACAAAAACATTTGCATGGGCCGTTGGAAAACGTGTATGAAGCACAAATCTAGAGAGATGAAATACCTAGAGTGAGAGAGGGAGTGTTTTCGGAGGTGTGGTAGTGAGGAAATGAAGTTTGGTTGTGTATTAAATAAGACCCGAGCTGAAATGTCCAAAGCACCCCCGAAATAGCCACGGGTGGTTGGCCGTCCACCTTTGTGGCCGGTCATCCTCCATTTGTGGCCAGCCGGCCCCTTTTGTGGTCCTGAGTTGGTTTTTGTTGCTCTCTTGTGCAAGCAGTGTATGAATGACCTTGTTTTGTGTCTGGGAAGAAGGATTGAGGTATTTGAAGTTGGTGTGGATTCTGAGGATCCCGAGGTTGTGTTCCGGTTGCGCCGTTCCGGTTCCTGTTGCTTTTAATGCATGAATGCGTCCTGATTTCAAATATGAGCAATTTGTATCCTTTTGAGCATTTTGAAAAGCCTCCGAGTGATAAGTTGGAGATCGCTGCAAGATGTCTTCAAACATCGCTTTTGTCTGTCTTTTTGATTCGCATGTCGTTTGCATAGAACATGCGTTGCATCTTATCTTGTATAGAACATGCATTACATCTTATTTTGACATCTATTTTGTTACATGTAACTTGCATTAATTATTTCATGTGTCTATTAATTATTTTTGTTATCTATTTTATTGCATGGAGCATGTATCATCATTGTATTCACATCAATTATATCGCATTGTGTCGCATTCATGTGCGTCGTGCTTTTCAGTTCTTGTATTCCCCCTTATTACATGGGTATGATTTGGGTTTTGTCCCCTTAACCTTTTTATGCTGTAGTGTGGCAAGGTTTGTTCTTGCACCTTGCTACGTGGTAGTGTGGCTTGGTTTGTTTTTGTCCTCTCTATGTGAAAGTGTAGTTAGGATCACTTTGCTACGTGGTAGTGTAGCTTGGTTTGTTTTTGTCCTCTCTATGCAAAAGTGTAGTTAGGATCACCTTGCTACATGGTAGTGTAGCTTGGTTTGTTCTTGCACCTTGCTACGCGGTAGTGTGGCTTGGTTTGTTTTTGTTCTCTCTACGCGGAAATGTAGTTAGGATCACCTTGCTACGTGGTAGTGTAGCTTGGTTTGTTTTTGCACCTTGCTACATGGCAGTGTGGCTTGGTTTGTTTTTGTCCTCTCTACGTGGAAGTGTAGTTAGGATCACCTTTCTCTACAGTAGTATGGCTTGGTTTGTTCTTGCACCTTGCTACGTGGTAGTGTGGCTTGGTTTGTTTTTGTCCTCTCTACGCGGAAGTGTAGTTAGGATCACCTCTCTATGCGGTAGTGTAGTTTGGTCATTTTTATATCATCTCTACGTGGAAGTGTAGTTAGGATCACCTCACTGTGCGGTAGTGTAGCTTGATTATTTTGTTCCTCGCTACGCGGAAGTATAGCTTGGTTCGTTCTTGTACATCTTTATGCGGTAGTGTAGTTTGGTTTGTTTCTTGTCCTCTCTACATGGAAGTGTAGTTAGGATTATCTCTCTACGTGGTAGTGTAGTTTGGTTGTTTTTGTGTCCTCTCTACGCGGAAGTGTAGTTAGGATCATCTTGCTGTGTGGTAGTGTAGTGTGGATTGTTTCTTGTGCGTGGGAGCATAGTTAAGATTGTTTTTTTTTTTTTTTTTTATTGATTTCAATTGTTGCATTGCGTTGAATCTCGTTTTCGGGCAGAATCTCGTTTGGATTCTTTATTGTTGTATCGCATCATTTAGCATTTCGTATTATGCCTTTGAACTACACTAGTTTGATTCCTTGCAAAGGGATACGTAGACAACTTTCGAGTTCAACCAATTTCTTTTATGTCTTGATTGTTTGCCCAAGTCTTACGGCTTTGTCAAAATGGTCGTCTTTGGGCTTTGACATTCACTCACGTCATTTCATGACTTTAAGCTTTGTCAAAGAGGGGCAACTATAGACACCTCATTTTTGACCGCCCTTAAGACTTGGGCGCCTTCGATTGATCATCCAATGATGAATGTATACGTTGGACAAATGTTTGATTTCCTTAGCAGGAAGCCTCAGTTTTGACTCTTAGAAGCCTATAAACCTTGCACCACTTTTGGACCAAAATAGTGTTTTTCCAAGCCTAACCACTCAAAGGCCTGCAGGCTAACTACTGGTCCGCAGGCCAGAAAATTAGTGTACGACCGTCCCCTTTAGTGGCTGGCTGGCTAGTAATGCTGGCAGAATAGATATTTTCTTGCCAGCTGTCTATAGCCCGACTTTTCGCACTCCTTTTGGAAGGCGAATAGCCCTACAGTTCGGACTCCACTTGTGGTTCTGAATCTGATTTCACAAAGTGTAATGTGAAACAGTGAAAACTCAAAAGAGTCCAAATTTGACAATTCTTTTTAGAAAATCGATGTTTGAATCAAATGCCAAAAATGGACTGTTTTGCCAGATTACAGAGTTGCCACCTAAATATTTTTAAAAAATTTAGGAAACTCGAGACTCGTGCCAAAGGCTATTAGTCCGTTATCACCAAAGTGTCTTGGCTCGGGAACTTAGGTACGAGAGGGGAAGGTCATGAATTGAGCACCCCACTCGGCCGATCAAAGATCGGCTTCTACTAATCATGATGTGTTTCTTATTTACATTATATGCTCTTGTTCCGATTTATTAGCTATTTTTTACTATGTGGCACTCATACAAATATAGACTAGTTTGCAAGAATTAGAACATTTGACCTCATGTTTTGTTTTGAAATTGTTTTGTGAATTTGCCACTTGAAAAAGTGGGCTAAAATGGACATTTAATCAAATCATCCAAGTTCAAGCATCTAGCTTTCATCCACATGAATTCAAACAATTAGCCTTATGGTATTCATGCTTTGGACATGGAAACACAAACACTCGATGCAAGATGCTAAAACGTAAAATTACTCACCTAGTACTCAAAGCCAAAAAGGTGAAAGAGTTAGAAAAAATATGCATGCTCCTAACTTAATGCAATATGACTAATGCAACGCACACATTATATATTTTAATAGGCTCGGTTATGAGCATGGCATATGATTCCATTCAAGACATGCGACAAAGCACGTATTCAAAATAATAAATTTGGACATCGATATTGGGTTAGCATGATGAGCCGAACTTTGGATGCATGCAAGACAATGGATGTAAAGCATAAGAATGCTAATTTGAAAAATAATGTTCTATACTAACCATCATAAGCAAGTAAATAAAAGGGAGAAATACGTGGGGTTGGAAAACATACAACTTATTACATATTTTCCCTCGTGCAAGAGGGTGCACATCAAAGTCCGAAAGTCCGAATTAGACTAATTATTACAAAGCCGGATGAATGGAATAGGCTAAGCTTATTAACTAGGTAATTAGGCTATCTATGCTATTACAACGGATAACCAAGATTATTATAACAAGGATAACCGAGATAAATAAACTAACTCTCTAAGCTAAGTAACTACAACAATTATAAAAGGGACAATAATAATTACAACACGTTAATGATGAGATTAATTACAATAAATAATAGTAAATTAATTAATTACAATAATCATAATATAAGCGAGGATGCGCAAGAATTGCATGCATGCACATGCACGGTGCTCAAGAACAGCTCTGTCTGCCCCAAGCTTGCCCTGTTTCACCTCAGCCACTTTCCTCTGTTTTCTGCAAAAATACACTGCTGACCAAACTTTGAGGGTCGGTCGACCCTCAATGAAGCCCGACCGGGTATAGAGAAGGCTGGCCGTGCCTCAGTTTTGTGCAAAACCCTGTTTTGTGTTCTGAAATGAAAACAGTGCAGACAAAGTTGTTCAAGCTCTGTTTGTCCCTTTTTCCCTTCTCTGTCATGGGAAAGCCTCGAGAGAAAGTTAGAATTTCTTCCAAAGCCATCAATGAGCAAATTGATTGCTTGATGATTTCGGATACAATTTTGGGCAAAAATCAATGAAATGCAATGGATATGACCATCCCTCCCTCTTATCATGGAATGAACTTAAAGAGGGTGGCAGAGACGCTTCAAGAATCATCAAAATGCCATGAATTAGCGCATGATCGTTCTTGACTCGATTAACTTGGCATAACGTCTGGCCAATCCTAAGCAAGATGACTCGTTTTCTTTATGTGCGTTGATCCAATTTTAAACCAATTTGTTTAGTCATTGCCATTCATTAGTCCATTTGTTTGTGGTGATGTTAAAGTCCGCTAAATAAGAAGTAACATCAAACAAGAGGTTCTTCTAAAACATGAGAGAGAGACTATACTGTTGACAATGAATCTCCGAAAAGATTAAGTCATTAAGTAGAAGTCTCTCTTACATGTTTTGAGCAACCTCAATCATTTGAAATCATTCTCAAGAATGAAAGAGATAGATGGTTAGATGATTTGTTAGAGTGAGACTCTTAACATGAAAAGTAAGTAAAGGAAAGTTTGGAACAACATGTAACAAGTTATGTATGCCAATTCATGAGACAACAAAGGAACTAACGAAAGCTTGAACCAATTTAAAAGGCTAGGACAGCCCTAAAACAGCCCTGAATAAATGAAAAACTGAGGCTTAAAGCTCACAAAAAAAAGGTTTAAAGCCCACAAAAGGAGCCTAAAAGAAGCTAATCAACAAAAGAGGAAACAAGGCTAGTAAACAAGAACAAGGAGGGGTGGCTAACCCCTCCATTCTTGAAGCCCCAAAAACATGATTTTAGCCCTTTTTTAACTTTGAAAATCAGTGTAGAGAACAAAGGAAAAGAGTAGAAAAGTAAGGGTTTGAGCTATGGGTAAAGATGTAGAAAGAGCAAACTCTCTCTACTCTTTTGATAGCTCTCCAAACCCAAACTTAAACACTTAAAATAGGATCAAAGCAACACAAAATGATAAGAACTAGATAGCAAATGAAAGAGTTGAAAGCAAGAGGGAAGAATAAGCTTATACCTCTCAAAGAAGTTAGCTCTTGCTTGTGATCCAAACTAAGTATCAACACACTCTCAAGCTTGAATTAGGCTTCTCAAAGATCAACCATGGCTCTAAGATGGTGAGACAGGGTTGTGTATGGAGTATGGAGATGACACAAGGGAGGTAGGTTAACTCAAAAGTTGCTTGCCATGGAAGAAGGAGGAAGGCGGAGCTCTCAAGGTGTATATAAGCTTTCTAGAATTTTTTTCCAACCTCCAAAACAGAGGTTGGACCTCGTTTTTATAGAATTTGAGCTCAAAATGTGATAAATATCTTAAAAAATGGACAACTGGCAGGCTCCCGCCTAGTACAGTGTTTCTCGCCACCAAGGCCCAGCTGGCCATTCATAGCCACAACCAGCCTTCACTGAGGCATAGCCGAGCATGCATGCCCTTCCCAGTTTTTGTGGTTCAAACTCAACTCAGGGTGGCAAAATGTTCAAAAATGAGACTCAGAGATTCAAATAAGGTAAATGTTGACGATTTGAGGTTATTTCAAGATGCTGACTGAATCCGAATCACTGTAAATTCAAAGCATACAATTCAACTTTCATCATTGAGTGTATCGAACCAAGCGCCTAAGTCTTGCGGGCGGCCAAAATAGGGTGTCTACACTATCTCCACAGGTGCATGCACTGCACCAACTGTCTCTATACTGATATTCAGAGATAGTAACATATTTTTCTATATATACTTGACCACCCCTCTTGAAATTAGGTTAGGAAAATTTTGGTGAAGCAAATTCTTGGAAAATATTTCTCTCTCTCTCTACCTTGCAACCTATATACACCTTACCAAGACTCCCTAAACCAAATTTTGAGGACTCTTTGTTGAGGTTATTGAGCTTGAATTTTAGCTCTTGAGGGTGGGAAATTGTTGGTTTATAACTCAAAGGATTACTCCTCTTCAAGAGGTATAATTCCTAACTCTTTTACACTACTTATTTCTTATCTTTTCCTAGTATTTTTAGACTATTTTGCAACTATTTTTATGGTCTGAATCTTGTGGTTTAAGGCTATTAAAGGTAGAGGGGTTAATCACCCTTATTTGAATCTTGTCTCCTAAGCCTTTACACTTGTGTTTCCCATCTCTTCCTCAACTTTTTACCAACTTTTTACCACTGATTTTTAGAGATTTTCAGATGCTAAAAGTGTAGTTTTGAGATCCCAAAAATGAAGGGGTTAGCCACCCCTCTTTATGCTTGTTTACTAGCTCAATTTCTCCTTTGTTTTACCTAACTTTTTCAAGCTTTTTCATGTAATTTCCAGCACTGTTTTGAGCTATTTTAGGACTATTTTAAGTTGTTTATTTCATTTGTGCTTTGTATAGCATGCTTGTAGCGTAGTTGTCCTCATAGGTTTGGTGTTTTAGGTTTTAGCCACCAACCTATTTGAGTTGATAGCATTTATTTCATGTTTTCCATACATGTGTTCACATATAATCATCTCTGCAACCTCTCTCATTTCTTGGTTTTTTATTCCTTTGAGAATTGTTTCAACCGAGTGTTGTTTAAGCTTGAGAAAGGGACCATACAATGCTAAATGGTTTAATCTCTTCGGAGGTTTATTACCAAGACATTACCTCTCTCTCATGCCCAAAGCAACTTTTTGTTTGACACTCTTCTTCATTTAGTGGACTTAACTTTCATTTTTAGACTAAAATGACTAAGGAATGGAAAGGTAATTAAAAGAGGTAACAAAATAGGAGTAAAAATGGAACAAGATAATAAGGGTTCATCGGACGTTAATGGAACCCATTGAGTCTTAGGCCATTTCATACTTGTTAGTGATGATAATGGTTTGAGAATCAATGTTAACCACTTTCCTTGATCAATTCCATAATAGGGATGAGGTTTTGTCGGTCTTTTATTTGCCCTAATTGAGCTTTTGTCCAATCGAGTCATGAATCATCATGCAATAGCCTTGTGATCATTGATGATTCATGAATCGATTCTACCCCTTCTTTGATCAATTTCATAATAAGGAAAGGTAGAGAGGATAAACATTCCCTGGAAACACCATGTTTCTGCTCTGTTCATTTTCTATTGTAGCAGGGCAGTACCAACAATAGTGGCTGGCCGGCCACCATTTGAATCCGACCGATCACTTTTAATGGCCAGCTGGCTACCTCTTTTCAGCATGGTAGTGTCATTTTCTTGCAAAACAGAGCAGTAGCTGAGGCAAAACCAGAAGTATTTTCTGCAGACAGAATAGTTCTGGCAGCAAAACAGAGCCGTTTCTAGGAGGATGTTCTCATTGGCACGTGTAATTCCTTAACCCCCGCTCGAGTTCAATTAGTTTACATAGCTCTTAGTTAATTAGTTAATTAATTAGTGAGTTAATTCCCTTGAATTTGTAATAACTTAGTTAATTAATCTCATGTTGTACTTAATTAATTAGCTTCATTCAAACTTATAATAATTAGCTAGTGTAGTTAATTAATTTCATTTGGTTTGTAATAATTAATTAATTAGGAGCTAAGTATGACATTCATTCAGACCCTCTTGTATGAGGGCAAAATTGTAATATTATGTATGTCTTCCAACCCTCATTCCTTTCTCCCTTTTATTTACTCGCTTATGATGGATAACATAGAGTATCATGTTTTAATTAGCATTTTCCATGATTTGCATCCGTTTGTCTTGAATACATAAGGTTCGGTTCATCCTTCTAATGGCATTGTCATTTATTACTTCCTTGAATACGTGCTTCATCGCATGCTATCAAAGTGATTCACATGACATATTAGACAACCAGGCCTATTAGCTGCATTTTTGTATTTGTTACATTAGCCATCTTGTATTGTTAGGATCATGAATTTTTTTTTCTAACTCTTTTGTTTCTTTTTGGTTTGCCTTGGAGTATGAGGTGAGCACTTATTGCTTTAACATATCGCATGTGTGTGATTGTTGTCATATCAAGCATGTTTTCCATGAGGTTAAGTGCTTAAATGATATACCTATTTTGAATGGTTGTGGATGAAGGCTAATTATTTAAGTTGGGATGATTTGTTTAAATGTGCATATGAGATCACATTTTCAAGTGGTACATAGTCAAAATAATTTTCAAACAAAAATGAAAATAAAGTGTTCCAACTTTTACAAATTAGTCTATACTTGTATGCGTCACATAGTAATATAGCCTAAATAATCGGAATAAGAGCATATAATGTAAATAAGAGTCACATCATGATTAGTAGAGGTCGATCTTTGATTGAGCGAGTGGAGTGCTCAATTCATGACCTTCCTCTCTCGTACCTAAATTCCTGAGCCGAGACACTTTGTTGATGACGGACATGTGGACTTGGGCACGAGTCACAGGTTTCCTAAATTTCTCAAAAATATTTAGGTTGCGGCTCTGAAATCTGACAAAGCAGTCCATTTTTGGCATTTTTGATTCAAAATCGATTTTCTAAAAGATTTGCCGAATTTGGACTCATTTGTGTTTATCTATTTCACATTGCATTTGTGAAATTAGATTCAGAACCGCGGGAGTCCAAATTGTAGGGCTATCGTATCTGAAAGAGCACGAAAAGCACGCTACACCATTAAATAAATCTAGTGGCCAATTCTCCTTATTTGTTTGAAATGTTGTGTCGAATGATACGACATCACCAAAAAGTTCATAATTTATAATCATCTCATGGTCAACCCAAAAAATATTAGTAATTATATCATCGACATCCAATTGAATCGCGTACTAAAAATATGGATTTTCAGCTGCTTGTTGGTGAAAATATCTTAATAAACTCTCAACTTCCCCGTATTGCAAATTTCGTTGTCTTTTTCCACGCAAGTAGCTTTTTTGGTCCTCTCTCGTAAATCCCAAATTTTCTTTTACCCCTGCTAAGGCACTAATGAGATCATGTGATACTTTAAGAGAGATACCAGTGTCATCAGCTATATCAATATTCAAAGCTTGAACCTGACATAACTTTCTTTGAGATGGTATCAAATGTGTGCACTGAGGAAGCTGCAAAGAATGGTTATGGTTGTCATCAAACTTTTTCACTATCCACTTCGACAAGTCTTGATCCAAAGATACATACATAAATGCATTGCAATTTGTTCTTGTCTCATGTTTAGGATGGTTTACAATCATGTACCGTTTATCTTTTTCTTTTTCTCCCTCCTTACAACAAACAAACTTCTTGTTAATCATAGCATCATCTTTTCTACTTTTGCTATGGTAATATCTTCTAATGCCAAACCCCATAATCCTTCCATATTCATTATAGAATTGATATGCAACTTCCTCTAAATGAAATTTCATGCCAAGACATGGTGTTTTATCTTTGGTCAACTCCCTCTTATCTTTGCTATAACCCTCATGTCCACCATTCTCCATTCCAACACCAACAAATCTAAAAAATTGAGAACAAGTATGAAAGTAAGGTAAGATTTTTTGAGATTGTCATGACATAAATTTTATATAGATGTCACTGTAAAAATAAAATAAAATATTAGTCTTTGTTTATAGTTTTTATTATTTTTTATTCTACTTATCTAATAAGATGCCAAGTTTTACTATTAAAATTTTTAGAATTATCTTCTCTAATTTTGAAGTAGCATAACATATTCTCTAGAACATAATGCCTTCTGATTAAAAAAAACAACATTTCTAACCTCAAAACAACCTAACATTCAAGGGTAGAGAAAAAATTGACCAAGAGCAATCACCAATTGACCAATTGAAAGAATTAAGATTCACCTTTTTTTATTCCACAAAATTCATCATTACAACAATATTTTGTTGACAAATAAAATGATAAATATAATACGGTATAACAATATGATAAATGTAACATTATTGTTCTTAGTTTTGAAAATATGAAATAAAAGTTAAACAATAAAAAATCTTAAATCTAGTCATTCATTAATTTTAGAATATTTTATATTAATTTATTTATATATTTTATTGTCCACTTTATTGATGTAAAAAAATAATAATAATAAATAAATTGTAAAGATTAAACAAAGCAACGCACGAAGGGGCAACAATAAAGGTAGACACATCTAGCATCTAGTATTAATAGCCAAAGCAATAGTTCTAAAGACAAAGAAAAAAAAAAACTCGTAACATTCTACAGGGAAAAAAAAACCAACAAATCACAATCACAATAGTGAAGAAAATCATATGTCTTTTCTTGAGGCCTACCAACATTCAAAGAGAAAAATGTTGTATTTGTACAAACCTTAATAGTATGGTGCAAGCGATAGAGAGTCTCCGACGAAGGTAATAAAAAGTGTCCAGCAAAGGTAGATAGATGGTTGGCAGATGAGAACAAGCTTTTTAGGGTTTTGAGACACTAATAATTGAGAGTTTGTTTGAGATTATAAAAATAAATCAGAGCAAAATAAATGGTAAGATCTTAAATGGTGTAGTTTTGATTTTTAAGATTTAAAAAAAAAAAAACAAAATTCCAAAATGGAACTACTGCGTAGGTTGGATACTGTATATTAATAAGGTATAAATAATATATGTGTCTTTAATAATAATAAGGATACCAAGTGGCGTAGTGGTAAGAGTTGGTGCCTCTTTTAGAGTGGTCAAGGGTTTAACTCTCAATGTTGCTGAATAATTTTTCAAATAACCTTGGCGCCCAAAATGACGTCGTTTTGGGTGTGCAGCAGATGCTGCTGCGCATTCCCAAATCCACGCAGGAATTGTCGAAAGTATCGCAAAAGATGGCCACATGACCTCACTTGAACTTTCATTGGCTCCTCAATAGTTCTTCAGACTTGGACTTGTCCTTCAAGGTTAGGTGAAAGCTTTGATTTGGGTCTTTGGTGAGTCTGTAGGGGAAAGGAAAAAAGTATGGACAACAAGACATTTGTGCCTATGCTTTTTTGACCATTATGTAATCAAGTTCTGAATATGAAGACTTGGGAATATATTTTCACATTTAATAAAGTTAATAGTGAATCATTTCTTATTTGCTGCCTTAATTATAATAATCACTTCTCATTTTTACTAAGAGACAATAAATTACTCGCGGTGTGTTTGTTTCCTCAGGCTTGCCCCATTTGCTACGCTGAGGTGTTTGGTGATGAGTCAAAGTGTTGGGTTGGGTTTCCCTCCTATGTGGAGGATGGCCCAAAATACTTAGTAAAACCCATGTGAGTTCCAAAGCCCACATGGAAAGGTTATGTTTTTGGGCTGATTTGGCCCATGTGTATTATTACAAACCCTTGCTCTGTATCACATTGTAGGAGACGCAGCAGCAGCCACCAAAAACAGAGAGGAAAGGAGAGGCCAAGGTTTTGGAGAAATTCTGTCCAGCTTTGATCAAGCTATCCGATCGACATGCATTTGTGGTCCGATTGAGCTGAAATTTGGTAGGCAAGTTCACAACTCAAGACTCTAAATTCTGGACGGTGGAGATCAGATTTGGAGTATTCTACAGCTGGTTTTTAGCCCGTGAACAGTACCCATTTTTGGTGAGATCTTTCCCAAACTTTGTATTTTGATCTTTGGTAGCCAAGAAAGCTTATTTGTAAGTTGTTCTTGATTGTTTGCCTCTAGTTCTACCTAGAGAGAACTCTTGTATGCTCATTATTTGTTGATAGTGGAGATATTTGGTGGACTACGGTCCCGTGGTTTTTCCTTTCCACATCGGGAAGGTTTTCCACGTTAAAATTGTTGTTGCCTTGTTGTGTGATTGTTGGATCATCATTTCAGATTGTTGGATCATCATTTTCAAATTATTTTTCAGAATATTGTGCTCTATTAAATTGTTTCCTAATAGGTTCACACAAAGAGGAAGAATAGACTACTTCCGCTATTTTTGTGCCGGATTCGGATATTTCGAATTGGCCCTTTGTTTGTTTTTCTCCCAACATAGTGGTATCAGAGCTTGGTTCATATTGTTGTGTATCTTGTGTTGAATAATGAAGCAAATTTAAGTAGAATGGTTACTTTGAATGGTTCTAATTATCACACATGGAAAGGAAAATGGAAGACCTCCTTTATGTGAAGCAATTTCATCTACCGGTATTTGCTACTGAAAAACCAGAAAATAAATCTGATGAAGAATGGACATTACTACATCGACAAGTGTGTGGGTACATTAGGCAATGGGTGGATGATAATGTTTTGAATCATATTAGTGGAGAGACACATGCACGTACACTCTGGAACAAACTTGAACAATTGTATGCTCGGAAGACTGGAAACAATAAAATGTTTCTAATAAAGCAATTGATGACTTTGAGATACCAAGATGGAACCCCATTGACAGATCACTTGAACACTTTTCAAGGAGTAATTAATCAATTGGCTGGAATGGGTATCAAGTTCGATGATGAGGTACAGGGGTTATGCTTGCTTGGTACATTGCCGGACTCTTGGGAGACATTTAGAATGTCATTATCTAACTCGGCCCCAGATGGTGTAATCAATATGGATCTGGCTAAGAGCAGTACTTTAAATGAAGAGATGAGGAGGAAATCACAGGGATTTCTTCACAGTAGAGGTTTTGGTTACAGAAAGGAGGGGGAGAAGCAAGAGCAGAGGTCCGAAGAACAGAGATAGAGGTAGAAGCAAGTCCAACAAGTTTGCCAATGCTGAGTGTTATCATTGTGGGATGAAAGGGCACATCAAGAAACACTGCAGAAAATTAAAGAGAGAAAACAAGGAGAAAGGGATTGAACATGATGGAAATGATAATGATCGAGTTGCCACCGCTACTATCGAAGACTTTCTCATTGTTTATGATGAAGATGTTATTAACATAGCATGCCATGAGACCAATTGGGTGATTGATAGTGGTGCCTCTATTCATGCTACATCTCGAAAGGATTTCTTCACATCCTATATACCCGGCGACTTTGGTTCGGTAAAGATGGGCAATGATGGCTTGGCCAAAATCATTGGTGTTGGAGACGTGCACTTGGAGATGAATAATGGCACGAGGTTGGTTCTTAGAGATGTAAAGCATATTCCTGATATCCGTATGAATTTGATTTCTGCAGGCAAACTTGATGATGAGGGGTATTGCAACACTTTCAGTAATGGTCAGTGGAAGCTCACTAGGGGTGCTATGGTTGTGGCTCGAGGCAAGAAGCATTCTACTTTGTACGTAATGCAGGCAAGGCTCCCCAAAGAAGTTATTAATGCAGTGGATGATGAGTCTACAGTGGAATTGTGGCATAAAAGGCTTGCTCACATGAGTGAGAAAGGCCTGGCAACATTGGCTAAAAAGAATCTTCTGTCTAGAATGAAGAATGCACTTTTGAAAAGGTGTACTCATTGTTTGGCAGGAAAGCAGAATAGAGTTTCCTTCAAGAGTTCCCCTCCTTCAAGAAAGCCAAATATACTTGATTTGGTATATTCAGATGTCTGTGGTCCTATGAAGACAAGAACACTTGGTGGCTCCCGTTACTTTGTGACCTTCATAGATGATTATTCAAGGAAGTTGTGGGTCTACACTTTAAAAAGCAAAGATCAAGTGTTGGAGACCTTTAAACAGTTCCAAGCCTTAGTTGAGAGACAGACTGGGAAGAAGCTCAGGTGCATCAGAACAGATAATGGGGGAGAGTATTGCGGTCCTTTTGATGATTATTGCAGACAACAGGGTATTCGACATCAAAAGACACCCCCGAAGACTCCTCAGTTGAATGGTTTAGCTGAAAGGATGAACAGGACACTGGTTGAAAGAGTTAGATGCTTACTTTCACAGGCACGGTTGCCAAGATCCTTTTGGGGTGAGGCTTTGAGCACAGTTGTACATGTTCTTAATCTCACACCATGTGTTCCTCTTCAGTTCGATGTACCAGACAGAGTTTGGACTGGCAAGGATGTTTCCTATGATCACCTGCGTGTCTTTGGATGTAAAGCATTTGTTCATATTCCCAAAGATGAGAGGTCTAAGCTCGATGTGAAGACCCGACAGTGCATTTTTCTAGGCTATGGCCTAGATGAGTTTGGCTACAGGTTATATGATCCAGTTGACAAGAAACTAGTGAGAAGCCGAGATGTTGTGTTTATTGAAGATCAAACTATACAAGATATTGAGAAAGCAGAGAACTCAATGTCCTGGCATAGTGATGGTCTAGTTGACTTGGATCCGGTTCCTCTGACAGATTTGCCTGCACAGGTTGAACATGATGTTCAGGATGACCAACAAGGTCTAGGTGATGCAGATGATCCCTTACAGGCTGAGACAGGTAATGAGACTCTTGAGCAGTTGGCAACACCAGAGATACCACCAGATGTTCCAACCAGGAGGTCAGCTAGAGACCGACATCCTTCCACTTGGTATTCTGCAGATGACTATGTGTTAATGACTGATGGAGGAGAGCCCGAGTGTTATGCAGAAGCCATGGAAGATGATCATAAGCTGGAGTGGGCTGATGCGATGCAAGATGAGATGCAATCATTGCATGATAATCACACTTTTGAGTTGGTGAAGTTGCCTAAGGGAAAAAGAGCTTTAAAGAACAAGTGGGTGTACAGGGTGAAACATGATGAAGTCACTTCACAACCACGATACAAAGCTAGACTAGTTGTTAAAGGGTTCAGTCAAAGAAAAGGCATAGACTTTGATGAGATCTTCTCACCAGTTGTAAAAATGTCTTCTATTCGTGTGGTTCTTGGCTTAGCCGCTAGTCTAGACTTAGAGATTGAGCAAATGGATGTGAAAACTGCCTTCCTTCATGGTGACTTGGAGGAAGAGATTTATATGGAACAACCAGAGGGTTTCAGGGTGAAAGGAAAAGAGGATTATGTGTGTTAGCTAAAGAAAAGTCTTTATGGTCTGAAACAGGCACCCAGGCAGTGGTATAAGAAGTTTGAGTCAGTTATGGAGGAGCAAGGCTACATGAAAACTACTTCTGACCATTGTGTATTTGTGCAGAAATTCTCTGATGATGATTTTATTATTTTACTGCTCTATGTTGATGACATGTTGATTGTTGGCAGAAATCCTTCAAGAATTGACAAATTGAAGAAGCAACTAAGCAAGTTTTTCGCCATGAAAGACTTAGGGCCAACAAAGCAAATTCTTGGTATTCGAATCTATCGAGACAGAAAAGAGAAGAAGTTGTACATGTCACAAGAGCAGTACATTGAAAAAGTACTTGAAAGATTCAATATGAACAATGCTAAAGTGGTTAGCTCACCTCTTGCTACTCATTTTAAGTTAAGCACTAATCAAAACCCTTCTACAAATAAAGAGAAGGAAGATATGGAAAGAGTTCCATATGCCTCAGCTGTAGGAAGCTTAATGTATGCAATGGTCTGCACAAGGCCAGATATAGCTCATTCAGTTGGTGTAGTTAGCCGATTTCTTTCAAATCCAGGGAGAGAGCATTGGAATGCAGTAAAGTGGATAATGAGGTATCTAAGAGGCACTTCCAGGTTGACGCTTAGTTTTGGAAATGAAAAACCAATTTTAGTTGGCTACACTGATGCAGATATGGCAGGAGATGTGGATACCCGTAAGTCTACTTCGGGTTATTTGATCACTTTCTCAGGTGGAGCTGTTTCTTGGCAGTCGAGGTTGCAAAAATGTGTTGCACTCTCTACAACAGAGGCAGAGTTTATTGCGGCAACGGAAGCTTGTAAAGAGTTGCTATGGATAAAAAATTCTTGACGGAGCTTGGTTTCAAACAACAACAATATGTGTTGTTTTGTGATAACCAAAGTACTATTCACTTGGCTAAGAACTCTACATTCCATTCGAGGTCGAAGCACATCGATGTGAGGTACCATTGGATAAGAGAAATTCTTAATCATAAGTTGTTGGAACTTGAAAAAATTCATACTGATGATAATGGTGCTGATATGTTGACAAAAGCTTTGGTAAGGGAGAAGCTTGAGACATGTTGCTCAATTGCCGGGATGGAGAATCCCTCCACCTAGTCGGAAAGGGGGAGATTTGTTGGGTTGGGTTTCCCTCTTATGTGGAGGATGGCCCAAAATACTTAGTAAAACCCATGTGAGTTCCAAAGCCCACATGGAGAGGTTATGTTTTTGGGCTGATTTGGCCCATGTATATTATTACAAACCCTTGCTCTGTATCACATTGTAGGAGACGCAGCAGCAGCCACCAAAAACAGAGAGGAAAGGAGAGGCCAAGGTTTTGGAGAAATTCTGTCCAGTTTTGATCAAGCTATCCGATCGACATGCATTTGTGGTCCGATTGAGCTGAAATTTGGTAGGCAAGTTCACAACTCAAGACTCTAAATTCGGGACGGTGGAGATCAGATTTGGAGTATTCTACAACTGGTTTTTGGCCAGTGAACAGTACCCATTTTTGGTGAGATCTTTCCCAAACTTTGTATTTTGATCTTTGGTAGCCAAGAAAGCTTATTTGTAAGTTGTTCTTGATTGTTTGCCTCTAGTTCTACCTAGAGAGAACTCTTGTATGCCCATTATTTGTTGATAGTGGAGATATTTGGTGGACTACGGTCCCATGATTTTTCCTTTCCACATCGGGAAGGTTTTTCACGTTAAAATTGTTGTTGCCTTGTTGTGTGATTGTTGGATCATCATTTTCAGATTATTTTTCAGAATATTGTGCTCTATTAAATTGTTTCCTAATAGGTTCACACAAAGAGGGAGAATAGACTACTTCCACTATTTTTGTGCCGGATTCGGATATTTCGAATTGGCCCTTTGTTTGTTTTTCTCCCAACACAAAGCACTAGAGTTGTTGCTAGCAAGCATAAAGAGAAGTACCTCCATTTGTTTTTTGTTTTTGTCTTTCTGAGTTTAGTTTTATTTTCTTCACAGAACATTGCTTTCGTTTTCATTTTCGTTTTTCCACGGTTTCTACAATAGGCCTACTTTATTAGCTTCTGTAGTAAAGTGAAAGATCATGAACACAATAGGGGATGATTCTTTTATGAAGCTCATTACAATGGCTTTTATTGGTTCAAGTTTGTTATATTAGTAGATGGTTAAGATGAATTCCCACTTTATATGGAGGTTTATGACTTCTTTTTTTTTGATCGGCAAAAAAGCTTTATTGATGAAAGAAACAAGTACAAAGTACAAGAAAATACATCAATAAAGGAGAAGGAAGTGCAAAAGCATCACAGTGCGCTAAGTGATCCCAACTAGGTTGGCACCACCGAGCTCACCCTATCATTTGCTAGCACCCCAAGTTGGTGAGAGACCAACGGAAAGAAGAAAGAAAAGGAAAAACCAAAGCTGCAGCAAACACTACTCCCTGCTACCAAGATTCTGAATGCACCAAAACAATTTCCTTACTCCATCACTGTGAGAGCACAACTCTGGGAGTGAAGTATCTGCAGCAAACACTACTTCCTTACTCCATCTGCTGACCATCTGCTGGACACCATCTGGACTAATGGAGAGATGAGAGTGAACCAAACCAACCATAACCCACACCACTGAACCAGCAACCCCTACCTGTGCTGCACTTTTAGAGCCTCCAGAAGTGCAGATGAGTGCAGCCTCAAACTGGACTCTGTGGCCACCCATCTTGAACCCAGCAGCACAAACTTAACAGACAGCAACTGAAAATTCTGCTGCAGAATTCCTTAGTGTAGAAACTGCAGCCCATAACCACCAACCATCCTCAAATGCAAAACTGATTCAGCCCCTCAATAAGCATTTCAACAGGCACAACAAAACAGCTTAACACATCTTCCACAGCAGCTCTCCACCACCACCCTACCACACTCTCTCAAACAGACACAGCCCAGCATTTCAGCATTTCAGACCATCAAACCAGCAATTCAGCACAGCATCAGGCAGAAACCAGACCTCCCACCTAGTTTGTGAGCTAGAACAGAACACCACCCATCCTCATCTACCAAACTGAATCAGACCAACAACCAGAAACTTTACATTCCCTAAAAACAGATCAGATCACAAACCAGCAGCAAACCAGCAGCAGCCAGCAGACCAAAAGGCCACCAAAAGTCACAAAACTGCAGCTGGGCACCATCTAGACACAGCAGCCAGCAGACCCTCTAAACAGCAAGGGCACCTTCTAATCTGGAGGGCACCTTCTAATCTTATGGACACTATTGATAGTGTGTTAAACCAGCAATTCAGCACAGCATCAGTTTGTGAGCTAGAACACCTCAGCCCAACAACCAGAACCTTTACATTCCCTAAAAACAGATCAGACCACAAACCAGCAGCAGCCTTCCTCACCCTCCAGTTCTGAGACAATGCTTGACTTGTGGCAGATTAAAGACCAAGTCATTAATAGAGTACTCCACCTGGAATGGCGACGCTTTGAGCCACATGGCTACTCTCACCTTCACAGTTTCACACAAAGCCTCCAAATTTGGTTGAGATCCGTTAAAAATGCAGTCGTTTCTATGCTTCCAAGTAGACCAAAGGATAGCCAGATGTGAAACCATCCAAATTTTCTTTTCCAGCTTTTTCAATCTACAGCCAAGCCACCACTGCAACAAACCATCCACCGAACCTGGAATTACCCACTGCACACCCCACCATCTTATAATGTTGGACCAGACCCGCCATACGAAAGGGCAAAAAAGAAGAATGTGCTCTACTGTTTCAATCTCATTTTGACAAAAAACACAAGCCAAATTGACACTGCCATCTAAGATCCCAAGCCTATGGAGAAAATTAGAGGTCTTTACCTTGCCGAGCCAAGCCAACCATCCAAAAAATTGCACTTTGGGAGGGGCGAAATTGTTCCAGATTGAGTCCGCCACTGCTTTTCCCGGCCCCAGCAGTGATTCACTCCGGTTATAAGCTGAGGCCACACTAAAAACCTCCGAAGGATCTGCCCTCCATTTTAACTCATCTGGTTTATTATTACAAAATGCTGGAGCATTGCGAAGCAAGTGGAGTAGTCTTTGAACTTCTTCCTCTTCCCAGGCCAACAAGGATCTTCTGAAGAGCAATCTCCACCCACTAACACCAGACCGTTGCTCAAAAAAACCTTTTACCACACCATTTTTGACAGTAGATAGGGAAAAAAGCCTAGGGAATTCATCCATCAAACGCACATTACCCGCCCACTTATCCCTCCAAAATTGAATTCTCCTTCCATCCCCCAGAGCAATATGAGAGTTATTGGTATAGAAGCTATGAAGCTCGGAATTGGTCACAACAGCAGAGGTGATGTCAGACCAAATTTTGGATCCTCTGCCCACACTGTTTGGAAACCATCTTCCACCCCTAATATCATACTTCTGACAGATCACTTCTTTCCAAAGCGATAGATTCTCAGCACCAAACCGCCACCACCATTTCAACAGGAGGCAATGATTGAAGGATGTCAACTTCCTCAAGCCTAAACCACCTAGATTCTTATGCTTTGTTACCACCTCCCAACGAACCATATGAATTTTTCTCCTGAGGTCTGAACCACCCCACAAAAATGCTGATTGCATTCTCTCAATCTCCTTAGCCACCCCCGTAGGAATCTTAAACAGTGATAGGTAGTAAATCGGCAAGTTGGACATAACAGATTTGATTAAAGTTAAGCGTCCGGCAAAGGATAGAAGCCTTCTCTTCCAGGATGCCAATTTCTGTTTAAATTTATCAAGAACAGGTTTCCAAGTGCTTCTCCTACTCGGATTGGCCCCCAACGGAAGCCCCAAATATTGAATCGGCAGATGTTTATGCAAACAATTAAGACTAGTGGCAAAATCATGCACCAACCCGTCATCTACCCCGATACCACAGATGATGCTCTTATGGTAGTTAATTTTCAAACCTGAGGAGATCTCGAAGCATCTTAAGATACTTTTAATGTTACTCACCTCTCTCCTATTAGCTTCACAGAACAAAATTGTGTCGTCCGCAAATTGCAAATGCGTTACTCTTAGCCCATTTGAACCCACCTCTGCCCCTTTTATGATGTCCAACTCCTTGGCTCTACTCAGCAAAATGTTGAGGCCCTCCGCGACAATATTGAAGAGAAATGGGGACATTTGAACCCACCTCTGCCCCTTTTAAGAGGTTTATGACTTCTGTGCCACTCTCATGAAGTTATGGGGCAATTTGCCAAGTTTCTTATAGTAACTTGTCTTGCACTCTTAGGTATTCTCTATCTACCCATCAATGTCGGTCTTTGAGTACAAGTAACTTTTTGTTGAGGGTAGTTTGAGTTTTTTCCTCCAAGTATGCCATGGGTTACTTCAAAGCCGTAGAGTCTGATTCACTCTTGAACTTTGATATGGCCTCGGTTGAAGACAGATATATTATTCTTGTTTTTCATTTTCCTCATTGGTTCAAATTTTCAACAAGTTAATTTGGCCCTTTAACCACATTTAAGTTTTTATTTATTATTTTTTTTAATTTAAAATTAAACAAATAATTTACAGATACAAACACTTGGCAACAATATAATGTGAAAAAGTAAATCAAACAATGTTTTGGGTTAAGTTAAAAAAAAAAGGTTGGCACTAATTTTTTTTTTCTTGGAACCCAAATCAAGTTTGTTTGTTACTATTCATTTAATTTTGAATTTAATAAAAGAAGTATATAAGGGTTAGAGACCCAGCTGATTGCAATCAAGCATTTTAATACTTTTTCTTTTTGATGTGATTTTTGGTTGTTGGAATGAGTTTTTCTTTGCATGCAAACAGCTCAGAAGACAAAAAAACACTGATGAAAGGAAAATTGTTATTTAGATATTTTTGGAGCTCTTAGTTTACTTTGACAAAGTATTGAAATTTGAATTAGTGGCAGTATTTATTACAAATGCCAGAAGATAAGATAGAGACTTTCATTTTTTAATATTTTTTTCAAAATTCTTGATTGGGGTTTTATAATTTTTAAATATTATTATGATAACTATATCAATTCCATATTCAATTATTTAAAAATATGTCATACAACACATCTAACAAGCCCACGAATTATAATAGGCACAAAAGTCATTCAAAATTAGATATTGGTTGTTTTCTCAATATGTGTTCTTACAGAGTGTGTGGTTCACAACAACGATCAGTACATCAAAATATTTATTGTTTATTATTGTAAAATAATAGTCATTTAAAAAAAAAATTGAATAATTATTTTATTCTACTTTAATTATAATGAATCAAATACTGCCAAGTGTAAGATCAAAGTAAATAAATATAGCTTTGCCAACTTTATTTTGTACTGCCTTTGAATGAACATCAAATTTCCTTTAACTTCTTGGTTTTTTCTTCTATTTTCTAATTTATTGTTTTTCTCTTCTAGTTTCTCACAAACCAAATAGAGATATGGATATGGGAGTGTTAGGGGACGGGGTAGGCCTAGATTGACGTTGGTTAGTGTTGTAAATAGAGATATGGATCTACTTAATTTGACTAACGACATGGCCTTTGATAGGGCCGCGTGGAGAAGAAGGATTCATGTAGCCGACCCTATTTGATGGTACTTAAGACTTGGTTTAGTTTGGTTTGGTTTGGTATAGTATAAAAGTAATCACATTCCATACTCAGAACAAAAATTTTATTTAAAATTATGAATGTGTGGTTGAAATTTAATCTTTACATAAACTCACAACACATCTACTACAACAAAAACACATTTTAATGGCACTATACTAGTGACATGCTTTTAGAAAATGCCACAAAAATAATATTTGGTGGCACGTTTTAGAAAAATATCACAGAACCAGAAACATATAAGGCTCTACTGACATTTAAATAAAGAAATGTCCCATCAATTTTATGGCATTTTATAAAAGAATGACACAAAAAATTGTTTTAGTGACATTTATCAATAAATGCCACTAAACTTTAGTAGCAATGACATTTTTTTTAAAAATGTCACAAAACTAGATAGATGCAAATTACTTTTTATGGCATTAGGTGAAAAGTGTTATAAATAAATGTTTTATAGCATTTTGAGAAATGCCACTAAGCTAAAAACTTTCCAAGCTATCTAATGGCATTTTTTGAAAAAAAAAATGCCAATATATTTTCAAAATTTTTAAAATGCACAAAATAAATAAAAACAAATAAATTAAACTCAATATAACATTTTTTTTAAGTATATTTGCCACATGTACAAAATTGATCAACGACTTTATATGACATAACAGGAAAAATAAAATTTCCAATTGCTCTGCTGTATAATGATAAAATTTCTTAAATTTTAGTCTATGTAGTTCAATTAATTTGATTTTGAATCTGAATTTACAGTATTATTAATTGGACTAAATTGACACAAAATTAAAAATTACAGGATACAATTGATTTAATTAAAAATATAAGGACCAAAATTAATATTATTTATTTTTATTTAAAATATGAACAAACTTAATCCATATGATGCATCTGGTCTCATTCTCTATCCTTTTTTTTCTTTTTATTTATTTATTATATAACAAAAGAAATAAGGAAGCTCAAAGGAAACAAACTGTAGCGATCCTAATTTTTTCTTAAGTCATTATTATTATTATTATTATTACTTTATTTTATTTTTTTTGGCTTTATCAACTGCGTGGATACATGAGAATTTACGGTGGTATTTAATTAATTTAATGTGATATTTAATTGTATATATTTTATCCGAATATTTATATATTTTATATATATATAAAATGTTTTATATATTAATAAAATATATATATCATATTTATGTAAGTTGTGTTTATGTTGGGAAGCAAGATTTGAGGCTTTTTTGGCTATTTTAGCCACAAAAAACAAAATAGGCTATTTTAGCCACAACAAACAAAACATCACATTCAACCCATAATCATTACACTTTTCTCTCACAAAAAAAGTCAAAAAGTCAAAAAGCTCTTCCCAAACCAAGCTTTTTAACTCAGGCTAAAATAGTTTAAAAAGCCAAAAAGCCAAAAAATTGACCTACTTCCCAAACCAAGCCATAATATAATAGTTATTAGGTTCCAATCATAGCAGCTGCAACTAGAAAAGAAAGAAAAAAAAAAAAAAAGAAAAGAAAAAAAAAAGAGAGGGTCGTGCCTGTGTGCGGCCAACTAAGAGAGAGAGTGTGCAAGCCAAGAGATAGAAAAGAGAGACGACAGAAGAGAGGAGGAAAAGAAAGGATTATGGTTTTATTTTGGGGTTTTTATTAATTCTTTAAGTAACTCTTTAATGTTTGAAAAATAATTGTGAGTGTAAAATTCACTTTTCTTGACTTATGTTTATTTCGTTGTTTTATTTATTTATTTGATGTTGTTTGATATTGTACTTGCATGTAGATGATGAATTGATTTCAATTATTTTAGTTAGTGGTGTATGCAATGTTTAGGGTTTTTATATATATTTATTTTATGGTTGTAATCACACTCATGAATATATGAAATTAAAATAAACTAGGAACCCATAGATAAATTCCAAATACTCCACCATGACTCCATGGATTGTTGTTTTATTTTAGTGTTGGTAAGAAAGAGTGTATAAAAAAAGTGAAGATTATGAGATTTATTTGAATGCCTTAGGCTCGGCATTGTTGTGTTTGTTCTCATGAGTAGATGAGGGGTTGTGTATATATATATATTGTTTCTTCATTCTCAGGAATAGACAAGTGTTTTGATTTACACGCGTACGTATATACTAACCGTCCGTGGAGTGTGGGTCAAACTCGGGACGATATCCCCATGCAAGTTTGGCTTCGAAGTGGTGTTAGGTATACTGGAGGCACATGAGATATATGTGTAAGCTGAAAGTAAAGGGCTGAAGTGGTGGAGTTGAGGTACAAGATTTAATTATGAACTTATTGGTATAGTTTGAATTGTATTAATTTGTACATCTTGAAAAATAGTAAACAATCTCGTTAAATTACGAAATTTAGGCAGAAGCATGTATACGTAATTCTAGATAACTTTTGTATTTTAACTTTTTACTAAAAAGATCGATTAGAACTTGTAATCGGATGATCATGGTTACAATAATTTTTATTCATTTTAGCAATGCAGATTTTATATGTTGTTTTTAATCCACGAAACGAGCTCATTTTTATTGATTTCGCATAAATTGAAGTAAAACATTATTCTAAACACTTTTCGTGTTTTAAACTTTTTCTAAAAAAAAATCATCTTAGGGCAGTTTCTTTTCATTTTCAGTTTTAAATTTTTTGGTCGAATTCCGTTTAGGTTCTTCTATCAATTTTTTTCTATCAACTTGTTCAGTTTCTATTAAATTTGTTTACGCAATCTTTTAAGAAATTTAATTCTATACGACTTTTGTTCTTTGAGTTTTGATCAATTCGAATGATTTAAGCATAAAACGGTGAGTTTTTATACTTCTTCAGTAATTTACTTATGATTAAATTATACTAACTTTTATTTTTTGCAGAATGGTGGGTCTTACTAACTTTTATGCAAGGCTGACCTACCATATTTTTAATTTTATTTTGTTTAAGTCCTAATTAAGTGATTAAATCATGTGGCTTGCTTATCTACTAGAGAAATGCATATCACTTTCAGTTGTGATCATCTTCACTCTGACACTTTGTACTAGTTTATTTTTTAAATATTATTTATTAATTGTAAATATATAATTACTTAAGTAGTTAAATCTTAATTTACAGGTGTGAGATATAGTTGTTTTAAAAAGTATCATTAGGCCAACAAAAGCAGTTGCAATCGGAGTACTTAAAAGCACAGACCCATCTAAAGAAGTAGAAGGGGAAGAACTAGGACCTGACTATTCGGAGGTACATATTCAAGTACCAGTCAAACCTAATGAGAGTTTGATCCGATCATATAGACTAGTCAAAACAATTGGACAAGCTACTGGAGCTCAAGTTGCACTGCCTGCTCCATTTGTGGTATATTTTTTTCGTAAATACTAATTTCATTAACAAATTTATATTAACTTAATATAGTTTCAATTACCTTTATATGTTTATCTTTTGGATGCAGATTTTACAAGTTACGGATGCTAGCCGAGAATATTTATACATGTGAAGTTGGGAATTTGGGAACTAAATTTATTTTGATAATTTGTCACTCTGGAAGATGGATATCACTATGGCTTTTCAGAACTTATTGTTGGAATAATTTTCTTTTAAATTTTTTTTTGCTTTAACTTTGTTAGTGTGGTAAAATATGTTATAAATTTGATTATGATTTGTATTGCAATATAAATAAATTTATATTTTTAGATAAAAAATGACTGTGGTTTGAATTTTGAATTTTATTTTTTTATTTTTGATGTGATGATCCTATGGTGTTAATATTTGTTTATTATTATGAAAATATTACAGGATAAATGGATGTCAAATTAATATAGGATGTGACAATTAATAATCAATTTTTTATAAAATCGATTCAATTTTTACAGGCATTACACATGCTTAGTTGTGATTTTTAAAAGTATCAATAAAAAGAACATATAAGTGGCATTTCGTAGTAGTGGTAGTAGCTTTGCAAAGTGTCACTAGACTAAGCTCTAATGACAATTATAAATGAATCGGATTTAGTGATATTTATGAAATTGTTAAAAATATCAATTGTGGCATAATAAGATCCATTAAAAATTCATATAGTGACATTTTTTAGATTGTAAGTCTTTTTTAATGACACTTGATAGTGTCACGAATAGTGTCTATCACGACATTAAAGTGTCACTGAAAATCTTTAGCCTTAATAGTGTAATGTCACAAGACTAATAAATGTCAACTCTCCATATAATTTTTAAGTATAGACTTTTTCATATAAAAATCTCTCAAACCACATGCATTGAATATTTGTGTTCAGTTCTTAAGGGTCATCCCGAATTCTTCGGGCATGGTGAACTTTAAAAATAGAGTTTTTAATTTTTTTTTTATTAACTAATACACATAAAATTTTGCTTTGCATAATCAGTAAAATTAATGTAACAAACAAAGTCATATCTTAATTCCAGGGAACAATTTTATGCAAAAATTATTTCATTTCCTTGCCAAACTTGCACAACTTTGTTGACCAAGTTTTAGATTGGATATATATATAATATATATATATATATATTTTTTTTTTGGGAGAAAAGAAAAGAAAAGTTATACTTTCAAAGACAGACAATAACCATGACAAAAAATAACAAAACAATAAAAAGCATAAAATAATAATTATAATAAAAAAGGACAATGAAAAGATGATTAAATAAAAGCACACCTCAACAACCAGACAAGAAAGGGTTGACTTATTGCATTTCCGTACCAAACTTGCACAACTGGTGGTCCGGTACCATTCTCTTCAACATTCTATACGGGACACCTATAACTAAATAATAATTTAGGCACCGTTTGAGAGGTGGTTTTGTAGGTTTTTTTTAGGTATTTTAGTCATAAAAGATAAAATAAGTTATTTTAGTTATAATAAACAAAACATAATTATTACACTTTTCTCTTACAAAAAAAGTCAAAAAAGCTAAAAAAGTTAAAAAGTCTTTCCCAAACCAAGTTTTTTAGCTCAGGCTAAAATAATCAAAAAAGTCAAAAAATAAAAAAGCCAACCCACTTCCCAAACCAACCCTTAGTTGGTTTAGTTTTAGTTTTTTAAATTCAATTATTTTAAAATTGAGTATATTTTTTTGATTTTATTTTTAGTGATATTTTTAAAACTTTAAGCATTTTTTTTTAAAACTTTTTTTAGATGCACCTTACTTAGATGTATCTAAAAAGTAAAATATTTGTGAAAAAATATTTTTAAAATTAATAAATATACAAAAATACAACAAATATATTGAATTTTCATATATATATATATATATATATATTTTATATTTTAGTATTTAGTGATTTTTTTAAAGATTTATTTCACGAAAATTATACTTTTTAAGTGTATTTATGTTGGGAAATTAGTCTAAGGTCCTTCTCTCACTTTTAGTAATGTGTAAAATCCATAATATTATTTTATGATGTCTAAGGTCCCTCAATTTGACACTCGTAAATCAAACACCTCTCTCTCTCTCTCTCTCTCTCTCTGTTTTCACTATTTCAACTCTCTTTCTCACTCTTTTTCTAAATCCAAACCTCACTTCACTCCTTTCAATGGCCGCTCTAGATTCCGCCAGAGTTCATCGTCGTCGTCGTCTCCTCCAACTCATTCTCCTCCGTCAAGCAAAACTCAAAGCATTCTTATCCATGTATGATTTCATCGATATCGGAATCGAAGTGTACCGCGATGAGAAGACAACCCAATGGTGGAAGTGAACGATGATACCATTTCTCAAAAACAGAGCCGTTTGTGAATGGTGGTTTAGAGTTGAGATCGTAGTCCAAAAGGCTTTGAGTATCAATTTCCATTGGCAACACCAGTAGTCAAACAAGCCCTAGAAATTCACGAATATAGCGATACGGGTTTTACCCCGACCTTTATTGTGTTCTGGACTCGGGTTTCATGATTGTATGTTGTTGTTTACGTCTTGTTTCTTCTCTTTAATTCTTAGAATTTGAGTTTTGGGACTTGTTGGGTGAGTTTAGAAGAGGTTGGTTGTTAGTTGGTTCAAGTGGTTGTTGTCTAGATTTTGGCCTCTTCGCTCGAGCGAGCCTTGTGTAACTTCCCTATTCGCTTGAGCGAGGTTTCTTGCGCTCGAGCGAGAACTAAGGGTCTTCAGGTTTCTTTCCCAGATGCAGCTTTTTTGGGAAAATGTAAGTTCTTCGCTCGAGCGAGACTTCTTGCGCTCGAGCGAGAACTGAGGGTCTTCAAGTTTCTTTCCCAGACGTAGCTTTTCTGGGAAGATGTAAGTTCTTCGCTCGAGCGAGACTTCTTGCGCTCGAGCGAGCCTTGTGAAATTATTTCTTCACTCGAGCGAGACTTCTTACGCTCGAGCGTGCGTCTGTGTTTGTGGCAGACCTGAAGCTTTGCATTGTGCGCTCGAGCGACGCTTCTTGCGCTCAAGCGAGATCATTGTTTTGTTTGGTCGCTCGAGTGACAACTCCTTCGCTCGAGCGAAGACTACGTATATCAGTTCGCAGCAGAGCTTTTCTGCATCACTTTTTGATTTCTTTTTATCCCAAAACCCTAATTTGGCAGCACCTCTCTCTAAAACTCTCTCTCTCTCTCTCTACATTTTCACCTCCATCAACTGATTTCTACACCCTTGAGCCTTGGTTAAAGAGGTTGAGCACCTTAAGGGCTCCGTGTTAATCCGAATAGATCTTGGTTTTGGCTTGTTTGAAGCGTCTCCATCTTCTCCTTTGGTCTTCTAGCTTTGAGGTAGGGATATTCTACTCTTTGTTATGGGTTTTAACCTAGATGTTGTCATTTCGTACAAATGGTAGGATTTGGGAGTGATTTGGGTAAAAGTTAAGGTTTGGGCTCTAAACTAAAGAGGGTTTTCATGTTGATTTACAAAGTAACATTGGGGGGGGGGGAAGGGGGTTGTGTATAAGGTTCTTTCTTGTTGAAATGGTGAGATTTGGACTTATGGGTTGATGTTTTGGAATAGGGAGAAAATTGCCCTAAGTTGGATTGAAATAACTATTTGTGTAAGTAATGAAATTGGGGGAATATGTGATTGAATGGTGTAGTTTGGTTTGATAAATCACAGACCTATGAAAAAGTTAATAATTTATCTGTTAATAGATTTGTTTATCTGTTTAGAAAATATCTGTCTTGGGCTATCGGTGGAGGATAGCTATGATTGTTGTAGAAACTGCATGAGGACTAGATAAATTGGAACTAGTCATATGAATATTGTCATTGAATATGACGGATTGATTAAATTGTTGAATATGTGAATTTTGGGAGTCATTGTATATGACATGCTTTTAAATACATTGTATATGTATTGTTGTTTGGGAGGAGATAGGGGATGGACTCCATTGATAATTAAGTTGGCCAGAGTGTCCAGGGTGAAAGTCCCGAAATTACACATATATGGATGCTGGTTCCCTCGGATGTGATTCCGTAAAATGGCAAGAAAATGGAAGTGTTGAATAATGTTTGTTATTGAAGTGTTGATAAATGAGTTGTAGTCTCGTTTTGAATTGTTTAGATAACAATGAACTATGTCAATGAATTGATTTGGATAAATGAATAGAAATGGACTGAAAAACGGATGTCGATATTGATTGGTCATGAAAAAGGTGTAAGTTGGTTTACTAGTATTGAACATTTATCTGATGCTGATAGTTTAGTTAATTCTTATATATTGTTTTAGCATATCTCTACTGGGCTTTGGCTCACCCTACTTGGGAAATCATTTTCAGGTATAGGTGACATGCCACTTTCAAAGACATAGCTTGGGAGACTTGGGGGCTAAAGGCTCCACTTTTGTGATTTCATTTTTGTGTTTATATGTTTTCCTTTTCAAGTCGAGGGCTTTAAATGTAAAGAGCTTCTAACTCTCTTTTGTTGTTACCATGTGATAACTTGGAAAGACGTAAGCCCTTAGGGCATTTATTTTGTTGTTCTAAACTAGAGTTACATGCTATAGTTTCAAGATGAACATTTATGAAAGTGTAATGCATGTAATATCTCTTGTAACACAGACTCTGATGAATGAAAATATAACTCTTCTATCATATTTGTAGAACTAATGAATGATTGATTTATGTAATATTTTGAGGGCGTTACAACTTGGTATCAGAGCGTACTGGGTTTGAATACTTTGGGTACGTGGGAAGTAGTTAGTACCACAATGGGTTTGTCTCGCTTGTTAGAGACTTAAGTATGACATTATTTGTTTACATGATAACATGTTTATGTGACTATATGGGTATGAGATTTAGTTTCTAGGATGTTGAACGGGTCTATGGGTTTCTGGGAGTCCCGTTGGAAAGGCACTTGATCACTTCCGTTTTGAACTGGAACTCTAGCGACGCCACGGGACGGTCATTATCCGGAAATGAAATTCATGTATTTATGTAATTATGTGCTTATGTGGAGTGAATTATAGTTGTCCATCGAATTAGGACACGAGTGAGTAGCTTCGGCACATTTGTAAATGTACTAATCTCTTTTGTTACCTTTATTAGGATGTCAGGACGAGGTCGTGGTGGTAGGCGTGATAGGCTTAGGAGGCATGAGATGCCTATACCGAATGAGATTCCAGCGCAGGAGGAAGGAGTGGGTCAGGCCAACGTGGCCGAGACAGTAGGTCAACAGGACATGAGCGCCTTAGCCCATGAAATGGGAGGAGCATTGAGGGAATCTATGGACATTCTCAGGGCTAAGAATCAAGTCCAGGCCCAAGTCGCTGAGGTAGGGCCGTCTTTTCTAAAGAGGGAGTTCTTCTGATCGAATCTGGACGAGTTTTTAGGTGACCCTAAGGAGCCACCGAAGGCTGATGAGTGGTTGGAACAGATGACGAAGACGTTTGAGATGCTCGGCATCGAAGACAGAGGTTTGAGGGTGACCTTGGCATCCTTCCAGCTAAAGGAAGACGTGGGTCAGTGGTGGAAGTATGCGTGGAGGCGCATTGGAAGGACTTGAGAGGCCTTTGTTGAAGCTTTCCAGGACAAGTACTTACCTGCTACGGTGAGGGAGAAGTTGAGGGATCAATTCTCCAAGTTGGTACAGCTGAACACCCTAGTGGCCGAGTTTGAAGCCACTTTTACTAGCCTCTCTCGATTTGCACCTGAGTTAGTGGCGACTGAGGAACACCGTTGTTTGGAGTTTGAGAAGAGATTGAGGACCGGACTCATGTTTAGGGTTGCCGGGTTCATGATTAGAGACTATGGACACCTTGTGGAGGTTGTAGCCCATCTTGAGACTATCATGCACGCAGAGGAAGAGAGGATGAGGGGCTCCAAGAGAAGTTAGGATGGTTAGGGGGACAGTAAGAGACAGAGGGGTTCTAACCCTTAGCAGTCCTAGGGAGCGCATTCGAGATCTACCTTTCCAGTGCCGAGTTCGGGTTTTGGAAGAGGTGGTCAGGGAGACATCACCTATTTCAAATGTGGTTAGTTGGGCCACAAGTCTCCAGCTTGCCCACAGAGAGGAGGAGGGCAGCGAGCAGCTTCATCTTCAGCCCGTTCTTAAGGCCAGAGTCAGGGCAGAGGCCAGTCACTCACTTGTTATCAGTGTAGGTAGGCGGGGCACTTGAAGAGGTTTTGTCCACAGTTGGGTGGCACACTTGGTGCGTGTGGTTCGAGACAGACACAGAGTCACCAGCCAGCTCAGTCAGTACAGGCCTCGAGGGCCAATCAAGGAGCTTCTTTAGCCCAGTCAGTACAACAGTCTTATGCTCCAAGAGGTGAACATGTTGATTAGAGACCTACGGGGCGCGTGTATACTGTTACCAAGCCAGATCTTGTACCTACTCCATCAGTAGTGAGAGGTACCTTTTTGTTTTGCAATTCAGTTGCTAGTGTGTTAATTGATATGGGTGCATCCCACTCTTTTACATCTTTTGCATTTGCATCAGTTTTGGGGTTGGAGTTGGCACAGTTGGCATCTCCTATTTGTGTTGTGTCACCTATTGGGGGTGAGATAGTTTTGAAATAGGGGTGTCGGGATTGTGATATAGAGGTCGCCGATTGTCGGCTCCCTTTTTCTTTTGTATTGATAGATATGACTGGTTTTGATGTTATTTTGGATATGGACTAGTTATCATCATACCGGGCTGTTATAGATTGCTATCGTCAGAGGGTTACTATATGTACCTTGAACGGTGATTGTTTTCATTTCTTGGGGGATTGGGTTGGTAGAGTTTTACCACCAGTGTATGATCCGCGCGGACGGAGTGAGCTTAGTTGTCTTCTTGCTAGCTTTATGAGTAGTGAGTGTGATGAGGCCCAGGTTGAGTTACCAAGAGTGGTTCGTGAGTACTCAGACGTTTTTCCCGAGGATCTTATTAGTTTACCACCTCACCGAGAGATTAAGTTCTCTATTGATTTAGTGCCTGGCATGACACCGATTTCTAGGGCACCATATCGTTTGGCACCAACTGAGTTGAGTGAGCTGAAGGTTCAGCTCCAGGAGATATTAGATAAGGGTTTTATCCGCCCTAGTACTTCGCCTTGGGGAGCACCGGTCCTTTTTGCTAAGAAGAAAGATGGGGCCTTGAGACTTTGTATTAATTATCGAAAATTGAACCGGGTTACGGTTAAGAACAAGTACCCTATGCCTCGTATAGATGATCTGTTTGATCAGTTGAAAGGATCCCGTTGTTTCTCTAAGATAGATTTGAGATCGAGCTACCATCAGTTGAGAGTCAGGGAGGAGGATATCCCGAAGACGGCGTTCTGTACGTGGTATGGCAATTATGAGTTCCTAGTGATGCTTTTTGGTCTAACCAATGCATCGGCTGTGTTTATGGACTTGATGAACCGAATCTTTCGAGAGTTCTTAGACCTTTTCATAGTCGTCTTTGTGGATGACATTTTGATTTACTCACCCTCTGAGGAGGAGCATGAGGAACACCTGCGAGTGGTGCTTGAGCTGCTTAGAGCCCATAAGCTGTATGCTAAGTTCGGGAAGTGTGAGTTCTGGCTGAAGGAGGTTAAGTTTTTAGGCCATGTAGTATCCGAGAAAATGGTGACTGTAGATTCATCCAAAATTGAGGTAGTGCAAGATTGGGCACAACCTAAGAATGCCTTTGAGATCCTTAGTTTTCTGGGATTGGCCGGGTATTACCGTCGGTTTGTGAAAGATTTCTCCAAGTTAGCTTCGCCTTTGACTAGATTGACGAGGAAAAGGGTCAAATTTGTGTGGAGTGAGACTTGTGAAAAGCCGTTCCAAGAGCTTAAAGTTAGACTTACCACTGCTCCAGTCTTGATTATTCAGGAGAGGGGTTTGGGTTATTCTGTGTATTGTGATGCCTCACGAGAGGGTTTGAGTTGTGTATTGATGCAAGAAAGGAAAGTAGTAGCCTATGGCTCACGGTAGTTGAAAACACACGAGAGGAACTACCCTACTCACGATTTAGAGTTAGCAGCTGTAATTTTTGCCTTGAAGATTTGGAGGCACTATCTGTATGGTGAGAGATTTGAGGTATTTTCTGATCATAAAAGTCTGAAGTATCTGTTTACACAGAATGACTTGAATTTGAGGCAGAGAAAGTGGATGAAGTTCATAGAGGATTATGACTTCGAGTTACATTATCATCTGGGAAAGGCCAACGTGGTGGCCGATGACCTAAGTAGGAAGTCCATCAATAGTGTCGCTTGTATAGCTATCCGGGAATGGGAGATGTTGGGTGCTCTTGGTGAGTTTGACTTGTATCTAGGTGAGTTTGTTGAGTTTGCAGCCTTGTTTTCTGTAGTTGCACAACCTATACTTGTGAACCGAGTGTTAGAAGCACAAAATGGTGACTTTGAGGTAGCATCCCTTTGGGAGAAGATCACTAGTGGGAAGGTAGAGAAGGGTTTAACTGTGTATCCTGATCTGAGTGTGAGGTACCATGGTCGTTTGTTTGTGCCAGAGTCTTGCCGAGGGGAAGTGCTCTGAGAGTTTCACCATTCACGCCTTGCAGTGCATCCGGGAGGCACAAATATGTATCATGATTTGAGTCGCCAGTTTTGGTGGAGGAGTATGAAGAAGGATGTGGCAATGTTTGTATCGAAGTGTCTTACTTGTCAGCAAGTGAAGGCTGAACATCAGAGGCCAGCGGGTTTGTTGCAACCCTTGCCTATAACCGAGTGGAAGTGGGAGCATGTCACGATGGAAGAGCCGAATAAAATAGTCCGCATTCGACATTGATCCTAGTCAATTGAACCGAATAAAATAGTCCGATCCAGAACATAGCCTCTATTCGACATTGATCCTAGTCAATTGAAGAGCCGAATAAAATAGTCCGCATTCGGAGCAATAGGAAAAAAGGCCAAGTATAAGTACATGTAAAGGATCAGGGATGGGCCAAGCCCTAGGGCCCAAGAGAATACTATAAATACAGGATCTTCAGTCAGAGAAAGGTATGTGAGAATCATTACGCTTAACTTAAAATACAAGTAATCCAGAGAGTAGAGACTGACTTACCCGTCGGAGTGCTAATTCCGGCACCCCCGATCGGAATGTTTATTCCTTTTCAGGTGACTAGCTGAGGATCACAGGCGTCTCCCCAGGATCAGAAGAGTATTTCCAAACCACTCCCCCACAATTGGCGCCGTCTGTGGGAATACTCAAGCACAACCATGGCGGCCGTGACGAAAGATCCTCCGACAGTCACTATCGACCCTCTACCGTAAGATGAAACCACTCCAAGCAATATGCTTAGGCTAGAGAATATTACCGCAAGAAGGGCCTTGAACTTCGGTTCACCCTCGACGTCAGCACAAGAGACAATGCAAGCGATTATGGAGCAAGCAAAGCAAAACGAACAGAGCTTGGAGAGCATGATCGCTGAGAATGAACGTCTCCGTCAGGATTTAGCCTTGGAAGTAGCGAAGTCCAAACAAGCTGTACGCCAGGATCCGAAACGACTTCTGAGGGCAGGTGGTTGACGACTTCGAGCCCGACAACAAGACACTAACAGTGATTCTGACTCATTATCCCCAGAGCCCAAAAAGAAGGGTCGACTTGAAGCTACCAGTTCTTCTGAAGAGAGTGTACGTATAAGGCATAAGCGATGAAGAAACAGTTCAGACGAAGAAGACCAGCATGATCCCTTTGTACGACGGATCGCAAAGGCGGTCCTGCCCAAAAATTTCAAAGCTCCGTCGTTCACTCTTTATGATGGAGGAATTGTTACGCATTTAAGAATCACTTGGAGGAATTGGTACAAGATGGTCGGCTACAACAGTACATCCGAAAAGGCAGCTCAACCAAAGTAATAGCCTTAAGACAGGATTCTCCGCCACTCGGCGTGATTCACATGATATACAGCCTGTCAATGTCATCCACGGTGCACACGATTCAGTCGCATCCCGACCCTCAAAATCAACTCACTCCAGCTAAACGGCCCCATGAAGCTGCGTGCATTACTTTTGATGATTCAGATTTGGCCGGAGTGACACTTCCCCACATCGATCCCTTGGTAATCGAGTTATGCGTAAACCGATTCACCGTTGAGCACGTACTCATTGATCCGGGGAGCACATCAAAAGTTATGTATTACAAGACTTTCACTAAACTCAGCTTCTCCGAATCGGATCTCTCTTCGGCACCTTATCCACTATTCGGCTTCAACGCCAATCCAGAATACCCGTTGGGGAAAATCACACTACCCGTTCGAGCAGGTTCCCGAACAGTGGAAGTGGAATTCTTGGTCGTCAAGCTGCCGTCGCCGTATAATCTCATTATGGGGTGAACTTGGTTGCACACCATACAGGCCGTGTCGAGTACGTATCATCAGCTACTACGCTTCCCGACAAAACGCGGCATTGAACAGATCCGTGGCTCCCAGAAATCAACACAAGCATGTTATCTCCTCGCTGGAAAGACGCCAAAGGAGTTGCAAGTGAATTCCATTGAGGTGCCGGATCGGGAGAGCCTCGACGATGTTGGGCGGCTCCCAAATGAAAAGGCCACGGAAGGCTTAGACCGAGTTGACATCGATGGAAGCCCAGACAAGTTTTTCATGGTCGGCGTCTCCCTGAATCAAACTGACAGGCAGCAGCTAATTTCTTTCTTGCTCAGCAACCTTGATGTCTTTGTGTGGACTCCATACGAGATGCCGGGTATAGATCCATCCATTTCACAGCACCGTTTGAATGTTGACCCTAAGTGCAAGCCGATTATTCAGAAAAGCCGGCGGTCAGCCGCAGAGCACACTGCCGCCGTTGTTGAGGAGGTTGACAGGCTGCTTGACGCCGGGGCAATCAAGGAAGTGACCTACCTTACATGGCTCTCTAATACAGTGGTGGTAAAGAAGAAAAATGGGACTTGGCGAGTGTGCGTCGATTTCACGGACCTAAATAAAGCCTGCCCCAAGGATTGTTTTCCCCTACCCAGAATTGACCAACTTGTAGATGCGACGGCACGCCATCAACGTATGAGCTTCCTCGATGCTTACAGAGGCTACCATCAAATCGCCATGCATCCAGAGGACCAAGACAAAACTGCATTCCTCATCCCAAGAGGAACCTACTTATCACGACCCAAACCAGCCCCTATGGGTTTAGCACCGTAACCGGCCAGTAATCCGAGATTACCGAAGGCCTGCTTAACAGTAAGACAGTATAACAGAGTACAGGGGCATGGCGGAAGCCAATACAGTAAATAAATGATGTCCAATGAGCTGTGACAATCTGTATACCAAAAAGATTTTTCATATATTTGTACAGAACAGTATACAAAACATTATGCATATCATATACAACCAGTCAGAACAGGGACTTAATCCCCGATAAACAGTACAGTCTATACAGTGTTACAAACGGTACAGAGACAGACGGGGAAATAAAAACACCCCTAAGCCATAGCTTGGCAGGTTCCGAACCTCGCAGTGAGGCACATTGGTTGGCTTGACAAAACTGGAGTTTACCCCCGACGCCTCTAGCTTTGATTCGGTGCCTGTACACCTAAATATATATATGAGCAGTGAGCTAAAGCCCAGTGAATAACACAATGCGTAAAGAGGTTTAGAATGAATGCCCTTACAGTAATGAAAACAGTTCATTAAATCAGTGTATCAGTTGTTCAGTACAGTAAACAGTCATATGTGGTACATCCATTAGCATAACAGTAAACAGTAGGTCTTAAAAACCGAACAATAAATGATGGCCATCAATCAGTAAACAGTAGTGGTTCCAACGAGGGAACCGACAGAGATCTCTGTAACAGTAACAGTAAACAGTAGGTGCTAAGGATGCCACAGTACAGTTCAGAATATAGGACATACATTCATTCAGTAAACAATATCAGTTCAGTAAACAGTTTCGTTCAGTATTCAGAAGATAAACATTTTGAACATATCTTTATACAATTGTTACTCACAGAGTTCTGGGCTACAGTGAACTAGAGCGTCTCCTCGGAAAGCCAACCCTACACAGTTTACAGATTGAACACACACTAAGCTACATAGTTGGGAAAGATAATAACTTAATCCCTAATTTGCCTCGGTGTGGTTCTACATCTATATCCTCTTTAAGATGCCTTAAATATGCCCTAGGAATGCCAAGGATGGAAAGAGGATACAAAGATGTACTTTCAAACACTTAACAAAATTTTTAGAAAACAGGGGTCTCGCTCGAGCGTGGCTCTCCACGCTCGAGCGGACATGCAGACAAAGGAGATCCGCTCGAGCGTGAATTCCGTCGCTCGAGCGGACTGTGTGCTACAATAAAAATGCTGGATGCTCCAAATTTACGCTCGATGGATGCTCGATCCTCACTCGAGCGTGAGACACAAGTCCTCGCTCGAGCGTGAGTTTCCTCGCTCGAGCGGACTGTGAACTCATGCAAAGTATTGGATGCACCCATTTCACGCTCGAGCGTAACTTTTCTCGCTCGAGCGGAAGGTACGATCACAGAGTGTACGCTCGAGCGTGGACTTCCTCGCTTGAGTGTAGGTCCAAAATCTGGAAATCCCAGATTTGAACCTCAAGCTCAAAAATCAAGTTTAAATGCAAAATTTCGATCCTCTTGGGCTAAAAACCTGGAAAACACTTGTAAACACATAACATTATATATTTCAAAGATCAATTTGGTAAATCAAAACCCAAGGGTGTTTAATTCAATCTCAATTTCAAACCAATTTTCATTAATATGAAGGACATGCAAACATGCATGAATTCAAATCATTTTACATCTTCAATTTGATGCTCTAGCGAGCCAATTGTTCCAAAAACAAGTTGAAAACATGGACCATTGCAAAAATTATGAACATGCATGTGAGAAATGATGGATTACAACCTCAAAACTCTCCAATATACACATGCATGCAAGATTCAAGCTACAATTCAACATGCATGCATGAATTAAGCTATAATTCAACAATCCAAGGCTAACATCATGTCTTAGCTCTACCATTTGGCATGAATCATGCAAGAATCACTTAAATACAACAATGAGGGGTTCAATTCCTTACCTAGATCTTCAATTACAAGTGTAGAAGTTCGATTAGGCAAGTCTCCTACAATTTCTTCAAGTCTCCTACAATTTCTTCAAGTCTCCAAGCAAAACACAAGATGAACTCAATTTCTCTCCCTCTCTCTCTCTAGGTCGACTAAAGCAAGGGAAATGAGCTGATGATATGTGTTGAAATAAAGCTCAAGTGATGTATACAAGTGATTAAACAAGTCTAGATTTGTCCACTAAGGGGCAAAGTTGTAATTAAGGCCACTTCTTGTAAATGGCTTATTTTAATCTAAGTTAAACATACCTAATCGATTTTCAATCAAGTATACCATAAAATCACATTATTTCTACAGATCATGGAACATCAATCAGTTTTGGATTCGGCCGCCGATAAGGCCTTCAATTAACAGTTTAAACATAAAAATTGAACAGATAATTAACCAGTCAAACAGATAAACATGCAATTAAACATATACAGTCATTCGGTTCAATTTCAGATCTCAGTCAGTCAGTCCAGTATTTTAATCAGTTCAATTATCAATGATAATCATTCTCAGTTTAGCAGTAATCGATAACTAATCGGTGATCAGTAATGAGGGTTATTACAGTCTCCCCTCCTTAAAAAGAGTTTAGTCCTCTAAACTCGAATTACCTTCATTTTGGAAGAAAACAGGGTTCAGTGGAAACAGTTCAGGATATCTTTTAGCCATGTCGTCTTCCCTTTCCCAAGTGGCATACACACCACCATGGTTTTGCCAGTCAACTTTCACTAACGGGATCTCTTTGTTTCTCGGTTTCTTGATCCGTCTGTTTACAATCTGTATATGTCGTTCCTCGTAAGTGTAGTCGTCACTCAACACTACCCGAGTAGGCTCAATCACATGGAAAGGATCCCGGAGATAATCTCTCAACATAGAGATGTGGAAAACATTGTGCATATGCTCCATTTCAGGAGGAAGCGCAACTTGATACGCCACCGGATTGGTTTTCTCAATAATCTCGTACGGTCCAACATATCTTGGCGCTAACTTGCCTTTGACTCCAAAACGAGTCTGGCCTTTCATCGGTGTCACTTTCACAAACACGTGATCACCCACTTCGTATTCTCTGTCCCGTCTTCTGACATCTGCATAACTTTTCTGTCTGCTTTGTGCAGTTTTCAGTCTCTGTTGGATCAGTTTCACCTTCTCAGTCGTTTCATATACAATCTCGGGCCCAAGCAAAGGCCCATCTCCAACTTCTGCCCAGCAAATTGGAGATCTATATTTTCTGCCATACAATGCCTCAAAAGGCGCTATACAAATGCTTGAATGATAGCTGTTGTTGTAGGCGAATTCAGCCAATGGCAAATGGCTTTCCCAGTTTCCTTGGAAATCAAGGACACACATTCTCAATAAATCCTCCAGAGTCTGGATGGTCCTTTCTGACTGTCCATCTGTCTGAGGATGATAGGCACTACTCAGTCTCAATTCAGTACCCAATGCAGTCTGTAGGCTTTGCCAAAACCTCGATGTAAACTTCGAATCCCTGTCAGAAACAATGGATACAGGCACTCCATGCAGTCTAACAATTTCATCAATATAAATTACAGCCAACTTGTCGGCATTATAAATTGTCTTGACAGGTAAGAAGTGAGCAGATTTGGTCAGTCTATCAACAATAACCCAAATTGAATCCATACCTTTTCTAGAGCGAGGCAATCCAACGATAAAATCCATCGTGATATGCTCCAATTTCCACTTCGGTATGGGTAAGGGTTGCAGTAAACCTGCGGGTCGCTGATGTTCCGCTTTGACTTGTTGGCAATGAAGACATTTTGACACAAAGTCGGCAATTTCTTCCTTCATTCCTGGTCACCAAAAGTTCTGTTTCAAATCTTAGTACATTTTCGTATTCCCTGGGTGGATAGAAAATCTTGAGTTGTGGCCCTCTTGCAGAACTCTTCTTTTTAGTTCAGTGTCATTCGGTACACACAGTCTTTCTTGAAATTTCAGTACATTACCTTCAAATTTGAACCCTGGCCTCGGTTTAGATTCCCTTTCTTCGATGATCTTCTTTAAGAAGTCATCCTGTTGCTGTTTCTCCTTAATTTCTTCAATCAGTGCCGGTTGAGTAGAAATAGCAGCTATTGTTCCACCTTGTTCTTTCAAAACAACTTCAATTCCTGATTTTTCAAGGTCGCAAAGCAACTCTTTCTGTCCAGTGAACAAACAAGTTAAATTTGAAATCGACTTCCGGCTCAGTGCATCGGCAACGGTATTGGCTTTTCCCGGGTGATACAGAATCTGTAGGTCATAATCTTTGATCAATTCTAGCCATCTCTGTTGTCTCATGTTCAGTTCTTTCTGAGTGAAGAAATATTTCAGACTCTTGTGGTCGGTGTATACTTCACATGTCGCCCCATACAGATAGTGACGCCAGATTTTCAGTGCAAACACTACTGCAGCAAGTTCCAGATTATGGGTTGGGTAGTTCTTTTCATGTGGTCTCAGTTGTCGGGAAGCATAAGCAATAACTCTCCCATTCTGCATTAAAACACATCCCAAACCCTTATGAGAAGCATCACTAAATACAGTATAACCATCCGTACCTGAAGGTAAGGTAAGAACCGGTGCAGTCGCCAACCGAGTTTTCAACTCTTGGAACGCTGATTCCCTTTGGTCAGTCCAGTCAAATGATATCCCCTTCTGTGTTAGTTGAGTCAATGGTAAGGCGATTTTGGAGAAATCTTTGACAAATCTTCTGTAATATCCAGGCAATCCCAAAAAGTTTCGGACTTCTGTCACATTTGTTGGTCTAGGCCAGTTCACTACAGCTTCAATTTTTTGCGGATCAACAGAAATTCCATCTTTGCTAACAACGTGCCCCAAAAACATAACATGATCAAGCCAAAACTCACATTTAGACAGTTTAGCATACAGTTTCTATTCTCTAAGGGTCTGCAGGGCAAGTCTCAGATGATGTTCATGTTGTTCTATACTTTTGGAGTAAATCAATATGTCATCAATGAATACCACAATAAAGTCATCAAGGTACGGTTTAAAGATTCTATTCATGAGGTCCATAAATGCTGCAGGTGCATTGGTAACTCCAAAAGGCATAACTAAAAATTCGTAATGTCCATACCTCGTTCTAAAAGCAGTTTTATCAATGTCTTCTAGTTTAACTTTCAGTTGATGGTACCCCGATCTGAGATCAATCTTGGAAAACACTTGAGCACCCTGTAACTGATCAAATAAGTCATCAATACGCGGTAATGAATATTTGTTTTTCACAGTTACCTTGTTCAGTTCACGGTAGTCAATGCACAGTCTCAATGAGCCGTCTTTCTTTTTCACAAACAAAACCGGTGCGCCCCACGGTGAAGTACTAGGCCTGATAAACTTCTTATCTAACAGTTCTTGCAGTTGCACTTTCAATTCTTTCAATTCAGTTGGAGCCATTCGGTAAGGAGCTTTCGATACAGGCTGTGTACCCGGAATCACATCAACAGTGAACTCAATTTCCCTGTCAATCAAATCCCCTGGCAGATCATCTGGAAATACATCTGGGAATTCTCTGACTATAGGAATACAGTCCACATTAGTTTTAACATCATTATCAGTAGATACAGTCAGTACGGAACACAGATATCCTTTACACCCTTTTCTAATCAATTTAACAGCTTTCACAGAAGAAATCAAATACGGGGGAGGTACTACTCCTACCCCATTAAATACAAATTCGGGTAAACCAGGTGGACGGAAAACAACTTGTTTCGTCACACAGTCAATGGTAGCATGACATTTTTGTAACCAGTCCATCCCCAATATTACATCGAAATGATCAATGTTCAATGGCAGTAAATCAATAAACAAATGCATATCCCCAACAATGATTTCACATGCAGGGTACATATAAGCACATGTCATGGATCCCCCTACGGGCAATGATACGGCTAACAAGTAATTCATGGGTTCTAAGGGTCTATTCAATTTTCGTGAAAAAGCATGCGATACATATGAGTGTGTAGACCCCGAATCGATCAATACATATGCATTTTGAGCACAAATAGAGAGGATACCTGACACAACGGTTTCAGTATTTTGCACGTCTCCCGGTACTAGGGCGAACACTCGGCCCTGCCTCATAGGCTCTTTCCCGGTAGCTTTGGGGTTAGGCTTTGGTGCTACAGTTGATGCTGCAGTGCTGCCTGTAGCTTTACTATTGCCCGGAGCAGTGGAAGGGCAATCTTTCACCATGTGGCCCACCTTGCCACACCTATAACAAGCACCTGAAATTTTGTAACAAACTCCCTTATGGTTCTTACCACATTCGGAACAGGGCGGAAAAGAACGGTTTCCTTGACTAGAAGTAGTCGTTGACCCTGTATTTTGCTTTTTGTTCAGCGGGTTGTTCTTGCCCTTCTTGAACTTAAAACCCTGCCATTTTCCACGCCATTCAGACGCTGGTGGTTCAGATTGTTTCACTGCTTCGATGTTCGACTCAGCCATCAATGCTCGGTCAAGAACACCTACATAAGTCGGTAGCTTTAAAACACTTATTCTGTCCAGTATTGCAACATTCAGGCCGCCTTCAAACCTTCTGGCCTTCTTGTAATCAGTGTCCACCATATGTGGTGCATATCTAGCAAGCCCGGTGAACTTTGTTTCATATTCAGCAACGGACATGGTGCCCTGCCTCAGTTGTTCAAATTCAGTCACTTTCCTGTCCCTGACGCACTGGGGAAAATAATTTTCAAGGAAGGACTCCTTAAACTGAGCCCAAGTCACTACAGTGTTAGTGTCACGGACCAGCATCCACCACCTTCTGGCCTCTTCTTGCAAGGTGAAGGTAGCCAACAATACTTTATTTGCCTCCGAGCACGGAAACACCTCAAACAACTTTTCAGTCTCAAGTACCCAAGCTTCAGCTTTCAACGGTTCCAGGCCTCCCTGAAAGGATGGCGGTTTCAATTTGCTCAACTTCTGGGTGAGAGCAATTATGTCCCCCTCATTAACATTCACTTTCTGTACATTCACAGTCTGGTCCGGCTGTACCGGAGGAGGAGGTGGGGGCAGTTGGTTCTGTTGTTGCTCTAATCTTGCAGTTATCAGTTCCATCATTCTTTCCATTCTTGCCTCAGTGGATGAGGATTCAGTTTCATTTGCATTATCCATTTCACTATAGGCAGTTATAGCATTTAGGAACATAAACAGTTGCACACTTAACAGTTTATCACATTAGTATACATTCAATCATGTCATAACCACACACTTATCATGCTCATGTAATGCCCTAATCGCTTTTCCAGGACACTCTATAGCTCATTTGGACACGTGTGTGCGGTATAATTCGTGGTTAAGTATCGCTTTGATACCACTCTGTCACGACCCAAACCCGCCCCTATGGGTTTAGCACCGTAACTGGCCAGTAATCCGAGATTACCGAAGGCCTGCTTAACAGTAAGACAGTATAACAGAGTACAGGGGCATGGCGGAAGCCAATACAGTAAATAAATGATGTCCAATGAGCTGTGACAATCTGTATGCCAAAAAGATTTTTCATATATTTGTACAGAACAGTATACAAAACATTATGCATATCATATACAACCAGTCAGAACAGGGACTTAATCCCCGATAAACAGTACAGTGTAAAACGTTCAGTCTATACAGTGTTACAAACGGTACAGAGACAGACGGGGAAATAAAAACACCCCTAAGCCATAGCTTGGCAGGTTCGGAACCTCGCATTGAGGCACATTGGTTGGCTTGACAAAACTGGAGTTTACCCCCGACGCCTCTAGCTTTGATCCGGTGCCTGTACACCTACATATATATATGAGCAGTGAGCTAAAACCCAGTGAATAACACAATGCGTAAAGAGGTTTAGAATGAATGCCCTTACAGTAATGAAAACAGTTCATTAAATCAGTGTATCAGTTGTTCAGTACAGTAAACAGTCATATGTGGTACATCCATTAGCATAACAGTAAACAGTAGGTCTTAAAGACCGAACAGTAAATGATGGCCATCAATCAGTAAACAGTAGTGGTTCCAACGAGGGAACCGACAGAGATCTCTGTAACAGTAACAGTAAACAGTAGGTGCTAAGGATGCCACAGTACAGTTCAGAATATAGGACATACATTCATTCAGTAAACAATATCAGTTCAGTAAACAGTTCCGTTCAGTATTCAGAAGATAAACATTTTGAACATATCTTTACACAATTGTTATTCACAGAGTTCTGGGCTACAGTGAACTAGAGCGTCTCCTCGGAAAGCCAACCCTACATAGTTTACAGATTGAACACACACTAAGCTACATAGTTGGGAAAGATAATAACTTAATCCCTAATTTTCCTCGGTGTGGTTCTACATCTATATCCTCTTTAAGATGCCTTAAATATGCCCTAGGAATGCCTAGGATGGAAAGAGGATGCAAAGATGTACTTTCAAACACTTAACAAAATTTTCAGAAAATAGGGGTCTCGCTCGAGCGTGGCTCTCTACGCTCGAGCGGACATGCAGACAAAGGAGATCCGCTCGAGCGTGAATTCCGTCGCTCGAGCGGACTGTGTGCTACAGTAAAAATGCTGGATGCTCCAAATTTACGCTCGATGGACGCTCGATCCTCGCTCGAGCGTGAGACACAAGTCCTCGCTCGAGCGTGAGTTTCCTCGCTCGAGCGGACTGTGAACTCATGCAAAGTACTGGATGCACCCATTTCACGCTCGAGCGTAACTTTTCTCGCTCGAGCGGAAGGTACGATCACAGAGTGTACGCTCGAGCGTGGACTTCCTCGCTCGAGCGTAGGTCCAAAATCTGGAAATCCCAGATTTGAACCTCAAGCTCAAAAATCAAGTTTAAATGCAAAATTTCGATCCTCTTGGGCTAAAAACCTGGAAAACACTTGTAAACACATAACATTATATATTTCAAAGATCAATTTGGTAAATCAAAGCCTAAGGGTGTTTAATTCAATCTCAATTTCAAACCAATTTTCATAAATATGAAGGACATGCAAACATGCATGAATTCAAATCATTTTACATCTTCAATTTGATGCTCTAGCGAGCCAATTGTTCCAAAAACAAGTTGAAAACATGGACCATTGCAAAATTATGAACATGCATGTGAGAAATGATGGATTACAACCTCAAAACTCTCCAATATACACATGCATGCAAGATTCAAGCTACAATTCAACATGCATGCATGAATTAAGCTATAATTCAACAATCCAAGGCTAACATCATGTCTTAGCTCTACCATTTGGCATGAATCATGCAAGAATCACTTAAATACAACAATGAGGGGTTCAATTCCTTACCTAGATCTTCAATTACAAGTGTAGAAGTTCGATTAGGCAAGTCTCCTACAATTTCTTCAAGTCTCCTACAATTTCTTCAAGTCTCCAAGCAAAACACAAGATGAACTCAATTTCTCTCCCTCTCTCTCTCTAGGTCGACTAAAGCAAGGGAAATGAGCTGATGATATGTGTTGAAATAAAGCTCAAGTGATGTATACAAGTGATTAAACAAGTCTAGATTTGTCCACTAAGGGGCAAAGTTGTAATTAAGGCCACTTCTTGTAAATGGCTTATTTTAATCTAAGTTAAACATACCTAATTGATTTTCAATCAAGTATACCATAAAATCACATTATTTCTACAGATCATGGAACATCAATCAGTTTTGGATTCGGCCGCCGATAAGGCCTTCAATTAACAGTTTAAACATAAAAATTGAACAGATAATTAACCAGTCAAACAGATAAACATGCAATTAAACATATACAGTCATTCGGTTCAATTTCAGATCTCAGTCAGTCAGTCCAGTATTTTAATCAGTTCAATTATCAATGATAATCATTCTCAGTTTAGCAGTAATCGAAAACTAATCGGTGATCAGTGATGAGGGTTATTACACTACTGCTATAAGGTTATGCCTTTTGGGCTGAAGAATGCAGGGGCAACCTATCAAAGACTGGTTACTGCCATGTTCAAGGAGCAACTCGGCCACACTATGAAAGTGTACATTGATGATATGGTGGTCAAGTCCAAGGAAGAGCAGAATCATATAGCCAATCTGGAAGAGACATTCGGCATCCTATGTAAATATAGAATGAAGCTGAACGCTTCCAAATTTGTATTTGGGATCGGCTCTGGCAAATTCTTGGGTTACATTGTCAACCACCGAGGAATCGAACCCAACCCAAGGCAAATCATAGCAATCCTGGAGCTCGGCTCCCCTCGTTCAGTAAAAGAGGTTCAAAAGTTGATGGGGATGGCCGCCGCACTCAATAGGTTCATCGGTCGGTCCATAGATCGCTACCGACAATTCTTTCATACACTACGGCAAGGCAAGGCTTTTGAATGGTCCACCGAATGCGAAGCCACTTTCAACGGCCTCAAGACCTACCTCCGCTCAGTACCACTCTTGACAACACCTTCTGCTGGTGACCCGCTCATTTTGTATTTGGCAGTTTCCGACTGGGCCGTTAGCGCCGTATTGATAAAGGAAGAGCTAGGGGAGCAGCGGCCAGTGTATTATGTGAGCAAGGCAATGGTTGACGCCGAAACACGCTACCTTCCGTTGGAAAAACTCATCCTAGCCCTAGTCATGGCGGCAAGAAAACTGATGCATTACTTCCAGGGGCATAGCATTGGGGTGCTAACAGATTATCCCCTTCGATCAGTACTACGTAGTGTAGAAGCATCAGGACGTGTTTGAAAATGGGCTCTTGAACTTGGCCAGTACGATATTCAGTTTCTACCTAGAACCTCAATCAAGGGACATGTGCTTGCTGACTTTGTTGCCAAATTCATTGGGGGTCTTGCTGATTTCAAGTCTGATGAAATTTGACCGAAGCCGAACTGGAGAATTTATGTTGGGAACATTTGGCAGTTGTACTATGATGGATCATCAAATCAGCAGGGCAGTGGAGCCGGAGTTGTAATCATGGCTCCCGACGGCGCAATAATTGAGCAGGCCGTCAAGCTCGGCTTCGAAGCATTAAATAATGAAGCCGAATACGAAGCCCTTCTAGCCGGTTTGCAGAATGCACATCTTTTGGGTGCTCGGCGTTTGCTTGTATTTTACGATTCAAAACTGGTGACTAATCAGCTAAAAAGGGAGTACGTGGCAAGAAATGACTGTATGACAGCTTACATGAAAACGGCCAACTCCTTGCTGGCAAAATTTGACCATCATGAATTGAACCAGATAACACGTGATCAGAACACACATGCAGATGCCCTGGCTTGCCTAGCCTCTGCTATTAACTCAGAGATTAAACGGACCATCGAAGTAGGTTTCATCCCGGAGCCAAGCATTGGCCCTTCGGAGGAAATCCAGGCCAATGTTGTAGAATCTGGACCGAGTTGAATGGATCCCACTGCTGCATTCCTGTCTTCTGAACAGCTCCCAGAGGACAAGAAAGAAGTGCACAAGCTGCGAAACAAAGCCCTGCGATACTACTTGGATCCGCAAGGAAGGCTTTATAAAAAATCCCTCTCTGGTCCATATTTGGAATGCGTGCACCCAGAAAAAGTCAAGGAGCTTTTGACTGAAATACATGAAGGCAGTTGTGGCGCCTATTTTGGCGAGCACTCCTTGGCCCATCGACAGTGAGAGCCGATGTCGAATGTTACGTAAAAAAGTGACAGTGCCAGAAATTCTCTCCTTTGACTCACCTGCGTGCTGAAGAGCTAAGCTCCATAACCAGTCCTTGGCCGTTCACCCAATGGGGACTTGACATCGTCGGACCACTGCCTCATGCCCCAGCTAACAAGCGGTTTTTGATTGTTGCGACAGATTATTTTACAAAATGGGTAGAAGCGGAGGCACTAACGCACATCCGAGATACCGACGTGAAGCGTTTTGTTTAGAGAAACATCATAACACGATTCGGCATTCCAAGAGCACTTATCTCAGACAACGGCACCCAGTTCGATTGTGGCGTCTATCGAGAGTTGTGCAGCAAGTATGGTATCCAGCCTTACTTTTCCACGCCGGCTTATCCACAAAGCAATGGTCAAGCTGAAGCCAACAAATCCATCTTGGACGACATCAAGAAGAGGCTAGAGAAAGCTAAAGGCAAGTGGGTCAAAGAATTGCCGAGTGTGTTGTGGGCTCATCGAACTACGCCGAGGTGATCTACTGGGGAAACACCGTTTGCTCTATGCTTTGGAACCCAGGCAATCATACCCCTAGAGATCGGCCTCCCAACCTTGAAATCGACAGTTTTTGATATGGGCCAAAACGACATGATGCTGGCCTTGGATTTGATCCTGATTGAAGAACGAAGAGACCGTGCCGTCGTATCCATGGCGCGGTATCAACAGCAGCTTGCTAAGTCGTATAATTAATGTGTTCAGCTGCGCCACTACACATCAGGAGAGTTGGTCCTGAAGAAAGTACTCCCAGCCGCCAGGAAGCCGGCTGATGGAAAATTGGGTCCTAACTGGGACGGCCCCTATCAGGTCGATTCGATCGCAGGAGTAAGAGCGTATCGGCTTAAAGACATGTCTGGAAGGAGTCTACCACGGCCTTGGAATTCAACGCATTTGCGCAAATTCTATCATTGAACCCGACCTGTGGGGAGTGATACTAGCTTTGAATGGCTCACCATGTACACATTCCACTTTTGTAATGAAAAGATTCCATGTACACATTTCTACTTACTGCGAAAGCCCTTCGTGGATATCACGATTGGCCAAATAAAGTCTCCGGATTCGGAGCCTCATCGGCACATGACACCTTTGGGCCGAAAAAGCCTCCGGATTCGGAGCACCCTTCGTGGATATCACGATTGGCTAAATAAAAGTCTTTGGATTCGGAGTCTCATCGGTGCATGATGCCTTTGGGCCGAAAAAGCCTCCAGATTTGGAGCGCCCTTCGTGGATATCACGATTCGCCAAATAAAGTCTCCGGATTCGGAGCCTCATCAGTGCATAACGCCTTTGGGCCGAAAAAGCCTCCGGATTCAGAGCGCCCTTCGTGGATATCACGATTGGCCAAATAGTCTCCAGATTCGGAGCCTCACCAGTGCATGACGCCTTTGCGCTGAAAAAGCTTTCGGATTCGGAGTGCCCTTTGTGGATATCACGATTGGCCAAATAGTCTCCGGATTCGAAGCCTTATCGGCGCATGACGCCTTTGGGCCGAAAAAGCCTCTGGATTCGAAGCGCCCTTCGTGGATATCACTATTCGCCAAATAAAGTCTTTGGATTCGGAGCCTCATCAGCGCATAACGCCTTTGGGCCGAAAAATCTCCGGATTTGGAGCGCCCTTCGTAGATATCACGATTGGCTAAATAGTCTCCGGATTCGGAGCCTCACCGGCGCATGACGCCTTTGGGCCGAAAAAGCGTCCGGATTCGGAGTGCCCTTCGTAGATATCACGATTGGCCAAATAGTCTCCGGATTCGGAGCCTTATCGGCACATGATGCCTTTGGGCCAAAAAGGCCTCCGGATTCGGAGCGCCCTTCATAGATATCCCGATTGGCCATGTTTAAGTCTCCAAATTTGGAGCCAGGGCCCTGCGTAACACGTGTATGCCGAATAAATATTTAATGAAGAATGCTCTGTTATGTCGAGCCGGCAAAAACCGTTTACACATTAAAGCATATAAACATTCGAAATGAAATGCTTAATTAATTCGGGCCGGTCAATGTCTATTCAATCATTAATAATACATTTATTCAAACATTTATACAATGAGACATGCAAACACGTGTGTGCCGAATAAAAATTACAACGAAACACAACGTTGAAAATAAAACATTTTTATTCGATCAGCCAATGATTACATAGTTTTAAACATAATCTGCGTTTGAGCATTACAATGAGTATTTTTATCCGGCGTCCCCCTCATCCTCACTCTGCTTGACTTCAAAGGCGGAAAAAGGAAAATGATTACGTTGGTATAGTGGCAACGCCAAATCAATGCTCGACGCTCGGAGAGCTTCCGCGGCTCGAAATGCCTTGATCCAACAGTGTTTAAATCCACGATTTTCACATCGGCAAACTTCCACGGTGAGCTTTTCCCGGGTCTTCTTTATCCCCATTTTTCGGCCTTCATGGAAGCCTTTTTCATAAGCCCTCCCCTTCGTGGATTCTATCGCAAACATGCTCGCCGTATCACGATCAGCAAGTGCAGTACTGATAAGCCGCTGGGTCACCCTTTCTTCCACGATTGGGTTAGCCTGTCCGGCTGGTTGTGTCTGAGCGGCCTTGACCTTTCTTAGCTCACGCTCAGCCGCTTTCGCACGAGCTTCCAAGCTTCGAATGCGTTCATCTTTCTTTTCTATTTCTCGTCGCGCAGCATGAAGGCGCATGCCGATTTCATAGGCGGTGTATAACCCTTTCACCGCCCCATGAACGCCCTCTCGAAACACCTCGAAGTCAGGTCGACCAACCATCAATTGCTGTACTTTCGGCGAAAAAATCTGTCGCGCGAATTCGACCGCCACGTTCGGGTCCCGGATGATGAAATCTGCCTCTGTCATCGGTCTGTTCCCAACGAAAAAAGAAAAGCTCAATGGGCATGGTGGTCCACTGGCCTCACTTCGCGAACAAGGAGAGCTCCCCCTTTGGCGCTTCTCCTTCCTTGGTGACCTACTTCGTCGATGCGGAGAGTGGCGCCCTCGTGCTTTGCAGATGCCCTACCTCCCGTACGGAGAGGCTCGCCACCTCGATTCATTGATGTGTCTAGCTCCGCCAGAGGCCTACCTTCTCCCTTACTATTAAAGAAAAGTCTGGTTGACATTCACACTTTTCCGGCTACGAAAGACGAGCAGAATTGAGTCGCTTTATGAAACCTAGATGGAATTTCTCAACCCCTTTTTAAATCACTCAGGAGTGCACCTCATTCCCGAGGTGACATCATCAATGCGCGCACTCCAGTAACCACCAAATATTCAGCATTATTGATTCATTTTGATCTAGAAGTGCTATTTGGCTTTCGGATTGGCTGGGGCAAGGGCAGATTTATTAATCCGATCGGCAAAATACCTAAGCCTAATGTCGACCGATTTGTGCCGCAGCCACTCCATGAACTAGTTCTATTCGGCTTTCAGAGTTCATACATTGGCTGGGGCAATGGCAGATTTGTTAATCTGATCGGCTAAATACCTAAGCCTAATGCCGACCGATTTGTGCCGCAGCCACTCCATGAACTAGTTCTATTTGGCTTTCGGAGTTCATACATTGGCTGCGGCAAGGGCAGATTTAGTAATCTGATTGGCAAAATACCAAAGCCTAATGCCGACCGATTTGTGCTGCAGCCACTTCATGAACTAGTTCTATTCGGCTTTTGGAGTTCATACATTGGCTGCGGCAAGGGCAGATTTAGTAATCTGATTGGCAAAATACCAAAGCCTAATGCCGACCGATTTGTGTCGCAGCCACTCCATGAATTAGTTCTATTCGGCTTTCGGAGTTCATACATTGGCTGCGGCAAGGGCATATTTATTAATCCGATCGGCTAAATACCTAAGCCCCACGAACTAATGATATTCGGCAAGTCTATACGAACGTTTGTCTACCGCGCGAGAGACAGCAATAGTTTTACCCAAAATACCAAAAACAAAATAGTAATCTTCATTGATAATGACAATTAAATACAGGAAATAATGCAAGGTAAGGGAAATATTCATTCATAAATTGAATACATCATAGTCATCATTTTATACATGAAAATTACCCCAAGCAAATAGTTGTCTACTAAGAAAACAAAACACGATTACAAAAAGATACATTGAAAATACCTAAAGTGATCCCCAAATCAATCCTCGGGATCACACTCAAGCGGCTCAACATCCACTTGGTCGTATGGAATCGACATGTCCAATGTCACTCCAGCGGCAGCAAGGGCTTTGAGCCAGCCATGTTTGAATCCTCGATTCTCGAATTTAGGGACCTCTTCTACATAGTTTTCAAGAGCGGCGCTCTTTCCAGCCTCGAATGCTTCGGACACCTCGGAGTCGGCTTTTTCCTTCGCCGCCTTCGACTCTGCTAACTCGGCCTCCAACTTGGCGAGCACCTCCTTGGCTAACTTGAGCGATTCCTCATTCGCGTTGGCCTTCTCCTCGGCTTTCGCTTTGAGCTGGTCGGTAGTCCGCGCCCTTTCCTTCTCTGCTTCGGCCTGCGCACTTTCCATTGTCGCTCTCATCGCCTCAAACTCGGCCTTACTCTGTTGACCCTCAATTTTCGACTGCAAATGGCCAATCATTTCAACGGCATCATGCTGGCAGCGGCCTAATTCGGTGATTCTTCCGACCGTCTGCAAAATAAGTTGGGACCGTCACATACCAAGAAATACAGCTTGCAAACAAAAGCAAAACAAGGCGTTAGGATGAAGTTACATACCAGGAGGGCCGACTGGGCAGCTAATGCTATCGCTACCAAATCCAGCTCCGCCCGAAAAGTTGCCTTGTTAGCCGGCAATGAGACCGAGGCGGCCAAGCTCAACGCCATAGCGGGATCCTTCAAGGCTGACGCTTCGGAGGAGATCGGCGTGTTTTTTTATCTTTGGTTGAACAACGAAAGGAACAACCACATTCGATTCCTCTAAGCGTAGCCATTTTTTGACAGGGTTCTCCTCAGAGCCGGCCTCGCCCTCGGCGGTACGTTTCTCTCCCCGATCTGAAATCGGCCGTTCTTCTAGATTCAGCCGATCGACCGCCTTTTTCGTCCCGGCCAAGTCAACGTGAGCCGTTTCTTCTACAA